>CM031236.1:173725684-174421857 GCA_018340775.1 Taxus wallichiana var. yunnanensis
AGGGTAAATGGTGTAGAGATAATGGTGAGAGGGTGGGGTAGGTCCAAGAAAGCAGGCACACGTTGAAATGCAATAGTGCGACTAGGGTACATGATTTGACGATCAAACCAGCAATGCATAGGCAAAGGTCGATAGTTTATCCAAACAAGGGTGATATAATCCTGGTATCCAAGGCATAGGAAGTAGCCCCAGGGTATATAACGGGTAAGGTACAGGAATGTTTAGGCTTGTTCGGCAGTACCAAATGGTTGGTTTGGTTGAGATAAACATCACGGTCTAGGTCTAGGCAAAGTTGGTCGACAGAGCAAGTCAAGGACCCGAATCATGCTAAAACACGAACAGGTGAGCACAATTGAACAAGAAGGTACATGATGGGTGGAGAAAAGTGTATGTTGTTGATGTTGGGCGAGGTATTGAAGTGGTACGGCCTTGGGTCGGGCCAAGTTGTTGGGTTGCGGCCTTGGGTCGGGCCAAATGGTTGGGGTGAGGCCTTGGGTCGGGCCAAATGGTTAGGTTGAGGCCTTGGGTTGGGCCAAGTTGTTGGGTTGCGGCCTTGGGTCGGGCCAAAGGGTTGGTTGCGGCCTTGGGTCGGGCCAAATGGTTGGTTGCGGCCTTGGGTCGGGCCGGATTAGTTGGTTACGGCCTTGGGTCGGGCCAAATGGTTGGGTTGAGGCCTTGGGTCAGGCCAAAGTAGTTGGTTGCGGCCTTGGGTCGGGCCAAATGGGTAAAATGTTTGCATGAAAGGTTGATATAGGCGATGTTGGTGAAAAAGGGCAAATAGTAAATAAGGGCAAAAATTGGGGGAAAGGTGGAATACAACCGATGTCGATTGTAAATGACCGATATCGGTTAGGGGACCGATACCGGTTTCTTAGGGCAGAATAAAACCGATATCGGTTAGGGGCGAAAAACCTATAAAAAGAAAAATACGGCCTGTCATTGTTACTTTTGCAATTTGGAAGCCAATTTGAATTGTCTGACGTGGAGAGTGGAGATTGGAGCATTTGTTGCGTGAGGTGGCGTTATTTGACCGGAGGAGTGAGTTGTTAGCGGGCCCGAGTGAGGAGGAGGCAGTAGTTGATTGGTGGAGGACCCAGAAGAGGACATTTGGAGCCATGGCCCAGCCAGGAGGAGCAGGAGGGGCTGGACCAGCTGGACCACCACCACCCATCCCACCACGATGACGTGTCATCGTACGGGTAGGTTCGAAACCCCTCATTGTGTTCATTTTATTGCATTATGCTAAATTGGGGGTTTTGGGTATGAATCCAAGTTTTTGATAAAATAATGAATAAATGGAAGTTGTTTGGAAAATAGAGAGGGTAGGTAGGGTAGTTAGGCTAAAACGGTAGGGTGGGTAGGTTTGTAGGGCTTTTCAATGGGTAAAAGGGTAGTAATAGGCAAAAAAATAGGTTTGGGGGGCGTCGGGTTCGCTCCGCATTTTTGACAAGCCGATCGATGTCGTTGCTAAGTGGTGACAGTGGTCACAAATTTCAGGCGGTGTTTTATTCTTGGCGCGACCGGCCGTCGGTGGGGTGGTTTTGGGTATTGTGGGTTGGTTTGGGGTTTGTGTGGGTTTGGGTGGGTTATGGGTTGGGCTTGGGGTGGGTATGGTTTGGGTTTGGGTTGGGTTGGTTATGGTATGGGTTTGGGTGGGTTATGGTATGGGTTTGGGTTGGGTTGGGTTGGTTATGGTATGGGTTTGGGTGGGTTATGGTATGGGTTTGGGTTGGGTTTGTGTGGGTTTGGGTGGGTTATGGGTTGGGTTTGGGTTTGGGTTTGGGTTTGGGTGGGTTATGGGTTGGGTTTGGGTTTGGGTGGGTTATGGGTTGGGCTTGGGGTGGGTATGGTTTGGGTTTGGGTTGGGTTGGTTATGGTATGGGTTTGGGTTGGGTTGGTTATGGTATGGGTTTGGGTTGGGGTTTGGGTTGGGAAGAGGGAGGGGGATAGTGGAGAAGATAGGTGGCTAGAGGGGGGTGTTAGAGAGTTGGGGTGTGGTCGGGGGATAAAAGGGGGTATAGGTAGATATCGTGATGAAGAGTAGGGCTAATGTAGTGGGTGGGTTTTGCAGGCACGTCAGCAGCTGACGATGCGGGACAGGATGCCTCCGCTGTTGGTGCGGATGCGACCACATGTGTCCGCAGCGCACTGGGCTATCATGCGCGAGGTGGGACTCGGCGAGTCCAAATGATATAGAGCGATCGACAGAGATCATAGTTTGATGGTTGCCCTCATCGAGAGATGGGATCCGGCGACCAATGTGTTCCATCTCCCGACTGGAGAGATGACCATCACATTGGAGGATGTATATCACATCCTTCGATTACCTATTGATGGAGAGGCCATTTTTCAGGTGGATGCAGAGACAGCCATGGACAGCATCCTACAGGTTTTCGAGATGCGAGTGCAGCTTTAGTGACATATCACAACGCGAGCATCGGGTATGGTGATATGTACCGTGCGCACCGACATGAGACACGGCTTGCCGTGTTGATGATGATCGGGATCACCTGCTTCGCCCTCCCGGACTCAGAGGGAGGCCGCTTTCCACGGGCATTGATGGGGGTGCTTCATGAGATGGTGGAGGAGCATACCTGTTATGCTTGGGCACCAGATATCTGCGCTTATACAGGAGGCTGTGGGGCTATCACGATGAGGCGGTCGGGATTTGTTCGACATTTTTACTTCACTGTTGGGCATATGAGCACATCATATGCATCAGACTAGTAGGGTTACCCCAGCAGCCAGGGCCACAGGTCATATACAGATATGGCTTTCAGAGGTGGTTGGGGGTCGTGGGGCAGCCACGAGCAGTGCTTGCAAGTCGGGACGTTGCTTATTATAGACATTTGTTAGAGGGCCTGACAGCGGTAGATATCGTATGGAGACCTTACAGAGGTCATCACCCTCGCAGAGGAGCCCGCTTACAGTTGCGCCTGATTCAGTACACATTCTGGATAGCAGGACGGAGGCCGGGAGAGTACGAGAGGATACCCCTAGAGAGGGTACGCAGGCAGATGGGGCTACGACAGGATGAGCCACCTCCCTTCCCTCAGTACAGGAGGGATGATGTAGAGGCCCCACTACCTGCACCACAGCCCTTGGACCCAGATTGGGTTGCTGAGAGGCCAGCAGGTGATGGTGTAGATGATGCTGGTTGTACGGGAGCATACATGGTGTGGTGGGCTGGTCAGAGAGCAGCTAGGATAGCACCGCCTGCACAGCCAGACTTGGCAGCAGTGATAGCAGAGCGAGATCAGCTCGAGGCCAGTGCGGTTATTACGAGGGCAGGCAATTGCTGTGCAGGCACAGATAGGTGTTTTACAGGGGCAGCTAGCCCAGCGCGATACAGTACGAGCAATGTGAGCACGACAGCATAGGCACACCCCCAGAGCACGAGCACGAGATACCACCACGGCCACAGGCACCACCAGCGGCACCATCACAGGCACAGGGGGCACTGGTAGTAGGAGTCCGGGGACCAGCCCCAGCACCTACGGTGGCACGAGACAGATATATGGAGGCGAGAGCGGAGGCCCGGTACTATCAAGATGTTCTTGATGGTACCGGAGCTGAGTATCAGCCATATGCGGCTTATAGAGCAGAGACCTCCCATAGTCGAGATCGCAGGAGGTGGCGCAGGTGCGCCACGGCAGCCGGTGTGTCATTACAGCAGGAGGTGAGAGGCACCACAGGACCAAAGCGAGGAGAGGTGTTGAGGCGGTGGGGAGAGCCGAGGGATCCCTGCATTGTTTTTGTATATGGACATGGGCACCAGTCTGCGCACCGATTGTGTTGATAGAGGCCTGCGTGCCTACATTTATTCATTTATTTATTGTAGATCACCGGCTGCGAGAGCGAGTACGGGTTGTATAGTTGATACCACCTGCGAGTCAAGTATATTTTTGATATGAGGACCAGGCCCTGTGAGCCGATTCAGGTTATTGACATTTATTGCGGCTGCGTGCCGGCTTTGTTGTTGTATTATGAGATCACAGAGGCCCCGGCGCAGGCACGTTGTATATTTGAAACCTTGTATATATATATATATATATATGATGATTTGACCCACATGCTGTGTTCAAAATGTTTTTAAGTATTTCACAATGGTTTGTGATATAGGTTGTATGATGAGTTTAATTGACATGTTGATATATTGATGATGTTGATGTCTTTTGCACGTATATATGGATGACATGTTATATGATGAAATGTGGCATGTTTTGTTGTTGGTTTGGTGACATTGTTATATATGTATCTGATGAGTTGGATCCAAATGGTGTATAGATTGATAGTTTTTTGATATCCTTAGATGATGGCATGTTTGTTTTGGGTAATGTAGATAGATGATATGGATGAAATCATAATGAGAAGTGGATTGGATGGACAAATATGGATAATGGTGTTGTTATGCAGGAAAAGAGGCGGGCGCGATAAAAAATTAGGTAGAAAATGAAGAAAAGAACTATGTTTCAAAAAGGCAGGTGTGTAACCGATATCGGTTAGGTAACCGATGGCGGTAGTTAGTAGACCGATATCGGTTACATAACCGATACCGGTTATTTAGGTATGAGATTTTCTAAAAATAGAAAAGCTAGGGTGGTAACTTAAGTTCTAATTTTGAGAGCCATGCAAGAAGTTAAATACGCAAACGTAACGCTTTTGGCGACGACCGAGACAGTAATTGCATGAGAGATTTGAGTGATAAGGAGAAAAGAGACAGGGAAAGTGAATGTGTTCGAGATTGAAAGCGAAAGGTGAATTTGAAAAGGGTGGTGATCATGGCGTAACGAGGAGAAGCATCCAAAGCAGTGGGACGAGAGGGAAGACAAGGGCCACCTCAAGCTGCTGCTGACTCAAGAGGTAAACGTTTTGTTGTGATTTGATTACTGCATGTTTTGTGAATAAGATGGGGAGAGTAGGTGGGTAGATATGAGAAAGAAAACATGATAACAAGGGTTATAAATGAGGTGAGTGTTACGTGGTAGGTAATCAAGGGTTTCGGGTATGTCTCATGGTATACAGAGAGAGAATAAACGAACAATTTATTCTCAAGTCGGCAGTGGGAGAACAGAGATTGTAAGGTAGTCGTGAAATTGGTGGTACCAGGTATCCTGCGAATTAGTAGACACAGTATTTATCATACAAACTACCGGGGTTGAGTAGGATGGGGCAAAAAGTTGTTGGACCAAGATGAATAATTCAGAGTCAGTTGATGAAGCTGGAATTTGCGAGGCTAAGCAAGCCATAGTATCCGCAAATTTGTTAGTGGAGCGGGGAATGGTTTGGATAGAATAGTGAGTAAATAAGGCTAGAAGTGAATCCACGTAGTGTTTGTACTTTTGAAGTTCCTCATTTTTACATTGGTAGATGCCCATAACTTGATTGACTACCAATTGAGAGTCGCCAAAAATATTGATAGATTTGATACCTAAGTGTAACGCAACTTGGAGACCCAGAACAAGGGCCTCGTATTCCGCTGTATTATTAGTGCAAGGGAAATCGAGTCAGAATGAAAGAGGCATGGGCTCAGCGTCGAGAGGAATGAGAACAACACCGGCTCCTCCACCACGGTGGCATTTGGATCCATCGAAGAAGAGGGTCATTGGATACGACTCCTCCTTGAGGGAAAGAGTAGCGATGAGTTCGTCTGGGAATGTAAAATTGGTAAATTGTTCCCCAGGTAAAGGGGCCTCCATGAAGTTGGTGCAAGAGAGTTTATCCTTTGATTGATTTCTGGTGGACAAACTCAAGGTCAAGGTCGGCGAGGAGCATGAGCCATCTGGCGATGCGTTGGTTTAGATGAGGTTTGGCATACATGTAATGGATGGGGTCCGTGTTGGTGATGATGAAAGTTTTGTGATTCAAAAGGTAGTGTCGAGTTTGGTAGCCACGAATGATAGGGCTAGGCATAACTTTTCTACATGTGTATACCTAGTCTCATAGTCCACCAAAGTACGACTTATATAATAAACGGCTGTTCTCGACGTGCCGAGTCCCGATGTGCGAGCATAGCTCCTATAGCATGGTCAGTGGCGGAAAGATAAAGGTAGAAAGGGCGGTCGTCCTGGGGTGGGATAAGCACGGGTGGCTGCAAGAGATAGGATTTGAGAGCTTCAAAGGCTTGGTGACACTCTTCACTCCATTGAAAGGCAATGTCTTTTTTAAGAAGGTGATGGAAAGGGTGACATCGATCCGAGAGTTGGGAGATGAAACGCCGGATGGATTGAAGTTTACCCTGCAAACTACGCAATTGTTTGAGGTTTTTGGGTGGGGGCATTTCTAGGATAGCTTTTACTTTAGATGGATCAACCTCAATGCCACGCAAAGAGACGATAAAGCCAAGAAGTTTTCCCGAAAGAACACCAAAGACACATTTCTTTGGTTGAAGCCGGACTGAATATTGCAACAGGCGATCGAAAATAATGGTTAAAACATCGAGATGTTCACTGCGATGTTTAGACTTGCCCAGAAGATCATCGACATAATCCTCAAGGATAGTGTGCATAATGTCATGAAAAATGTAAGTCATAGCCCGCTGATAGGTAGCACCAGCATTCTTAAGGCCAAACGGCATGACACGATAACAGAAGGTTCCCCAAGGAGTTATGAAAGTGGTTTTATGTTGATCGGGGGGTGCAACCAAAATTTGGTTGTATCCTGAAAAGCCATCCATGAGAGAAAGCATTTCATGGCCCACAGTGAGATCAACAAGTTGATCAATACTGGGGAGAGGGAAGTCATCCTTGGGGCAAGCGAGGTTAAGGTCTCGGAAATCTATGCATATCCGAAGTCCCCCCGTCGCTTTAGTGACAGGTACGATGTTAGAAATCCATTGAGGATAGTCAATAGGCAAGATGAAGGAAACAGAAAGAAGTCGTTGAAGCTCTTCTTTGACCAAGAGGGCAATGCGTGGATGCATTTTTCTCAGTTTTTGTTTGACTAGTTTGGAATCGGGGTTTAGAGTGATGTTATGGACGGCAATGGTAGGATCAATTCCTGGCATGTCAGCGTAGGACCAAGTGAAAGCTTGGTTGCGGGTACGGAGAAAGGTAGTAAAGGCGGCTTGTTCTGATGTGTTAAGGGATTGTCCGATCTTCACAATGTGAGGATCCTCCTCCGTGTGGATGTTGATTTCTATAGTCGATTCATTCAACATGGTTTGAGTTTCAGATGGTAAGGTGCGTTAAATATAGGATTCGTCCGCCCCAAGGTAAAAGAGGATGGAGTCGTCATCCTGGCACTCAACAACATTAATCGAAGGCGAATCCTCTTCGATCATGTCCGATACAGAAGGGGCAGAGAAGATGGGTCCTCATTATCGTGTTGATAAGTGAGAGGACCTATGAAGATAGCATTTATGAAAAAAAAAAGTTAGGAGGGATAGATTCAGGGTCCATTGATTCTGTGGGTGATGATGGCAAAGTGGGTGATGATGGTTTGGTAGGGGTGACGTCGTCTTCTTCCAGGATACAGCTGACATGAGGTGTCTCCTGTGTAGGTGTTTCAGGAAAACCGAGACCACTGCGATCATTGTGTTTGCGGGTAGTCACGGGAATGAGTGTATGTCGGCCTTGTTTGTAAAGACCAAAACCAAAGCCTTTCTAAGCACAGCGAGTCAAGAAGGTGAGGGCGAAACGATGATTTGTCAAATATTGAAAATTGGATTGGAAGGGAACCACACCAAGAGGAGGTTCAGGGGTAATGGAAGATGCGTCAACACCCCCATACGTTAGGTTGGTGTGGCAATGGGGTGGTCCGTAAGAAATTACCTCCTCCACGCGACGGTTGTAGGTGGGATGTGCATATAATTGTCCGTACTCTGCGGGTAGGGAAAGAACTAACGTTATATAGGTGGTATTCCCCAAAGTAAGGCGTTGAAAAACATCTACTAAGGGGTCGGATGTTGGGATGTTATCTGTGGGAAAAGAAGTAATATTTATAACAATGTTGGTTTCATTGGTTGAAGGTGTAGGTGCGTCGGAAGTAGATGGTGCAGGTTGGATGAATGGGTGTCTTGACTGGTACAAGTACATCATTAGGGCGATACAACATATTGCAAGTTTTGAAGGGGGGAGGATCAGCTTTTACGGTGTAGGACTTCCCCTCGTACTCAAATTTTATGCATCTATGTAATGTTGAGGGAACACATCCCATAGCCCGGATCCAAGGGCGACCTAGCAATATGTTATATTGGAACTCTCCTTCAAGGACATAGAAGAGTTCGGGTAAAGTACGTGGTCCTACCCGAATGTTGAGGATCACGGTGCCTAAGGTAGAGGTAATAGCGTCATTGAATGACCGCAACATGATGGGATTGGCACACATGTAGCTAGAAGGGATATTCATTTGTTGGAAGGCTTTTGAAGAGATGATGTTTAGGCTAGCACCCCCGTCAATCATAACACGACGTACCCGAATGTCCCGGACGTAAGCTGAGATGAAAAGGGTAGGGTCAGGATCTTCTGTACCAAAGTCAACAATTTCATCTTGAGAAACCGATCGCGCAAACTTGTTGTTGTACGAAAGTGGTTGGGCGGTGGGTTGTTTGGTGAGAGAAGCAACGTGATTGGGTGTTAGAATGGAGGCAACAGCAAGGTTTCATTACGTAAGACCTCGATCCCTTGAAGAATTTCAACGAGAGCTTGTCGATGGGATTGAAGTCCAATGAGATCATATAGTGTCATTTTTACGGGTGATTGGTGAAGCTGTTTGATCATGGCTCGATGGGCAACTCCATTAGAGATGGGGTAAGCGGGTCCATGAATAACCACTTTGGGTGGTGGTGCAATCGGGATGT
The DNA here is from genome assembly GCA_018340775.1 of Taxus wallichiana var. yunnanensis. Classification (NCBI taxonomy): domain Eukaryota; kingdom Viridiplantae; phylum Streptophyta; class Pinopsida; order Cupressales; family Taxaceae; genus Taxus; species Taxus wallichiana. The sequence continues at coordinate 173,734,485 of CM031236.1, forward strand.
TGGATGGAGAAAGAGAGGACGCATGTGTGCTTTCTTTTTCTTTCTCGTTGTCTTTCTGCCCTCGAGTAGCAACACTAATCATATTGATTTCATGAATACGAGAGGAGGAAGACGGTAGGGATAGGTCATGGTCTTCGAGAGGTGGGGCTGTAATAATGATAGATCTTGGTGAGGCGGGGACAGGTGGTATAGGAGAGGGAATTGAAGCTAAAGGTCTCTCTCTTCGTAAGTTGTCTTTCTTAGCTTTTCTGTCTGAGAGAGGTGACGGATGAAGTATGGCTTTCAACGCTTTACATCCCTCTACATCATGTCCTGGTGTGCAGTGGTAAGCGCAGATTTTAGACTCATCGTAACCTATAGGTCGAGGTTTAGATGGATCATAAGGTCTAAGTGGGGGTAGGGAAATGGTCGCATTCTCCACCAACATAGCAAGGATTTTGGCGTAAGATCCTTTGAGTGGGTCAAAATCGGAGGAGGATGAGGGTATTGGTTTTGCGGGTTTTGGTAATGTTTGGGCGTGGTTGGTTCATACGGGTGGTGGTTTAGCCGAGGGGTGTTGACACGTGGTTTTCACTAAATGTGGTTTCTTTGGCACAGAAGCTATATTCAGCTGGTTAGATGATGAGGCTACAGATGACGTGGTAGCGGGAAACAACCACGGAGAAAGGGGAGTGACAGAAAATAAATCCTTTGATGATGGAGTTCATTTAGGGTTGATGGGTGGACAGGATATGTGGGGTGACAATGTTGATATACCCTTTGATCTCTGTATAGGTGCAGAAGGTGTAGGTCGTTTTGAAGAAAACGCAGGAGGTATGATATATTGATGCAAGGTGGAGGGATGAGGTCCCAATATGGAAGGTAGGTGTGACGATGATGGTTTTGATTGTGATAGAGGCACGGATTGAGTTTGTCTCCTAGGTGGCGGGCGGCTTTATTTTTGGATAAATCAAGTCGCTTAGGCGGGTGCGTTAGACTGGGCATTGGTGAGGTCCCAAGTGTAGGGGAAGATTTGGTTAGGTTAATAGAGGTGGATGGGCTACTTGGTATAGATACGGGGATGAGACTGAGGACATAGGCATTTTGAGTTTCTGTAAACACTTAGGATATATGGTAGAGGTGTCCGGATCGGTCACCTGCATTTGAGTAGAATAGGGGGTACTCAAACGTTCCCATAGGACTCGTCTATCTTTTGGAGAATGACAATCTTCAGGCATGAATTGTAAATTTGGTACGGAAGAAAGACGGGTTGTGATTCCAGTCCACTGTGGGTGTGATACAGGGGGTAGATGAGGTACTGTATCAATAGATATTAAGAGGTCGACCGGTTGTTGAAAATATTTAGGCGATGAAGGACTAATAGGCAGGAGGGCATGTTTGAGAGGGTCTGTTATGGTTAAAGAATTTGGTGATGTTAGTGCAAGAGATTTCTCGTCTAAGGATGTCAAAAGGAGTGGCGAGCCTTCCTCTTGTGCAGTAAGAGCGGTAGAAGGGGACATTTGGGAAATAGATAGATTAGATAATATCCGTTCACAGTCTTGTAGGGATGTGGTGTAAGCAGACTCATTGATGAGAAGAGAAGTCTGAGCAGTTAACTCTTTTATGGGTAAAGGAATGATTTCGCTTTGGCTTGATGGTGGTGAAGGAGGTTCGACTCCTGTGTTAGTGGAGAGGCTTGATTCAAAATTTTCTCGATAGAGGATTTTGGATGGGATTCGAAGACTGCATGGATCTCATGAACTCTCTCCTCGGCTAAGATATCCTGGTTTACGTTACTGTTGGACGAGTGATTTGGGAATGGTTTGTTGAAGATTTTCAAATTTCGGTTGGCAGGGGCATTAGGATTATCGAGGGTTATATCACCTGCGTCAACCATTTCCTGCACTATGTTTTTCAACATTTTGCAGTTTTCATGACTATGTCCTTTTACGCGGTGAAAGTTACAGAAGTCATTTTCTTTGTACCAGGAAGGTATAGCACGGGTAGAATCAAACCCGGAGTGAGGTTTAACAGGAGGTAAGGTAATGGCTCCTGCTTTGAGCAATTTTTCCAATATCACACCATATGTTTCTCCCAAGGGAGTGTAGTTGATGGGTTCTACTTTATACTTATAAGTGGTTTTTGGTAGGGTATTAGATGGTGGTTGGGATTTGACCATCACCGCGTGCACGGCCCCTTTTGATTTCGAAGCGGTCGATGGGTGAGGATTGGTGGTGTTAGGTTTGTTGGTGGAATCTAGAGTTCGAAATGGGGTTTTGTTGCGCAACCGCAATTTCTCTTCTTCTAAGGCTCGAATTTCTAGTTTCGAGCCATGGTAAAGGCCTCATCAAATGTGTGGAAAGTTTGAATTTGAAGAGTAGGAGAAATGTGCTTAGCACATGCCCACGTAAAAAGTTCGATAAGTTCAGCCTGAGGCAAGGCATATGTAAGTTGGTTGATAAGGCCCCGCCATCGTCCAACGAAATCGATAGATTCGTCTTCGAATCGGGATGGCATAAAGGTCGGTGATAGATACTTTCTTGGAAATGTTAATGGAGAAATGATCCAAGAAAGATTGGGCTAGTAGTTTAAAAGAGAAGATTGAGTCTTGGGTTAAAGCAATGTACCACTCAAGGCGGGTCCCATAAGGACATGGGAAAGGTGCGGAGTAACAAGGCATCATCATGAGCAATCAAATAACAAGCATGTCTAAATGATCGCAAGTGTTGTTGAGGGTCCTCTTTACTGTTAAAACGGGTAAATTTTGGTAATTCCCATTGAGGAGGATATGAATGAAGGGGGACAGATGGGTGAATAGGCTCCCGACAAACTTGCTCATATGTCAAGGCGCTACGACTTCCTGAAACAGAAGCCTCCAGGTTTTGCATTTTGTCCATCATTTGTTTAATGAAATCCGTGGTTGGATGAGATGATGGTGTGATTGTGGTAAACGGAGGAAAATTGGGCCAAGGGCCTCCGCTGGACAATGGTGGGGTTAAGTGTTGATAAGGTATGGAGGATGAATATGTTGAGGCGACCGAATAGGGATGTCCCATATAAGATGTTGAGGTCACTGGATACGTGTATGGGAATGAAAAGGTAGGCGGAGCTTGAGAAGGAAAGCTAGTGTGGATAGGTGGCGAGAGAGCAAGTCATGAACGGAGCAAATCTGCAAGAGAGATGAGGTAGGGGTAGTCGGTGGTAATGATATGTGGGGTCCAAGATTAACCAACGGAAAGCCAATCTGAGTCGTATGAACCTCTGAAGCCGTCGGATTGGGAGACGGGGCTAGAGATGCAGGAAGCAAGGCGGTGTTATCAGGCGGAGTGGGAGCTAAATGAGCAGCTTTACTAATAGGCATACCAACAAGGAGCTGACCATCAGGCGTACGGTCAGGGGTATGAGACAAATAGTATTGTACAACGCTAGAATTACCATCCGTAAAACTTGGCAAAGTCCTTATCTCCCACAGAATTTTAGGAACCTCGCTAGTATCCGTAGGATTCCCCATAGAATGTGAAGGGGGTGATTCAGGCAAAGAAACAAGCAACCATGTGAAACCGTGGTGGCGGCTTGCTTTCGAGTGATAACAACCATGGACAGAGTTCACGGTAGGGTTTCAATCATCGTCAGAATAGAAACAAACTCGAGGCACTGTAAAATTGGTAGGTTCTTTGGTTTGTCGAGAATTGGAAAAGACGATAGGAACCGATATCGGTCTAGTAACCGATGTCGGTTATACTATAGCTGACATCGGTCAGGTAACCGATGTCGGTGTAAGAAGTCTAGGCTAACAAGATATAAAAGGCTGCTAATTTGATTTTTAACAACGTTTAGTATACTTGTCCAATTATTGATCACAGAAGACAGAGTATGAGAAAGAAAACAGAACTAAAAACAAGCAAGATGCACACGCAAATCCAGAGATTAACCCTAGGGTTAATTTTAATTATTGTGGGCTTATGCCTTTAGACGTAGAATGATGTCAGAATCCTAAACAAAAGACTTAGGGGAAATGTCAAGTTTGTTTTGGCTTATAAGGTTACCTCAATCGGGCGGAGGAATACCGCGGAAAAAGGGGGATGTTTGAGCTGTTGTGTTAATTGTGAAGTGATTCGGTATGTGTTGTGCAGTGAAAGTAAGATTAATTTCTTGTCAATACCGTGGATATCACCCCCACGTGTACGACCTGTTACTTAATCTATGTTCACTAGAATTGAAAACAACGACAGCGAATGCAATGCACGTGTTTTAAACCCAAATCGAAAATGATATTCGATGAAGCAAAAGAGATGACTTTCACTAATGCGAGATGTAAAAGCAAAGCAAGTTCTTTTATCAAAATAATACAAAACCTTGTGAATATCTTTTAGAAGAAGAAAACAGCAAGTATACTCCCTATATGAAAGCAAGCAAGAAAGAAAGAAACCCAAAATGGGTCCCACCGGGCGTGCCAAAATGTTTCACTCGGAATGTTTCATTCCTTTTAGAAACAGATAAGGGTTGGGGCTAGGAGGAATACCTGTAGAATGTCGAGATGGTGTGCGCGTACCGTAGAGAAAGATCAGGCTGACTGTGAAGAACTCCTTTTTGTCTTGGAAGGACTACCTACAAATAAGAACACAAGACCACAAGATTTTGATTAGACAATAAATGAGGGAACTACCTTGGGCCCAGGAAATATAAAACTTCCTTTCGAAGGTGGTCAGTTCCCCTGCTAATATGAATTAACACAAAAGACTGAAAGATATCAATTAAATTGCTTCGTTGAACTGGGTAGGGGAAAGGCTGGTTTTGGTTATAGTCGGGATAACCGATACCGGTTCTTGATAACCGATATCGGTATGGTCTAGATCCGAAGGTTGGTTGTTTTGTGGGGTGGTGGTGTTGTTTGGTAGTTGTGTTATTTGTAGGGCTGTATATAGGTGATATTAGGAAATAAGGTGATGAGAGGTAGATGAATGATAGTTAGATGCAATAAGACGCTTTGGGTAGTGGATCTAGGAATGGATTCGTGAGGATTGTGCTTCAAAAAGTCTAAGAAATGTTATTAAAGAGGACATGCAAGATGTAACTTATTGGTTATTGACGAAGATGCAGGTCCAAGAACTCTGATGACAAAGGCAGAACTCTAGGTAGGATGGCTTGACACACAGAAGATGAGAGATCTCCCTCCCGATGATCAGCTGAGTATCACAGGTTTCTGGCTATTCCGTCGCAGTTCTGGGCTTGATCTCCTTTTGCTGCAACTCTCCTTGTCTCTTCACTCGTCTCTGCTCGGCCAAGTGAAGATTCGAATGCTCTTGATCACTCCCAATGATCTCCCTTGATTCAAAAATCCTTCGACCTTTGTTTTTGGTTTGGGGAGCCCATTTTACAGGGAACCGATGGCGGTTACGTAACCGACGGCGGTCGAGTAGGAACCGGCATCGGTAAGGAAAAAGTAGGCTATTTTTAGTAAAATAGCCCACCTTCCCTGCTTTTCTCCCGAGGGATTAGTTGCGGGCTTGGTCAAGTGACTAGAATGTCGGTTTTGGGTGCGAGAAAGGGGTCCTTAATCATGGGTGTAGGTGTAGACCAAGTTATAGGTCTTAATTAGGTTAGTTTAGGGTTAGGGCTAGGTCATGATGAGGTGGCAAAATGAGGTGGCAGGTGAGGTGATGGGGATTTATCAATTACAAGGTAATTAATAAATAATTGTGTAAGGTTTAGGTGATGAGGTTAGGTTGCGAAATGGGATGCGGGTCACAAGGGGTCGTAAGACACGAATTTGGTGTCTACACGTATCTTCTTCAGACTCTATTTTAGGTTGAAAGAGAGCCTAAAGTTGTTTGTCTTCTTCATTATTTGAAGGATTGTTAAATTGACATGCATCAAGTGGAGAAATGAGAAGACATTAATTGGTGGGATTAAGATGATGCGAGAGGAATGAATACCTGCTAATGTGGAGAATCATCAAGAGCAGCTTCTAGAACTTGAATGTTCTCTTCTTTGTTATAAGGTGTATCAAATTCATTGACTAAGTGTTCTTCAGCTTGTTTTACCACCTCACGTGCCTAGAGCTTCTTGCATTGTCTTTGAACTTCTCTCATTAATTGTATGTAATTTCTATCATCTGCAGGTTGTAGCAATGTTTTTGAAAACAATCTTGGACATATACCTCCATAGAGATTTTGCATAAAATGAGCACATGCAGGTGACTTGAGCTTGAAAACTTTTAATAGGGAGATCTCCATCATCATCCTCATCACTATCACTATCACTCATTGGTGATGAGGTAAAATAAGTTTTCTTCATTTTCCTTCATTCCTGGAAGGTTCCTAGATCAAGAGAATGAACATGACATAAATTCATTCCCCAGTGGTATTTTCCCACTTTTATACTACAGAGTCACCTAATCAAAAATGATCTTCAAGTTGTTATTTTAGAAAGGGGTACGTTGAAACAAAATCCCAAGAGGAGTCACCAAAACTTTTGGTTTTCAAATTGGTACTTTAATGGAAACAATAGTGGGGGACAACAAGTCCCTTCTTTTTATGGGAGAAGTACCTTATTGAAAGAAAACAACAAGGCTTGCATACAAACGTGCAACTTTCAAAGTGAGGATGTTGGATACTTTGAAGTTTTTATGCCCAAAATATTATCAATACGAAAGAATAGAATAACTAAGGAGATGAGAGCGAAGAACATAACAATACTTTCAGAAATATAGATAGCAGAGTATAACCTTATATGTATTGTACAAGGGAGATGCAGAATAGAATCATTTACCTTCATAACAGATATAATTCCATGGACACAAAGTTCCATAAATCACATAAACAAGAACACAAAGTTTCTTATCATAAAATATAGATGATTCGCAAGCCTCAGACGAGGAAAGAATGAATAGCGAGAGGAAGAAAGGGAAAAACTTCGTATTGATTACTTTTGAATCTATTACATTTGAAGAATGTTAGGATCCACTCTTTGAGAGCCAACCATAACAATGGCATCGAGAGCCCATCATATAGCTTGCAAGAAATGGTTACAACTTCCTTTAGCTTGCAAGAAATGGTTACAACTTCCTTTATCTTGCAAGAAACGGTTAAAAATTCCTTTAATCATTCGTGTCCTTTTAGATTCCTAGTTCGTGGATGAGCGTTAATGGTGGCGATAAAAGATGATCTGTAATGTATCCGTTAAACCTATTTTCTAACTTCAAATATGAGTTGTTAAAACTACGTTTGTAACTTCAAATATGAGTTGTCCACGTGCACGAGAATTTTTGAAGCAGGCCTAGGGAACCTTTTGCATTTTATGATTTTTTATAGAGATTGTGCATTTTAGACAATGTGGTCCACCCATCCACTTCTAATATAGGCCTAAAACGTGGCTTTACTTGAGTGACGATGGAGTCGTGGCTCACTTTTATAATTTTAACTCTTTTCAACAAAAATCTCAAAAACTCAAGGTGCTCCGCTGACCCGCCTCCCCACTTTGAATTTTCAACGCGGGCTCAAGACCCCAGTGAAGTCGTGGATCATTTTATAACTTTTAACTCTCTTTTTGGAAATAAAACCAAAATTCCCAAAGTGTCTCCGATGACTGCCTCTCCATTTTGAATTTACAAATGGACACGTGTCCTTTTGTGGGCCTTAGGCATTCTTTTTATACTTTAAGCCTTTTCGCCATAGTGCCTCAAAACATGAAAAGGGCCCACCTTTCACCAAATAGCCAATCAGGATCTTTCGGGGCCATGGGGCTAATTTGACATTTTGTGAAAATAACCAAAAATGATAAGTCCGTAAAAGGACCCACCACTTCATATTTCCGAACAGCCAATCAGAGTCCTTCGGGCCACGGGGCCAATTTGACACTTTTTCTAAAATAACAAAAATGACAAGTTTACAAAAATAACCCATCCTGCCGCATCCAATTAGAGATGTCCACATACCCGTGGATGCTTTGGGGCAAAAATTGATAGGGAAGATACACCGTAAAAATATAAAACTAAGGGGAAAAATCCATCGTTCACACCTAGATTTCAAATTACTTTTCACGAGGAAAAAATTGTAAATGATATAAGGATCGACATGATCCTCAGCCAAAGAGAAGGATTGAAAACAACATTCGAATGAAGGAAACAATTTTTGAATATCCGAGACGAGAAGATAGAAAGTTCTTCAAACCATGCAGTATACTTGAAGCACAAAATTTTCTATCTTTCCAAACTTCTCACTTTACTTAGACACTCCTGAAGGGCACGAGCTCAAAATTTTCAAATTTGACTTGGAAAATGAGGGGGATTTTTAGTGTGACAACAGGCACAACAAGACATAGAGGGATGATCATTCAGGTCAACATAATCATTCGAGATCATCATAGGTATTTCTCAAAGGGCATTCTAGATCCATCTCAGGTAACTTGACAGTGTTTTTTGACACCACTATATGGTTAGGGTCACAAGTATATCATACAGGGATGGGAGTTACGATCATCGGCGGCATAGTTCATTCAACTTGGAAATTTTTCATGAGCCAATTTGAAGTATTTTCTTAAGGTGTAAGGAGTTTGAAGATTCATAGTTTCACTAAATTTGAGGCTTTCCATCAACAAGGATCAACGTGACTTCATCGGGAATGACATCTCATCTTCAAATTCTCTCTCTTTCTCTCTCCTCTTCCCTAAATTTCTATCACTTTCTAATATTCTAATTTCACAATGGGGATACACTTTTACATATGTTTTAATTTTCCTAATGTAATAAGTCACCTTTATGTTACCTCTCATTCTATAAATCGTAAAGCCATTCCCATTTCAAAGGATGGGTGATTGATTTTGTAAATTCAAGAGTGCATTAAGAGAACAAAAAGATAGCCAAATTCTTCCATTCCCCTCATTCTCAAATTTCCTCCATTTCTCCACTATGTGCAACTTTTGTTTAAGCAATCAATACAAAAAGAAGGAGTTTCTAGCCTTTTTTTGGTAGAGGGATTTATTGATACTTTGTTCTCATGAATTCTAATTGGTCTTGTTATTATTTACAAATTTGTTTCTTCTCATAAATGCATGTGTTGAAATTTGTAACTAGTGTGTGCAGGAATCTAATTTTCTACATGTAACATTAGTTCTCCAATCTCATTTCTCACTCGCCTTTCTGTTTTGCGAGATAAAGTCCTCTCTAGAAAGAAATTTCTAACTTTTCCACAGGAGTCGAGGAGTGCCCCGTTGGATCCCCGGTCATAAGGCCACTAGTAAAATCCACCGTTTTCACTTGTGCATGCATATCGATGACAGTTGCACTTGTTAAGTAGAGGACTTAGACTCCTGAGCATTGGCAAGAAATCCACGAATTTATCCCCGACAAATTTTCTCCAATAGGTGGAGAAGTTTTGGGGCCATGAAATGTAGCGTCATGTCGGTGGGGAGGCATCTATTTTGAGGATCTCACGGTACACAAGATGGGTAATGATGATAAAGTGTGATAGCAATGATTGTATATGTTGTGGGGGCCTTGTCCCTAATTATGGGACATGTTTTGTAATGATGACTATATGGATGATGTATGTATGGACACCTATTTTTGATATATATTATATCGATGTGTATGTGTTTTGGCATTTTGATGTAATTGATATGGTATAGTTCTGCGGTTGTTGTGTGAGCATGTGTATTATAATGTATGTGATGAACATCAATTAGTATGATGATATGAGTAATGGTAGATAAAATATGCATGGTAAATGTTAATGTAGATAACTAATGTAATATAATTGATAAGATGAATAAAATATGTAGAGCATAGTCAATGTAATTAAGATGAGAGAATAAATGTGGAAATAGATGAATGGATCGTAATTAATAGATGAGAACATAATGAAACATTAAGATGAAAAGTTGATGAAAATAGAGGGGGATTAAGTATTCCCCCGGTGTATGGATGAGTAGGGTCATGTAATAAGAAACCTTAGCATTCAAGTATGAGCCACGGAAGCAAGAGTGCGTCATCGGGAGAGAAGATTAAGGTGCGCTTGAGGAACAATGGAGTGCATGATGAAACATTCTTATAACTAAACCCTCAAAATTTGTGTAAGAACCATAAGAACACAAGTTTGTCATCGGGGTAAGGTGATAAGCATCACATACTAAATACCAATATGACGGGTAGTGGTGGAGACATGTGGAATGGATGGAGCATGAGTATATGCAATGAACGGGATATCATGTGTAGTGACGATGGGGTGTGTAGGAACTGAAAAAACATGATATGCAACAACATGGAGTGGTGGATAATGTTAATGGAATGAATGCAATGAATGGGATGGTGGAAATGATGGATGCGGTGCAGAGAAAGCATGTGGTAGTGGAGCATGATGAGAAAATTGGACCCCAAGGATATGACATAAGTGGGATATACCAATGCTGATTTAGGTGAAGGATACCATGAGCATTCATGAGAGGAAAAGGAGATGATGTCGAGTCTATGAGTTGTATCTTTTCATGTAGAGCAAGGAAATTATCATCCTTATGTCCATAAATGCTATGGTAATTGTAATAGTGTTAGTCACGATGACATTATAGGAAGTTTGGAGGTTGATGTTGATTGGAGGGTAACCAAATCAACCACTCATTGATTAGTATGTGAAGCACATCATGTGGTCAAGTGTGAGAGAGAAGTAAAAAGGCTTGAGTGAAGGGGGTGGAGTGGTCGAAGTGGGAGTCAACTGTGGAGTGGGATGAGAGTGTAATGGTGGGGAAGAAGAGAGTTGAGCTTGTTTAGAAGACACCTTAGGAAATGGTGGAGGTGGCTGCGATTGTGAAACGAATGGTGAGGGGAGAGGATCAATATGCCAAACTAGTTGAGAAACTAGTGTGGGTGCAGCATCATGTGAGGATGAAATATATTGCTCGACTTCGATAACATTATAACACAAGAGAATGAATGAATCACAAGTATCATATTGTAGCCTTTGTTTAAGTGGAGGAATAAGGCCACGACAAAAGATGAATTGTGTTTCTAAGTCAGTAGGCTGGAAAATGAGTTGGTGTATACAATCATTAAAGCGTAAGATATAATCCTTGATAGGTTCATAGGATCCTTGTTGTAAGGTCGGAAGGTGGTCATATGTAATCTTAGTGCCATTTTCAAGAATAAAGTGATCAAGGAAAGCATCCTTCACGTCATAAAAAGTGCTAATGGACCCAAAGGTTAAGTGGGTGTACCATTGTAGTGCCTCGTCAGTAAGACTATAGCAGAAGGCCTTAAGAAAAAAGCAATCATTAGAGTAGCCATCCATAATTGTGTGGTAATGGAGGATATGAGCATGAGGATCACCAGTACCATCGAAGCATGTGAAAGTAGGCATGAAAAAGTCTTTGGGAAAAGTGTAATTATAGATATTTTAAGAACATGATTTTGATGTAAAGAGTTGTTGTAAATAGAGGTATAATAGGATCTTCTTTCTAAAGTAAGGGTATGAACTTGCGATTGGAGTTGTCCTATAACATGCATGAGAGATAAAATATCATGTGAGGGGATAGTAGGAGATGGAAAAAGTGTATTATTTTGTTGAATTTTTCCATTATGAGTGATCATGGGAGTGTCAAGAGGTGATATAGTGGAAGAATATGCTAAAGGTGTGGATGTAGATGTGGATATATGAGTAGTCGTATGACTAGTATCAACAAAAACCCTAGTAATTATGGGGAGCAAGGAGGAATCATTAATAGATGGAGATATAGTAGGAGAGGTAGAGGATGTGGGTATAGAAGGAGAAGAAGCAATGACGGTGGGTGAATCATGTGCAATAGTAGATACAACTTCAAGAGAGGATACCAATGGAGCAGGTGAATCACATGTAGTAGTATGGAAAGAAGGAGATCCATGAGTTTGTTCAGTAGAAGGTGGGGTTCCATAAATACTAATATGGTAATCATAGGAATCAATAGGATCATCAATGTAATAGGAAAGAGAATGCAATCTCAAAGGAGATGTGTGGGGAGGACTATCAGAAGTGGTAGAAGACATAGGGATAACTATAGGAATAGTTGGAGGAGAAGTAGGAGAGACACCAAATTGTGAATCAATGCCTAATAAGTAATCAATGTTAGAGGGATCTAAAACATCCGGTGGAAAATTAGACAAAGGATAAGAAGGATCATATGTAACTGGATGGCATGGTGTACAATGATTAAAATCCACAAGGTCATCAACAAGGCATATGCCTATAGGATAATCGACAGGGTTAGTTGGCACACGTTTTTGGACTTCCAAAAGGGCTTGTTGACTATCATCAGGTAAGATCATAGGAGCAAAATATAAATCCTTAAGCTCATTTATGGCATCCTCATCATTTACAGGTTTAAAACTAAAATTAGACATGATGAGGAAAAAGAGAGACTATGGCTAACCACAAGGATATGAAAAAAGATAAAAATCAAAATGTTCGAAATGTAGGGTTCACCAAAATGATTAACTATAAATAGAAATTATATGGGGTTTTTAATTTGTTTTATAAGCTAATCTAAATAGAAACTAAATGCTAAATTGGAATGCAATACCTATTTTATTTTTAATATTTGAATATATCAAAATAATGGAAATAAGAGGGATATGATACTCACCTATAAATAAAATACCTCATTGTGTACTTGGACTATAGCATAATGGTATGCGAGACTAGGAAGGATGTAACCGAGTGGCCTCGGGAAGGGTAGGATCTGAATGTTTTTATGTACTAATGTGCATGGGAGGGTGTTGGGGCTCCCAAGAAGCTCTGGTCTATAATTTGGGCATTGTAGACTGCGGAAAGATCGAAAATTGAGTTTGACAATGTTGCAATATCTTTGTAATACCTTTGATTCTTGTCACATAGGTGTCACAATAATTTTCTCTATGTTTTTTTAAACATTGTATGAATATATACCTGTAAAACCCTATCCAAAGCATCAATTCCTAAAAAAAAATAATGCATATGAATAGGTCGGGATGACCTCAGCTGTCAAACTAGTGGTCTTATGACTAATCATTGCACTACATTTTGGATGCAATGTATTTTTATGTGCGTGTGTGTGAAATTTTATGCCTAGGGTTCCCTAGCTCCCAATGACTTGGTAATAAGGGGCAATAATTAGATGTAGAATGCAAATGGTGGATGGAATGGAAAGAATAACACCCTTTCGCCCTATGCTTGTGTGATGCAGACGTAGAAGATACCCAAATGCGGTCCCTTGCCTAAGTAGATAGATGCCCTAGATAGTAAGATGCCCAACCATAATGTAGTGAGTATGTTATATTTATATAGGGATCTCTTGTTCAAATTTCAATACTAGTGACCCGAAACTGTCGATTATGACCTAGGGGAATGCACAAGGTAGCCATTACGACCGAACTCGAAAAAATAAATTAAGAAAACAAATTACAATGATAAGGGAACCTAAAATCACAAACCGGGCGCCCAGGCACTCCAAAACATACTTAGAGACAAAAACTAATAAAATTATGACACCTAAGACCTCCTAAAAGATGCTTGAAATTACATAGACAAGTGATGACTAAACCGAGATAAATAATAATGATGACAGGATAACTAACAACAAGACCAAAGGACGGGTCACGATCAAATAATTTTATTACACAAGATCCATATATAAAATAACATACCCGAAAGTATAAATGTATTATTAAGTGAGATATTTTGTGACTACAATAGTTGAAAAACTGATCGATTGATGGGTGAGGAGTTGTGGAATAATATCTTGTTGCTTAACATTGAAATTAAACTTGAGAGGCACAAGGAGTGGTAAGACTTGGGGTTCACTGATATGAGCACATGTAGAAGAAATAGAATTAGGAGGAGGGGAATGAGATGTAGAAGGAGAACAAGCATGGGTTTGAGAAACATCTTTGAGATCTTGGATTTCAGCTTTAAGAGATGTAATCATTGATTCCATAGCCTAAAATTTATCTTGAAATAAAGAATGTATAGCTTGAATTGATTCTAAGATGGGTTGATTGGATGGAGGATCATGAATACTAGGGTCATCAAAGAGATGATAAAAAATGGAATTGACTTGAGCAAGTGGCATATATTTAGGGAGAAACATGGTGTTTAGAGCTTTCAAGACCCTCTTTATAAGGTGAATTCATTTGAAGTAATTTAAACAAAGACATATGATTAACCTTAGGATCCATGATAGAAAAGATGATGTGCCAAAGGAGGATCTCCGAATCATGGAACATCGGTGGGGTTCTCCAAATGATTCAAAAATATTGAAAATATGTTAAACCCTAATTGCAGAGTTAGAATGAAATAATAAGCAATGTTTTAAAGATATGACCTAAGAAATAATCTAGATAAAATTGAAAACCCTAAGTGCAAGTGAAGAATAGAATACTTATCTCATTCTATAATAAACCCCAAAGTATGTCGAGCTAGAAATTTGTTGAATAAGAGGAGGAATATGTAAAGAACCACATAGAAATTTGTAGAACTCGCCGAATAAGTTGGACTAGAGCACCTAGAACATGTCGGGGGCGCCCGAGTGACGTAGACCACTTCAGGCACCATTGATCGTTAAAATGGTTGGAAATTGATTAATTTTTTTCGCTTGTATGTTACTACCCTTCACTTTGTTGATCTCTTATATGTCGCACTATGCCTACATAATTTGTTTATAACTTGCAAATAGTAAGAGAATCTACAAAACCCCAAAACACATCAAATCTTTAAAAAAGAGATGCAAATGGCGATTTGGATTGACCAAAGAGGTCACCCAACATAATGAGCTTACAACTAAGCACTGCAATACATATCAAAATCCATGAAGTTTTTCATGTGTGTGTAGAACTGTGCCCTAGGTGGAACTCATGCTAAACACACTTGGATAGTGAGAAATAGCTATATGTAGCAATGTAAGTAGATGTGTGGATGTCAAAATTAACTTCCCCTCCTATGAAGTGTATATATAAGAATTTCATCCCTTGTCCCTTGAGTGAGTGCTAGATGGATGCTTTGATGCTCTTAAAATTCCATTAAACGCAACCTTAGGTGGTGATAGTAAATGCTTAGTGTTTGGTACTTCATAATGGTCACACAACTTTATGTTTATATGATTACCTTGGTTTAATTTCATAATTAACAACTAAAAGTCCAACCCATAAGAAAATAAGATGCCCAAAAGATAAAAGAGGCCCAAAAGGGGCGAGTGAGATATAATTAGGTCGGGGCATCCAAAAGGACGAAGGTGCCCGGAAGTTGGCATTCTGTTTGGGAGATGGTGTCCAGAGTAATAAAATATGGAACAATGATTCATCGATCGGCTTGTATGGTGTAAGAGGCTAAAAAGAAGACAATTGTTAATTGCTAGTTTTCTCACTTATGAATGATATGAATAGTAGTATGTTATTAGGACCTAAAAATGTACACAAAGTGTATGATTTAGTGTCTACACTTATACATTTCAGTTTTCCAATGTGAATTGTGTACATATGTACTATCTTATGATTAAAATGTACCTTTATAATTTTTCCCATATTGTTTTAATTATTTTCCGATAGGGTATAGTAGAAACCGATATGAAATTAAAAATGAATATACTTTATCATAAATATGTATGGTGTTGTTATTAAAAGAAAACAATATGTTTCTCATTGGTCATACTTTTAAAATGATATATATATATATATATATATATCATCTTATTTATCTATGATGAAAAATATATTTAAATTACATACTTTGTTCTATTAGTACAATGTTGTAATTACTTTTTTATATTACTGTATCGTTACGGATTCAATTAATCATAACAAAATCTTAAAGCAGTTGTGCTAAAATATTATACAACAATTCACAATTAAATCTTTCTGTGAAACAACGATACAAGTATGTCTCATAACACAATCATAATGATCTGAACAATAATCATTAATTTCATAATAAATAACATTAATAAATATGCACAAAGTGATTATAAATTATAATCATTTATTACATCAAGCACATTTGCCTTATATAATTGTGAAGTAATACTTTCGTATTAAATCAAGTACGAGTAAATTCGTTACATTCGTATGAATCGGTACAATAATAATCAATGCATGACATGTTATCCAATTCTTTAATCAATTCCTAATATTATTCATTCCCGCATTAAGTAATAGTAATAGTAATAGAAAAGATGATGTGTCAAAGAAGGATCCAAATGAAAAACATGAGTGGGGTTCACCAAATGATTTGAAAAATATTGAAAATATGTTAAACCCTAATTGCAGAGTTAGAATGAAATAATAAGCAATGTAGTAAAGATATGACCTAAACAATAATCCAGATAAAATTGAAAACCTTAAGTGCAAGTGAAGAATAGAATACTTAGCTCATTTCCTAATAAACCCTAAAGTAAGTCAAGCTAGAAATATGTTGAATAGGAGGAGGAATATGTTAAACCACACATAGAAATTTTTAGAAATACTTGGAATAAGTTGGATTGGGCGCTTAGATTAGGTCGGGGGCACAGGCGGTGTAGACCACTTCTAGGAACCCATGACTGTGAAAATGGTCAGAAGGCAATTTCTTTTGTGTCACTTTTATGTCACTAACCTTTTTTTTATATCCTATGTGTCGCACTATGCCTACTGCAGAATTCATCTATAACTTGTAAATAGAAAGGGCATTTGTAAAACCCCAAAAACATCAAATCATAAAAAGAAAAAGATGCAGATGGGGAGTCGGATTGACTAGAGAGACCCAACATAGTGAGCTTACAACTAAGCATTGCAATACATATTAGAATCCATGAAGTTCTATGTGTGTGTGTTTATATAATTGTGCCCTAGGTGGCTCTGTCTGCTAGACACACTTAGATAGCGAGTAATAGCTAGATTTAGTAATTTAATTAGATGTGTGGATGTCAAAATGAAATTCCCCTCCTATGAAGTGTATACATAAGAATTTAGTCCCTTGTCCCTTGAGTGAGTCCTAATGAATGCTTTGATACTCTTAAAATTCCTCTGGATCTAACCTTAGGTGGTGGTAGTAGATGCTTAGCGGTTGGTCCTTCATAATGGTCACACAACTTTATATTTATATGATTCCCTTGGTTGAATTTCACAAGTAACAATAAAATTATTACCCATAAGAAACTAAAGATTCCCAAAAGATAAAAGAGGCCCAAAAGGGGCGAGTGAGATACAAAGAGGTCGGAGCGTCGAGAAGAACGAGGGTGCTTGGGTGTTGGAGTCATGTCTAGGTGATGGTGTCTAGAGTGATAAAATATGAAATAATGATAGATTCTAGAGAATTCATCATACAACTAAAACCTACTCCATTTATACTCCTTAAGCCATCGAAATATAATTGGCAAAGTCCTTCGAGTTGCTTGGGGATTGATGAGTTGTGGTATGATCGTATCCTCTTCATGAATAAAATATGTACTAATCCCATCTCTTCTAACATTAGTAGACCAGATTCTTCTTCCGCTAATGCTTTAGCATATGGGTCATATTGATGATTTATACTCACCTCATCTAGAACAGCTTCGAGACTTCCTCCACATGAGTGGTTGGTTCGTGATCATCATCATCTTCTTCCGGATCATGAATGGTATAATTCCCATTTATAGGATTAGCGGTATGGGGTTCCACATGATTATAGAAAATTGGTTGTACCCTTATGGTTACCTTAGTTTTGTATTGAGTCATTAGGATCATATGTGACCATCAATTGATAGGTAATTACCCATTTTAGTGTGAAATCTTGTGATAGGAAAATGGCAAAAAGATGAGGGAGATCGATGGTGACTATATATCTTATGTGAGCAGAAAATTGGGAAATGCATGAACAATAAGCTAAAGACCTTTAATAACTCTAACATTTTGTACAGCTATTCTATCCAACTAAACAAATCCTCTAGAGACTGGCATGTATTGGATGCCTAGCACATCTTCTATTTTCTTGGGTATGAATGAGCTATTGGTAGTAGAATCAATCATGCGATTATGTACCGGATGATTACCGATGATAAGGGAACTATAGAATTGTGGTGGTTTTTCGTCTTAGTAATACTTCTCCCTTCCTTAGTTAACACAAACTTGTAGTAGTTCTTGCTCCATGACATGATGATCATCGGTTGTACCAAAAATTTTCAGCACCTCATGCAACAAATTTCTTTGAGAAGGAATCGAGAGTGCGTCCCACATGGTAACACTTAGGTTGGTATTCTTCATCTGTTCTACAATACTGAAGGGAATTACTCCTACTTTTCTAATATTTATTTGGGCATTAGAATCATCTTTTAGAAAGTTCTTGTTGGATAATATGATGCCTAAAGAGTTTTCTTTCCTTGTATCCTGGCTAGATTGTGCTCCTGATAGTTTCTTTCCAACATATGTTTTAACTACACGCTGGTGGTCAAGGTTGTGAAGTAGATGCATGATCAACTTTGGGAGCTTGGGGTTCCATTGCCCTCTTTTTGGAACGGGTATGTTTTGTTATTGATGAGGAATCGTATTCAAATCATAAAAATTGTCTACTTGCCAATTTATCAAATTGGTTTCCTCGTGAGCCCGTGCTATATCTTCTTGTGTGGATGAACTTATTGTTGTCTCTAGCAGAGCGGATACACTTTGGACCATAAGGTCCTAGCTCGAACTCCATTTGGACAAAGGTTTTTATTGTGAGGTTGAGAAAAAGGGTAGAACTATTCATTATCTTGAAGCTAATTATTATGGACTAGTACAATAGCTCTAGAAGAACTAGTAGCAAGAGGATTCCTAAAATTCATAGGTTTAACATTCGCAGCTTGATTAATTACTTGATTTTATGACTAATTATTTCCTTAAAAAGGTGGCGGTTTGTCTGGTACTCTTGTTTCTGGGATTGGTATTGACGGGCATATTGAGATTGTTTCCTCTTGATTTCTACGAGTTAATTCCAAAACGTTTATAGGAATGAATTGACCTCATCCGAGATCATTTGAAGGAATTGGCGTAGTCACAACTAGTTGAATGGAATTTGATGGATCGGTGGCAATGGTTTGTTGATTACCCGAGAGTTCGAGAAAACAAAGGCATGGGAGGTATGGGTACAATATTCCCTACTTGGATTAAAGAATTCTTGGCTCTTATTGCAACCTCATAGGCATCGGGAAGTGTGGTCTTGTTGGTTTGAAAATCTATCGATTAGATAAGTCGTGGGAAATAGGCCAACGGTGTGCGGGGCATAGCCCCTCTTTGAGACAACAAAGCGAAACTAGTTTATTGTTATTCTATCAAGCAAGAATCTGTGAAAATCTACACTATTCTAACTTCAGGGGTTTGGGATCTCATCCCAGTAGAGGTAGTTCCAACTGCGAATAGAAAGGTGAGAGGGAAAGAACGGAAGAAGGTAGATATGAAGGGAGAAAAGAAATGAATTCCAAGACAGAAAGGTTGGAGGGTTTATGCTTTGGGCTAGTAGTAAACAAAACCAAACTTACTTACATAAACAAACAAAGCAATAATGATGAACATATGATGATAAAAAGAATGAATCCAACATAATAGAAACACAGATCTAACTTAAGAAAGATATGATGCAAATAACACATATATTGAGTACAAAGTCTTAACATATATATTAAAATATCTTCTATTACAAGAAGGCACAAAGTATTTCTCTCTTCACCTCTTTTTCATACAAAAATGTCCACCTGGAATACAACAAGTATTCCAGTATTTATAGAAGGAGAAGGAGAAAGAAGACAAAAAGAAGCCAACCACTATTTACAAAATATCTACAAAATATCTAAAAATTCAAAAGTTGACTTTGAGGCAAGTTTGTGGATGGCAACATCCCATGGTGTAACATGGATGATGTCATCATAAATTCCAACCTACTTTTTAAATATTTTTAC
This sequence comes from Taxus wallichiana var. yunnanensis, assembly GCA_018340775.1. Classification (NCBI taxonomy): domain Eukaryota; kingdom Viridiplantae; phylum Streptophyta; class Pinopsida; order Cupressales; family Taxaceae; genus Taxus; species Taxus wallichiana. Next base: position 173,754,339 of record CM031236.1, read on the forward strand.
AAAAAGATCGAAGTGTACATAAGAATAAAAACTATTCGTCATCATCTCTTTATTTTAACGGAGTGTCTTGCTTCATTCCTCCAGAGAGGCAATGTGATACTGAGCTTGATACTCCATAAACTTGCTGATCATTTTCTAAAGTTGATTATGATCAAGACCCTTGAAGTGGTCTCCGATGACTTCACAAGTTTCTTTTTCAGTCTTGAGCTTGTCAGGGAGCCCGACGTACTCATCACATGCCTCGATCAAGTATCCAATGAAATCGTGGCAAGCCAGAAGGTTATTGATAGACTCTTGGTCAAAAGTGACCTCTGGCGCCAAACCTTTGTTGTGATTTCCTTGAAGAGATGGATGGTATCGTCTACCTCCCTTAAGGTGAACATTTCACTAAGCATCCCTGGAGACATCTTCGTGACATCCTATTTGATGTTTTGCATCCAGGGCTTCCTCCTTGATTTTATCTATCCTCTCCAGGATAAATTCCATTTGATCAACCTGGTAATCTAAAGCGACGAGAGCTTTGTTGTGTGCCCATGGGTGATCAATGATGCTGACCTTTAATAGGTCATCAACCGAGCAGTCGACCATTTCCTGAAAAGTTTCATGTTGTAATCTGGCATTGTCTAACTCCTCAGAGAGGGATCTTGCTACTACCTGCAGCTCCTTGTTTGCTTGATCTATACTCTGGTAGAGTCTTGTGAATTTCATGATTATTTCCTCACTTGTCTCTGAGGACTCGCTCTATCTAGGAGGACATTTCGTGCCTTTTTCACCAATCTTGGTGTATTCATTTATCTTGTCCTAACTGATAACTTCATGAGGCTTGTCGGAAATCATAGAAGGTGCATTTCCCATTCTCTGCAAAGCTTGGAGAAGATTTTTATTTTGTTCCTTTAGTATCCTCTTCTCATCCTTTGCTTCTTGAAGTCTCTTACAGAGGTCATCTACTGTAGATAAAGGCTCTCAGATGAGGTTCCCATCATGACTTGGGTCACTGTAAAGTCTGTAGGAGATAGATATTTCTTCCCTTTAGTGGGATCAGGATATGCAATCTCCATGACCCTCTCTCCCGAAGTGCTCTTTGAGAAGTGAGTTATAGCTTTCTGCTTCTTTGGTCCTTTCTTCGGAATGATAGAGAAGTCCATGGGTGCTATGGGAACTTTTCTCTTGAGTTGACCCAAATGGTTAGAGATCCAGCTTGGACTTAGGGGAGAGGGAGTAGAGGGAATGGAAGAAGAAACAGGAGTGAAAGGGGAAGCAACTGAAGGGGCCGCAAGGAAGAACGTTGAGACACTTGGTGGTGGCATCGACAAGTAGTCTAACGCGCTACTGCTAGTAGGGCCTGGAGTCACTACAGGGGAAGAAAAGGTCATAGAGGTAGAAGGGATCTGTAATGGGATGGAGGGAACACTAGGCATGATCCACAAGAGAAGAGAAGATGGAAGAGGTGGGAGATGGAAGGGAGGAAGGGAGAGAAGAAGAAGAAACATCCATTGGGATAGATGTTTCAACGATAGGGGAGAAGAAGGAGCGGAAGAGGTAAGATTGGGTACTTCAGCAATTGTAGCTATGACCACGTCCTGAGTGGATGTGTCCATCGAAACTTCAGTTGTCTCTCCTTCCTTTCCTAGAGAGACCAAGTTGACCACTTGCTTCTCAGAAGCAGTAGAAGGGATTTGAGGAGCTTCTTCTTGTTTTCTTGGACCTTCCTCCTCTTTATCTTTTCCTTTTCCTTTTAGCACCTGAGCCATTCTTGAAGGTGCTCTACCCGAAGGAGAAGCAGTGAAATCTACCCTGAGGTAGGTGAGACCATTCTGTTGGCACCAATGCTTGATGTGTTGCAACATGTGCTTGAATTTTTCTTGGATGGTCTTTGGTGCCTTGGCTCTGTCAATTTCTATGAATGGCCAATCATCCCCATCTATGTCAAGGTAAACTTGATCAATTTCTTGATCAGGTTCTTGGAATCCTTTTGGAATGATGGCCACGCCATAGTGTTTGATTTCTTCCAGAGCCATCCTGGAGTGATCCTTCCACCTGAGATCTATTTCATGTGTCAGGTCGATGTAGATGTCCTCGATCTCAGGGACATGAATAGGATCAATTTTTTCCTTTGGGAGGCAACCTCAAGATCAAAAGTAGGCCTGGCTGGGAAGTTGTGCTTTAGGTTCAAAAATTCAAGCTCGGCATACATTTCCCATGCTTTGGCCAGTGTGGTGCAAGTGTATCGGCCCACTGTAAGGGGGAATGGAGTTCCACCCTTCTTTCTCTTCATGCATCTCTCATGATATGTGATTAGTTACCTTGAAAACTCTAAGAGAATCAACTTGGGCCTGCATACCATGGTAGCTTTGTTGGTTCACCCTCAAAATTCACCGCCCTGAGATATGTGAATTTGGGAAACTGAGTAAACAATGCTCCCCACTTCTTTGTGATAGTAGTCACGCTTGGGCTAGTTCGGCCATGTCTCATATTTGGCCTCAATAGGAAGATCACCTCATAGAAAAAGGTGTCGTTGATTTTTAAGAACTGGGGGATGCTATTCTCGAGCCTTAGCTCTGGGTAGTATTCATATATCTTGACCTAAGGCCATACCCCATTTCGTGCCAGGCCCATGAAATCTCTCGCTGATGCTGCAGCGTATACAACATAGGAATTCATATAGAACTTCCCAGTTGTCATGACCTATTGAAGCTACTGGGAGATGGTGTCGTTGATGATTTCTCCCCAGCCAAAACATTGTTCAGGCACATTCTTACTCATGGTCTCTAAGTACCTCAGCATCCATTTATGGAAATGATGGGCATCAGGAAGCCCATATACTCTACTCAAGAAGGTGATTGTATCACTCAATTCCTCATTGAAGTCACTACAGTGGATGGTCTGAGGCCATCGGCTCACCGGATTTTTGTTCTTAAGATATAACTCATTCATCATTTGCATACACTTATCCTCATTGTCGTCCCATGCCTTCTTGCAGTCTTCAAGGCTGATGGTGACGTACTGCCTATGATGAGGGATGCCCAGAGTTATTTTGAAGTGACGAGAAGTTAGGTCGATGACCGTCTTTCCTTCTTTATCCTTGACACATCTTGTGTCCTTGTTATAGCATCAAGCCACCAACATGATGAACTCGTTATTAATAGCACTTATCGATAGCCCAAATTGGCAGTAAAAGTGCAATCCACCGCCTACCAGTTTGTTTATCAAGGATTGTTAGTGGCCTGGTTGGTTCTTGCCCAGAATTCCTCCATATCAATGTGCTTGAGCTCGAGTCTCTGATGTCAAGATCACTCTCTGCATATGAGTTAGGCATCCTGACTTTCTAATATTTATATTTCATTTCTTGCTCTATCAACTTAGCTTTTCCTTTAGACTTAGTTGGCTTTTTGCTCGACAAAGACATGTATGAGCTTGAGGATGGTTGTTTTTGTTCTGTAAAGAGAATCAAAGAGGTCCAACATAGAAGAGCCATGTCAACCATCATGTTATCCATAATAACAGCTTGCAGAATGAAAAATGAGCTACTATAAGCCTTAAGGTGTAAGGCGCGGTTTTTAGCAAGTTGCAGGGGCTTCAAATGTTAGGTGCACTGGGAAGGTGTCAACATGCAGATGTTGGTGCCAAAGGAGGCATGGGGTGCAAGTAAGCAACACACAACATGTAATGTTGGTGTTATAGAAGCTTGCGTTAGCGCCTTAGGAAGTGTGTTTTGCGAGGCGCAAGAAAGTTTGGTGTTGCATGCTTTCAAAGTGCACCAAAGCGTAGGTATGGGAAATTTTGCATAAGGGAAGGGTGCACCGTGCAATGCATGGAGTATGTAGCACAAGATCCGGTGCGCGCCAAGGGTTAACTTGTGCGGCGTGGATTTGGTTTACACAACAAATAATGTTGTTGTCATTGCATTTGTGCCTATGCCTTTCAAGAAATTGCTAAGTATTTGTTTTGGATTGCGCAGGAAGGGCTTATGCTACATGGGTTTGAAATGTGCTATGGCGCGACTATGTGTGATGTAGCATAAATGTAGATTGCGCCGAAGGGAAAATAGTTGGGCGTTTTGGCCGATTTCTTGATTTTGATTTCTCTCTTATTTTGCATTTGGTTTTAGATGATACGAGAGAGAAAAGAGCAAGGCAGCAGGTAGGGAAGATGGGTTTTGTTTCTTTGAAGCAGAGCCTTCTCAAATTTGCAGATCTGGAAGGAGGGATAAGGTGTTTCAGATAGTTTATGGATTGTTAAGTTTATTCATTTTAGATTTTTAGATTTAACCTTTTATAACAATCCTAAAACCATAACAACCAAGAAACAAAACCACAAACAACCATAAGAGTGATAAAAACCACTTACCCAGTTTAATAAAGGACAAAGGATGACGTTGGGGTCCACAAACTTGAAAATCGGAACGCAGGTGTGACAGGGATAGCTGATAGGTGTAGAGGAATATTTCTCACAATTTTCAAATCATGAAAATGACAGGTGTTAAGCGCCTATATATAGGAAAATATCACATTTATTACCTCACCAACTTTTCTTTGGCGCACTTTTCAAAGTGTCGACATGGTTTTGGATGCGCCTTGGCACAAGTTGGTTGGTGTTGACATAAAAGTTTCAGCGCCTTAAGTGCACATTTGGAGATGTCAACATAAGGATTTCAGCGCCAAAGGGAAAAGGGGGCACACATTTTGATGTGTCGACATGTCAATTCTCACGCCTTAAGTGCATTTCTTTGGCGCAGTTTGAGGATGTTGACATGTAACTTTTAGCACCTTAGGGGCACAACTTTATAGATGTTGACATGTTATTTGTTGCGCCAAAGGTTTTTCAAAGGGGCGCATATTTTTGATGTTGACATGTCAATTCTTGCACCCAATTCAAAAAGGCTGAAAATGGCTAAGTTCTTAAAACTTGATTTTCGGAAGGGAATTTTAAGTCATTTTGAACGTTAATAGACCTTATTAGGGGACCAAAATGGAATTTTGGTATGGTTATCTACAAAATTGCCCTTGTCAATTTTACAAAATAACAGGTCCCTCCCATGGATTGGATCATAAATTATACGTTGATGTTTAATGCTTGTAAATAATATAAGAATGAGTATTTGGAGAAGGCTTTATGAGTGCCAAATTCTATTCCAAGTCTTGTGGAATCAAAATTTAAAATCACTCATATATTCTTGAGGAGCTCTCTTTATGGTAGTGAGTTGTTCCATGAGTGACAGGTGATCACTCTTGTCCTCGAACTACTTGCAAAACTTCTCCCCTAACTCATTCCAAGTAGTTATGGAACCAACATCCAAGCTTTGAAACCATTGAAGCAATTTTCCTTTAAAATAAGTAGCAAGGAGCCTGATAGCAACGTTTTCCTCCGTAATACTATGCACTGCACAAATGCTAGCTACGTCAAAAATATGCTCCAAAGGAGTGACATTGGTTTCCCAGTATAAAATGGTAAACTTTTAAGAGAAGTTGTTGGTATATCATCCCTTTGGGCTAGTTGTAGGGGGCTTCTAGCATTGAAAGGAGGAAAAGTTTGATTATTTGTAGGGGCTTCCATAGTGACGAAAGGTTAATTGTTCCTTGGTGGAGGAAACCTTTTGTAAGGAGGAGTTGAATGACCCCTACAAGATGATGCTTCCACTGGTGATGTTTAAATCCCTCTTCTCCTTCTCCTTGGAGGAGACAAGGATAACTCAATATGTTGATAATTTCCTTGCTTTGAAGAAGCTCTTGTCTGAATTCTTCGCATAAGTTAACACATTGAGATTTGAAATCCAAAGATATGGAGTCACCAGGTACTTTAATTCATCCAAGTGTGAAGAGAATTACAAACTCTATCCCATTGTACATGCTAAAAATATTATCACACGGATCGTGCACCCGTTGAATCTCTGAGTGATCCTGTGCAACGTTGGTCATCCCCAAGGTGTGGGACCTTGTTGCCTTGGGATGAACCTCTAGAGAAGGCTAGATTCCTTTAGAACTTGGAGCACTTGATTTAAGATCAATATGTAAGGCTAAAGCACTTTGAAAATAACTCTAATCTACTCAATTCACGGATTTAAGGTTAGAAATAAACAAATGAAAAGTAAGGTGATGCACCAAGAGAGAGTATTACTAGACAATTTTCTGATCTTCACATTGGAAAGGGTTAATTTGGAAAGGATAAAATAAACATCACAATCCAACTTCACCTTATGCTACTTAGACAGGGAAGACAAGATACCACAGACCTCAAAGCATGTGTTTCCTTGTTAAACACCAAGTATATTTAACAGATAGATCAAGCCTACTCAAATACACAATCAACACCTCATAACAATATATGATATGCACATGTCATACATCTTTTCCTATCTATGATAGTTGGTAATAATGCAACTTTATAGAAGAAGGGATATAACATTTCCACAATTGATATTCAAAGTAACCACATCATTCTTCACATAGATTGAAATAAGATAACTGAGATAAAGGTAGATTAACCATTCACATTAAGGAATTAAAAATTCACAAAGTATGAATTGATCAACAACTAACACAATAAATCATACATTTCATGGAAAAATATTGTTTTGAATATAACTAAAAGGCTCAAAAGTATTTAAAGCACTCTTCCAAGCTTGAAGAGTAACTTCTCCAATGATCTAAAAGTCTCTCTTAAACTTAACGCACTTAAATATTTATAAGATACTAGAGGTTGAGCCATTACAATTGAACCTTAATTAACAAGTTACTAAAAATAGAGTATAATTAAGTTCAAGGGAACATGCTCCCATAAAAATAGTAAAGTTGTTGCAAAGGTTTGACTAAGTCAACCCTCTAAGTCAACATCTCTCTCTCTCTTGTTTGGGTTTCTCCTTATCCTTTTCCCACATAACCATCCAGTGTTTGTAATCGATGAAACAGTTGATGATTCCTTGTACTGCTTCTTCCTCTGGTCTGCATGCATAATTATTTACCATGTCCATTGTATCAATTTCTCTCGCAACTTTGGCTGAAACATTTTCAACTTGTTCACCACTTTTTTCAGTTGGCTTATGAAATTCTGGCATGAGACTAATATGTAAATTGAATTGATATTGAAATTTTTAGTCACCTCATCATCCTTCTTAACCAAATATTTGAAATTTGATTTAATTTGGTCAACCGAAGAGCATCAATATTCTCATTGAAAAATTTGCAATCGATATTATCAAATTCTTCTGAAATATCATTTAGACCATCCATTATTTCCACATGTTTATCATCCAATTTTTTGATCAAATCTTGCAATACCTGGGATCTAAATTCCATAGCTTTTTGAAACTCAAACAACTTGGAGGCATCATCAATTACCCCTCATTAGAGAAGTAGATCTAGGTCCATATCTCTAATCTCTTCCCATTTAGTCAAATTAAGATTCAAATTATTATTGTCCTCGGAGAGGACTTCATCTATCCCGCGAATGGAAGTTCTTCCAATTTCTAAATAATTATAAAATTCAAAATCTATTTTGATCAAGGGATTAGCTTCACTAAACATGCACTTTATCCATCTGTCTACTAATCTTCCCTTCTGACCTATCTTCTCAATTTCATGATATGAAATATCATCCAAAACGGAAGAAACTATCATAGCAGTTATAGTTGAAGGATCAATAGTTAGAGTGGGTTGTGTTACTTTCCTTAAAAGAGAAATGAGTTGTTAAACTTTTGATTTCAATTCATCTTTGGAGACTTTATCTTTATCATATTTTTCCAACAAATTTCTAAGGGTCACTTGAACATCTTGTTTTGTGCCTTCATGTGTTGCCTTTCCTAGTGAAAACCTAGAGATTTGATAATCTTCTGCGTAATGGTTTCTTTATTTTTCCCTTCAATGGGAGTAACTACTTCCATGAACCTCTCTCTGAATGGATTATTGATAAATTAGAGACGATTCTTGGTTGTTTGCCCGTCTCTTCGAGTAGGTTCCAACACTCAAATCAATCACATATACAAGGGGCAGTTTCTTCTTTTGCTTTGGCATTTGGTGATATAGCCATTCGTGGTATAGTAGATGCGATGAAAGTGACATGGTTAGTTTAGCACCAAGCAATGGATAAAGCAATAGCACTTGTAATATCATTTGACAATGAAATGGAGGTGGTAATGATAGATGGGGTGGAAGTGAGAATAACCTTAGGAGAAAATGCAATGGGGATAGAAGTTGAAATGGAAGGAAATGAAAGATGTTTAGAAAATGGAGTGGAAAATGGAGACCCAATCATTTATCCTACTGAGAGAACAGAAGGGATGAAAACACTTGGTCCATGGATGGGGATGGAAAATTAAAGATGAGTGGAGGAGTAGTAGATAATGATGGGGGAGTGGAGTTGAAGATGGTGACAATGGTAGTGAAGGAGGGGGTGGAAAATATTGTGATACAACTAGAGAATCACTAACTTCAACAACTTATGATACTTGTGTTGTAGAGGACACAACCTTGGCAGTAGGAAATTTTGAAAGAGAGGAACTTCCAACAACAAATGATATCTTCCTTGGAGTTATATTGGCCTTTTGGGTAGACCTCTTACCTTTCGTGGGTGTAGGGAGACTCAATGTTGGTTGGGATTCTATTCTTATAGATTGATCTAATCCTTTGGGTGAAATTCCCAAGGTATCCAACCAATCATATGTCCTTTATAAAATGGGCCCCGCCTTTCCTTAGTATTACAATGTTCCTCTTGGTACCAATCAATCCATGAAAAAGGTTGATTAACAACATTATTGTTCCTGTAAATTAGATCCAATACTTCATCATCATCCTCCATTCCTTCTAGAATATCTGCAATACCGAATTGTTTAACTTCATCCAAGGTCAACCTTTCATATTCTCATTGTCTGATAATAATCTCATCTCGACAGTGAATCCAAATATCCTCCAACTGAGGAACGTGAGAACTGGCCAATCTTGTTTCACTGAACTTACCCCAGTAATCAAAGTTAGTTATGGGATGGAAAGTTCACAAGGTAACTTCAGACATTTCTCCATCCACATTCTTTGCCTTGTAAATACTGGCACATGTATACCTTCCTATTGAAATAGGAAACTAGACTCCTACCTTATGTTGTTTATTTTGAATTTTATGATAATCCAACAATTGTCAAACCAATTCTAACAAGACCCATTTATCGGTAGGACATCTTGGTAATTTGCTAGGGGAACCTAAGAAACCTGGAATCCTGATGTATGTGAATGTTGGGAATTGAAGATAGATGGCTCCCCATTCCCTTACCTCTTTAAAAGCTTCATCATAAATTCTTCAATTATACAAATTTTTATCAAAATGATACAGAGGACAACAAAAAATGCATCATTGACCCTACAGAAATGTTTGTTTCCTTCTTCTATTATAATTTGAGGATAAAATTCATAAATCTGTGACACACTTCTAACACCTTTTGTATTCAAACCATTGAATTCTCCCATGGTAGCTACAACATAAACGAGGAAGGAAGTCATGAAGAAGTTTTTAGAAGTCAAGACATTTCTCAACTGAAAAAAATTGAGCTAATGATATGTTCCCCCATCATATGAACTCCTTATTCTTCTTGATAGTAGCAATGTAAAGAAACATCCATTCTTGAAATTATCTCGCCGAAGTGAGACTCAAAACTCTAATAAAAATACAATAAGATCATTTACTTCCTAGATGAAGTATGAGCAGAACAATTTTTAGGAAGCTTGGTGACATTCTTGGCCAAGTAACTATTCATCATGACCTTTGTACATAGTTTAGTTTCTTTATCCCAATGTTCAATTTAGGCTTCTAGAAAAATTATTGAACATTCATCAACATCTCAAAGTTTGAATAATTCTTCAAAAAATCGGTGTCTAGCCTAATCATGACCTTGTCATCGTCATCTTTTATTGATTTAGAATCCTTATCAAAGTGAGCTGTTGCGGCTGAGACAAACTCAAGGAAATGCATAGATGAAGGAAAACCCGTAACGAGAATATGTCCACTATCAAATATGGCATGCATCTAATGTTTCTTATTAGGGGCCTTTAATCTTTCCTAGAAGTCTAACATATCCACTTATCCAAGATCAGTATCTCTAATGTTACCCAAATCAAGATAGGAATGAATGAGGAGCAACTCCTAAGAATGTGTACTTAATTTTTACCTTTTCTTTTGATGAGGAAGTTGACATGAATTCGAATTCAGAATCCGATTGATCTTTGAAAATTTTATAAGAAACCTTAAAGGTTTTGAAATACTGAAGTCCGAAGGTCCAAAATAGCAACTTTGAAAAGGATTCAACTCCGAAGTACAAACCTCCAAAAGTCTGAAAACCTCGTAGTTCCAAAACCTCGAAAACTAAACCTCAAAACTCCAACCTCCGAAACTTTGACCTCTAAAACTCCAACCTCCGAAACTCCAAAAATTGAAACCACAAAACCGTGACCTCCAAAACTCAAGGCACCGCTAACTCCGAAATTCCAAAAGGCAAACCCTCGAAGCTCAAATGAACTATTCCAAAATCATTGAAAGGCACACAGCTTCAAGATAATGAAAGTTAAATATTATGAAGATTTGAAATGAACTTTTGCACAATCCTTGGATTTGAGGAGAATATATGCTTGCATGAATTGAAGCTTGCGGTATTGAGAAAAGAATCAGATGACATGGTTAAAGACAATAGTGGATGATAGGATTTTCCATGTCAAACAAGAAAAATAAGAACAAATAGAAAATAAACAAACAAAAAATCCTTGATCAATCATAAACCAAAAAGAATAAATAACCTAAAAATTTACCTTGAAATGATTCCTTGAAAGCACGAATTGGTGCGGTAAAATCAGAGTGTTAAAGCAAAATCCAGGTGAAAATGACAAGTAAAAATTCAAGTTTATATAGGAACCTTGTAATTAATGCTTGGAATCCAACACATGTGGGGGTAGTTAGAAATTAAATGTTTTGTGGAAGCTCCAAAATTGTAACCCTAAAACTCCAAAATGTAAGCGCAATCATTACAATGTAAAACCCGAAGTCCGAAACTCCGAAAGGGTGAAGTTCTAAAATTTTTAAACTTAGGAGTTTTAGAATTCTGAACTCGGGAACAAAAATATCCCTATAGGTAAAGTGAGACTCCAAAATCTAAAATCTCGAAGTTCCAAAATTTTGGAATTTTGGACTTTCGAGGTTCATAAACCGACAACAAAAATAATGAAAAATGCCGACGAAAACTCCAAAACCCGAAAGTCTGAAGTTATGAAATTTTGGAACTTCGGGATTTCAGAGTTTGAAACTTCCAACAAAAATTTTGTTATGTAATTGACAGGAAACCCCGAAAAGAGAAGACCTTTGAAATTTGATTTTTGAAAATTTGGACTTCGAGTTCGAAAATTTCAAAATTTTGAGAAAACTTTAGGCAAGAAAACTCTACTGAAGGTTCAAATAATTTGACATTTTTTTGAAAACACCTTCATGTTAAGGAATTTTGAAGGTTAACATGTACTATGTCTTATGATTACAATGTACATTCATACATTTTTCCATATTGTTTTAATTATTTTCCCGTAGGGTATATAAGAAACTGATATGACATTTAAAACAAATATAATTTATCGTAAATATGTATGCTGTTGTTTTTAAAAGACAAAACTATGTTTCTCATTGGTCATACTTTTAAATTGATATATATCATCTTAAAAATGAATAGTGGATGATAGGAGTTTCCATTTCAAGTAATAAAAATAAGAACAGATAGAAAAGAAAGAAACAAAAACCCCCTGATCAATCATAAACCAAAAAGACTAAAAAAGTAAGGTATTATCTCGAAAGAAATGCCTTGAAAGTACGAATTGGTGTGATAAAATCGGGTATCGAGCAAAATCCAGGTCAAAATGATAGCTAATAATTCAATTTTACATAGGGAACCTTGAAATGATTCCTCGGAATCCAACACGTGTGGGGATAGTTGGAAATTAAATTTTTTGTGGAAGCTCTGAAATTATAACCCATGAAAGTCTGAAATGTAAGCACGATCATTACAATGCGAAACCCAAAGTCTGAAAATCTAAAAGGCCGAAGTTCTGAAATTTTAGAACTTCGGAGTTTTAGACTTTGGAACTCGGGGAAAAAAAATTCCCCAAAGCTAAAGTGAGAATCTAAAACTGAAAGCTCAAAGTTCCAAAATTTGGAACTTTGGACTTTCGTAATTAAACCGATAGTGAAAATAATGAAAAATGCCAAGGAAAAATATGAAAGCCAAAATTCTAAAGTTCCAAAATTTTGAAACTTCAGAATTTCAGAGTTCGGAACTTCCAACAAAATTTCCATTATGTAATTGATAGGAAACCCTGAAATGAGAAGACCTTTGAAATCCGAAGTCCAAAAATTTGGACTTCAGAGTTTGGAAAATTTCAAAATTTTGAGAAAACTTTAGCCAACAAAACTCTCCTGAAGGTTCAAAGAATTCGACAATTTAAAACACCTAATTTTAAAGGTTAACATGTACTATGTCTTATGATTACAATGTACCTTCATACTTTTTCCATATTGTTTTAGTTATTTTCCCGTAGGGTATAGTAGAAATCGATACGACATTTAAATCGAATATACTATATCATAAATATGTATGATGTTGTTGTTAAAAGATAACAATATATTTCTCATTGGTCATACTTTTAAACTGATATAAATCATCTTATTTATATATGATGAACAGATATATTTTAATTACATACTTTCTTCTATTAGTACAATGTTGTAATTCCTTGTTTTATCTTATTGGTATCGTTATAGATTATATTAATCATAACCACATTTTAAAGAAGTGGTGCTAACATATTATAGAACAATTCATGATTAAAGCTAAATGTTAAACAACAATACAAGTATGTCTCATAACATAATCATAATGATATGAAAAATAATTGTTAATTTCATAATTAATAACATTAATACATATTCACAAAGTGATTATTGAAGATAATCATTTAATACATCAGGCCCATTTTCCTTATACAATTGTAAAGTAATACTTTCACATTAAATCAAGTACAAGTACATTCATTACATTCATATGAATCAATACAATAATAATCAATGCATGAAACGTTATCCAGTTCTTTAATCAATTTGTAATAGTATTCATTACTCCAATTCATAATAGTAATAGTAATAAAAATATGATGTCTCAAAGAAGGATCCAATTACAAAACATGATTGGGGTTCACAAATTGATTCAAAAATATTGAAAATATGTTAAACCCTAATTGTTGAGTTAGAATGAAATAAATAGCAATATAGTAAAGATATGACCTAAGAAATGATCTAGATAAAATTGAAAACCCTAAATGCAAGTGAAGAATAGAATACTTATCTCATTTCACAATAAACCTCAAAGTATACCGAGCTAGAAAGTTGTTGAATAGGAGGAGGAATATGTCGCAACCACACACGAAATTAGCGTAAATTCTAAAATAAGTTGAACCGAGATGCCTAGATCAGTCGGGGCACTGGAAATGTAAACCACTTCGGGCACTCATGAATACGAAAATGGTCAGAAATTGATTTCTTTTGTGTCACTTTTATGTCACTACCCTTTGTTGTTGATCACCTAAGTGTCACACTATGAATACATAATTCGTATATAACTTACAAATAGAAAGAGAATCTATAAAACCCCAAAACACATCAAATCCTAAAATTAAAATATGAAAATGGGGATTTGGATTTACCAGAGAGGTCACCCAACATAGTGAGATTATAACCAAACACTACAATATATATTAGACTCAATGAATTTTTTTCTTTTATGTGTGTAGAATTGTGCCCTAAGTGGCTCTTGTGCAGAAAAACACTTGGATAATGATTAATAGTTACATGTAGCAATGTAATTATATGTGTGGATGTCAAAAATGACCTTCCCCTCCTATGAAGTGTATACAAAATAATGTAGTCCCTTGTCCCTTGAGTGAGTTCTAGATGGATGCTTTCATGCTCTTAAAATTCCTTTGGATGTAACCTTTGGTGGTGATAGAGGATGATTAGTATTTAGTCCTCCATAATGGTCACATAACTTTATATTTATATGATTCCCTTTGTGGAATTTAATAATTAACAACTAAAAGTCCAACCCATAAGAAAACAATATGCTTACAAGATAAACGATGCCCAAAATGGGCGAGTGAGATACAAAGAGGTCGGGCGTGGCTACAAGGACGGGGGTGTATGGGTATTGGTGTTCTATCTCAAGGCGATGGTATCAGAGTGATAAAATATGGAACAATGATTCATCGACTTGGCTATGGGTGTCCAGAGGTGATAAAATATGAACAATGATAAAATAGAGAAAGTTGTTAATTGTTAGTTTTCTCACTTATGAATAATATGAATAGTAGTATGTGATTAGGACCTAGAAATGTATCCAAAGTGTGTGATTTAGTGTCTACGCATAGACATTTCAGTTTTCCAAGGTCGATTGTGTACATATGTACTATGTCTTATGATTATAATGTACCTTTGTACTTTGTTCCATATTGTTGTAATTATTTTCTTGGTAGGGTATAATAGAAACTTATATGACATTTAAAACAAATGTACTTTATCATAAATATGTATGATGTTGTTAAAATACAACAATATGTTTCTCATTGGTCATACTTTTAAACCGATATATATCATCTTATTTATCTATGATGAAAAATATATTTTATTGAAATAATTTCTTCTATTAGTAAAATGTTTTAATTCCTTATTTTATTTTACCGGTTTCATTACATATTCAATTAATCATAATGACATCTTAAAGCAAATTGTGTTAACATATTATACAATAATTAAAATTTAAAGCTTCTTGTTAAACAACAATACAAGTATGTATCATAACACAATCATAATGGTCTAAAAAATAATCGTTAATTTTGTAATAAATATTCACAAAGTGATTATCGAAGATAATGATTTATTACATTAGGCCCATTTACCTTATATAATTGTGAATTAATACTATCGCATTAAATCAAGTACAAGTACATTCATTACCTTCATATGAATCATCGACAATAATAATCAATGCATGACGTGGTATCCAATTCTTTAATTAATTCTTAATAGTATTCATTCCTGCAATCTGTAAGAAATATAATAATGCATGCATTGTCAGTTCATTAAACCAACATGAATTATTAAATCTAAATCATGTTGCATAATTATGAAACCAAGAATGTGAATTGGTTACCTATTTCCTTCCTTCAAATAACATTTAATAAAATACCACAAGGAAGTAAAAAATTACATATTTTAATCAAGTAATATTCTTACAATCCACAATAAACTAAAATTTCAAATCATACAGTCTTATAAAGATGAAGATATCAGAAAGGAAAGGTCTCAAATCAAAAACCCCTTATAATTTGTTGAACATTGTTGCATTGGTTGGTGTTATCATTGATGTCACATGACATTTATGAAAAAGGAGGAGTTAAATGTCAAGTAGGTTGGTACTTTCCCAATGGTGTTTGATGGTCACAAAGTGTTCTCAATGGTGGTTGGTGTTCACATAGTGGATTTAGGATGGTTTCATGGTGTTATAAGCTTGGTCAATGAGATAGGTGCCCACTAGATGTATGGAGATTATTGGTGTGCTTTTCTCGGGTTTTTCACATGTTTGAAATGGTGTTTCAAGGATGTACAAGAGCCTCATGAGGTGTATGAGCACAAATACGGCCATGAATATCCTAGGTAAGCATGGAATAGGCCTATGAACACTTCATATATCATGTATGATCATATATAGGGATTACTTTACATTCTCAAGGAAAATTTGGAGTTTTCACTAAAACTACCATTGAGAACTAGTAGTGAAAACTTGGAAAAATGAGATTGTTCTGGACCATATAGTATTAGTTATGAGAAATAATTTCATGGAGAATGTAGAGGGTGGTGTTTTATTTCTTTGGGTCAAGTTTAATCAAATTTCAAACAATATTGTTGAAGTTATTAAATTGTTTCCAAAACCGGGTAAAGTGAGAAGGGCTAAAACAGTGACATGTCTTCTTAGCACTCAAAAAACATTATTAAGCCTCCTTCACATAAATCATAAGAGGAATTTTTTAATAGATCTCCTAGAATAAAATTTTGTAATTTTTTTTAGGAAAAATGGTTTAGGAACAAAAAAATTCAATTCATTTTTCTATCAATGTTCTTCTCTCTCTAAACCTCCTTCCTAGAGCGATAGGCAAGAAATGAAGTTTTTGGTCATCATTTCAATTGTGAAATTTTGGAAACCTCTCAGGGTTATATAAGACTCCTTATAGTTCAATATGGTGGTATTTTTGTTATCAAAGCATGATTGTACTGTATGGAAATTCCACTATTTTTGTAAGTTTTTCATATACAATCATGTTTTGAAGGATCCAAGGTGAATCACTAGGTGTGAAAGTGTTAATTTGATGTCTAATCCATGATAATAAAGAGTATCGTGCATTATCATTATTTTTTTGTAGGAAATCCATCCTTATTCCCCTCCTACCACTAAAGGGCAGTCATGTCAATCTAGTCATAAAGGATTAAAAAGTGTCATTGCGAATAAACCTTCTTACGGGGATGCAAAATGAGCATAATTACATTCTACAGTCAAATGTGATTTTATGGAGCTCCTAGTATGCTATTTTGATGAGATTTGAAGTCTAAAATGCATTTCCTTTAAAGTGTCTTGTATAAGATTTCCATGAAAATTGTGGTTTGAGTTGTGCTTACAGTTTTCTCCTTACAAAATTTGTAATGAAGCCTTTGAACATGGTGCATAGGCCTTTCTTGAAGTGTTCCTACTATCAATTTTTATGTAAGTGAAGGTGTGTTTGAAATAATTTATCAAATCAAGACATTCATGTTTGGGTCTTAAGGATCAACATACATAGTCCTAAAAATGCATATTTCTCATGACAAGTCAGCTTGATTGATGTTTGGTTTCAAAGGTGATGAGATTATTAAGGAAGATACTTTCTCATAATAGTGGATTAGATTATTTGAACAAGGTTTAAATCAATTAGAATATCTCCTTCCTAAGTCTGGGTCTATTTCTCTTTATGACAATCAAGGAGATAAGCTCATTGTCCTCAAACCATAAATTTCCTCCATCAATCTATACAAAAGTACGATTCAAAGTGTTGAGAGAACCTCTATGAATTTAATATTCACTTGTCTTCACATAAAAATGATGAACAACATGTGTAAATATTCAAACATATGACTAGGTTTTGTGTCTAAAAAAACCCTAACTAATCGTAGTATAGAGATCAAACATGAAAACATGATATTGTGCATGAATTTCAAAGGTTATATTTCTCATTAACACACTCTATGAACTAATTAAGGATGTTATACCTTATCTAAATAGTAAAGAGTTTATACAAGGCTATAATTACATGTTAAAACTTTGATAATCTAGTGAATGCTTCTACCTTTGGTTATCCCCGCCTAGATATTGATGGATGTGAAGAAAATGTTAATCAAACAACTTATTTTTCTATCTCAGCTTTTGGTTCGTGAGGTAATCTATCTTAGTAGTAGTTGAATATGTCCTTAGTGTGCTTACTCATGCTAATAATCACTTGAACACTTGATCTGCAGTAAACTATTGACACAGTCTTGATTGTGAACTGAGATATTCATCCCTATACATGCAAAGAGCTATGTCGCTTAAGGAGGAAAGTTCAAGATATGATACTTTGAAATCAAGATTATTTTGTGAAGAACACATGTAGCTTATCACTCACAAACTCTTGTAAAATGTTAATGTCATATGATTCTTCAAATTCCTACCAAGAACTATGAACTTTAGCTCAAGATCCTAACACATTCATGAAAATTCTCAAATTTCATAACAATGCCTTCAAGCTCATAACAAAGATCATAAAATGTATGGTCTCATGCCCCTTTAGTCCAAAATGAATATGGAAGCATAAATGGTGAATTTTGAAGATCGAATGAAGGTTATAAAGGATTTTTGAGGTGTGAGTGATGTGTTTTCATAATGTAACTCCTGGTGCATGGTCTAGAAGTACTAAAAGACAAGTATAAGCTCATGGTGCTAGAAGACAAGCCAAATGAAAGTTACATTTTAGGTTGGAAGAGGACAGTCTTGTCTTGGTAGATTTGTAAGCTTAATAGTCTGTCAAAAGTTTGAAATATATTCCATGTTCCCCTCAATCATACCAAGAGTCATAACAAGTCATAAAATAAAGAAGTTAGTAATCACTTGTTTGATGAAAATCATGCGATGTTAGTTATACTTCTTGGTACGAGTTATTAAGAGATCCATGTGAAGAGTCTATAAAGAGGAAGTGGAAAAGTTAGGTGTATGAGTCTATGTTTTATAAATAGCTCATTTTTTTGTGTGAAAAATGTTGTTGAAGCATATGTGAGTTAAGTGTGAGATTAAGAAGGTGAAGAGAGAGAGAGAGAGAGAGAGAGAGAGAGAGAGAGATGATATGTATTGAAGAAAGTGTAATCATAATTGATGTATGGAGATGTATGGTCTTATCTAGCATCACTATTTGTTGCCTTAACAACCTAGTGAAGTGAGTGATTTGAAATTGTTGTAAAGTCTGAGTTGTAGCTCAAAAAATATTGAAATTAGGTGCTTTCCTGCAAGTTGTAGCTTGCAATCAGTCAAGTAGGTCCTTGATACTTGAAGTTGGTGTTTCATGTTGAGTAGGTGCTCAAAATATTATAACCTTTGTGATATCAAAGTGCATTAGTTTAGTGGGGTTTCTCCCATATTGGGTTTCCACTTTAAAAATATGTCTATCTGTGTGTTGTGCTTTTTAGATTCATGTGAATTGTGTTTCTGATCTTTCTTATTAAGCTTAAACAATTTTATTGGTGTTTGAATTGTATTAAAAGTTTTGAATTGACATTGATTCACCTCCCCTCTCAGTGTCCTAATTTATAACATAATCAAGTTCCACCACACCCATAAGTTATGTATAGGACTCAAACTTGTAATCGCATTAAATAAATTTTATTTAAACAAGAATAAAAAGTCATTGCATACCGACATAAATAAACTTTTTTCATAATATGCCCAGTTATTGCTTCCCAACAAGACAAGAATAGAAAAGTTTATGAATCCAAAGGATTTATAACACATGATTTAAGTATAAAAATTTAACAAAGAAAAATATGATAATACCCGGCCCAGAGAGGGATTATACAATATTAAGTGTTTACTTAGTGAGCGTATGAGATCTCTATACTTTATTATCCATAATTAGAATTGAACACAAAAATAAAGTATTCCTTAACCCCTATATATATATATATATATATATATATATATATATATAATATTATATATATATATATATCTTATTATAGAAAATATTTTACTACCCCGATTCAGAGAGTTATCAATTTGTTGTTCTTTACTTGGAAAGTATAAAGATTATTCTAAAGCTCCTTTCATTTCCTACACGAATACAAGACTTTATACACTAGTATTGCAAGTATGACTATTAAAATACCAAATTCAACCCTTTAAAGAATTCAAGAAAATCGACTCCATCAACTAAGGAACCTATGTGAAGTCATATGTTTCATATTACTTAAAGAATGAAAAAATAGTGAAGTAGCAGACTTGAATCACTAACTCGTACCTTAGAACAATTACAAGAGACCGTGCGGAGTCGGTTTATACCCATGCATGTGCAAAAGAACTACTCCTGAAATGAATGAGAGTAAAATATTTCTGCAAACAATATTTTTAAGACAAGAAGGAAATTCATACTTATTACCTTAATATTGAGTCTGGATGAAAGTCAATTTTCTCAAGCTTTGAAATTTATATGGAATCTAATGATCTTCCAAAACCAACAGCATAATAAAACAAACCAACAAAATATCTCAAAATATACCTAGTTTGATTTATGAAAAATAAACCAGATCACAAATTTTACATCAAAAGGAAATGTCCCAAATAAATTTATTCTCAAAAACATATTGACTCTTACATGTATATTCGATTTCAAACGAAATAGGAAAAAATATATATATTCTATATCTCATAAGGTTTCAATGAGATAAGATTTATGGTATTTCATTCATGGTAACCATAAAATCTTTGATATTTTCCTCCAATCCTTCTTACAAAATATTCAAGCAATTCGACCCTCTTATCTTCGAGATATTCAAACCACAAACCCCCAAAACATCTCTAAATTATAAACCAAATTTATTGTCATTGATACCTAGATTTTCTTCATTTTTTTAAGAAAATAAGTCCATGCAAAACCTAGATTACAAATAGCTTCACCATTATTATCTCCCGAAAATATGGACTAAAAAATAACCTCTAAAACTCTCATGTACAACCTTAACTTGACTTGGAGTTCGAATGACCAAAGGAGGGGCTTCAAAATAACCAAACAAAGTAAAAAAAAAAAAGTAATTTCCTATGCATGCATGCAGATTCTCCCGGAAGATTCTCCTGATTTTCCCAAGATTAAATTCTTGATTTTCCCAAGATGCCACATGAAGACATTCCAATTTTCATTCTTAGTTCCCTCCAAAATAACTTAAAGGCATTTTAACGAGAATTCGAAGAAAAATAATTTATTTTTTTGCATGGGTTAATCCACGACCAAATTAAACGTTATTTCGGTATGGTCAAAGACTATATAACTCACAAAACAATAAAATGTAATTCACCATAGTTGTTGACCACTCCAATAATTAATCAAGATTCCTATCTTATTTGCCATGATCAATGGCTTTTAAATCAACTTAAACAATCATCTAATTTTTTCCTTGTGATCTTAGACCATCGTGAATAACATCAAAGAAATATTTACTTAACTTGGCAATATTATGGATACTTTTTCCATTGTACTTCTCTACCTCAAGTAGAAGAAATGGATATTGTTGGTTACTTTTAGTTGTTCCAAGTAATGGTTCCTACACCAAAAACTTGAACACAAATCCAGTATATTTTATATCTAACACAACATCAACATGGTTAGAGTTACAATATCCATATAGACATCATAATAAGCATAATATAAATCATTATTGATTTCACTTTTAACCAACTATAAAAGTTAAATACAAGTTGTAAAACAACTAATATAATAATATGCTTAACTACTAACCATGTTAGAATATGTTGAAAAAAATTCAACATACTATCATTGTAAAATATATATTAGATGCAATCAGTATTGGACGTCTCCAATACAAACGCAAGGGCATCCCCAAGTGTCATTTGATATGCATATAATAATATTTTAGTTTACATACTAAGAAATTTTATAAAAAACATATATCTTCATTATCTTATTGTAAGCCTTTACAAATGAGATAAGACTTGATAACATATCAGATAATCAAGTTATACAAGAATAATCATAGTATTCACTGAAAACATAATCCACTGACTATGGACACTTCTTATGGAGTTTGCTTCAAAAAATGACATGTAAGCACCCTTCAATACATTTCATAGGAAAAATTAAGTTTAGACATGCCATATATGATCAATTTTTTATGCCACAAAATGAACAACAATTCCATTTTTTAATAAACTATCAAAAAATCGAAGCAAAAATTTAAAGCATATATAAGTCATTTTGTGTATGTTTTTCAGTTGTAGTTACTTCTAGTTTATTTTTCACAAACCCATTTGAGTTAAACAAAAAAAAAAACATCTCCTTTTTCAACAATATATTCAAATAGAAGATATACTTTTCATTTAGAAGTAATTTATAAAGCTATTATATTAGCACTATGATTATTATCATCATCATTATCTTGATTTTGATATGATTTATTCCATTTCTGATTTTTGAAATTTGACTTATTTTTAAATTTACAATCCTCTTTCTTATGTCCAAATTTCCCACAATTATGACATTTACCATCAAAACTAACTTTTAAGTTTCCTAGTTTCTTGTTTTTATTAGGAGTTTTAAAAGTTGATTTTTGATTCTTGTTAATCCTAAAAGGTTTACCTTTTTCTTTCTGAGAAAGAAGTGCATGTGTGGCATTTTATTTTGAATCAAAATTAGTCATAACCTGCTCTTCCTGAACAAGGAGATTACTAAGGGTTTGAAAATTTGGAATGTCTTGTTCGATTGATACTTTGAATTCAAAATTGAAATGAAATTTCTAAATTTTTAATGAATATTTAATTGGATAATAAAATAGAGCAATTTATCATGAATCAAATTACTTCCATATCCATCTAATTGTGATTTAATATTTTTTATTTTTGCTAAATAATTAATCACTTTTTCATCTCCCTTTGTCATAAGCTCTAAAACCAATTTAATATTTTTTTATAAACGAGTACCTTCGTGCATCGACTCTAATTGTGTCCAAGCTTCACTAGGACTCTCTCTATTTCCGATATGAAGCAGAAAATCATCATGTACACTTCGCAAAATATTGGACATCGCCTCTTGACATAATGGACATCATCGCCTCTTGACATACTCATACTCGTAAAAATGAGTATGATTTCTTATTTATATTAAATTATCGAAAAAAATTCCTCATATAATACAAAGAAATCTCTTGATTATTATTATTTTTAATATTAAATAAGAATAATAATTTAACAAAATGATAATATATATATATATTTTTTTTTTTTTTAGGATTTTTCCGAGTTGGGTGAATAACTAATCTCTCTAACTCTTTCTTTGCCAACAACTCGCCACACCTTATCACAAATCTCTATGTAGCGGAAGAGAACACAAGTGGGGAACCAAATTAATCTGCCAAACAAAACACAATAAACATGTGGCCGAAGCCACTTTTAGAAGCACCAACCAACTAAAATATACACAATTTTATACCCCCAATATAATGAATGTGGGACTAAGGTCTCAGTTAAACTAAAAACGTAAAAACACAACCCAGCCAAAATAAACAAAAAATGGCCTCACACATATTTAAGGTCCATCATAAAACTAAAAACGTAAAAACACAACTAAGGTCCATCATAAAACCGACCAAGACATATTTAATTGCTAAGGAGGACACATACTTACCTAAACAAGATACAAAGACCAAGTCAAAAAAATTAGGAGCAGCCACTTTATTGAATGTTTTAAAGGGGGCACATTAGCATATTAAATAATGCATTATAAAGTACTAAACTTTAGCACATAAAAAATGGGGCAATTAAGATTTGATACATCATAAAAACTAATTAAACCGGCTTTGAAACCAATTTTTATGTTTTTATTTTTAAATAAAAATTAAAACTTTTAGTAATAATCTTTAGGTTAGGAAATGTTTTTTAAAATATGGAAGACTCCTAAGGTGATGGTCATTGACCAATAATTTTTTTTAATAAGTTTAAAGACACCTTATAAATATTCTTACCCTTGGTGATTGACATGGTTAATGTACTTAGGGATACGTTATACACTTAGGTTATAGAATTTAATTAGGATTTAATATGTAAGCTTTATTTAGCATATAACATCAAGGCCACTCTGGTATATAAACTTAAGCTTAGATATTATTTTTAATATACATTTGTAAACCAAAAATAGGGGAAAACTAAGATACAAGAGCGCAAATATTTGGCCCCATTCCATGGGTATAGCCAATAAGAAAAAATTAAATCCCTATTCTCGAGGAAAGTTGTCTCCCTGTGGGAGACCCTTAAACTTGATTTTATTTGCTTTTACCCAAGAATAAGTATTTTGACCTATACACATTTCAAACTTTACAATATTAACTCCAATATTTCAAAAAATGATTTTATACTATCTTTGTTTACAGAGGGCACGGAAATATTTTTCACTCTTGATAGTT
Organism: Taxus wallichiana var. yunnanensis; assembly: GCA_018340775.1. Lineage (NCBI taxonomy): Eukaryota > Viridiplantae > Streptophyta > Pinopsida > Cupressales > Taxaceae > Taxus > Taxus wallichiana. The sequence goes on from CM031236.1 coordinate 173,778,138, forward strand.
TTTGACACCCAGGGTAAATATTTGGTTATATTAGGATTATATTTAATTTATTAGGATGAGGGGTGAAAAGTATATTTACCAACTAAATTAAATGTTATTAATAAGTGGAAATATAAATGTGCACACCATAATAAAATAAATAGCATCATAAAACAAATTACATGTGACACCGTGTATATAACATGGAAAACAGCGTAAATGGGTAAAAAACCACGGAAGAATAATCCACTATAGAGAAACATTTTACAACTCGGTCCATTAACTCCTCCCTCACTTCTACTCCATGTATTGATTCACATATATATTAATGAATATGACCTATATAAACTATTCTATATCATTTAACTATAAACTAAACATTATGATGCACTTAATATTATTGTTCTAACAGATTTCTATAGATGCCATATAGCGTCTCATCTCCAATCACTTTGCCATTGCCAAGTTCCCTCCAAAATAACTTAAAGGCATTTTAACTAGAGTTCGAAGAAAAATAATATTTTTTTGCATGGGTCAATCCACGACCAAATTTTAATCATTATAAATCAAACATTATTTCAGTATGGTCGAAGACTATATAACTCACAAAACAATAAAATATAATTCACCATAGTCGTTGACCACTCCAATAATTAATCGGTATTCCTATCTTATTTGCCATTATCAATGGCTTTTAAATCAACTTAAACAATCATCTAATTTTTTCCTTGTGATCTTAGACCATCGTGAATAACATCAAGGAAATATTTACTTAACTTGTCGAACATTTCAAACAATATTCATGCCTTCATAAGAAAATACTTATTCACCTTCACTTGCCAAGTTCATGATCGAAGACCAATAAAAACAATAAAATTTTACCTTGCAATACTTTGCCATAGTCCAGTTTTTTAAGAAATATAATTACATTACTAATAAAAATATCATTAAGTCAACCTCATAAACATTTACCTTGAGATCTCAAACTTTACATGTTCCTTTTTGAAGACCATATTAATGTTTTATAGCCTATGCCCTTTGTAATAAAAAAATAAGGTTACTATCATTAAACAATCATAATTATTTCTCAATGATGAAATAATACAATTGCGACCATGTCACATATTTACCAATATTCATAAAGGATTAAATTCATAAACAAGAAATAAAATATCATAAATAGGTACAACAACGCAATAGCACACCAATGTCGGAAAATCACCGAACACAACAAGATAACATAAATTCTTACAACCAAGCATAACAAAAATAAGTTATAAATTTCAAGTAATCCACGAATTTTGTATGAGAAGCATTGTTATGTGGTTGGGCTTAAAAATACATGTAAGTATGTATATCCTTTTCAAGGTATACATACATACGTATAACTACAACGTCAACTAAGAAACACTACCTATCTCCTTGCCTTTGTAAACCAAATTCCATACAACTTAACCTTGTGACTAAACAAAATGAAATTGCAAGATGTGACATACCTTCGAACGAGGAATACGTCATTAGAAAACATAATACGAAATTTACTTCATAATCATCATGAGATATAGTACAAGATGAACTTAATTAATCTAGTTTTACTAAAACAAGTAAATGCATACAAATGATCATAAGCATTATTTACCTTAAATCATTATGAATTAATTATTCATATGCTTAGCCGAGCCCAAAACTTAATTTAGTTCATGATATAGTTTTTACATGTGGTATGATGTGCATACATTAGTCAATGAACCGGTGAGTTTACAGTACACCTCTATTGTGAATTAATTGACCTTATGAAACTCGGTATAAACTATCCTTAGGACGAAAAACATAACGATTTGTAAATGAAGGGTATGTACCATGGAATGTAATTCAAATCATATGAACCTTGTATATGCCACTTGATGGATACGAGAGAGGGTAACAAAAGTGTAATGATGCGATTCATTACATGAGCATAACCTTTCCTATAGGGATCCGAATATGATGCTTTGACGGGATCCATGTGACCCAAATATCGAGTCATGATCTCTATAACTTCTTAACTAAATTTAATTACTTATTATAAAGGGATAACTCGAATTATTGACTTTAACTTAAATACTTAATAAACGAAAAATAATATTGATAACTATGTTGAGATGGTTGTGCCATGAATGATAGATAGGGTTTTGTAGGATAGTGTGTAGTCTTGAAATCGGCTTGCTAGCACAATGTCAAAACTATGTACATAATAGTGCAACCGATCGATTGCATTGTATTTTCACCATTTCTTATTTCAAAGAGTGTTTAGAGATGGAGGGAAGCAATTTCATACTTTAATGGTGACACAAAAGAAGATGCACATGATCTCTAAACCTATAAAAAGGTCTAGCAAAATGTATACAACTTATATCGGCTCGTATAGAGTGTTGAAGGGAGATTGAGAAGCATTTGGAACCCTTTGTAATTGCACATGGTTATCATATGTTGTCAAGATGGATTCTAGAATATTAATAATGTTGGATTACTTAGTTTGATCTAAGTAATAATGTTAATCATTACAACATAAAATGAATTAAGGGATTTTGTAAACTTAATTAGAATGCTAGATTTATCTCTTGTATGTTGAAAATCAAAAAGGCATAAAAAGGTAATTAGTGGTTTATAAAAAAAAATCCGTAGTTTGTTGAAGTATAACATGGGTGTTACATTTGGGTATCAGAGTTGAAATTTTTAGCTATTGGACATAATGAGTCCTTACGCTAATTGAATATCATATTCTTATTAATAGAATATGATGTTTGTGAAACGATGAACTCGGGGAAAAGAATCGACTGATTATCTTTTGTAGGTTTTGCGCTTAAGAAGTTAGATAAACTTATAATAATCCTTCAAGACACTTGAAACCAGATAGTTTCCTTAGATCAGTTGGTAATGAGTGGCAATGATTAGTTTAAGGAAAAACAACTTGAATTTATTGGTAGCAATCGGAGAGGAATCACTTGATTTTGAACTATCTCTTGATGACAGGTTTCAGAATCAGTAAATCCAATATGAAATTAAACCCAAATAGGGTAGACAAAGTAGATAAACATGGATTGTCTATTGTGGAAGAAGTGTTCATAAAATCTAAAAGGCTAGAACAAAATCTACAATAAATTCCAACTCGTAAAGAGAAAAATTATAATAAGAGCATTAGATCTTCCTCATCGGTAACTTTAAGGAAAACGTTGTGGAAAAGATATGGCGATATAATGTGAACTATCATGATGAAACACAACAAGAAAAATATGTTGTATTTTCCATCAAGAAATATTAGAACAACGTTGTAGTGGCTAACAGCCAAGAAAAGGAACAAGTTATTCCTAACATGATGCCAAGTAAGTTATGTAGGACTTCCTGATGTTGTTTTAGTATAACACTAGTACAACTGAGTTTTTTGTATCTAGTGATTAGCTAAAAATGAATGAGAAATATGGTCTTTATCATATGAGAATAATTTTTTCCAAACTACGAGACCTATGTCTGTCAATAAAATTAATGTTTTTAACTTCATCATGGAATTGGAGTTATACTTAAGCTCATTTAGGGACTTATGACTTATTGACTAATATTGATTATCCCAACGTAAGTCAACGGTTTATCAGTTTGAAAGACAAACAAATTCTGGAAGGTATGCGTAAAAAACAAAAAGCATACATGGCAAATAAAGGAACAATTTAATGATTAGGTTATCATTAGTTTTTATTAAGGGATGAAGATATTTGAGGATTCCATTTTGAATAAGAAGAGAGAAAATGATAGAATTATTTTTGTAAAACCATCATGAGAGTAAAACTCATTGGATGCATTTCAAAAAAATTAAGGAAGTACATAAGGAAAGTTCTAAAAAGACAAGTGTTCAATGAACTTTGTAGCTTAAGAAAAACATGGATGAAATAACAACAATGTTTTCGTTGTTTGTTTCAATGATATATAACTTATTTTTGACTATCTATTATGTATATTAAATATTGCTACATATTATGATTAACTATATCTTGACAAAATTATGTCATATTGCTTCTTGTTTGAAATTTTTGATGGTTGAAAGGATGTTACAACCAATAATTTTAAGTCATGATAGATTGAAAATTCCAAGTTTTGTGTAAAAACATATGCAATTTTCCTTAAGTTTTTGATGAGAATCGTTTTGGTTAATTTGGTTTTCTATTAATGAGTTAAAGTATTGGAACGATGAATCATTAAAGGTGAAGTATGTGACATCCCACATTTTCATTTTGTTTTGGTTACAAAAATGAGTTGTGTCATAATAAACAAATTGTGGAAGAAAGTTGAATATTGTCAATGTGAGGCCGCATATGTAATTATACACACACACATATTTTCACAAAGAAATATATATGTGTGTGTAGGTACATACCCAGCACCGCACCCATAATTTTCACCTTGAATTTGTTGACTATTTATTAAATCATAACTTATTCATGTTGTACTTTTATATGATGGAAATTCACCTTGTAGATGCATGCGATGATTTCGTAATGATGTTAGACTTGTTTTCATTGTTATACTTGCTTGTGAGAAAGAGCTCCAACTTGTTTTTTGTATAGGATGATTCAACAATATTAACAAATTTTTACTTGGCAGTACCTTGTATTACTTTGGTACTTAGAGACAATTATTATTGCTCGATTATTGACTAACCACCTTGTGATTTGTTGTTCCTGGTCATAAACCGTAAAGCATTAAAAATGTTTTTCTTCACTACATGAGAAGGGTTTATGAATTATCCTCAAATCATGTTTCTTATTAGAGGTGAATAACATGAGTTATTATGATTGACTTGATCTTAAGAAGATTCATTTATCGTGTTGGGTTTCAGATTTTCACTTTGAATGAAACCACAATCAGGGGAAAATAAAGTCCCTCCTCTTTCATGGGAGAGGTTCCCTTATTGAAAGCAACAAAAACTTATGCACAAATATACAATGTTCATCATAATGTGGTCTTCTGATATCTTGAAAATATTTTTATGCCATGAGAATTATCAACACATGAGGATAGAAGAATTGAAGAGATGAGGGAGGCAGAAGAATGCAATACTTTCAGGGAAAAGAGATAGCAGAGAAAACCCTAATATGTATTGAGCAAAATGAAGTGCAGAATAGAACCATTCACGTTTATATTAGAAAAAATCATGTAGACACAAAGTTCTCGAGATTACATTTACAAGAACACAAAGTTTCTAGCATGCAAATATTGAATGATTCAAAATCGAACCAGGAAAGAGAGAGAAATAGAGGAAGAAAGGGAAAACCCTCGTATTGATTTCTTTACTTCAAAATTATAGTTCCATCGTATCATAATTCCAACCTGTACAATGGATTTGAAAAACCATCAAATAGCCCGTAGAAAACAGTTACAAATTCTCCAAATCATGGCAAGAATCAGCTACAACTTATTCAAATCATTCGCACCCTTTCGAATTCTTGATTCACAGAGAAACGGAAATGGTGGAAAAACTAGATTTTCATATTGTAACCGTTACATTTCTTTCACAAGTTTAAATATGGACCGTTGATCTTACTTTTACATCCTTTGAATTTAAGTCGTCACGTGGCGAAAGTGATTGGAACAAACGCGGGCAAGCCCTTCGCATTTTATAACTTTATGGAGATTTGGCAATTTCTTACATTTTCGTCTGTCGGACCGATTTGACTTTTCAACGCGAACACGTGGCATCATTTGATTGGAGACGGGAGTGCATCTCTCTTAACAACATTTCAACCTTTTCAACAAAAAGGATCAAAATATTAGATTCCTCCATGGGCTGCTTCCCGATTTGGCTTTTCAACGGAGGGCAAAATACCAAGGTGGGATTAGGGACCATTTTATGATTTTTACCTCATTCTTGGAAATAAAATAAAATTTCCAAAAATGCTCTGATGACCCGCTCCTCTGCATTGACTTTTCAACGGTGCAACATAACACGTGGCACCTTCTGATTGGTTTTGGGGAAGCGGTTTACTTTTATACTTTTATGCTTTTCACCACAAAGGCAAAAAAATTAAATTCCCACCAACGGCCTGCCTTTCCCACTTTGACTTTTCAACCCTGAAAACAACACGTGTCCTCATCTGATTAGATTTGGGCCTTCGGGGCTCTTCTTTTTACTTCTTCATGTGGGCTCGCGGGCTCACAATCGCCAACTGCACTTTTTAGCCAAAAGAACAAAGTTCCAAAATAACTCCCGAGCCCCATCGGCCCACTTCTGGCAAAAAACACCATCTTAGGTCCGCCGAGCCATAACTCACAAAGTATAAGGAGTTATAAGGACTTCTTTACCTTTTTGGAAAGGGGAAGAAATTTCCCATCCAATGGAGAAGGTTCCAAGAATCCTTAAGTCCTTAGAAAGTACCAAATTTCAAAATACTCTATTTTAACACTTTTCCAAAGGCACCAACTCAAAATTTTAGGTCTAGACTTGAAAAATGAGGGGAATTTTGAGGGTGAAAACAACTGGCTCTTTCTGGGGATGACTTGGCTTGAAACAAAGGGACAAGGAAAGATCAAGAACTATAGAAAACTCTGGGAAATAAGACCATTTTCTTATCCATTGGGCAACCAGAGTCAAAGGAAAAACCAATACAAGAGACAACACACACAAGGCAGAAAAAGAAACAAAAAACAAACCAAGGGAAGACCAAAACAAAACACACCACACAGCAAGGAAAAAGAAAGGAAACAAGCCAAAAAAAACAACTATACATAATATACAAAAGGACTTCCTAGTCACCTAGGACTTGAACAACTTTAAGTACTGCCCACTATAAGGAAGTGGGAGAGGAGATCCATCCATGTAATCAAGATAGAAGGAGTTTTCACCAAAGAAAATGCCTTATCTTGAAAGGACCAAGCCAAAGAGATTCAAACTTACCATGGCTTCCCCAGGGCTCATGTCTCTTGTCCCATAGCAGCACAATGTCTCCCACTTGGAAAACTTTGGGTTTGGATTTCTTTTCAAACAAAGCCTTCACTTTTAATTGATGAGTTGTTATTTTGTCCACAACTTGCAATTTTTCCTCATTCACTTTTTAAGGTACATGATCCTCTTGTCTAAAGACCCACTGAAACTTGAATCTTCAATGGCTTTCATCAGATGTAAAGCTGGAAACTCCACCATCACTGGCAATTGAGCCTCAACACCATACACCACTTGGAAAGGAGACATTCCAATTGCTCTTTTGGGTGTAATCCTATCAGCCCAGAGTGCATCATACAGATTTCTTATGCCAATTTCTCTGAGATTCATTGACAAGATTTCTAACAATGGTCACCAAGTTCTTGTTCGTTGATTCTGCTTGTCCATTCCCTTGGGGGTAGTAGTCTGAAGAATGAGAAAGGGAGATTCCATACCCATAGCATAAATCCATCATCTCAGTAGAAGAAAATTTGGAAGCATTATCAGTCACAATATTGTTTGGTATCCCAAACCTTATCAATATGTTCTCCTTAATAAAGTTGCATACTACTTCAGAAGTAGTACTCTTGACTGAATGGCTTCCACCCACTTGGTGAAGTAATCTGTGGCAGTCAACACATGGGTATGCCCAGCACTACAAGGTGGGTTGAGTGTTCTAATGAAATCCAGACCCCATTGTTGAAAAGGTTCTTCAATCACCACAGGCTTGAGAGGAAAGGCGGCCAATTTAGGTCTTCCAAAAAAAGTTTGACATGCTTCACACTTGCCTACCCACTTTGATGCATCTCTGAACAAAGTTGGCCAATAATAACCAGCACGAAGGATCTTGTGAGCTGTTATAGTAGAAGAGAAATGACCTCCACAAGCTTGGTCATGAAAAGCAGAGAACAACTTCTTCTGTTGTTCCTTGTCTACACATTTCAAAACCTTCCATCTATGCCTCTTTTGAACAAGGCATTCTCCCACAAAACATATTGTGCAGACCTCAGTTTGATGGCTCTCTTCTCCTTGGCAGTTAAGTGAGATGGACACTCACCATAGGTAAGAAAATATGCAATGTCAGCATACCATTCATCTGTAGAACTAAGGAAGAGAAAGAAAGGGATATCAACTTCATCTTTGGACAACTCTTTATCAGCTTCTTCAGCAATGAGTTCACACAGGCCTTTTCCCCAAACCATCTTTGTTGGCCTAATTTCAAGATCATACTCTTGCACTTTTTCCACCCAATTACCCCTCTTGGTTCCAAATTCTTGCTTTGTAAGAATGGATTTGATTGTTGTATCAAGCACAAGCACGATAGAATGAGAGTTTAGAATATAAAACCTAAATTGTTTGACATCCTTGACAACTAAAAATGCATGTTTCTCCATCATGGTGTACTTCATCTCATGGGCTTTCAAAACATAACTCATGAATGTAATTGGGAGTTCATGATCTTCATTATTCCTCTGGGTTAACATAGTAGCTAGGGTATTCTCAGTGGCATAGTAGTAGATAATGAAATATTTTCTAAAATCAGGGCATGCCAAGACATGAGTCTTTGCAATAGCTTTCTTGATGTCCTCAAATGCTTCCTTTCCTTCAGGAGACCAACCAAATGTTTGTTTCCCCTTCATCATATGAGCAATGCTCATAGTAAGCTCTGTAAAATCAGGGATGAATCTTCTTAAGAAGTTGATCTTACCAAAGAAAGAATGGACACCTTTCTTACTTGTGGGAAGAGGGATTTGTTGAATGGCTTGAACTCTCTCTGGATCAATCTTAATCCCATCTTTTGAAACAATGTGTCCCAAAATATTTCCTTCAGTGACAAAAAAAAACTGACTTTTTTGGGTTCAAAGAGACTCCATGTTCTCTACACTTTTGCAGGACTGTTTCTAGGTGTTGGAAGTGATCTGCCTAGTTTTGGAAAACACAGTCAAATCATCCAAGTACACCACAATGCACTTTCCCTTCAAACTGCCAAAATCCAAGTCCATGGCCCTCTGAAAAGTAGCACCAGCATTGATGAGACCAAAGGGCATCCTCTTGTAGGAAAATGTACCCCAAGGGGTGGTAAAGGCAGTCTTGTGCTGATCTGCAGTATTCACCTCTACTTGATTATACCCCGAGAATCCATCCAGCATGGATAGCATTTCTGAGCTTGTGACAACTTGCAACACCTGGTCCATCATGGGGAGGGGGTAGTTATCCTTCAAAGAAGCCTGATTTAGATTTCTGAAGTCAACACAGATCAATCTCACCATTTTTCTTCCTGACAAGTACAATATTAGCAATCCATGTTGAATGGTGAATGGGGAAGATGATCCTAGATTTCAACAACTTTTGTATCTCCTGGAAGATGGTGTCAACAATCTTTGGATTGTACTTGCCTTTGCTTTTTTTTGAAAGGCTTGATCCCAGGCTTAAGAGGAATGAAATGTTGCATTTCTTTAGGCTAAAAAAATCCTTAAGATCATCATAAGAGTAAGCAAGGACATCAACATACCTCTTCAAAATATTTACCACCTTATTTTTCTCCTCCTGAGTGCAACACTTTCCAATGTTCACCATTTTTGGTTCATCAAGGCTCCCAATATTCAATTTTTCAGTCTCAGTAGATTGTTGAGCTTCCTTGGAAGTTTTAGACTTGACATATCCATCATGCTTATCAAAGATTTCCTCCAAACTCACCAATCCTTTAGGAATCTTTTTACCTTTCAGTTTGATGCAGCCATCTTGATCCATCTCCTCCTTGACACCTTCCTCATTAGATGATACACATTCTCTAGGCAGATTGCTACTTCCTTCAAAGTATAGTTGATCAAAATTGTCCCTAAGCTCCAAGAAGGAAAGAAAATGTTGATCATCATTAAATACCTACCAGTTATTTGCATTATCAGGCACACTGGGTCTATGAATCATCTCAATAGTGAATTTTCTTGAGAGAAGTCAGGATGAGGTATCAACAAGGACCACAAACAGCTAGAGAATCAGCTCTAGTGTTCTTCTTCCTTGGCACAACTTCAATGGAAAAGGCATCAAGGAACTCAATAGAATCCCAGATCAGACTCCTATAGTGCTTCAACCTTCTATTCTTCACTTGATAAATATCTCTGACTTGCTTCACTATTAGCTCTGCATCTCCAAGAGCAAGAAGGTTCTTCACCCCCAACTCTTTCGCCATGCTCAACCCAAGAATGAGGGCCTCATACTCAGCAATATTATTGGTATTTTCAAACTGAATCTTGAAAGAGAAAGGATGGATCTTACCCTCAGGAGAGATCAGGACCACACCAACTCCAAAACTAGCTGAAGAGCAACTCCCATCAAATTCCAAGGTCCAAACACCATTAGGATCAAGTGACACTCCTTTTGGCAGACTTTCCTCATCTTGTGACATGATCATGTAGTTCCCATGCCCAATGTCTTCATAAATAATTTGTGCTTTTGGATCATCTATCTTTTGCACAATATATTCATTTTGTTTCTCAAGCAGCAGACTTTTTCATCTTTCCATTAACAGGGATCAAAGCATGCGACCAATCCATTTGTATTTCACCTCCTACATCCTTGCAAAATTTCCTATTCAACAGCATGCCATATGAAGGTGGAATTTCAGAAACCAAATGGTGGCTAAGACTTTCTTCTCTGGTAAAGAAGAAAAAGCTACTTGTGCATCCTTGATTCTCCCAACCAAAGGCACTTCTCTACTCTCCATGGAATAGCAAGAGCCATAGGTGCGGGTTAGGGTTAGGCCCAAAGCATGAGCCACTTTGGCAGGCATTACATTATCTGATGCACCAGAGTCAATGACACAATTGCTAAGTTTGTGGCCAGCTATGAGGAGATTCACATAGAAAGGTTTGATTTTCTCATTGGGTGAAGTAACTGCGACCACAAGGCTTGGTTGAGGTGAGGAAGAAGGAGTGGGAAAGAGACCTTTAGAAGTAGGTGATGGGGTTTTGGATTTAGAATTGACAAAATTAACCATCTTGGAAAAGGATTTTGGATGGGTCTGATAAAACTCAGCCTCAAAATCTAAATCTTGGTCTTTTTTAGGTGGTCAATAATGTCAAAAGATCCAGATGTGGATGGGGTATCATTATGGGAAGAAGAAGAAACTTTTGACCTATCAACTTTATCATTTGGAGGACAAGAAGCTTTAGAAGTAGAAGAAGAAGAAGAAGAATAAGAAGAAACAGAAGAGCCTACCTTTTGTGTGGAAGTAGTGGGGATAGGGGCTCCTCTTTTTGCAATCACTGGAATGGTTATGGGGTACTCCTTAGATCTTTTAGCAGGTTGCACCACTTTTTCCTTTTTTTGGTCTGCTCTTGGGTCATAACAACATATGACTCATTGTTCATCCCTGCCACTACATCATCATAATCATCCTCATCATCTACACCCTCAGTGGTGAGGAAATGAACTTGAGATCCACCAGGCTCCTCCAGTTCTTCATCAGCTTCTTCTTCTTTTTGTCCATCATAGAGTTCATTCTCATCTTCATCATCAAGTTCAAGAACCTCACAAGTGGCATTGATAGGCACCTTGAGTGGTGGACCTTCAATTTCCAACTTTGGTTAGAGAAGAAGGTAACTGGTTCCTAGGATGAAAGTTCTTCCTTGGAACATATTAATATGGAGCATGTGAATCCAATTACTTCTTGAGGGCAATTATTTCATTTGCAAGATTTTGTACCAATTGGTCTGCATTAGCTCCAGAAGAAGAGGAAGATGATGCTTTGGATTTGAAATATTCTCTCTTCAGTTTTCTAGACATGATTAAGTCATCTTCAACACTAATAGCCAATCTTTGATTAACCTCCAAAGTTGCAAGATTATCTCTCCTTAGGGCATAGCTCACTTCAAGAAATTGAGCATTCAAGAAGAAGCATTTTTGAATCTGATCCATAGGTCGGGTGTTTTGTGGAATCTTGTTAATCAACTTATTGAACTTGGCCACAAATTCTCTCATTGGCTCATGTGATTCCTTCTTGATTTGAGAAATCTGGGCTAGCAAAGCATGCACATCCTCTGCAGGTTTGAAACGGTTCTCAAATTCAGTTCTCATGGTAGTCCAATTAGTGATGGTCCCAGCAGAAGAAGATGGTAAAACCAATCTGCAACATTGTCTTGCAAAGTCTCCACAAAAATCCTAATAGATACATCCTCATGTTCAACCCCTAGGACTCCACATGCAACTATGAAGGCTGCAATGTGCTCATCAAGGTGCACCTTGCCATCACCTCTGAACTTGGGAAAGTTATTTCTATTACCCCTAGGTAACTCATGCAAAGGTTGAGGGAGGGCAAGAGGCCCAACTTGTTGTCCCCAAGGCAATGGAGCTACCATACTTGGAAAATTTGCTTGAAGTGGAACTGAAACACCAGCAAGAACTAGGGCACAAAGATTAGGGCTAAGTTTTGTTTGAGAAATACCACTTCCAGAAGCTCTATCTTCAATAGAAGAGGTGTGCTTATAGAACAAACTCTTGTGTTTCTTCTTGTTGGAGGAAGTTGAAAACCTTGTTGATCTAGAAGTTGAAATTGGGAATCTTCAACCCCAAGAGCTCTTCTACCCCGAGTGTATCTTAGAGTCGCCAGATCAAGGAAATGATCAAATTGTTGTTCTTTTCAGAAAGGAAATCCATTGAAATGAATCCCCAGTGAGTTGCCAAAAACTGTTGGGTTTCATATTTGCACTTTGAATGAAACCACAGTCAGGGGACAAGAAAGTCCCTCCTCTTTAATGGGAGAGGTTCCCTTATTGAAAGCAACAAAAACTTATGCACAAATATACAATGTTCATCATAATGTGGTCTTCTGATATCTTGAAAAGAGTTTTATGCCATAAGATTTATCAACACATGAGGATAAAAGAATTGAAGAGATGAGGGAGGAAGAATAATGCAATACTTTCAGGGAAAAGAGATAGCAGAGAAAACCCTAATATGTATTGAGCAAAATGAAGTGCAGAATAGAACCATTCACGTTTATATCAGACACAATCCCGTAGACACAAAGTTCTCGAGATTACATTTACAAGAACACAAAGTTTCTAGCATGCAAAGATTGAATGATTCATAAATCAAACCAGGAAAGAGAGAGAAGTAGAGGAAGAAAGGGAAAACCCTCGTATTGATTTCTTTCTGTTCAAAATTACAGTTCCATTGTATCGTAATTCCAACCCGATAATGGCTTCGAAAAACCATCAAATAGCTGCGAGAAAATAGTTACAAATTCTCCAAATCATGGCAAGAATTGGTTACAAATCATTCACACCCTTACAAATTCTTGATTCCCAGAGAAACGGAAATGGCGGAAAAAACCAGATTTTCATATTATAAGTGTTACATTTCTTTCACAAGTTTAAATACGGACCGTTGATCTTGCTTTTACATCCTTTCAATTTGAGCCGTCCACATGGCGAAAGTGATTAGAGTGGGCACAGAGCAAGCCCTTCGCATTTTATAACTTTATGGAGATTTGGCAATTTTTGACATTTTGGTCCATCGGGCCGATTTGACTTTTCAACACGAACACGTGGCATCATTTGATTGGAGATGGGAGCACGGCTCTCTTTACAACATTTCAACCTTTTTGGAAAAAAAGGCTCAAAAATTAGATTCCTCCGTGGGCTGCTTCCCGATTTGGATTTTCAATGGCGGGCAAAAGACCAAGGCGGGATTAGGGATCATTTTATGATTTTTACCTCACTCTTGGAAATAAAACTAAATTTCCAAAAATGCTCCGATGATCTGCTCCTCCGCATTGAATTTTCAACGGTGCAACGTAACATGTGGAACCTTCTGATTGGTTGCGGGGAAGCGGTTTACTTTCATACTTTTATGCTTCTCACCACAAAGGCATAAAACTTAAAGTCCCGCCAATGGCCCGCCTTTGCCACTTTGATTTTTCAACCACGAAAACAACACGTGTCCTCATCTAATTGGTTGTGGGCCTTCGGGACTCTCCTTTTAATTCTCCATGCGGGCTCGCATGGGATCTAAATCGTCAACTGCACTTTTTCCCCAAAAGAACAAAGTTCCAAAATAACTCTCGAGCCCCGTCGGCCCACTTCTGGCAAAAAACACCATGTTTGGTCCAAGCCATAACTCACAAAGTATAAGGAGTTAGAAGGACTTCTTTACCTTTTTGGAAAGGGGAAGAAATTTCCCATCCAATGGAGAAGGTTCTAAGAATCCTTAAGTCCTTATATAGTACAAAATTTGAAAATATTCAGGTTTAACACTTTTCCAAAGGCACCAGCTCAAAAGTTTTAGGTCTAGACTTAGAAAATGAGGGGAATTTTGAGGGTGACAACACGTCATAAGGAAATAAATGAGGTAAGAAAGATAAGTTTATCATTGTTTCTTGTTCAATTATTATTAACCATGATTGCATTAGTGATAGGATAGTTGTAACCTTCTCCTTGATGTTGAAAATTAAAATGGTAATATTTCTTTGATTATACTTGTTGGTCATAGACCATGATAAAAATTTATAATGTTTATCTTGAGTTAAAATGGTTTCAAATGTTAATGATAAGATCTTGAACTAAGGAATATATTAATTGATTTTAATATCACGCCTGGTCATAATTTGATGTCTTTGTGGAAAAGTGTTGTATGAAAAATGTTTGAGACCATATAGTTTAGGGGTCTAGTTTTTATTGTCTATGATCTTAGACCATGATAAGTGGGAAATGGAAAATTTATAGGTAATAATTAATTTACATTTTATAAGGTCTTATACCATGATTGTGGGCATTGATATGGCTATTTTGTTATGGTAAAGTTATTATATTATGGAATTGGTAATGTTTTGGTATATTATGATGTTTATGGTCTTTGACCATATCTTTTACCCTTGTAAATGATTATTTTAAATATGGTTGATGATCGACCACGCCATGATTTAGAAGGGAATTTGGTTTGTTTGATAATAACATTCTTAGAATGATCGAAAAGGCCACCATACAAATTATGAAATGGAGTATTGAGTTTTTTAGCAAAGTCTTGGCCCATTCGAGTGCACTACCATTTACTTGGAGGGAAAATTAGAAAATTAAATGAAGCCACGAGACATCGCACTACATAAATTTAATGTATTGATAATGGTGGACGAATTTTTTGGAATCATGAAGCTTCTTCGAGAAGATACTACATGCAAAGATATAGGTTTATTTTTAATACCTCCTTGGCGTTTGATGCTTTCCCTTTAGTTTGTGCACGAAATTTATGGAACTATTTTCAATTGAGAATTGCATGGGTATTTTATTAACTATTTCAACTAAAAAATAAAGAATGTTATTATTGGAATTATTGGAGTTTTTCTTGGACTTCATTGCTAAACATCAATAATTAAAATATGGGCATGAAAAGCATTTACATTGTGTATAATGCTAAGAATTTTGGGGGGGTTTTATATTTTGAATTTTTTTAGTTCTGCGCAGACGATTGGGTTGGAGGAATTTGCAAAGAAAATAGAGAAATGTAATGGAATTACTTGTATAAATATGCTTATTAGCAGCAATATAACACCAATGAACACAATATTTCAGATATATTGAGTATAATAGCTTAGCCACTTCGAGGGGGAAACCTCCAAACCAAACAATAAGACTCAAATGCTCAATATGATGATCAACTACTACCTACTAACCCCTATATATACTATTCCTATGTTATGGCCAACACCAAGGCCGACCCACTAATGATAATATAACATATATGAAAGAGATACATAATGATAAGAAGTTATGATAGCCACAAGTCGGCTATATACATCCAATATAAGATATATGATTAAGGGTGTAGCATGCCCCTCCCCTTTGAAGCAACATTGTCCCCAATGTTGAGAAGATTTGGATGTTGCTGCAAGAAATTTGCATCCTCCCAAGTTGTGTCTTCATTGTCTAGATTTTTCCACTTGATCAAATACTCAGTGATGACCCTTTTCCTCAATCGCTTAGTGTGTGTCTGAAGGATGCATTCTGGTTCCAAGATGATTCTTCCCTCTTCATCAAGCTCTGGTAACACTGTCTGGGTTAATACCATCTGTCCAATTACCTTCTTCAAGCAAGATACATGAAAGACTAGATTAATTCAAGTAGTCGGAGGAAGTTTCCAATTGTATGCTACATTACCAATCTTCTGTAACACTTGAAAAGGGCCATAGTACTTAGGTGAAAGCTTGTTATACTTTTTCTATTGTTTCAAGGACATTTTCTTATATGGTTGTAAATGCACAAAAACCCAATAACCGCCTTGAAAATTTCTTTCACTGCGATGTTGGTGTGCCTGTTGTTTCATGCGGTTTTGTGACATGGCCAAATTCTCCCTGAGACTAGAAAGCACCTCTTGTTGGTGTTGAATATGTTCTTCAAATTCTCAGACCCTTGGTGGACTCTCAAATATGAGGTGATAGATGGTGGATGGTACCCATATAATGCAAAGAAAGGATACATTTTAGATGAAGTATGAAAGGAGGTGTTATACCACCATTATGCAATGATAACCATTGGACCCATCTCGCTTGCTTATCTAACGTAAAAAATGAAGATATCCCTCCAAGAACTTGTTTACCACCTCAGTTTGCCCATCGGATTGGGGATGATAAGAGGAACTACGAGCTAGTTGTGTGCTCAAGCATGAGAACAAGTCAGTCAAAAATTACTAGTAAATATAGGGTATCGGTCACTTACTATAATCTTTGGTGTCCCATATAGCTTCGAATTGTATCCTCGAAGGTGGTTGTTACTATACTCGCACAAATGGATGTGATAAGGTGTAAAAATGGGCATATTTGGTGAGTCTGTTTACCACCACCATGATTACATTTTTACCTTCTGATTTAGGAAATCCTATGATGAAGTCCATGGACACCTCTTCCCACCTCTGGCTAGGAATAGATAGAGCCTGTAAAAGACCTAGGGACTTAATTGTTTCGCCTTTATTTTTTGAAAAACCATGCATTCTGCCAAAAACTTTTGTACATCCCCATTTATCCCTTCCTAGAAAAAATCATGCTTGATTCGATGATAAGTCTTCAAGAAGCCAGAATGCCCCCTACTGGAGAAGCATGGAGCTCAAATAGAACCCTATTTTTAAGGATTGAATTCTTACATAGATATAATCTATCTTTATACCATAAAGCATCTCCTTTCCATACAAATTTTTCGACATGCTTGGATCTTGTTGGAGATTCTGAATGATATTTTTGTACCTAGGTCATTTTTCCATTCAAACCTTACATCCTCTATCCAATCCTCCTGTAATACAGATATGGCACACAACAATGCCTCGGTTGATTCATCCTTCCGAGATAAAGCATCAACAACTACATTCTCTTTCCCTTTCTTGTATATTATCTCAAAATCATACCCCAACATTTTTTAGACCCATTTATGTTGTTCTTCAGATGATAAATGTTTCTCTAAGAATTATTTCAAACTATCATGATCTGTCTTTACTTTGAAATGTCTACCCATTAGATATGGTCTCCATTGCTTCACTGCATGAAGTATTGCTAGCATTTATTTCTCATAAACTGGTTTAGATATATTCTTACCTTTGAATTGGTGGCTCTCGAAGGCAATGGGTTGACCTTCTTGCATGATTACTGCCCCCATACCATACCCTGAAGCATCACATTCAACAATGAATGTTTTGGAAAAATCTGGGGTGGCTAGAACTGGAGTGGTACACATGGCCTCCTTCAACTTCTCAAATGCCATAGTAGCTTGCTCATTCCAATGGAAAGAGTCCTTCTTCAATAAAGTTGTGAGTGGTGTTGCGATGCTACCATAATTCCTTACAAATCTACGATAATAACTTATAAGCCCCAAAAATCCTCGAGAGATTTTTTAGGGTTTTGGGAACCTTCCATTCAAACATGGCTTTTATCTTGTTAGGATCCACTTTAACACCTTCATAAGAGACAATATGACCCAAATATTCAACCTCCTTGACACCAAAAGAACACTTAGAAGGCTTTGCATAAAGTTGATGTTGTTCAAGAGTTTCCAACACCTTATTTACATGATATAGGTGTTCCTCCCATGTTTTACTATAGATTAAGATATCATCAAAGAACACTAAAACAAACTTTCACAAAAATGGGTTAAAGATGGAATTCATCAAGCTTTGAAATGTAGAGGGTGCATTTATAAGTCCAAAAGGAATTACCAAGAACTCATAGTTTCCTTCACGTGTCCTAAAGGCTATTTTATGAATATATTCATCCCCGATTCTAATCGATGATATCCGAGAACAAAGATCAAGTTTTGTAAAGTAAACAACATCATGTAACTCATCTAGAAAATCATCAATTATAGGAATAGGAAACTTATCTTTAACCGTATACTTATTGAGTTCCTTGTAATCTGGACACATGTGCCAATTGTCATCTTTTTCCGTACCATCACTATAGGAGAAGAGTAAGCACTCTGACTATGACGAATAAGTCTTGCTTCTAACATCTCTTGAACTATCTTCTCAATATCACTCTTTTGCATATAGGGGTACCTATAAGGTCTGATGTTGGGTGGTTGACTCCCTAGTACTAGCTGGATGGCATGGTCATGGTCTCTTTTTGGAGGCAAACCCTTGGGCATTTCTCCAAACACCACTGAGTGCTCATCTATAACTACTTGCATATCTGTGGGTATAAATGTATTGGAATGATGTGCTTCCAATGAAAATAATTGTGCCACAAATCCCTCTGCACCTTTTCTAAGCAATTTTTGCATATGATGAGAACTTACCATCGTGGGGACTTTGCTCTTAGTCCTTTTAGTTTAAAATTCCTCCCTTCTAACTGAAATTACATGAATAACTCTTGGAAATTCATTTCAATGGTTCCCAAGGTGGTAAGCCATTGAACTCCTAACACAATGTATTCTCCTCCCATGGCAATGGAATACATATTGCTAGTTTCTAAAGTAATCTCCCATGGTGAGATTAATTTTATGGCGTTTTCTTGAACAACTAATAGTTTTCCCATCGGCGATCATGACTTGACATTCGGAGTGGATAAACAAATTAGTTCAAGTCGTCAAACGTATGATTGTGAGTACTTCCTTGTGCAATCAACACTTTAATACCCTCTATTTTTTAAGAATCCAACTACTTTGAGAGTTTGGGGAGTGCTAATACCTGAAAAATTACATGGTATGATATTGTTGGTTGGGGATCTCCTAATTCCTCCTCTTGACTCTACCTCTCCGTCTTCTTCATTTTATTCTTCTTCATTAGGCCCCTCAATGTAGAACAACTTCTTTTCAGAACACTTATGTCATGGTCCAATTTTTTTCTCACAACTAAAACATAACCCTTTGGCTCTCTTTTCTTCAATTTGTTGATGTGTCAGTCTAACTTTGGGAGGGAATGATGGTGGAAAGGTGCTACGATCTCTGGTATTACTAACAGTTTGTTTCCTACTAGAAATAAATTTTTCCTTTGCCCTATATGCCATGATCATAGAATCTTAAGCCTTATGAGGATTAAACATACGCACCTCACTCTCAATGTGTTCTTTAAGACCCCCAAGAAATAAGTCATTCAGATTCTCTTTAGGAATATTTTCCACCCGTAAGTAAAGGTTTTGGAATTGATGGATGTAATATTTGACTGTTCATGTTTGTATTAGCTTTGCTAATTGTCCTGACACACTAGAACTATGGTGAAATTGCAACTCTTCTCGTGAAGACTTCCCATGTAACATTAAGGCCACTTTTTTGCCTTTGAGTACATAACCATCGATACCAAATGAATTGGTCGGTTCGAGATCTGATGATGCCATGTGTTGGCTAGATTTTTTGCACAAAAGCACCTAAGAAGTCATGAGATAAATCTCCCTCATTTACCAGTGAGGCTCCCATGTAAGATTTGTCAGTTAAATATGCTAGTATCTATTTGTTGGTATTACTTTAACTACACAGCGCATGAACCATAGCTATATAGTTTTGCAGCAAGTAAGAAGCTGTTAAAGAAAGGAAATATCTAAAGTAGGGGAAAATGATAGGAAATAGGAAGAAAAGAGGGGAGATGTGCAACCCAATCAATAGATTACATAGTTGATTGCATGCACATAGACAAAACCAATAGATATTAACACACGAATTATAAGCAAAGGGAACTCCCAGATCTAGATCTAAAATAACACAAAGTTTATGAGTAGATCTAAGACAGAAAGTTAGAAACAAATGCACCGTTGACACAAAGTTCTCCATAAATATGCTCCTTTCTATTCCTTTGCCTCAAATAACTATTAGGGTTTCAAAGAAAAGTCCGGAACACAATAATGTTGCTTACAAATTATGATCCTTTTACCCGAAGTTTATTCCTCTACTTATAGAATGTAGAGGGCAATTCTGAAATAGGAAACTATAGAGGCTGAACCGACACATGTGGAAGTCGGAAAGGAAACAAATTGAAATCTCCTTCCCAGGAATTCCTCTTTGTATGACATGCATGATTTATAACTAAAAGTAAAACCTTCTATTCTGCATGTCTACCACCTATCTCCAAGTAATTGACTTCTTCAAGTAATGGATTTTAAACCAATCACTTAAGTTGTATAATTTAATTGATCACTCAATTACTTTGTTGGAGGAAATAAGAGAAAGAAGAAGAAAGAGGAAAAGAAACTAGAAGAAAGCTGCAACACTTCCAATCTTGTTCTTTTTCCATATTCTGCATGCTGCTGATTATTTTGTCTTTGATTCTCACCAAAGTGGATCTGGAAGCAGCTGACTGTGATTTTATTGCGGGTATTACCTTTGACTTGTATTACCTATTATCCTTGAAGATTTTGCAGTTCTTCTCGAAACATGCATCGGTCTGATGTTTACCATAAATAATTCATCATTTTTATTTTTAATTGCATATGAGTAATTGAAAATTCTAGAAAGCACTCTGGATGAATGCAAATTCAATGAAGGCTTCAACTGGAAGATAGGAGCACATGCACAAGATCTTGGAAGGAATTTTCCATGGAAGGAATTTTCCATGCAATGAATTTTACACAAGCTACATTAGAAATAGGGGATGAATTTTTGCTCCGAAGCCTTTGTAATTATGAGATCTCGGATCTGCATCTGCATCTACATCTGGAAGTTATGCATTCTATTGATCCTTTTATTTTCTTTTATCATGCTTCGCCATGGCCGGAGAAATCTTTGTCTGAGCAATTCTTTTTCTTTTTATTCGAAGAATTCTTTACAATTGATGCAACACTAGGATTTCTTGATTCGAAGATATATTCAATGTATTGGACATTGATTTAAGCTCACTTTCTCTTATATAAGCACACAAAAGCACTGTAATTATGCGAGATAATTAATCGAGACTAAAATCAAGCTCCTCCAACCCTAGGCGCCAAACTTTGAAGCTTTCCGCCAGTGAAAAACACTTTTTCTAAGCAAAATTCCTCCTTCTTTGGGTGCCAAAATGGCATGGGCTGCACTCCTTTGATAAAGAATTAATAACTCCATTAATATGGCAGTGCATGCTTATATAACCTTCATCATTCTATAATTAATAATTGCCTTTCCTATTCCTGGCAATTAATTAATTAAAAATCATGCTTTTCTATTTAACTTGGGCGCCTAAACTTGCATGCTTCAGGGTTGCCATTAAATAAATAAATTTAATTTAATTTCAACCTCCTTCCTTGATCTTCCTTGACTTCACACTATGCTTTAACTTTGATGCGTCAAAATTAGGAATTAATTCCTTAATAATTACTTTAAAAAGTATTATTTCTCCTCTAGGTGGGTCACACTTTTTAGCGTGTTATAGGGCTACATGTAATAAATTAAATTTATTTAATTTTAGCCTTTTATTTCCAATCTTCTTTGACCTCTCATTATGCACTAACTTTTCCTCATGCTTGGGTGCCAAAATAGGAATAAAAGCAATTAATAAATGCAATTAAAGTTATCCTTCTATTCCAAAAGGGGTCACACTTTTTGACATAGCTGATTTCTATTTAAAAGTCACTTTTTGATGGGATTATTCACCTGCACCGCAGCTCCAAAATCCCATGATCCACTTAAGATGTTTGACTTTTGTAATGGGATTTTTACCTTGCAAGGCGGATAAAAAATTCCCATCAATGCCTAAAGTGATTTTCTTTTATTTTATAATGGGAATTTTCACCTGCAAGGCGGGTAAAAATTCCCGCTTTGCTTACCTCTATTTTTCCCATCATGACTTAAGTGAATTTTCCTTCATGGGAAAAGTACCCTCAAGGCGTAGATACAAAATTCCCACCTGCCTGCTGCTACCAAAAATTCCACTGCAGCTTAAAACCTTCCTATTCCCAAAAATGCGACTTGCCCAGAAGAGGCCTTTTTGTGCATGACTTCGTCTTTTTAGAGAGAACCAAACTTCATGTGGTAAATTCCTTTTGG
This sequence comes from Taxus wallichiana var. yunnanensis, assembly GCA_018340775.1. NCBI lineage: Eukaryota > Viridiplantae > Streptophyta > Pinopsida > Cupressales > Taxaceae > Taxus > Taxus wallichiana. The sequence continues at coordinate 173,800,485 of CM031236.1, forward strand.
AATGATGTCTGTAGATAATTTCCAGATACTCCAGGAAATAAAATAGGCTGAAATGGAAAATGAATTGACCCAAAAAAAATTTACAGAGAAAAACTTGCAAAAAACACAAAAATGAAAAACGTTGTCAGAAGTCACAGACAAAGCCCAGAGTTAATTCCTGGTGGAAACCCTATCGGTATATGGGAATATTGACATGTAAAACCTCAACAGGGTTAAACCGGATCACAATTTACATCAAACGGGGCTTAAAATAATTAAATAAAAATTTCCTACAGGCAAACCCCAACGACAGAATATAATGAGTTTGGGCATCTGGGTATTTGTCGAAATTGGCTCATATGACTTATTTGCTCTGGGAATATCTTGACGCAATACATACACCTTACGGAAATAAAAACATAAAACACCCATTATTTTAAAAGTATGAATTTTTTAATATGGGGTAGTCTCAAATTTCGAGGTGAAATCTAGGGACACCACCATGGTAACCTTTTGTCCTGATGGAATATGATGAAGATCAAAGAAATTCTCCATCTGGTTAATCCAATTGAGTGGATCCTTTCCATCAAAATTATGCATTTCCACTTTTGGAATCATGTTACGCTCAGAGTGTTTGTATTTGGATTGGGCATGTTCGAAGATCCACCCTAGTTGATATGAGTATGATTGAGTTGTGGCTGATTAGGAAGGATATGATGACCCATTATATTGTAACTAAATTGGTGAATGAAATCCTCCAATTGTTGTCTAATCTTTTCTACATCTTCTTTGTTGGCCACTCTACCCTCGAGGTTTCACAACTCTAACTCAAGATAGCTGACCTTATGGTCAGTTAAAGTAAACCCTAACCCTGAGGACTTTGTAGATACCCCTTCTGACTCTAACTCCTCAACTATTATATCATCCTTGTCAGGGTTTTACTTGGAGTGATGGGATTCTTTTTCCTCTTGTCAAAGGCCCAACCATGATGCCCCAAAATGGTAGGATTTAGGGATCAAGGTCGAAATTTAGGGTTTGGGATTTCAATAGGAATTTGGCCAAATTTTAAAAAAATCAAAGAACAAACTCAAACTAATTTTTAATCTTCTTTCTAGAAATGTAAATAACTTTAAAAATTCCACAAATTACACCCTAGGTAGCTGAATTATGAAAAAACATAAAACCGCTATAACTTTTGCAAACCAAGTAAAAAATTCTTAAAATTTGGAAGGGAGATTACTTGAATGATTTCGCAACACCACAAAACAAATTGCAGAAAAATTCACTACCGATTTTGAGATATGGTTGAACCTTCACAATTAGGGTTTGACGTAGTGCTAGCCGAGTTCAAGCTCTGATACCACTTGTAATGGAATTACTTGTATAAATATGATTATTAGCAGCAATATAACACCAATGAACACAATATTTCAGATAAATGATCTCAATGTGCAAGTAGAATAGCTTAGCCACTTCGAGGGGCAACCTCCAAACCAAACAATAAGACTCAAATGCTCAATATGATGATCAACTACTACCTACTAACCCCTATATATACTATTCCTATGCTATGGCCAACACCAAGGCCGACCCACTAATGATAATATAACATATATGAAAGAGATACATAATGATAAGAAGTTATGATAGCCACAAGTTGGCTATATACATCCAATATAAGATATATGATTAAGGCGTAGCAAAAAAAGATTGCGAAAGTTGAACAAACTAACATGCATGAAATATTTCTAACTTTTTGTTATTCATTTTGAAATACAACATATAATGTGGGGTTTATTTTCCCTATAAGTGGGGTCCGTGATGGATTAAAATATTTTGTGAGATGGTTACCATCAATTGAAGGATGTGTAAAAATTAAGTTTTCAACCAATGTTCATGATGGCCTTAGGCTATAGTTGGGAAACAACCAATGTTGCGAGAAGGCTTCTACCTAGTCTCACGGATTAGATAAATTGTCGAGTAGCGATGGACCAAAATTTAGATTGAAATTGATTCACAAGTGATCATTGAGGATCTTATTTATCGTTCAGCTGGGGCTTGGAAGTTGAATCAAATTGTTCAAGAATCCTTATTTTAGTAAAATAGGTATGATGAAATCCGCTTCTCTCGTATTATTTGAGTGGAACATTCCCACTTATCTCCTAGATAATTATGGGGTCGGAATGATTGCAAAGGAAAGGTCTCATTTAAAGGTATGGTGGGAGAAATTCCCAATGTCTTACCAAGGAGCTCTGATTAATGACTTAAATCATAAATACACATTTTAATGGTTCTTGAGATCCCCACTCGGGCCTTTTGTCCCTCACTTGTATGGATTGGATGTTGAAGCGAGGATAAATTATGAGTTTCACTTGGATCAAGTGGAAATCACTCCATTCTCCCCTATTTACGAAGAATGCGGGCGTGGGGCTGCGGGAGGTTTTTAAAACTTTACAATTTTTACACAAAAGGCACAAAGTGAATTTTGGGCCATGGAGCTTTTGGGAATAAGTGAATTTCATGGTTGCGAGGTTGGGGAGGTTTCTTATATTTTTGCATTTTTTGCAAAAAGGCACAAAGTGAATTTTGGGCCCGCGGATCTGTTTTATAAACTTGTTTTTTCCGCCAATTTCGCCCAAATTTAAATGCAAAATTTCAGACGGCCATAAATTTCGAACCAGTGGTCCAAATTCGAAAAATTTGGTACCGTTGGAAAGATCTCGACATCATCTTCGCCATGGAAGCATGAAATTTGAATCTTGGCGAAGTTTGTTGGGCGAAAAATGTGAAAACTTCTTTGGCTCGGAAAAGTGCGAGAACCAAACTTCCCGACCATCGACATTTAATGAAGTATGGCTAATTTCTTCTCCAACAAGCTTGAGTGCATTGGGAAATGGATTTGCAGAGGTACCCTTGACTTTTGGGGATCATTTTAATGAAGTTTTTGGTTGGTGAGTGCAAAAATCGAGTTTTTCTTATTTCTCTCTAGCCTCAACATTCTATATATTGTAAAAATTTCTCATTTGAAGGGGAGAGACATTCTGGGTGTGGGGAAACTCTGTAAAAATTGTTTCCTGACTCCAATTCTGAGTTGTAAGCCTTTTCCTATGCCTGAAAAACATTTTATGCCTCTGAGCATCCATGTAACATCTGTGCACCTTACAGAGCAATAAAATCGTGTTTTGTGGTGTTCTTCAACCCTTTCTCGTATTTTGTTGTTTCTATGTGCCTCTCCATTTTGTGTTTGTTTCTTATGCACGTATTTCGTATTTGCGGGTGTAAGTTGTCGTGCTTCATGTAGTTTCATATGGCTGATTAAGATCTGGGTCACATGTGTCACTTTTGTCCGACCTCCCCAGCTCCTTTTCCCCTATTTCATCCTCCCTCATAGAATATCTCGCCTCCTTTTATAGTGTATCATCGTTTTAGTGTAGGTTTTATCTTCTTTCTTTCTCTCTCTCCCTGGTCCCTTGGAAGTTAGATTAGGATAGATTAGTATGCCTACACTAGAATAGCTTGTGGCAGGTAGTTTAGGAGCAGGAACCAACCTTCTCTGGAGGATCATTTCAAGTTCGCAAGTCCCACAGCTTGAGAGATGATCTAATGTTATGCAAATCACATCGGATGCCCCATTATCAAATATCAAATCTAGAGGCCATTCGGGGTGCTTTGTGATTTCGCATCAACAGTAACTAAAGTTTTATTAATGGACACCTTGAGAGGTTTCTGTGCTGGGCGTAGCAGCGGCAAAGGATCGCTGCGAGGGGGTTCGAACATAATCGACTAAAAGGATTCTCATTCCCTTGGGTGGTGGCATGTGCCACAACACCACCTAACTTTGAAGATCCACTATCCAACACAAAAGACCCATAACCACCGGATAAAGGGTCATAACAAGGTATTCGGCCTTTGGTTTCTTAGTATGATTGCATCCACCATTTGAGACAGGGATCGTCCTGAATAGAGGCAATCGGGGATCGAGCCACCCCTTTCTCAACGTCATTTCTAGCACTAGTCTCGAGAACACTAGGTAGCGAGGGGAGAACCAAGAGCCTCATGTTGGGAACCAATTAGATCGGGGAGAAACTGAGTATACCAATATGGACACAAAAATGAATTCCAACCTCTACACCCATTGACAACACCATCATCATAGATATCCTAGCTGCGGTTTACGGAAAAAAAAACTCCCGAGTTAGATAAATCTCACCATTCTTGGTCAAAAAAGAGAACATTCGGGCGGAAAAGGACCACCCAATCACACGACGCCACCAGTTTGACCACATAACCACTTGGGACTTGAAAACCCATAGTCATCGCCACGATCCAGGAACAAAGTTAGGGTTAGGTAGGATTTGTTTAGGGTTTGAGAGATTGCAATTAGGGCTTGCCATCACGACAGAGCTTAGAAACATACTTTGTAAGCTACGATTCATCCCAATATTGATCCGAGAAGATATTAATTTTTCAAAATGCTTCTTAACCGACTATGTATTATTGTTATTAATTATGAAATTAATGATTTTTGTTATTAATTATGTATTATTGTTGATTTTTTTATTATAATTGAAGTTATCATGAATTATCATAACTTATTTATGATGTCATTATGGATTAATGAATATGTTGGAATCATTTAATTAATGATGAAAACAACAAGATAAGATAATGGATTATATTATTGATCTTGCATAAATAAGCACATTAACATGATAAATAACCATTTAAAAGTTATAATTAATGAACAATATAATGTTATCTTGTAACATCAACAACATACATGGTTAAGATAATTTTTATTCAATATGAAAGTCATATCTATTCTATTGTACCTTGTTGAATGACGAATACGTCGTTAGAAAACATAGTACAAAAGTAATTCATAATCATCATGAGATATAGTACAAGATCAACTTAAATAATCTGGGTGTACTAAAATGAGTAAATGGCTACAAATGATTATAAGCATTATTTATCTTATCATTATGAATTAATTATTCATATGCTTAGTTGACCCCAAAGAAAATATTGTAGAATGATATAATTTGTCTTACATGCGGTATGAGGTGCATACACTATTCGGTGACCCGATGAGTTTACTGTACACCTCAGTCGTGAATTGGTTAACCTTATGAAACTTCGGTATAACCTATCCTTTAGATGAAAACATAATGATTTATAAATGAAGGGTAGGTATATGCAATGCAATTCGAGTCATATGAACCTTATGCATGTCATACCGAGGATGTATACGGGGAGGGTAACAAATGCATAATGGCGCAAGTCATTACATGAGTGTAACCTTTCCCATAGGGATCCCAATATGGTAATGCTTGACATGATCCATGTGACCCAAATATAGAGTCATGATCCCTAGAAATTATGAACTAAATTTAATTACTTATTAGAAATGAATAACTAAAATGGTTGAATTTAACTTAAATACTTAATCAATGGAAAAGAACCACGATAACTATGTCGATATCATTTTGCGGTGAATGAGAGACGGGGGTTTCATAGGCTAGTGTGCGATCTTGAAATCGGATTGTTAGCACAATGCCAAAAACTAAACACATAGTAAGACGCAACTGACTAATCGCGATTGCATTGTCTTTTCACCATTTCTTCTTTCAGTAGTGTTTGGAGCTAGAGGGAAGTACTTACATACTTTACTGGCTCATACAAAGAAGATGCACAAGATCTTTGAACCTATTAAAAGGTCTAACCAAAGGTATACAATATATATCGGCTCGTATAGAGTGTTAAAGGGAGATGAAGAAGGATATGAAACCTATTGCATTTTCACATGGTTTATCGTATGTTTTCAAGATGGATTATGGAATATTAATAATTTTGGGTTACTTAGTTTGATCTAAGTAATAATATTAATCATTACAACATAAAAAGAGTTAACGGAATTCGTAAACTTAATTATTATGTTGGATTTATTTGTTGCATGCTGAAAAATCATTTAATCCCATATTGGTGGAGGAATGATGGGAGGAGCTGCAACATGGGATGTGAAATTTTTTGGAGAAGTGCATAGGGAACCAATGAAGCTCTTTCCATCTAGAAATATTTTGAGCCACGATTGGAAATTCCAAAATCAATCGTTAACAAAGAAAAAACAAGATTTAGATTCGTGTTGGTTGGAAGATTTGTAGGCATGAGACCGAACATTGATTTTGTAAGAGAATGGTGCCAAAGGAAATGGGAATGCAAGATTGAATTCAGGGCACTCGAAGGAGAAGGTTTTTTTTTTGCTTATAAGATGAGAGGGAGATGGAAAAATTATTTTGAGGGCCCCTTTATTTTATGGAAATGCTACTCTTAGCCTTCATAGATGGGATCCTGATAAGCCTCATGAATTTTATTTTGAGGCACTTTTTATTGATTCATTTCCTTTCTCTCGCCCTTAGAGTTACTCCAAGTCAAAAGTTTTTTTGGGGATAGACAGTGATGGGAGCACTAATAGCTATTGACCATGCTACTAAATCTCGTGCAGATTGGTCTCACTCGTTTGTGTATTAATGTTCATGTGTGTTCCAAAATATGTAGAAATTAGGCACATAAAATAACAACTAGCAGAAATAAAATAAAGAATTGCAAATAAAACATATTATTGCAAACTCATATCAACACTTCTGTGCATATATTTCTCCTTCCTTCTCAGAGCTTCGACTCAATACAATCTCTCTGAATGTGTTTGATATGAAAACACTTACAATTTCCTCTAATAAATAGATGGCTTCATCTAACAATAAAACACTCAACTCTCCTAAAAATAGAACTAAAAAGCACATGATTTTGTGCAATACAAATCTTTTGATTTATAAGCTTTTCCAAAAAATAGGAATCTAAAAATAAATCATCTAATATTAAAAGCATGCAAAAAGAAAACTTCTTTTTGCTTTCCTTGGGGAAAAATTACTCTTTTTTCTAACACCCCCCTTAATATTGAGCTTCAAGATTATTATTTTTGGATCTCGAGTGTGCACTTCCAGATCTAACATATTCCAAATCACAAACCCCCAAACAAGTTCTCAAATACTCAAAAACTTTATTTCTCAAACCTTTCGTAAAAATATATGTAAGCTGATATTCGGATCTGCAAAATTCAAGACAAATTTCCTTGTTTTTAACCAACTCCCTGATGAAGTGATACCTCGTGTCTATGTTTTTTTATCCTCTTGTGAAAAAACATGTTTTTGGACAATGTTATTTCTGAATTGTTGTCACAAAAAAATTATGTAGCATCCTCTTGATTCTGCCTCAAATCTTTCAACACTCTTCTCATCCAAACAACCTGACATGTTGCTCATGTTGCTGCTACATACTTTGTTTCTATTGAAGATAGTGTGACTATGGGTTGCTTCTTCGATGCCCATGAAACTACACATGTTCCAAAGTGAAAAGCATAACTGGATGTGCTCTTTCTGTCATCAATACTTCCGGCATTGTCACTGTCTGTGTAACCTATGAGTTTGAACTCATCTAATGTTGAATACAAAATTCCATGATTCTTAGTTCCACATACATACCTCAAAATTCTTTTTCAGATTGCCAATGTGAATATTTTGGAGATTCCATGAACCTTGAGATGAGGCTCACACCATACATAATATCCGACCTTGTGGTCGTTAAATACATGAGACTTCCAACTAGCCTTTTGAACAATGTTGGATCTACAAATGATCCATTGTCATATTTGCTTAACTTCAAACCTACTGCAACAGGTGTTGGTGTTGACTTGCAATTAAACATGTTAAATCTATTCAAAACATCATTAGCATACCTTGCTTGTGAAATAAAAAATCCAGCTTCTGATTGTTGAACTTTTATGCCTAGAAAATAGTGCATGAGGCCTAGATTTGTCATCTCAAATTATTTCTTCATAGCTGATTTGAATGAATCTGTAGATAGATTTCCAGTGATAATTAAATCATCCACATATAAACAGGCAATCAAAATTTTACCTTGTTCATTGATTTTTATGTATAAGGTAGGCTCACCGTTGCTCCTACTGAAACCATTCTATATCAAATAAGAATCAATCTTGTTATACCAAGCTCTAAGTGCTTGCTTGAGACCATAAAGTGTCTTTTTCAACATGTATAAATTTCCTTCTTGACCTTGATCTCATAACCTTGTCATTGATTCACATAAACTTCTTCTTCAAGAAAACCATTCAAGAATGTTGAGTTTACATCCATCTGATAAATAGGACATTTGTTTTGAGCTGAAATTGTTAAAACCATTTTTACCGTGTCCAAACATGCTACAAATTAAAATGTCTCGATGTTATCTACTCTATATTGCTGTGAAAAACCTCTGACAACCAACCTTGCTTTATGTTTCTGTACTTTACCATCAGCGTATATTTGGTCTTATAGACCCACTTCACTCCTATCACGTCATTTCCTTCTAGAAGATCTACCAATTCCCATGTCTGATTCTTCTCTATGATGTCTATCTCATCATCCATGGATTGAACCCAAACTTCATTTTCTATAGCCTCTTCAAAGTATATTGGATCTGTAGCTTGAGAAAACAATGCAAAAACTGAAAAATCATTAGTTGTATCAACATTATAAATCTCACTAAGACTCCTTGTTTTCTCTTTGCAAAGGGCTATCTAATGATGGATTGTTTTGTACTGAAGGAGTAGCTTCTAGTGTTCTTTGTGGTGTCTGCTTTGCATGGTTGAAGATGACTGAAATCTTGGAGACCTCCTAGATGTAGATGGAGGTGTAGCTTGTGCTACAACTTGTGGTGCATGTCCAAGATTCGAAGAAGATACAATACCTTGTTGTTCAATGCTTTCATCTGCCATATCATCATGAGGAATAGTTGTTGCTACACTATATGCCTATTTTCTCAATACTTCCATCCCATGCCTCATTTTCAACAAACTATACATCTCTTGCTTATTATTACCTTTCTAGTAACTGGATTGAACAACTTGTAAGATTTTGTATTCTCTAAATATCCAACAAATATGCATTTTCTCCTTTATTGTCTAACTTTTTCTTAGCTCATTAGGCACATGTGCGTATGCCACACAACTAAAAATTCTAAAATGAGAAAAAATGTGTTTCCTCTTAGTCCAAGCTTGTTGAGGAACCATGTTTCAACAATTTTCGTTGGACACTTGTTTATGATGTAAACAACAGTTGTTACTACTTCTACCCAATACTCATTTGAAAGATGCTTTTCCTTCATCATACTTCTCGCCATCTCCATGATGGTTCTATTCTTTCTCTCTACCACACCATTCTACTGTGGTGTATACACGAAGTAAACTACTTGTGTATACCATGATATTTGCAAAAATTCAGAAAAGCATTGGAAACATACTCACCTCCTCTGTCTGTCCTCAAAACTTTGATGTAGTACCCACTTTTCTTTTCCACTAAAGCCTTGAACTACTGAAATATATCAAAAGCATCTAATTTGTGTCTCAAAAAAATTACACCCATGTCTTCCTTGTATAGTCATCAATGAATGTCATAAAGTATGAGAAACCTCCAATAGAAGTTGTTTGCATCGGTCCACATAAATCTAAGTGAACAATTTCAAGTGGTGCACTTGTTCTTCTTGTTTTTCCAACTGGGAAAGATTCTCTGTGTTTCTTCCCTAAAATACAACCTTCACAAACTCTATCTGGTTTCAAATCAAAGGAAAACCTACCATATTTTTTTGTTTAATAAATTCAAACCAAAAAGTTTAAATAACCAAACCTGAGATGTCATAGCCACGATTCATCTTTTTCAACTGAGTGAAAATTCGATTCAATCTCCTTAGCTCTGAACTGAGCGTAGTATGATCTTTAGATGTGGTGGTATAATCTTCAATGGAAACATTATGTTGTTTGTAATCTTCACTTGAGAAATCACCTGTGTACTTGAATATTTATCCATGATCACACATTTGTTTTCTTCAATATGTAAACTTTATCCCTTTTGTACCAATTGACCAATGCTCATAAGATTGTGCTTCAAACCTGCAACATAATAAACATCCTGCATAATCTTTTACTCCCCCTTTTTGGTTAGGATGTTGATTGTTCCTTTGCCTTTTACAGTCAGTGTATTAGGATTCCTAAGGGTAATTTATGACTTTATTGACTCATCCAAATTAGAAAATAAATCTAAGTTACCTGACATGTGATTACTATAACCAGAATCCAAATACCACACATCACTAGGAATCTCTTGGGATAGATTACACTCAATAGGCGATGCTTCAAATCTTTGTGCATGTAATAAACATGGAGCTTGGAGTAGAGCTTCCAACTTGATTTTGATTCTGCTTGTTCTGATCATAATGCTTTTTCTTGCATTCAAAAGCATAATGCCCATATCTCTTGCAATAGTGACATTGCACATGTGATTTATCTTGTCTCTGACCTAAAAATGATTATGATTGTGCTCTTGACTATGTTCTCTTCCACTTGAGTTTGATGGACCGTTGTTGTGTCCTCTAGATGAACTTCTTCCTCTACCTCTAGGGATGAATTTCCTCTTCCTCTTCCACAATTTCCTGATACCTGTGATGAAAAAGATTGATCTACAACTGCATGTGATCTATTCAACCTCTGTTCATGATTTATTAGTGATGAATGCAACTCATCAATTGAAATCTGACTTAGATCCTTAGTTTATTTAATAGTAATTACCAAAGGATCAAATTTTGCAGGCAAACTTATAAGAAACTTTTGAGATTTGATTTGATTGACTAAACCAACTACAAAAGTAAATAACGATTCTACGGAATCTGAATCTTTTATTGACATATTTTCAAAATCTCTACGAAGTAACTGTAGCTTGGCATTTTTACTTTCTCTTTACCTTGATACGCAAATTTGAGTCTCCCACACAATTTTTTTTTTACTTGGTTGTTGCCACTCTAGGTAGGATGCTTTCATGCATGGCTTGATGAATGAAGAAAAGAGATTTTCCATATTTCTTTCTTAATTCCTTCAAAGTGTCTTTCTCTACCTATGAGAGTGCATTATATGTTCTTTGCATTTGTAGGCTCTATGTACCCATTCTCTATGATTTCCCACACATCTTGGGATCTAAATAGTGCCTTCATGGTTAATGACCAATACTCATAATTCTTTCCTGTAAATTGTGGTGTATGTAGACCGATATAAAAGCCATAACTTGTTCTCAATTAGAAAACTGCTTTGAAAAAATCCACGCTCTAATACCAATTTGTAGAAATTAGGCACATAAAATAACAACTAGCGAAATAAAATAAAGAATTGCAAATAAAACATATTATTGCAAACTCAGATCAGCACTTATGTGCATATATTTCTCCTTCCTTCTTAGAGCTTCGGCTCAATACAATCTCTCTGAATGTGTTTGATATGAAAACACTTACAATTTCCTCTAATAAATAGATGGCTTCATCTAAAAATAAAACACTCAACTCTCCTAAAAATAGAAGTAAAAAGCACATTCTTTTGTGCAATACAAAGGTTTTGATTTATTTGTTTTATAAGCTTTTCCAAAAACTAGGAATCTAAAACTAAATCATCTAATATTAAAAACATGTAAAAATTAAACTACTTTTTGCCTTCCTTGGGGTAAAATTACTCTTTTTTCTAACAAAATACCCAAAAGAATTTTCTTAGACTCTCGAGAGGGTATATGGGAACAAGAAATTGATGTGGTCCTTAATATTTTGTAGCAACTATATAAGGGTAAGGTATGAATAGAAAACTTTTTGCTTGGATCTAGTGCCTCAGCCGGAGTCTACGATCATACACATGGATGATATTTCATTAGAGGAGGAGGGGGAATGGATGAGGAGGAGACCGATTTTAATCCCTCTGTTCCTTTTCCTAGTGCGATTGACCTGGGACATGCGATGAGTGCAGGAGTGGAGTCAGTTGGCATTATAAGTGGAGGACGTAAAGGAATCCTGTGAAATCAACCCTCACACCTCACATGGATCCTCTGTTAGCTATAGATTAGGACCTGATTAGAGAGAAGCCTCGAACCATGGTGGAGTAGGATGTGGGAGAGAACAGTTGGAGCGACGACAATGCAGCTAGCTCTTCAGGGCAACCCATTAAATCTCTTCAAATTTTGAAATCCCGTTTTTCACGATTAAATTCTTCTAACACGTTTGAAGTATGCCCCATTTTTATATATATTTATATGTAAAATATATAAAAATTAGAAACCATGTCTAACATTTTGAAGGTAACTCCCGTTTGACAGGCATAGTCCTCGAGAGTAGGGTTGGATTTTTCAAGGAGTTTAGATGTTTTTAGTCATATTATATGTCAAAATACTGTCACTTTTGAAATATGACCGTCATGATTGATAGATAAATATATAATTAAAATGTTAAAATAACATATACATTTAAAATTTCACCATCATGTGTGTGTATAGATAATTAATAAATTAAATATTACACAAACATTACACATTATAAATTTGTGAGATTCATGATAGATACAATATAAAATGAAAGTTGAAACTTAACAATGTAAATAAATAGAACATATTCATTGATAAAATAGAAGTATCTATAAATTTTTATTTTTAATTAAGTTTGTTTGATTTCTTCGTTTAGCTTTATTTGATTTTTTGTTTGCCTTTATTTTATTGATTTTTTTTTTATTAGGGCAAATAGTTTTTTGAAAGGGACTATACCCTTATACAAGAAGGCTCAAAAAGCCAGATGTGAACAAATAAGGCCCAACGAACAAGAACAAGAACAAAAGCAGGAAAAAACATGCATAGAATAAAACCCAAGACCAACAACAAATCAAGCATAAAAACAATCAAGGTTTACAATGATCAAACATTAATTTGCTTCCGACAAAGAAAGTGAAACATTGATGATCAGCCTGAGCAGCACCGAGAAACTAGCAAGGCGGAGAAGCGGTATTCTTGGAGAATAGTTTTTTATTTTTACGCACCGTAATCCAGCCTGTAGAAGCCTCCGTAATTAGGGTATTGAAACAAGGAGGCGTATTTTCCTTATCCTCCATAGATCCAACTGGGACAGCGGATTCATTATCTTCTTTTGTATCTTTCTTAATGCCACCAACAAAATGAGATTCTTTGGCGCATTCAACAACTGGAATTTCTGAAAGAGGGGTTTCCAAGACAAAATCATCTTCAGTATCTGTACTTGACTCCTCTTTGGCTTCGAAAATTAGGTGTTCAGGAAGGGCATTTTTCCACCAGTTGTTTTTTCCATTCTTTCGCTTTTCTACTCCGCAAACATCAGCAGTGTGCCCGGTAGCAAAACACTTTCTGCACCTAAAGGGCAAGCCTTCATAATCTAATGATTGTGTCCAAGTTCTATTTTGGACTATAAGCTCTATATTTGCAGGTAGATTTTTGGATGTGTCCAGCTCAACAAGGATTCTAGCAAAGGTTGTGTGCGTGAAATCAGTGGTTTGGGGGTCAATGAAAAGGGTATGACCCAAAGTATTTCCAATAGCAGTTAGACAAGTACGGTCCCAAAATTGGAGCGGTAAATGGGGCATTCTAATCCAGACTAGTTTGCAGGCAAATGATTCAGTGATTGGGTTAAAAGATGGGAACCAGGGTTTCAAAACCAAGTAGTGGGATTGCAAAGCCCAGAGTTTTTTAGCTATGACTTCCTTATCCCTAATTGAGGAAAAAACAACAATAAATGTACCTTTCACACATGGATAGAGATCTAACTTACTAGATAGAATCGGGATCCAGTGCTTTGTAATCCAGTCATGAAGGGTAGCTAGGTTTGGCCAGAGCCCGCTGAATCTCCCGATCAGGGCATGCTCTAGGTAGAAACGTTCTGAATCGAGGACTTCATCCCCAAATGAAACGCTGGGGTTAGTAACCGCAGGGGTCAAAGGTGTGATGGGGCTCATCCCTTGTGCGAGACTCCTGCCCTGTAAAATATCTTTAAATGTAGTCGATCTGTGTGGGTTATTATTCAGGACATGAACCCTGGTATCAGGACAGTCTGTCATAGTGAGCTTCGTGTGTAAATCCACTGAAGAAGAGCGGTTCAGAGGTTGCATTGGAGACCCGCCGCCTACAGTTCTACCACTGTTGCAATCACCATTAGCAGCAAAGTGATCAGCACAGGGAGATCGTGCCTTCTGTAAAGGTGTCAGATGAGATCCGTCCCCATGAGAGGAACTAGCAGGGTTGGGAGCTGAAGAAGTCACCTTAGCGTCACAAAATGCCTGATCAATCCATGAAAGGACTTGTTCTACGCCAGTTCGCGATTGTTCCTGTGCGCGTCTGCCAGCATCTCCGCCGTTTTTCTGCCCTCCATGGCCGTCGTGTTCTGCGCCAATTCGCGATTGTTCCTGTGCGCATCTGCCAGCATCTCCGCCATTTTTCTGCCCTCCATGGCCGTCGTGTCTTCTCTTAACCATTTAGGGTTCGCAGAGGTCGCAGAGAGGTTCGCACAAGTCGCAAAGATTGTGTTAATAAACTGAGTTGGCAACTATTAAGTTCTAGCCTACTTATTTTGATTTTGATTTGTAATTACTTTTTTTTTTTATTTGTGTTATTTCTTACAAATAAATATTGGATATTGTGTGTACGCATTGGATTTGGAATTTTGTAAGAAAAGATAAACTTGAATGTTGAACTTACAAGCTTGGAAATTGGAAGCTATAACTAATTTTCTACAAAATTGCAAATTTGCACTAGTGATTTTGAGTGAGTCCATCCTATCATTTTATTAAAAATAAAATAAAATTTTAATTTGAAATTCTATTTTATTATTCGCATAAAAATTTATGATGTTCATGGATCTTCAAACTAATTAGCCGAACATCAATTTTTATGGTAAAAATTGAATATGTGAAAAACTATGAAATTGATTACTCCAATCTATTTTCCAGAATTAAATAGAAGTCACAAAACTATGGGAATACTACATAACATCCATATAAAATTTAACTCAATTTATGTATTTTGTAATAGTTATTATAAAAACAAATTTGACATGCATATTAAATTTTGAACATCAAATGACATCCATATAATTTTCTAGACCGTCAAATAATTTTATTGTGACATGTAACATTGAACGTCAAAATCCAACACTTCTCAGGAGAAGGAATAGTGGGCAGTTATACGGTCAAATGGTTAGGAGTGACGTGGATATTAACCATGTGAATACGACTAGGGGCAAGGTTGCTGCAAGCCAACACTTTCCAAATGGTGGAATCGAGGTCATCCTCGAGTTGGGACTGAGGGACACTTGCGAAGATGTCTCTAGTGTTGATGAGGCGGGGTGGATCTTTGTCCATTCTAAGAAATTTAATGTTGGGAAATCCATGCGTAAGACTCGTTCCAACAGGGCATCTTAAGATTAGTGTATCAAGGTCATGTTTATTTTTGTCTACTCTTTTCTTCGACTCCATTTTATTTGGCATATCTATTGGGCCTCTTTTTCTCTCTTTGTTCGACTATTCTTCTCTTGTAAATCTATTTTTGTTGGACCGTAGATGTGCTATTTTTGTTTTCCTTCTGCTTTGGGTAGAGTGCATCTCTTCTCTTTGGTTCTCATCGACATATCTCGGTGTTGACCCTTTCTTGTTTTTCTTCGATAGGATCCCATTCAAAAAACCTATTTCCATTAATCAAATTAAAAATTAAAAAAATTAAATCTTTATTTTAAAAAATCGCCTAGTTTTTTGAATTACAACATGAATATTACAAGGATAATGAGTGACATTATGAGGTTTCCCATAATTTTAACACTTCAAGGATCTCCCATATTCAAACTTTTTTTGGCCTCTAACTCTATTTCCATCTCAAAACCTCCCATTCAACATATTCAAGGTGTGGTTCTTTACTTTACCCATGTTCTACTCCTTTGTAGTTTTCAAATAAATTCATTTTCCTTTGTTTAAATTTCTACTATCCCTTCTTCTCACCACTTTCCCTCTCCTATTAATTTTTCCCTCTTCCTTCACATCATACTTATATGCGTCATCAATGGTGTTCTCCTTGAGTAGGGGTATCTCATCATGGAGTTAGAACTCAAGCCCATTGATGTGTCTTATAACTACCACCTCTTTATCATCTTGTTGCATAACAATTCTTATTTGTATATTGCTCACTATAACCTTAAACAAATAAATATCTATCAATCTTAATATTTAAAACTCCCTAAAGAGATTGTGTTGGTGATCATAGCACATACAATTATCTTGTACATGCTTTAGTATCTTTGTCCACAATACTTCTCTTTACCTTTCCTTCTCCTAGTGTTTTCGAGGTTCTCACACAATAAACCATCACGAGACTTATATTTATTACATTTATTCAATAAACACTAAGATGATACAAATTAAATAATACTTAAAAGAAAAGTGAACAATAAAAGAAGAAAAATTAATGTTTAATAGCAAAGGATTCTTACCTTAAAAAGGAAGGGAAAAAAAAACTACTCTTTTTATTCCACACTAATAGTTTAATACAAACATAATGAAATACACCACCAAACCCTGGCATTCTATTTACTTAAAATAAATTAATCTTGCTCAGCTACATTTACTTATCCGCCAAAAATAGAATGGTGACAAAATTTGGAACACACTGAAGACCATGTCAATAGTCATCTTGATTATAATTTTGCACAAAACTATTAGGTTAAGGTTTTATAGAATCACTTAAAATTTATTATATAAACTATTGTTTGGTATATTTATATTTATTGTTTATAAGTATAATAAATAAATGTTTGTTGAATTTTTTTAAAATATTATATATTTTGTCTTATTTGCTCAACATTATTTGTTGATCGACTGTTATTTATATGATTAAAAATATATTTAATATATTTAAATTAATATTATTTAGTGAATAAACAAAATCAATCAAAAATAATTTATACATATTTAATAATTAAATATTAAATATTATTTGAATAATTTATAAATTATATATTATTGTGTTATATTAAATTGTAGATTTTTACATTTGAAAAAGAAATCTCACTCATAAAACCAAGTGTCAAACAAAGTAAAAAATCCAAAAAGAACCTAAAGCAAAAGAAGATGACATGACACGAAAAACAATAAAATTATTTCAGTAACAAATTATCGTCACCAATTTTTTTGTCTATCGATTATTTACCAAAATTTATTTTTAACCAGATTTTATATGATTAGTATCCTACATTTCTTTTCATCATTAATATATGAAAAAAATTAATATTACAATGTACACAAATTTGTCAAAATATTAAAGCAATATTTTGAATACATGAAAGCGGCTGAGCGTGTAAATAACCTGCAGAAATTGTCTTTAGATTAACAATCAACCATACGCAAAAATGTTAAACAGTTTTAAACACTGACAGTTGAAAAACGTAGAAAAGAGTGAGGACGCACCGGCTGAATAGGGCCTCCCCATGAAAGCCACCGAGTTACCATGAAATTAATAAGTTTGTGGATGAATTTTTTTGTAATGCCTCAATGTAGAATCTTCAAACTCAACCCCATACCCGTACACATCTTAGATTGCACAATTGGTGGAGGCCTTCAGCATCTAGTGACACATCTCCCACGCAATAACCAACTGACTCGCCACGCCTACAGTCATCCATAAAATATTTTGGAACAAGTAGATTCATCATGTACTCAAAAAGAGAAAAGCTTTCAACGTAGGAAGGGATTGCACATGACTCTTTTGGCAAACAGCTGAGAATTTGTGTGATCCTCTCTATTTCTTCTTCTTTGTCCACTTGAAGATTTCCCAGACAAACAATCCTGAGCAGCCCTGAAGAAGCTGTCCTTGCTCTTTCCTGGCCTACCTCCACAATTCGTTGCAGATGGTGTGGATAATCCTCTTTGATGCGCACAGGGATTGGTATAAATAACACAGTTGTGTTTTTGTCAGCCAGCATTATTGAAGAGTCGATCAATTCATCTCTAGTACTGTTGAGCTCTGTGCACGGCCCACCCAGCAAAGCCAATCTTGTCGCTCTGCCCATCTCAAAGCTGAAAACATCGTAGTCATCCTGCACGATCAAAACACGACATCAGTAGATCAAGCAATAAACGCTGATCAGCATTTAAACAATAAAAACAATTCACATGAACAAAATACAAGAGAAGTGGATTCACATGAACAAATTACCCAGTCTGAAATCACAATCATTGGAATCAGTTCTTTGCTCTCCATTTCTTTCCACCGCTCTGCCAATTCTGTAGAACCTGTAATTCGCACCAGGTAACATTGCGGCAATTTCACTATTCTGTCCATTGCCGCCCCCTCCAAAACGGCACATTCGATGATGTGCACTTCCCTCAAAGACGCCACCTTTTCGAAACCAGTGGGGAGATTCACTAAACTCCTGCAATCTTCCAACCTTAATAGTTTCAAGTTTGGCAGTGACTCAAATCCAGGAGACAAGTGCTTTAGACTAGGGCAACCCTCTATAGTTATGGTCTCTAACGAACTGAGTTCCCCAAAGTTACTTGGCAAAGCATCGAATTTAGAGCACCTGAGTATCTTCAAATTCCTTAACATTTTCAATTCAACAAAGCTATTCGGAAGACAACTTAATGAGTTGCAATCTGATAATTGGATAGTAGTCAGACATGGAAGTCGATAACATTCTTGCAGAGAAGATAATTGGCCTATGTCTTCCGGAAGTGCACTCAAACTCTCACACTCTTGGAGGTGGAGTTCTGTGAATAAAGTCCACATTCTAAGGTTGGCAGGTAACGTTTTCAGACGCTTGCATCCAAATAAATCCAACCTTCGCAGTGAATCTAATCTGCCGAGATCTTCTGGCAGAGTCTTCAACGTCTCGCATTGCCGGAGGCTCAGTTGTTTGAGTAATGGCAGCTTTCCTAGGTTGGCAGGTAACCTTTCCAGACGTGTGCATGCTGTTAAATCCAATAGTTCCAACGAAGATAATTCGCCGAAGTCTTGAGGCAATGTGATCAGATTCCTACAATAATCTAGGCTGAGTCTCTTCAGTGAAGTCATCATTTCTAGGTGAGCAGGTAACATCTCCAGATTGTAGCATTCACCTAAATCCAAAGTTTCCAGGGAAGATAACAGCCCCAGCTCTTCCGGCAGTTTTGTCAGACTAAAACATTTTACAAGGATGAGCAGTTTGAGCGTAGTCAGCATTCCAAGATCGGGATGTAATGTTTCCAAAAGGCTGCATCCCCGCAGGTCTAATGTAGTCAATGAACATAGAGACCCAAATCCTTCGCCTACGGAGGTCAATTGTTTGCTGTAGGCCAGGTTCAAATACTCCAACCTTGTAAGTTGTCCAAATTCACGAGGTAAAACCTTCCAATTGCATTTTTCCAGAGTCACACTCTGCAGAGCAGTCAGGTGGCTTAGTCTCTCTGGCACACGGTAGCAGCAACTAAAATGCAGAGTGAGGAGAGATGCAGGAAGATTGAGACCTTCAGGAAGTCTCGTAGATTCCTCCATTTCCACAGTAAAGTTTTCTAAGGAGCTCAGATTTTGAAGAGGAAGTCTTGCAAGCTCAAAGCAAGAGAGACCTCGTAAATCGTGGCATATAAACTTCAGAGTATGAGGAAGCTGTAAGAAAAGAGGATTCACTATGTTATGCTTCATGATTATCTGATAAAAAAGAATGGAAAGTAAACAAAAACGTCGGGTATTGAATTTTGTACTTACAAGAGGCAACTTAATGCCTGGGTATGACATGTTCTTGAAACCTGTAAGCTTCTCAAGTTGACAAGCATCTTTAAATGGGAACTCGGGTATATTACCCAGTTGCAGATATCTCAGACTTCTAAAATATCTTTCGCAAGGAGGCCCATCTACTCTCACCCCGTCTCCTATAATAAGAATCCGGAGGGAGCTGTGCATGGCATCTAGATGTCTGGATTGAATTGATTCGCCAACCTGAATGAAGATACCTTTTACATTTTTAAGATTGGATTCATCTTGCAAGGCCTCACAGAACTGTTCATATGTCGTGATCCTCGACCCCGGGCCTCTTCCATTCCCATCAACCGAAGAATATCATGAACAATCACCTTATCATCCGAGTTATTTCTAGTTACCAGCATTCTCTCTCGGAGAAGATCGAGCTTCTTTCTACCTACAATATGACTAACAATATCCCATGGCCAACCATTAAAATAGGTGCAAATGTCCAGGAACGCTTCCTGAGCCTCTTTGTCCGTCATCTTATTATACACGAACCAAAGCCTTTGACCAAGTTGCTCTTCACCTCCGTAACTATAATCAGCGAAGCTTCCCACTTGGAGCGCTTGAACTGCGTCCTGGTAATTCCTTGAGTCTCTTTCACACCTTAAATGATTTCCAAATAGTCTCAAAAGTAGGGGAACGCCTCGACATGCTTCTGCCACCTGATCCATCAAACTCTCTTCATCAAAGTGGTTATGAAGTTCATCTTCACTGCCTAATATTGTTTTACGCAGGAGGAATTTGGCTGCATCAGCAGACAAAACAGTCACAGGGTATTCTTTGTACGTGCAACTGCTATCCAGTACTGGTTTCAGATTACCCTGTCGAGAGGTTATGACTATTCTCAGTTTTTGCATTTGCTTCTGTTCCTGTGCCAGCTGGGACTGTCTACCTATTGATAGTTGGTTGGGTAAGAGCTGCGTAACATAATCAATGTCAGCAACATTGTCCATGTAAAGAAAACAATATTTGTTCTGGAAAACTTTTCGGAGTTCATTTCGTCCTTCCTCGGGAGTCTGTAAATGAATTTTTCCTCCTCCTAAATCACGGATAATACATCTTTGGAGCTCCATGATGTGAGATACCTTGTCAGCCATATTCTCGTCTATAATCACCTTGCTAAATTTGAACTCTGTGGAAGTCAAATTCAATCCCTGAATGAGCGAAGCTGCCAATGTGCTCTTACCAACACCCCCAAAACCGTACAATATAAGGGCAACAGCTGCGTCACTCCCTTCCATATCCAACATTTCCTTCAACTTTGACACTTCATTCTCAGTAGCAACTGTTTTTGTTTCACAACAAACCACCGAATGGTTATTTTAAATACAGTTTTAGAAGGTTAGAGGTGAAAAAACAAAAATCAATGCGGGAAACGAATGTGTCACCTGGCTCTAAATCAGGGAGCTCCGTGGGTGATTGCTGTACACACAGAGTAGTTTGCCATCCTAGATGCGTGACCGCTTGAAACATGAGGGAAGACTCATGAAGCTGGGTCTCAGCTCCGGACCAATATCTGTAATGGTACATCCAATAACCGCCAATTAATCAGTCTTTCTCCTTTTAGAAACTACTTAAAACTAGCAATTGCACCGGTAGGTGCAATGGTCATGCCGATTTGGGCATGCAACTGAATGTGAGGGACAAATAATTACTATTTGATTTAGAAATCTGCACAAAAAGTGAAATGAGTTTGTTTGAATATGTGTATGAAGCGTTAAAGAAATTGAAGTGTAAGTCGCATATGGGTAATAGTCAACTGCAACAAAGTGAGAAAAGTGGAGTAGTTTCATTTTTTTGTAGATACATAGAGTATCTTAGATATGACTACACATTTAGTGGTTCATAGTGAAATATTTGATTTATGAATATATATTTTTGTAAATATGCAGTAAGAATTTTTAGAAATTGGGGGATTAAATAGGTTATTAGAGTTATTAATGAATTTTAGGACAACTCCTCCTCTATTATATTGTGAACACGGGGAGGATCACTTAGTAACAATATGGTATAGCATGTTTGTTCGAAGGGTATTAAAGAATACTCTTAATGCATATTTTGTTTCGAAAGAAAGTGAATCCATTCAAGACCTATTACGAGTTACCTTATAAATGTTAAATTTTAATAATTTATCAATAGTTCTTCAAATAATTAAGATGCTGAAATAATATCATTTGTATTGAAAAACATACTCAATCCTAGTTTTCTACCATTTGTTGTGCCCATCACATTTAATAAAATAAATTAAAAAAATAATATAAAAAATGTTAGAAAAAAGTAATTTTGCCCCTAGAAAAGCAAAAAGCAGTTTGCTTTTTACATGCTTTTAATATTAGATGATTTAGTTTTAGATTCCTAGTTTTTGGAAAAGCTTATAAAGCAAATAAATCAAAAGCTTTGTATTGCACAAAAGCATGTGCTTTTTAGTTCTATTTTTAGGAGTGTTGAGTGTTTTATTGTTAGATGAAGCCATCTATTTATTAGAGGCAATTGTAAGTGTTTTTATATCAAACACATTCAGAGAGATTGTATTGAGCCGAAGCTCTGAGAAGGAAGGAGAAATATATGCACAGAAGTGCTGATCTGAGTTTGCAATAATATGTTTTATTTGCAATTATTTATTTTATTTATGTTAGTTGTTATTTTATGTGCCTAATTTCTACAAATTGGTATTAGAGCATGGATTTTTTCAACAGGTTTCTAATTGACAACAGGTTATGGCTTCTATATCCGGTCTGCAAACACCACAATTTACAGGAAAGAATTACGAGTATTGGTCATTAACCATGAAGACACTATTCAGATCCCAGGATGTGTGGGAAATCGCAGAGAATGGGTACACAGAGCCCGCAAATGCAGCACCATATAACGCACTCTCACAAGCAGAGAAAGACACTTTGAAGGAATTAAGAAAGAAAGACAGAAAAAAAAATTCTTCATTCTTCAAGTCATGCATGAAAGCATCCTACCTAGAGTGGCAGCAGCTAGTGAAGTACAAATTGTGTGGGAAACTCTTCAAGTTGCGTATCAAGGTAAAAAGAAAGTAAAAACCGCCAAGCTACAGTTACATCGTAGAGATTTTGAAAATATGTCTATGAAAGATTTAGATTCTGTATAATTGTTCTTTACTTTTGTAGTTGGTTTAGTCAATCAAATCAAATCTCATGGTGAAACTATTGAGGGGAAGGATTATTGAAAAATTGTTTACAAGTTTGCTGCAAAATTTGATCATTTAGTAGTTCCTATCAAGAAACTAAGGATGTCAAAATGATGAGTTGCATGCATCACTAATAAATCATGAACAGTGGTTGAATAGATCACATGCAATTGTAGATCAAGTTTTTTCATTACAGTATCAAGAAATCGTGGAAGAGGAAGAGGAAATTTCAACCCTAGAGGTAGAGGAAGAAGTTCATCTAGAGGACGTAGCAGCAGTCCATCAAACTCAAGTGGAAGAGGACATAGTCAAGAGCACAATCATAATCATTTTTTTAGGTCAGAGACAGGATAAATCACATGTGCAGTGTCACTATTGCAAGAAATATAGGCACTACGTTTTGAATGCGGAGAAAAAAGTATGATCGAATGCGAGAATCAAAATCAAGTTGGGAGCTCTACTCCAAGCTCCATGTTTATTACATGCACAAATATTGCCGAAGCATCACCTATTGAGTGTAATCTATCCCAAGAGAGTCCTAGTGATGTGTGGTATTTGGATTCTGGTTGCAGTAATCACATGTCAGGTAACTTAGATTTATTTTCTAATTTGGATGAGTCAATAAAGTCGAATTTACCCTTGGGAATAATAATACAATGACTATAAAAGGAAAAGGAACAATCAACATTCTAACTAAAAAGGGGATTAGAAGATTATGCAGGATGTTTATTATGTTGCAGGTTTGAAGCACAATCTTATGAGCATTGGTCAATTGGTACAAAAGAGATACAGAAATTTACATTAAAGACAATGAATGCATGATCGTGGATAAAGCTCCAAGTACACATGTGATTGTTAAAGTGAAGATGACAAGCAACATATTGTTTCCTTTGAATATTATACCAGCCACATCCGGAGAGCATACTGCAAATCAATCCAAAGCTAAGAAGATTGAATTAGCTTTTCAGTCAATTGAAAAAGATGAATCGTGGCTATGGCATCTCAGGTTTGGTCATTTAAACTTTGGTGGTTTGAATTTATTACACATAAAAATATGGTGAAAGGTTTTCCTTTGACTCAGAAACCAGATAGAGTTTTTGAAGATTGTATTTTAGGGAAGTAACATAGAAAATTTTTCCCAAGTTGGCAAAACAAGAAGAACAAGTGCAACACTTAAAATTTTCACTCAGATTTATGTGGACCGATGCAAACAACTTCTATTGGAGGTTGATCATACTTTATGACATTCATTGATGACTATACAAGGAAGACATGGGTGTACTTTTTGAGGCATAAATCAGATGCTTTTGATATATTTCAACAGTTCAGGGCTTTAGTGGAAAGAAAAAGTGGGTACTACATCAAAGTTCTGAGGAAAGACAGAGGAGGTGAGTATGTATCCAATGCTTTTTCTTAATTTTTGCAAATATCATGGTATACACAAGCAGTTTACTTCCAGGTATACACCACAGAAGAATAGTGTGGCAGAGAGAGAATAGAACCATCATGGATATGGTGAGAAGTATGATGAAGGAAAAACATCTTTCAAATGAGTATTGGGCAGAAACAATAACAACTTCTGTTTACATCATAAACAGTGTCCAACGAAAATTGTTTGAAACATGGTTCCTCAACAAGCTTGGACTAAGAGGAAACACAGTGTTTCTCATTTTAGAATCTTTGGTTGTGTGGCATACACACATGTTCTGATGAGCTAAGGAAGAAGTTAGAAAACAAAGGAGAAAATGCATATTTGTTGGATATTCAGAGAATACAAAAGCTTACAAGTTGTTCAATCTAGTTACTAGAAAGGTCATAATCAGCAGAGATGTATAGTTTTTTGAAAATGAGGCATGGGATGGAAGTATTGAGAAAATAACATCGTAGTAGCAAAAACTATTCCTCATGATGATATGGAAGATGAAAGCATTGAGCAAAGCAAGGTATTATATCTTCTTCAAATCTTGGACATGCACCACAAGTTGTAGCACAATCTACACCTCCATATACATCTAGGAGGTCTCCAATATTTCATTCATCTTCAACCATGCAACAGACACCACAAATAACACTAGAATCTACTCCTTCAGTACAAAATAGTCCATCATCAAATAACCCTTTGCAGCGAGAAAACAAGGAGTCTTAGTGAGATTTATAATGTTGATACAACTAATGCTTTTTCAATTTTTGCATTGTTTTCTCAAGCTACGAGATCCAGTATACTTTGAAGAGGCTATAAAAATGAAGTTTAGGTTCAATCCATGGATGATGAGATAGACACCATAGAGAAGAATCACATGTAAGAATTGGTAGATCTTCCAGAAGGAAAGGACGTGATAGGAGTGAAGTGGGTCTATAAGACCAAATATACTGCTGATGGTAAAGTACAAAAACATAAATCAAGGTTGGTTGCCAGAGGTTTTTCACAGTAATATGGAGTAGATTACAACGATAGATTTACACCTGTAACATGTTTAGACACGATAAGAAAGGTTTTAGAAATTACAACTCAAAACAAATGGCCTATTTATAAGATGGATATAAAATCAGCATTTTTGAATGGTTTTATTGAAGAATACGTTTATGTGAGTCACCCAAAAAGTTATGAGATTGAATTTCATGAATAAAAGGTATACAGAGTTGTAAAAAGTTCTCTATGGTATCAAGCAAGCATCGAGAGCTTGGTACAGCATGATTGATTCTTATTTGACACAATGGTTTCAATAGGAGCATAAGTGAGCCTACCTTATACATCAAGATCAATGAACAAGGTAAAATTTTGATTGTTTGTTTATATGTGGATGATTTAATCATCACTTGAAAATCTATCTACATATTCATTCAAATCAGCTATGAAGAAAGAATTTGAGATGACAGATCTAGGCCTCATGCACTATTTTTGGGCATAGAAGTTCAACAATCAAAAGTTTGGAGTTTTTATTTCACAAGCAAGGTATGCTAATGATGTTTTGAAGAGATTTAACATGTTGAATTGCAAGCCAACACCAACACCAGTTGTAGTAGGTTTGAAGTTAAGAAAAGATGACAGTGGATCATTTGTAGATCCAACATTGTTCAAAAGACTAGTTGGAAGTCTCATGTATTTAACGGCCACAAGGTGGATATTATGTATGGTGTGAGCCTCATCTCAAGGTTCATGAAATCTCCAAAAGATTCACATTGGCAAGCTGGAAAAAGAATTTTGAGGTATGTATGTGGAACTAAAAATCATGGAATTTTGTATTCAACATCAGATGAGTTCAAACTCATAGGTTACGAAAAAGAGCACATCCGGCTATGCTTTTCACTTTGGAACATGTATAGTTTCATGGGCATTGAAGAAGCATCCCATAGTCACACTATCTTCAGCAAAAGTAGAGTATGTAGCAGCAATAGGAGCAGCATGTCAAGTTGTTTAGATGAGAAGAATGTTGAAATATTTGAGGCAGAACAAGAGGATGCCACACAGAGACTTTTATGACAACAATTCAGCAATAACATTATCCAAAAATCCTTTTTTCCCAAGAGAATATAACACAAAAACACGAGGTATCACTCCATCATAGAGTTGGTTAATAGCAAGAAAATTTGTCTTGAATTTTGACAGATCCGAAGATCAATTTGCAGATATCTTTATGAAATATTTGGGAAATAAAGTTTTTGAGTATTTGAGAACTTGTTTGGGAGTTTGTGATTTGGAATATGTCAGATCTAGAAGTGCACACTCAGCTCCAGAAAAATAAAATCTTGAAGGTCAAAATTAAGGGGGAGTGTTAGAAAAAAGTAATTTTGCCCCTAGAAAAGCAAAAAGTAGTTTTCTTTTTACATGACTTTTATATTAGATGATTTAGTTTTAGATTCCTAGTTTTAGGAAAAGCTTATAAAGAAAATAAATCAAAAGCTTTGTATTGCACAAAAGCATGTGCTTTTTAGTTCTATTTTTAGGAGTGTTGAGTGTTTTATTGTTAGATGAAGCCATCTATTTATTAGAGGCAATTGTAAATGTTTTTATATCAAACACATTCGAGAGAGATTGTATTCAGCCAAAGCTCGAGAAGGAAGGAGAAATATGCATAGATGTGTTGATCGAGTTTGCAATAATATGTTTTATTTGCAATTCTTTATTTTTTTTTGCTAGTTGTTATTTTATGTGCCTAATTTCTACAAACTACTTAAAACTACATTTACATTGACCATTTTAAGTTGGGTCTCGGCTCCCGGACCAATACACGTAATGGTAAATCCAATAACCACTAATTAGCCGGTCTTTCTCCTTTTATAAACTAATTAAAACTAGCAATTGCATTGATAGGTGCAATGGTCATGCCGATTTGAGCATGCAATTTGGATGTGAGGGAAAAATAATTACTATTTGATTTATAAATCCGCACAAAAAGTAAAATGAGTTTTTTTAATATGTGTATGAAGCCTTAATAAAATTGAAGTGTAAGTCGCATATGGGTAATATTCAACCGCAATAAATTCGAGAAAAGTGGAGTAGTTTCATTTTTGTAGATACATACAGTATCTTAAATATGACTACACATTTAGTGGTTCATAGTGAAACATTTGATTTATGAATATATTTTTTTGTAAATATGTAGTAAGAATTTTTTGAAATTGGGGATTAAATAGGGTATTAGATTTATTTATGAATTTTAGGACAATTCCTCCTATATTATATTGTGAACACGGGGGAGGGTCACTTAGTAACAATATGGTATAGCATGTTTGTTCGAAGGGTATTAAAGAATACCCTTAATGCACATTTTGTTTCAAAGAGAGTGAATCCATTCAAGACATATTACCAATTACCTTATAAATGTTAAATTTTAATAATTTATCAATAGTTATTCAAATAATTAAGATGGTGAAATAATATCACTTGTATTGAAAAACATACTCAATCCTAGTTTTCTACCATTTGTAGTGCCCATCACATATAATAAAAAAAACTAAAAATAAAAAAATGGAGGCGTGGGCTGGAGGATTGCGTGTGGCAGGTGAGTTAGTGGAAGTTGGAATGACAAGAGTGGATAGAGGCATGTGGAAGGTGAATGAGGCCTGTCAAACTATCATTTTCCCGCATAATAGTACACGCGCTTTATTTTCATCTCCGAGGCATTATCCACATGAAACCCAAGTTCAAGTTGTAAATTTAGCAATAATGGATAGTTGCGGCGAGGGAAGTGTTGCTTTAGAGATTTACGGTGGATGTCATTGGAATTGATGTTATTACGGTGTTTGACTAAATGAAAGAAGAGACACCTCATCATGGAATATGATTTAAGCGAGTCTACGAGAAGACATGGGTATCCTCTCGAGATAGTCGAGACAATTTCACCTTTCTGACAAATGGATGTCCAACCCGATTAGTTATATTTCCTTGCATTCTCCCGGCTGTGCCAAAATACCAACACTGGAACAAGGTATGGACATCTAGCAAATCATAAAGATAGAGGATTTTTCATACGAGCTAATAGTGTCCATTGACACATAAATATACAAAAAGGTATTCCTGCCACGGAAGAGGATTCAAAACTGTCATTGGTCTAGCTGTAGCAGAGAAAGATGAAAACGTGTATATTATAGCTTTTCCTCCGCAAGAACAACAAAGTCTTGTTGATTCAGTCATTGGGGAGATAGAAATGTCTCCAAAACATGAATTGTGGTACATGAGCTTCCAAATCAAGTGATTGACATTGGAGGTGTGACTACCGAGAAGGTTAAAGAAAGAGTTACTTTAGTAATGTCTGAACGAAGCAATGATAGAATGGTGGAAACATTTGTGTAGTTTCAGAGTTGGGATTCATGCCCTCATGACCCTATACCTACATTACCTAGTGCTTATCATGCAGATAGATGAAAAAAAGATGGATATAAGTTGGTTGATGATAAAGTAATGCATCATTCAGATGTGCAAAATTACCTTCACAGTCGTGGATTCACTCATAGATCCTCACGTCCATCTTCTAGTGACATATGAACTGTTTTGACTAAATGTCCGAAAGAAATGTGGTATGAACTACAATGATTGTAGAAAAACAAAGCATAATGAATAAGGGACGAGGATTTTGTCGATTTTGTAGTTCTGAAGTGCTCTAGTAGGTATGTATGTAAAATGTCAAAGCATACGCTTGGCATCTAAATTGTTTGACTAAATGCTTGAAATGTGGCCTCATGGACAGTAATGATAGGATGATATGTAAAAATGGGTTTGTTGAAAAGGCCTTGGAACCTTTTAGAAAAATACAAAGCTAGGCTTCACGTTATTTGCCGGCATCCTCCATCCTGTGCCAAACGGAGGATTTAGAGCAGGGAATGAACATCCATTTAGACCATGGATTATTACGAATCTGGATTTAGTTATTATGCTTTTAATTATTCGAGATGTTCTTTACATGGATGATGATATGTTGTTTGGCTTTGACATACTATTGATGTTGTTCAGCCTTGTGATATTGGAAATTATGGACAGACTTGATATGGAAAATCATTGGATGATATACAAGTGCTATTTAAATTGAAAAGAATGATGTTGAATTCATGATGTTGTTGTGATTTATAATTGATTTTGAGATGTTATTATATCATTTTCTTGGATATTCTGATATGGCCACGAGGCCGAAGGGGTATTTGTATTTTGCAGGACAAACATCACAACAATATCGGGGACTAGAAACTAACCATAATAGAATGTTGGATGAATTCGTGGGGTCACCATGGCAACTGTTCTGTTTGAGTGTTGTGTTGTTAGGGATTCCCATGGGGGATCACCTTTTAAAAGTGACCAAGGGTTTTCCTTGTTTTGATTTTATGTCTTTCCTTTTTGTAATGTTTGTATGTGTTTTATTGTAATGTGTTACCCCTTTCATTAATTGTTATGTGTTGAGTAAATAATGTGAATACCCTTGTGTTAATTAAATAAATCAATATGTTAAAGGAATGTAATAAATGAGTTATTAATGTTAATGCAAGTTGTAAGAGAATTTGTAAGAGAATTTAAGATAAGATTTGGAGTGTTGGACACTCCATTCCCTTGGAATTCGAATTTGGCTTATTGGCTAAATTTGGAGGCTTGTGGGACAAGCTAGACTTGTCCCACCCCTCTTAAAAGTAATTACCAACCATATTTATGGGTTGGAGGGCAAGTTTTGAATTGTTTAATGCTTTTTGACTTGACCTTTTTGAAAGCATTTATTGTACTGTCTTACATGCTTTTAATGTTGTCCCTTTTGGAGTATGGGTCTCTTGGAGTGTGTAAGTTGATTTGTCCTTGCATTTATTGTGAGCTTTTAATGTTGTTGACTTTCTCTTTTAGGGTTGAGGATGAATGAGGTGGCATCCCACTTGGAATCCACATCACCCTCTTCTTCCTCCTTCCTTTAAAAGTCAAATTCTTTCCTTTTTTTGGGTTGTTGAAGCTTTGGGTTCTCTCCTCTTGGGCGCATTTTTTGTGCTTGTTGATACTTGGGTGGATTCCTCCTTGGGTGCATTTTTGCTAGGTTGTAGAAACCTTGTTCACCTTCTTCCTTGGGTGTTGTTCTTGCTTTGTTGGAGCTTTGGTGCCTTCCTCTTGGCCACATTTGCTTGTTGTTTGAAGTTGTGCGCACTTCCTTGCTTGGCGCTTTCCTTGCTGTGTAAAGCTTGCATATTTTCCTCTTGGGGGTGGATTTCATTGTTGTGTTGGGAGCTCTTTCTTGTGAAGGGATTGGAGTTCATTTGATAATTGGTTAGTTGCTATTTTCTAGACTAAAATCTGGTTTGAAAAAGCTTGTTGTGTGGGACAGACTCCATTAATGGAGAGGTAGGAAACTAAACTTTTTATTTTGCTGTTTTTTTAAGTTGTTTTCTATTTTGAATGGTGCTTGTTGTTTGTATTTGTTGGCTGGTTTGGGTAGACTACTTAGGGTATGGTGTAGGAGAAGGCTATGGGGATTTCTCATGCGGAGGGATAAGGAATGCCAATGGCATCAGTTATTGGGAGGGAGTTTGGGATTTGGGAACTACCATGGAAAAGGAATAGCTTGCATTCCTTACTCTTTTGGGGGGGCATAAGGGATAAGTTTGGGAGGTATAAGGAGTAAGCTTGGGGGGGATAAGGGTATGGAAGGTGATGATTTTGGTGGGTTGTTTCATGTTGTTGCTCATTTCCCATTGGGAGGCATAAGCAGCTCCCCATAGAATCCTTGCTCTTGTATTTGGCTTGCGGAATGAAGCCTCTGTGTTGTTTGCATTGTTATGTAGTTGGGAACTACATCTTTTGTAAAACATGTCTTTTTGAAAATGCGCATTTTTGCTGTGTGTTTTGTGGAAGCCATTGTTGCCATGTGTTGGATTTCATCTTTTATTGCATTATGGTTGGGGCTCGGGGGCCGATGAGAAAGGACGACTTCTCCCTACTCATTGGATATTTTGGTTGGGTGGAGAGCATTGCCTTTCCCCTATCTTGTTGTGATCCAACTGAAGAATGAAGAAAATCAGCTGTTGTTGTTTTGGAGAAAGAAATGTTCACTTTGTGACAGTCTCTTGTTTTGTAAAATTATTGTAACCCTTCCCACGTTGAGGTGGATGAAACGTTTTGTTATTTGCTTTGGAAAGGCATTGTATTGAAAAAGAAGATTAAGTTTGATATGTAAATGTAAAGGTTGTACAATCTGGTTATCATGTTTGAAAAAAATGTGATATATTATGTATGTTGGTTTTGAAATTTGAAAGGAATAAATGATACTGTAAAGTTGTGGTTTGATTCAATAAAGAATTGTGTTTTTGTTCTCAATTATTAAACTATGTTATGTATTGGATTTGAGTTCTGTGATGAAATGAATTTCTGTTGAAAGGAAAAGACGTATGAAGGAAAAAGAAATGTTTATTCTTTTATTCAAAGTTGTAAAATTGATAATCGACTTGGCATATTGATGGTTAGATGTTGTTGGAAATTAATGGAATGGATTGGATAGAAAATGTTTTAAGAATCTATAGAGTTGAACTCTAATTTTATTTTTTTAAATCTGGTAATCAAATTATCTGGAAATGAACAGTTTCAATCTTCTTTATAAGTTAAGTATGAAACATTATAATTTAGAAGCATTAAGTCTCAATGAACTTAATTGAATTCAACACTCAAGAAAGAACCTTCAAATCTCTTTAAAATCCATTAATCTATCTTTAAAAGATCAAAATTGCCTTGGAAGTTAAATTTCGAGCTTTCTTTGTTCTCTCGACTCGTTCCCAATCACGAGTTGACGTGCAACAAGTGTAAGAGAGTGGATGCGTGGCAGGAGATAAGTTTTAACGGGATGTAGACGCGCGTCGAGAAAAAGAGCACGGCGACGCGACAACGAGGGGTTGTTGATGCGTGTGCCAGGAGAAAGAGTTGACGTGTGACAATGGAGGTTGTTGACGATGCGTCGAGGAAGCAAAGAGTTGACACGCGACAATGGGAGGTTGTTGACATGCGCGTTAGGGGAAGGCGATTGATGCGTGATGCGTTGTTGGCGCGCATCAAAGGAAACCGTAGCGACACACGACATGTAGTAGTGACGCGTGACAAGAAGGTCATCAACGCACTGAAGGAAGTTGTTGACACGCGACAACCAAGGGTTGTTGACGCGCGTCATGGTCGATGTCGTTGCGAGCGCGAAACAGGGTTGTTGACGCGTCGTGTTGACGCGCACAACCAGGGTTGTTGATGTGCATCACTAGGAAGTGTTGACGCGCGACAACTAGAAGGTTGTTGATGCACGTCAAGGGATAACGTTGTGATCTTCTTCCTTGGGTTTTCGTTAGGCAAAACTTGAATTTGAACCTAGTCTGTTATGAACCTTCAACTTGTTTGTAAATCCATTGCCTTATAACCTCGTTGGTGTTAACCCTTAATCAAAAAAATTTATTTCATAATTTTCCTAGCTAATCCTAGTTTAGTTCATAGGTCTCAAGTGTTGGTTTGAAGTGGGCACTACACTTGGTATCAGAGCAGTGGTTCAAAAGCTTGGACCATTGGGCACACTAGAAAACTTGAGACATGAAATTTAAAGCTAGCACATCTTTAACTTAGAGAACAAATTGATTGAAAACTTGTATATGGTAGTAAACTTTGAAACTGAAGAAAACTGAGAATGATGAGCTAACTCTCATTTTGTTATGCAGGAGGCGTAGAGCAAGATGATGAGTCTTTCCACATAGACTTAGAGATACCACCTTCGGAGAATGCTATGGCAGCCATTTTGCCACAGATCTTGCAGACCCTTCAGGATGTGAATGTCGCTTTACGCAGAGGTTCAATTGGAGGGCATGGCAGGCATGACATGAATCACTTCCATTGAGGGACATGCACCTCCTCCACCCAGTGAAGAGCATGGAGGAGAGAATTTCCATGGAGAATCAGCTAGATCGAGTCCTCTTTGAGGGGACATGGTGACCAGTTTTGGGGCAGCTTAGAGAGATCTCGAGCCCTAGGCTCGAGGGATGAGCATGAAGAAAGGCCTAAAGGCCGTTAGCCCACAACAACAGATCACATAAAGGAAATCTTGAAGCTTCGGCCGTCATAATATTTAGGTGACACAAGAGGTTTTCAGTAGTAAATCCTCACTAGTGAGCTTGAGTGGATGCTTCAAGCTTTGTCCTTGCACCAACAACAAAAATCTCATGTTGCGATCCACCTATTGAAGGATGGAGCCGGAGTATGGTGGAGGACTGAGGAGTAGAAACTCCATGTAGATTCGGAGACAGTCACTTGGGAGTTGTTTGAGGAGAGGTTCAGAAGTAGATACCTGTCTCGAGGTTCATACAATAGAGAAATCGATGAGTTCCACGACCTTCGACAGGCATCCCTTTCAGTGGCAGAGTATGAAAGTAAGTTTTGGACTTACTTCAATACATGGAGTACATGCAGGATGAGCAGGTGTGGATCCACCGCTTCATCCGGGGTCTCAATTTGGACATTGGAGGTGCAGTTCGGATCCACTGCCCACAGACTTTAGCAGAGGCCGTTGAGAAGGCCTACATAGCAGAAGAGACTTAGGGTAAGACCCAATAGGCTAGAGACCGAGTCAGGAACCGCATACAGTAGATGTAGGACAATAGATCGAAGGGGTTCAGTTCCTCCTCCTCGTGGTAGTCAGTAGTCTTCAAAGGTATCCTTCAAACCCCATCAAAGTAGCAAAGAAAGTCCCCCACCACATAGGCCTCCAAAGAGAGCTGATGCACGGAGAGGTCGAGTATGGGACCTCCTCCTACAGGGTCCTACTAGGGACACATGGTGGACCTAGAGCCCGATCAGCAGGGAGCTCATCAGTAGAGGCCGCAAAGACATAGTAGCTAGATCATCGGGATCCACGCACCTACTTCTAGAGCACCTTCCGCGCGGTGCCGCTTCTTGGAGAAGTACAGGTGGTTGTTTTGGATGCAGTGGTAGGGCATTTTGGAGAGACTGCCCTCATAACCCTAACAAGGGTAAAGCACCTATTTCAGAGCCTACAGTTGGTGATATGGGGCGCAGCCACAGGATCTATGCAGTGGTTGAGAACCGGCCGAACACCAAAGCACAGTCATTGAGACTTCAGGTAGCATTGGGGGTATTCCTACCTCCATATTGTTTGATTCTGGTTCTTCTTATTCTTTTATTGCACCGTCTTTAGTAGAGCGATGCAAGCTGGTGGCAGTTAGGCAGGGTCTTTGTTGGGACGTTGAGATGGCTTCGAGCCAAGATCTCTATTGATTCCTTGGTTAAGGAGTGTGTTGTAGATTTGGGATCTTTCACCACTTCTTCAATCTTTCGTCATCCTTCCTTTGGGCTCGTATGGAGTCATCTTAGGTATGGATTGGTTATCGGCACATAGAGCCAGGATGGATTGTTATCACAAGACCATATCTTGTGTAGATGATCTTGGAGTTGAGTCGGTGATTTCGAGGGGTCAGGAGACCCGTTTCAATTCGCACCATCTTAGCTATGCAGCTCAAGCGGTGTGTGTGATGGGGTTGTCGATGTATGCTGTCACAATCGGATTAGTGACAGTCGAGAGATGGGTCTAGTGGACCATCGTTGGATGATCATCCCATTCTGGGAGAGTTTGTGGATGTCTTTCCAGGGGAGCTATCGGGGATGCCACCCCACGTGAGATTGATTTCCATATAGATCTAGTTCCGGGAGCAGAGCCTATCTCACGGGCACCTTATCGGATGACCACCTCGGAGCTCTGTGAGCTCAAGTTGTAGTTAGGAGGGCCTTTTGGAGAAAGGCCTTATCCATCCTAGTGTATCCCCTTGGGGTGCACCGGTGATCTTTGTGAAGAAGAAGGATGGATCCTTGCGGTTGTGTATCGACTACCACCAGTTGAATAAGGTGACGATTAAGAATCGTTATCCTCTTCCTCATATTGATGACTTGTTTGATCAAATGAAGGGAGCTACGGTGTTCTCTAAGATTGATCTCAAGTCGGGTTACCATCAATTAAGGATTACGGAGGCAGACATTCATAAGACTGCTTTTCGATGGAGGTATGGACACTATGAGTTCACTGTGGTACCTTTTGGTTTGACGAATGCCCCCGCTGTGTTTATGAGTTTGATGAATGGGGTATTCAAAACCTTCTTGGATCGCTTCGTGCTCATCTTCCTTGATGACATCTTGATTTACTCACGTCTGCGTGAGGAGCACGAGGAGCACCTCAGCCAGGTTCTTCTGTGTCTTCGTGAGCAAGAGCTTTATGGGAACTTGGAGAAATGTGTTTTCTTTCAGTCTGAAGTACAGTACTTGGGTCATATAATCTCTAGGGAAGGTATCGCTGTCAATCCTTCCAAGATTAGAGCCATCATGGATTGGCCAACACCCACTACTGTGACAGAGGTGCGTAGTTTCATGGCGTTGGCAGGTTACTACCAGAGATTTGTTCAGGATTTCTCTCGGATAGCACACCCCATCACTTCCCTTCAGCGGAAAGGGAAGAAGTTTGTGTGGTCGAACAGGTGTGAGCGAGCCTTCAGGACGCTAAAGGAACGTCTCACTTCGACACCCATTCTTGCGGTTCCAGATCCACATGGTGAGTTCTTTGTGTGCACGGATGCTTCGTTGGCAGCCTTAGAGGCATGCTGATGCAGGAAGGCAGGGTAGTGGCCTTTGAGTCTCGCAAACTCAAGGATCATGAGCTTAATTATCCGACTCATGATCTTGAGCTTGCTGCAGTTGTGCATGCCTTGTTCATTGGAGGCATTTTCTTCTTGGTCGAGATTCATACTCAGGATAGATCATTTGAGTCTTCGCCACCTTTTCACGCAGCCCAATCTGAATGCTCGTCGTCGCGGCGTTGGATGGAGTTGTTTTGTGAGTATGATATGGAGATAGAGCATGTGAAAGGAAAGGAGAATGTGGTTGGAGACGCGCTCAGCAGGTGGTGGCATTTGAGTATGGCCACTTCAGTTGGTACAGATTTGTGGAGCGGGATTCTTGACCTTCCTCTTGACATCTTCTACATTGTAGTTGAGCGAGATTGATTCCCGAGACCCCTTGAGGGGAAGTTTGATGGTTTCACACTTAGAGGCAATGGACTTCTCGAGCACGAGGGTCGGATTTATGTTCCCAGAGATGGAGGCTTGAGGTAGGACATCTTGGTAGAGGCACATCATGCACCGTATTTCGCCCATCCTTTGGGGTGAAGAAGATGCATGCAACTTTGAGACAGTTGTATCATTGGAGAGGACTTCATAGAGACATGGCTCAGTTTGTGTCATGCTGTTTGGAGTGCCAGAAAGTGAAGGCCGAGCATCAGCATCTAGCTGGCCTTCTCTATCCTCATGCTATATCGGAGTGGAAATGGGACACCATTTCCATGGATTTCATTGTCGGGCTACCGATGTCGAGATATCACCACGACGCCATCATGGTCATGGTTGATAAATTGACAAAAGTTTCTCACTTTTCACCGGTTAAGACCACTTATAAAGCTAGTGCAGTGGCATGTGTATTTGGATGAGATTGTTAGGTTGCACGGGATCCATCGGAAGATCATTTGTGACTGCGATCCTTTGTACACTTCCAATTTCTGACTACCATGCAGTATGTCCTCGGGAAAGATTAATTTCAGTATAACTTATCACCCTAAGACAAATGGACAGACTGAGAGAGTGAATCAGATTTTGGAGGACATGCTCAGGATGTACGTGATGGATCATCAGGTGAGATGGGAGGAGTATCTGTATTTGGTGGAGTTTTCCTACAACAACATTTTTTAGAGTTCTATAGGCATGGCTCCTTTTCAGGCCTTGTATGGTAGAGAGTGCAGACACCTCTTAGCTGGGACCGGTTGGAGGATAGAGTGTCTCTTGGACCAGCCCTTTTGTAGGACATGGAGTGGAAAGTAGTGATGATCGAGACAATGACTCACAGAGGCACAAGACAGGCGGCGAGAAAGAAGTACGCGGATCAGCATAGAATGTAACATAATTTTGATGTGGGCATGAAGGTGTTCCTTCGTGTCAAGCCACATAAGAGCCCTATCCGTTATGGAAAAGGTTCTAAGTTGGCTCCTTGTTTTGTTGGACCTTTTGAGATCTTGGAGCGTATCGGCCCTTTGTCCTACCGTCTTAGCTTTGCCACCCAGCTTGTCTCGCGTACATGATGTATTCATGTTTCTATTCTTAGGAAGTACATTATAGATCCTTCTCATGTATTAGATTGGACCTCTTTGAAGGTGCGTAGGATCAAGGGGAAGGTGATGGTCGAACCCATCTATATCATAGATCGTAGGACCTTAGGCCTTCGAGGCAGAGAGATTGATCATGTACGGGTACAGTGGGACAGATACGACAAGACTGCAGCTACTTGGGAGGACACCACCGTGTTACGAGTGTATTTTCCACATTTGTTCCAATGACTTCCGGGAGGAAGTTGAGTCTAAGGGGAGGGGGATGTAATGCCCACTTCCCTATGACACTTTTAATACTAATCTTGATCTTTTTAATCATGTTTTGACGTTAATTATGTTTTGATCATTATGATGTATAGATGTTAGACATGGATTATTATGAAATTGGATTTAGTTATTATGCTTGTTGATTATTCGAGATGTTCTTTACATGGATGATGATATGTTGTTTGGCTTTGCATACTATTGATGTTGTTCAACCTTGTGATATTGGAAATTATGGACACTTGATATGGAAAATCATTGGATGATATACGGTGTTTTTTAAATTGAAAAGAATGATGTTGAATTCGTGATGTTGTTGTGATTTATAATTGATCTTTGAGATGTTATTATATCATTTTCTTGGATATTCTGATATGGCCACGAGGCCGAAGGGGTATTTGTATTTTGCAGGACAAACATCACAACAATATCGGGGGACTGGAAACTAACCATAATAGAATGCTGGATGAATTCGACGGGGTCACCATGGCAATTGTTCTGTTTGAGTGTTGTGTTGTTAGGGATTCCCATGGGGGATCACCTTTGTAAAAGTGACCAAGGGTTTTCCTTGTTTTGATTTTATGTCTTTCCTTTTTGTAATGTTTGTATGTGTCTCGCCAAAACCATGAAAAAAGGGCTCGCCGAGTTAACTCGCCGAGTTAACTCGGCGAGCACTCACCAAAACTCGGCGAGCCGTGCAAAAACTCACCGAGACGCACTTGGGCCGAAACACGGCTTTCAAAGGAAAAAAACACTGATTTTACGCGGTTTTGGCTCTTTTTAAGGCCCTCAACTCCCTCATTGTCACTCACACAACCATTTGAGCTTGCATTGCTTGTGTTGAGTGGATTTTGGAGCGAATTCGAGGAGAGAATTTGGAGATTTGCATTTGGAGGTAGGTTTTTTTTTTTTTAATTCTTTGAAGTTTTTCCAAATTTTGAATATATTATTTAGGTTTTATAGATTCCTATTGTGATTCTAAATACATGTAATGTAAAATCGAATGCTTGTACTTTTTTATACTCATTTGCAGCCAGAGGTATGTAATTTTATTTTATTTTAACGCAAATTCATTGTAAATTAGTTAAATTTTATGTATGTGTATTATGTCGATTCGTTGTGTAATTCTACATATATGTAATGTAAAATTGAATGCTTGTAGTTTTTAATACTCATTTGCAGCGGAGGTATGTATTTTTTTAATTAATGCAAATTCATTGTAAATTAGTTAAATTTTATGTATGTCTATTATGTCGATTCGTTGTGTAATTCTAAATACATGTAATGTAAAATTGAATGCTTGTAATGTATTTTTTTTATTTACGCAAATTTGTTATTCAGGCACTGTTTTGTTTTTAAAATTAAATTAAGTTTACGTTTTCTAATTTTTTAAATGTGCATTGTGTTGCAGATTAGAGTTTAACAATGGCATCAGGCTCGGCATCAGGTTCGGCATCTGGATCACTAGCAGGGACCGTTCCTCCGAATGCCCGTTCCATAGCATGGAAGTATGTTGTACGTGGAACTTGTGCGGGCGAAATTTTTGCACTTTCTGTAACAAGAAAATGAATGGAGGCATCAATCGTTTGAAATATCACCTTTCAACTATTCCTTGCCGAGATGTTACAGTTTGCCCCAACGTGTCAGAAGAGGCAACGCGAGAGATTAAAGCAGAGCTGGCAGAGTTAGAGGAGAAAAAACTAGAGAACGCAAGGCTGAAGGCAGCCATAGCACAAGCTATTAGACCTGGGGCTGCAATGGAAGAGAATTTAGACGATGATGCAGCAACAATTGTGGGCTCTACTCGTGGTCCACGCATACGAAGAGGAAGAGCCGGAAGAGGCTCATCTTCATCGAGTTCGAGCAAAGGCATACCGAGTTTTTTTGTGGCAAGGAACACACCTGGAGCACAACCTTCATTGGAAGGTACATTCTAGAACAAAGATATGCACGAGGAAGTGGATAAAGCTTGTGCAAATTTTTGGTACTACAACAACCTGCCATTCAATGTGGCAAAGAGCCCATACTGGGAGTACTTGGTGACAGCGTTGACAGTTGCAGGGAAAGGGTACAAGGCACCCTCTCCAAAAGATTTGAGTGGGAAATTACTTGAGGGTGCAATTGCAGATGCCACTACCATGCTAGAAGAGCACAAGAAACAATGGAAAAAATTCGGATGCACCATTCTTTCAGATGGGTGGACGGATGGAAGGAACCGCACCCTTGTTAATTTTTAGCAGCTTCAATGGTGAGATGGTGTTTTTAAAATCTATTGATGCCTCTGACATAATAAAAAATGCAGAAAATTTGAGTGTTATGTTAGAGACAGTTGTATTAGAGGTTGGTGTACAGAATGTTGTGCAAGTTGTCACAGACAATGCAACAACATATGTGGCGGCTGGGAGACTATTGCAGGAGAGACATCCATCACTCTTTTGGACTCCTTGTGCAGCTCATTGCATTGACCTTCTTTTGGAGGACATAGGCAAAATTGATTGGGTGAGGCCGGTTGTAGAAGATGCAAGATCTATAACGAAGTACATATACAATCACCCTTGGGTTCTGAGCTTGATGAGAGTACACACAAAGGGGAAAGAACTTGTTCGAGCCGGTGTCACAAGGTTTTCAAGGAAATTAATGTTTTGGACCAGGAAAAATTGTGAAGGGCAAAACTTTACTATCTTCGGGAGAAGATGGGTTTCAGTGGTAAAAAATGGAACAAAAAAATTCAATAGGATATGCCAGCTTTGATAGAATTTTCATCGTTTTTGGATAGGAAGTTGCATATTGTACACAATGAGATAATGACATTCATTTCACCTTTAAAACATCTGCGACTTCCTTTTTGATGATTATAGTCGAGGATAAGTGGAGAAGCAACTTACATTTTGTAATCTACCACCAAAACCATTCCTTCAGCTATCCATCTTCATTTGAAGTAGGCAAATAATTTCATTAGTGTTCACATTAAAGAAAAATAAAAAATAAGAAAATTGCAACCATATAGAAATACAGAGAGAGATGTCTAATATTCTTCTTGGTTGAAGCAAAAAATTCCGAGAGAGTTGGAAATTAAATTCATTATTGTGAATGTCAGTGGCTACCCAAATGTATCACTTATGGCTCCATGATGTGAATACCCACCACATGCCTTCATTTACGAATACATATAATTATTGAGAAATATAGTACATGAAGTTGCAATTGCTTCTCTTTCATCTTGTAGAGAACAATGATTATTACCTAGTCAATTAGCATTGTACATTAAAAAATGCTCAGTCGTAAATCCATCAACTCATTGTAACTGTCATTTACCAGTTTTCAGTTTATGAATTCCCATTTAATTTATGGCAAGGGTTTTATCCTTCTGGTAACATCTGTTGATGTAACGTGATCTGTATGCTCTTTCCACTGGCATATTCACTTCTCTATTTTTTAGCTTATGTCATTAACATTAATCTATTGGGCTGCTGGTGCTTTATATTGCCATTAATATATTGCAGATGTATTACATAAATGACTGGGAGGATCTGTTTGCAGCTATTACTACTTACGAAACCACCACATGTTGGTGTGGATTTTAACCCGGGTTTACACTCTCACCAGGATTTCCTTACCAATTTATGCATCTCCACAATTCACGCATCACGAGCCTTTTGCAGATTACCTGTCATGAGGCATTGTTTACAGTGACACTTAGTAGCCTATATTAAAACTGTCAGAGTTTTAGTATTCCATTTTTACTCTGTAAAAGTGACATTCACAGTAAATATCGGCTCATTTCATTCTTTGCACAATAATTAAATTTCCTTACATTCTTCAATGGGGGCTTGATTGTGGTTGAAGTCTCATAACAAGAAAGTGTGATTCAAAGATTAATAGCCGGAAATTATTGAAAATATTCGGCTAAAAATTTGCCAAAAAGGCAATAATAAGATCAGATGAAAGGCATCTAGACAAAGTGCATCTACCTCAGTTATTAGCTTCTCCAATTTATCAGTATTTGTTTGTAACTGTGTAGGAGGAATTCCATTTTTAGCCTGCAAAATATTCACTTCAATTTGATTCTCTATTTGTATCACATATCTTCTTATACAGTTTGTTCTCTTTTGTGCCACACTTATATCTGCAACCACCTATATTTTCTTTGCTTCACCCCTTCTGTTATAGCATTACACTCCTACCTTTGTTTTCCCCGTCAATGCTACTGAAACATACATGCCCACTTCTTATGAATGCTCTTTTCGTTGACATTGCATTTGATGTCAACAGCCTCCCCAAAAAATGAACAAAAACACGTTGGAGGCACATTTTACCACACAGCCTTCATTACCATTCTAAGTTTATATTGTTTGTCAGCCATCCGTATTTTGTGGTTCATTATCTCAGCTTCAGCGCTTAGCTAGAGAGTAAGATCTGTAATCCACCCATTTGTTCATTTTGAAGCATTGCCCTAGTTTATATACTCTACATGTTTAAAGTTTAGAATCTATATGTGTAGCCATGTATACAATTGCATCACCTTTCTTAACTTTCATCACACGCTCAGACTCTGCCTCAGGCAGAAGGCCCTTAATAATATTGTATTTATAATAACCATCAACCTCTCACGACTCTTAGCTATATCAGTCAGTAGAATAGCTCATCCCTTCATTGTCATACCTATCATATTTATAATCACATAACTAAGAGCTGGAATCTGCAATTGTTCTGCTCAGTTCTACAGATCTATTTTCTTCCAATAGACATGTCAACAAATTTATAATGACATAACTCGAAGCTAGAATCTCCGTTACTTGTTGGCTCAGTTGTATAGATCTAACCTTTTCCAATAGATGTGTCAACAAAGAAAAAGTTCATATGCTTTCAGGGTTCCAATCCATAGTAGTCTACACAAATAGCTCTACAACGCTTAAGGATATCGTATTTACAATCACATCACTAAGAGCTGCAATTTGCAATTGTTGTACAATCAGCTTATAGCAACAAGTGCAGAATCTAAAGCCCAAAAAGAGCTCTGTACCAGTGATCAAATATCCTTTTATTAAATTTGTAATTTTTTTGCTTTGCCTTTTCCACTACATCTAAAATCCTTAATGATATTGTATTTATAAACACATACCTAAGAGCTGGAATCTGCAATTGTTCTGCTCAGTTCTGCGGACCTATTCTGTTGCAATAGTCATATCATTTCAGGGTTCCAGTCCAAAGTAGTTTAAACAAACTTTTTCTGTATTTAAGCCACACTCACAAGGTGAATAAGGCTGCTGCATCTTCTTCCTATACATACCCACTTCCTGATTTTCTTGTTTATCAGGATTCTCAAGTATATGGTTATCTTCCTTTATCTGATTTTCTTGTTTATCAAAATTCTTAAGTAAATGTTTATTTTGTTGTTGCAAATCTGTAAGAGATTTCCGCTGCTTTGAATTTTTCCCCCTTATCCAAAGTACTATAGCACCAGATTTCCACTGCTTCAATTTATTTCCTCCTTATTTTATGAGCCTTGTGTCAACCTTTTTAATGTGGACTGGTGCTTTTTCCCCAAAAGTATTTGTTGTGAGCTTTCTCTGTGTTGCTCAAGCTTTATTGCCAAATGACAACATACTACTGCATAGTTCTTTTCCTCAGTTATTAGCTTAAAAATCAAAATCCTAAGAAATGGCTCTAAAAACATAGAGCGTTAAATCTTATTGCAACTAGAATCTAAGTACAAAGGAAATAGTGGACAAAGTACCATAGCAACAAAATTACTAAACACAGACCTCATTATGTTAAAAAAAAAAGTGCAACAGTTTTAAACATATTTTACTCTAAAGAATTTGTGTTTTTCGAAAGAGAGCTTATAAATGTGATGTTTACAAGGTTAGCGGATCTGCCTGCCCTGTTGCCCTGGCTGCACATAGCTTTTGTTTTTGCTTCCTTCAACCCTGCTCCCTCACACACCACAGCTTCTTCAAATAAATCATGATTTGTTATATCTCTCTAAATTTGTTTTATTTTGTCTTGAAAATGAAATTTGTTCAGAACTTGTTCGTCCATGCATTAATAAAAATACAATATGTCATTTAACTAAATTCCTTGATACCTAATCCCTGTGTGTATAAACAAATGATTTGTGTTAAAAAAATTATAGTGCAATAGAGTTTGGTGTTTTACAGGAAGGCTGCTTCTTTCTTCGATGGGGTTTTGGAGCTGCATTTGCCGTTGTTTTGGCTGCTTACATACCCATGTAGCTTGAACCACCAAATGCCCATGAACATATCGAGGAGCCACCACCACCTATGGTGCCGATAGAAATTGAGCAGCCGGAGGATCCATTTGCCACCTGTTGCTCTTGTGCATATCTGACTTGGAAACACTTTATTTTAGAGGTTCCAGTACTATAAAATGTATTGTAAAAAAAAAGTATTCACAGTCAAAAGCTCTTGTGTACAAACAAATTATATATATGCATATATATAGTTACACATATGCTAATTAATAAAAAATGATGTTTAGTTGTTATTTACAATTTACAATGCTGCGTTGAGCCCTATTACTAAACAAAATTGCTCTTATGTTTCGTTCAACATAACATATACATAACCGTTATAAATGTATTGCTTCATAGTAGCCTTATTAGAATTGGTTCATAGTTTTTCCTTTAGCCTTATTAAAGTACACTTGAACGTAATTAAGTTTGTGCCAAATTTTACTATTATTTTCAAAATAGTGTAAGTATTAACATATATTAATATTTATATATCTTTTGCAGCTTAGCTACATCCCATTCAAACACACTAAAGCGTCCTTATGGCTAGTTCTAGCTCGGCGCCACCCTCTAAACTTGGGTCTAATAGTTTTCTGCTAGCGACCAAAGCAAATTTCTGGTTGCTCCTACTAGACTGTCATCACTCCTATTAAAA
The DNA here is from genome assembly GCA_018340775.1 of Taxus wallichiana var. yunnanensis. NCBI lineage: Eukaryota > Viridiplantae > Streptophyta > Pinopsida > Cupressales > Taxaceae > Taxus > Taxus wallichiana. The sequence continues at coordinate 173,845,132 of CM031236.1, forward strand.
AATTAAACCCATATCAGCCAAAGTGGACTATTAAAGGCCGAGTAACAAGGAAAGGGAATGTACACCAGTTTGTTAACAATAGGGGCCCAGGGCAGGTGTTCAGCTTTAATGTTAAAGATGTTGTTGGAGATAATGTTGTTGTAACAGCATTCGGAAGTATAGCTCCCACTTTTTTTGAGGTTGTACAACGTGAAAGGGTTTACAATATATCCAATGGTAGTTTGAAATGTGCTAATCAACAACGCAGCCAATGTGATAGTTTTTATGGGAAATAATACTAAACAAAAATTCCATGCTACAATTGTGCTCTCAATGATGAGAAAGCAACATCCCATTTGACATTTTTGAATTTACCAAAATAGCAGCAATTGAGGATGTAGTTATTAATACACCTATTGATGTCATCGGACTAGTAAAGTCTGTTTCTGAAATTTCTCGCATCCACCGACCGGATGGAACGAAACTAAGAAATGCGCCATTTGCATCTGTGACACTTCCGGCCATTCTATCGACATTACATTGTGGGGAGTTTTCTATGTGAAACTGAAGGCACCTTACTACATGATTTGCACCATGGTAGCACAGGTGTAAGCTTAGTTTTGGCCCTAAAGCATGTTAAAGTAACAGCATTTAACGGTAAATCGCTTTCAATAGAGCTTAACTCGAAATGTTTTATCAACCCCACATTGCGGAAGCTAAGCGATTACATAGTAGGGTGCCTTAAATTCCATGGAACTTGTACCGGTGAGCTTAAGTTCAGTCAAAATACATAGTACCGATATTGCAGGTGTCCATGAAATAGCAAAATTACAAGTGGCAACAAAGGTTTTAATAACAATACGATTATCCATGTAAATATGACTAACTTTTGTTATGCATCATGTACAAATGTAATAATTAGCAAACAATGCCGGAAAAAAGTAGTGCAAACAAATGAAGGCAGCTGGCATTGTCCTAAATGTAATGTAGATTCCTCTAAATGTGCATTCAGATATGCATTGAATATTTTACTAGAAGATACTACGAGGACAATTATGGGCTATAGCTTTTGAAGATGTTGGTTCAAGCATAATGGGGTTTTCTACACAAGCTTTGTATGACATAGGCCAGCAACTTTGAGCAGCTACCTCCGGTCTAGAACAAGTCCTTTTTGTACCTACGATTTCGGTTTAGCGATCAAAAAAAAACTATACAATGGAACCGAAAAGTTGGGGTGTCTGATCACACATGCTTCCCCTAAAAAGACCTCCCCCACCCATGATACTATTGTCGATGCTTTATTAAATGCGAACACACCTTAATACTCATCTTTGCTTACCCCATGTAAATTTGTTCTGACACTACATGTATACTTTGGTGGAGCAACATTTTATGTAATGTAACTCTGCACACAATCTCGGCCCCCATGTATTAAAAACTTGTATATCTATTACTCTTTGTTTGTAATACTATGTTCTTTTTATTACACACTTTCGTTTGGGTACCCATTTGATGCATAAGTTTTGTTTAAATCTATAATAATGTACATTCATTGTATCTACTCAACATGTTTATCGATAATCACGCTCGCTTATAACCACTTGTTGAGTGGAGCCCAATCCACTTCAAATAAACATATTAGACATGACTTATAGTTGTATACACCTAAAAAAACATAAAACTACCTACCTATCATTTGTTAATCAAATTATAGAGACTTAAAGAATAAAGAGGTTAGTACTATAAAAAACCTTAGTCAACTTACTCTAGCAAAGATCATACTTCACAAATGGCTTAAAATACATACACCTATACATGTTCTGTGAAGCATGATCTCTGCTGCAAATGGCCATGCCTTGATTAATATTATGCTTTCACGGTTTACCTACCCACTATTCAATTGAACTTATGATAAATAATTACTTTCCACGTAAAGTAGGGTTTTGTCTTTTCAAGAATTAAACATACATGTTATGTAACGTCATTACAAGTTACATATCTAACATTTGTACCTTTTGTGCAGCTTAAAACCTTCTCGCATTTAACTAATGGCGGATAATCGAACACTTCTAAGATAAAAATGGGACTAGACGAGAAAAAAACCCATGACAATACAATTCAAGGCAACATTACGAGCAAAACAAAGATGAAATCAACAAGCGTCACCGTACACGCATATAAGGCTCGAAACAGCCATAGAGCACAATACAAGTCCACGCCCAAAGTGAGCAGTGGGCAAGCAACCCCTTTGGAAACCCAACTGCAAAAGGTACTCCTAATCCCCATACAAGTTTCCGTGAAAAAATAGATGCATTAGGAAACATGTTTATGTGCGTCATTTGCCACGAATCCTACCCAACCATGAGAGTTAAGCTCCGGGATGGCCACAACACATGCTTTAGATGCAGTAATGAACATGACGGCAAGAATGATTTTCCACATGGAACAATATGGACCCAAGGGCGCAACCTGAAGTCTTAGCCAGGTTAACACAAGTTGAAGAAATGCTAATAGCCCGAATCAGCCCAATTGTACAAGTGACCCATGCCCGTGGGGGCCAATACAAATATAATGGGCACACAATCAGTTTTCCACAGGACATTTCTTCAATACTAAAAGTTTTACCCCGTCGTATTGAAGAGCTAGACATTTTAGTACTGCAAAGGAAAGGGGCTGCAAATAAAATATATGAATGCTTTGTTAATAGGGGTAGGGTTTATGCTTTGCACTATGCTACAAAATTTCACATGACCCCTATTATAAAGATGTTCAAATTGATGCGGCCTGAATTTCTCTATTGCTCAAGTAGACACGTATATTGCTTACTAAATTACGTGAGGTGCCTCTTACACTGGTTTTGAGCAAGGGCCTACAAAAGCTACATTTACACTTGTCGAAAGTGAAGGCCCGGACCCCGAACACGTGCCCAGCTCAACATTTGTACCTGTTTTACCTAATGTCCGCATAGAAGTTGAGGAAATACAACATTATTTGCAGCAAGAAATAACTAGTGCATAACCCTATGTAAATTGGCCTACTATTAGTTCAATGCCAATCAATGAGTATACTTGAAGAAGGCTTGCTCTCTATGGCATTTCCAACTCTATTTCCCACAAGCGTAGCAATGTATAAGCAGCACGCCCACGACCAGTAGCTATGCATGAATATGCATTACATTTACTACGATACCATGATAATAGATTTGGCAGCCACCCTCGGTTCCGATATTTCTTACTGAACTTCATGATGCGGCACCGCATTCAGTCAACCTCTTCTGTATTTTCTAAAAAAGATATAGATGATGACCTGCCAACTACAGTCTGTGAGCTTCGTGAATACCTAAAAGACCAGGCCACCGAACAAATCGCCGCACAACTCATGCGGTTCAGAGCAAACTTACGTGGCACAAGAGCATTCTGGGCTAAATGTCGGGCAGAGCTAACAGATATGATAATTCAACTGGGTGCGCCCGCGTTGTTTTTCACTTTAAGTGCCGCAGACACAAAATGGCCAGACCTTCATAGGGGTCATGTCGGGGACCCCTCCCCAAGCACCGGCAGAATTCAATCTGGAGAATTAATAACATCATACAATACCCACATTTAATTGCCGCATATATGGAACGAAAGTTCACATATTTCTGAGAAGAAATCTTAGAAAAAAATTCCACGCCCAAGACTATTGGTACAGGTAATACCTCTTACCGTTTCTTTTATTTTATAACATTATTGGGTCCAACTACACCTCTGAAGCATACATCATGTTTCTTATGCAGATATGAATGGAAACATAGAGGATCACCACATATACATGGATTCCTACAGCTGGAAAATGCACCAGACATGGCCGCTTTAGACTGGGCCAACCCCAACCAAGTACAAGCCACCAAAGTATTCTTTGACACGGCATGGAACCCAAGCATGGAGCCACAAGGTGTGGCCAAGATGCACCATCTTGCTTTAGATGACCCCTGCTATTAGACACAACCAAAGATGAGTCAACTTGTGCTAAAAAGATTACACCGAGCTGCTCAACCGAGTTCAAAGGCACACCAAATGCTCAGAAACCACATGCCTGCAAAAAAGAGGCTCCCAGCTACGGTGCCGCTCAAAGCCCCATGGCCCCTGTAAGCTACCTCCACCTTACTAATCAATGAAAAAGGCCAGCCTATGTACACACCGGCCCGTAATGATGACAGAGTCAACATTCATAATGCCACAATGCTACAGGTTTGGCGAGCAAACGTGGACTGTCAGCCAGTAACTTCCCAACATGCAGTGCTACGGTATATAGCAAAATATGCAGCCAAAGCGAACAAAGATCCGAAAGCTATCACCACATGTTAACCAGAATCTCTATCGACGCCAACCTCCAAAGCTCCGCCACACTTGCATACAGTAAGTTCCTAACAGAAATGTTAGTAGACCGTGACATCGGCGCCCAAGAAACATGCCATATGTTACAAAAATTTCCCCTTACCGTCTGCGGTCACCTTTTTTATATCAATAGCGGTAGGGAAAAATGTATTCAAACGCATAATAACTCCAACTACGGGCAAACCACAACTCCATCGGTGATTCATCCAAATACACACACGACCGACCAACCTTAGAAGGGCTATCACTCATAGAAGTGTGCGGGTAATGGTCATACGGTGTACACGGGCGTGCGAAACCAATGGCATCCAGGCCCATAGTAGCTATAGTGCGTGTTTACCCGTCTATTTAGTTATTCCACTCCGTTGCTCATCAACCTATGAAGCATTTTGCTTGAAAGTGAGCTAATTTTATATAAGCCATTTCGAGACATTCTAAAAGACATAGGCCATATGCCTTTTCAAATCTGCCAATAAAGGGAATTATTTCAGCATTCTTATCAGCCCCTGCACCTTCAAAGAGCAGCCATTCAAGTTGACGTTCTAAAGAGCAACAGCTCAGCTCAAAGATATAGATACTTTTGAGTCAGAACAAATGGAAGAGTGGGAATTGTTCTCCCGCATCCATCCAACCGGCGTCATACAGATTGATGACCTAGCCATGCTCGGCCTACGAGAATTTGACACCACCCACCCTTGGGGAGAGTGTCACTTAAGTTGTGCCTTGCAAGAAACAGGGCCAACATTTATCGAAACAATCCAACTTCAAACACCCCCACTTTTGCATACCCCCTACCCAATACTAACTGTACTTGCTTTCTAACCAACAAAAAAAACTGCTTTACAAATCATTAAAACCCATGCCACCACAAACCCTACTTCCGCTCCATTAAAAATGATAATTACCAGATAGTGCACTCTGGTAAATCATATCTAATCAGGCAAATCTCATATGAGTTACAATCCCTTTCCCCTGCAAACCACACCCGCCTATTACTCCTAGCCCCAACAGGTGTCACAACTTTCCACATCAAAGGCACCACTATTCATGCAGCCTATCCATTCCCATCCATGATGTACAACCCCTTGAAGGCCAAACCCTCCTTCACTTTCAAGAAAAGATTAAATATATAGATTACATATTAATTGATGAAATGAGTTTCATCGGTCCACGCCTACTAAATGATATCAACATCCGCTTAAGGCAAGCCTTCCCACAAACCGCAAAACCAAGACTTTGTGGATGTTCAATCATCCTTGTTGGTGACCTCGCCCAACTACCTCCAATAAATGATGTACCAATGTATGCAAGCACCACAATTGGGCATGCCTTGTGGAATAAATTCACCACATGAAATAATGTTGGACACTAATTTCCGACAATCTAGCGCCACATCTGCCCAAACCTCCAATTTAGAACCCTACTTATTAAACCTCCGCAATGCGAGCCAATAGAGAATCCGATCACAGCGCCTTGTTATGAGTTGGGCTCCACCAACAGCTTCTGAAAAGAAGAGCAACAAAGTTTTAAAATGCATACCCACCTATACGCTACTAACAAATTGGCATCAATCCATAACAAATGCATACTTAAATCCCTAAACATGCCTATTGCTCTTAGTCGATGCCAACACCATGCTACTTCTCACACATTACTCTTTTACGACCCAATTAGAGCCTATATGCTACTTTGCAAAGGAGCAAAAGTACTACTAACAACCAATTTATGTATAGAAGCCGGCCTAGTCAATGGCGCAATAGGTGAAGTCATATGCATAGTTTACAAACGAGTTACAAAACCTCCCAATATCCCACTATATGTAGTTGTTGCATTCCCCGACTACTTAGACTGGCCTAGGATATAAATAACCCAACTCACATACCCATTCCCCCATCACCGAAACAATAGCCAAATTCCACTAAAAATGGCATGGGCCCTAACTATCCACAAAGCCCAAGGAATGACCCTTGAAAAAGCCACAATAGACATTGGGCCTCTTGACCGAGTAGGACTCACTTTCACAGACTATTTCCCGAGTGCAAACCTGTCAAACCTAATCATTTCTCCTCCCTTCTCATTTGAGCGTTACGCCCACATAGCGCTCAACAAATATGTGACCACCCGAAAAAAAGCTAAGCACCAAGTGCGCCTAAAAACACCACCACCACCCAATAATATATCCACCCCCTCCTCAACCCCCACCTGCACCACACCTCCCCTGCCCACACCAATATTTCCACTACTATTTATAACCCCCACCATTCTAATACCATTACCATGTACTGAGTCCAGCAATAAGCGTTAAAAGAACCATTTCCAAAAAAACAAAGGCACCGCACCTACAACGTGCCACCACCGACACCGGCGACTACAAACTCAGTACAAACCCCTACGCATGCATATTCTTACAAAAAAAAAAAAGCAAAAAACGTAGACCTTTTCCTTACTACCATTGCCTACCATACTAATACCATTAATGTTCGCGAGCAACGCCCGATGGCACACCAAGAAAAGAGCGCATGCACAGAGGCCACAGTGACATCTTCTACAAATTAGCCACCAAAGCGGGAGGAGGACACCAGTACTCTTCATCAACTAGTGTGTGAGTCCATTGAAGCCCGTGCACACAACACGAGAGATCGTAGCCCCGAAAGACGTCTACACATTCCAACTTGCTATTGGCAAACTTCAAGATACTGCTCAAATGCTAATGCACGCCACCATCGCCCTTGAAGATACCTATGACATTGTACGCAACAAAGCCTATGAGTAATATTACTGTTAAAAGGCTGCTGCAAATAAATGTAACTAGCCAGTGTACAGGGAAAAATAATATCATGCCTTTGTTGTAAAAAAAATACACCCAAATCACACACGTTGTTTATAATATCAAAAGTTTGCATCAAATAACTCAAATTTCAAACAAAGTCTTACTTGGTTCATACTCTCCTTTTTGCCTTATTTAATGTTGCCCTTTCTTAGTATACAGTTACTGTTACAAGACTTTACAGCTGTGCACACTGTAACTTGTTGTTCGCTTTGGAAAATTCAGTAACCTAAAGATCAGCTAAAGCAAGCTTTCAGGTATGATTAGTAAAATTTAGTCTAACAGTTATCTCTAAACTTTAGTTACATTGGTGCTCTAGTATAGAAAAAAACCTAGAATACAGAATCACCAAATAACAAACTGCTAATAGCTTGCCCTGTGATGCAGACCTCCTTTCGACACAGCACTTGAGGCGCTCCCACATACTCGTTCTGCTCCAGCTCAGCCACCTCAATTATGTTGATGTAAATAAGTAAATAAGTAATCACGGATGCTGTACCCAGCAGTAAAGGGTTTTTTTTGGAGGCTCTGCAACTAGATAAGTTAATAACATTTTTACCCTCTGTTTATGGTGTGCATATAAGCAGCACTTTATTGTTTTCTGTGTCAACATCTACCTCACTTGATGTTCGCCCTGCCTTCATTTTACCAGTCATAAATTCATAACTCGCTTACGGAATAATACCTAGGTCCTTTGACTGAGATTTTGTTTTCTACGTCATCTTTCTGCGCTCTACACACATCGTCACTCCATCCTCTTTCATGATTGCCCCAGTATCTTCTACACTTTCCCACCCTCTTTTTACTGCCATTATTATTATTATTGCATGCTCATGTAGTTATATCTGAGGAGGTGGTTCATTTATTTTTTGTATATGTTGTGGAGAGCAAAAATTTAGAGAATTCACATCACACATTATTGAGATTTGTGGTATCCATTTGTATTATTGTCGAGATTCATGAACACACCAGAAAACAAAATTCTCGTGGAAACAGCAGCACAGGGATTCTCAGATAAAGTTCTATAATGGAGCATTTTCTTGAAAAGATTGTATGATGGTTTTTTTCTTTTTTTTTTTTGGAGCCTGAAAATTCAAAGCTGCATAAATATGTGATTGTCTGGAAGGAAAGTAATGATAACATTTGCAAAAGCAAAACTATTACATGCTTTTGTTGATAGCCATTTGTTCTTGTTTACAGTGTTCTATACATTCTACAACAATCTTTGTATAGCTTGCATTGATTTTTTCCCTTTTATTTGGTTGCAATAGACATATGCGATGCTGCAAAAGGTTGTGGAATTTGGATTTAAATCTGACAATTTTATTTGCTTGAAAGTTTCTAAAGCCTTCTCAACAAAACCATTGCACTGGGGCAGTTGCAACTACAATATCTGATAAAATTCCTCTATCCTTTATGTTTTTGCGTGTTCATACCCTGTTCCAAAGCTCCCATTTCAGCACAGGCTAGGAGTATATTAGAAATAAAATTTATGCTTTCCCATAATTTTCCTTAGCATATTTTGAGATCAACTTCTGTAAAGTTTCCTTCAAAAAAATTCTCATCATCAACTTATGATTTCAACTGTAAACAAGCTACAATTTTTATCATTTACATAACTGAAATGAGAATTTCTACCATGGAAATGACGTTTATCTCATAATCACAGGCTCACTGTTTCATCCCCTATGGAAGACATGCATATATATAATCTACCAATTAGATGTGACAATTTCTGGGTATGAGGGCAGCCATCTTTTCTGTTATCAGGAGGTTGTATAAGGATCTTTTAAATAGAATTTAACCACGTAAATGAGGTCAGTTTTCCCTTCTGTTATTTTTGTAATATTCAAAGATAAAATCAGCCCTTTTTGTTTCAACCCTTTAGCGATCTACCCCACACCACTGGATACACTGCTCCAGAATCTTAAAATTTAACCTTTAAACTGGCTTTCCAGAATATATATGACATGAAATGATTTTTTAAAATATTCTCGTGCACATTGTAAAATTGATTGAAATTGATAGTTACTAATGCCTGCAAATAACTACAAAGGTTAATGGAGCTGAATAAGTCTGAGTACAGTCACGTGAAGTAGATATTATTCATCATTATCAGTGCTTAAATTTTTGACAGTTGGATACCATCTCAAGCTTTGTCTATCGTTCCCTTTTCCCTTTTCATTTGGGTATTGTTTTCCTACAATTTAATTTACCCACCCCCTTTTTCTCTTCGTCACATAATGGCAACTACACCAGCTTTTACCCTTATCAAAACTACACCCAAATTGCATTGCTTGCCATACCCTCTGCCCATACTCATTTCAAATTTGTTCATAGCCACATACAAAAAAACAGATCTATCTGTATCAGTATCCCAAGCGGATACATCCTACCATCTCCACATTTTACTATATACAAATTCATTGATCTAAATCTGTATCTGGAACAGGGTCAAAAGTTTATGCCAGCAAACTACTCCATTCACCCATAACATCTACCACTATTGATTTTGCTTCCTCTCCTTCTGAGCACCTATTTGCAAAGACTACAACAACCACTGCTCTGTTCTGATGCACTCCAATACAGCCTCTCCCTCTCCACTGCACGGCGTGTCCTTGCTCCCCACAAAAGTGGAGCAACTGCTAGTTGTTCATAATATTCATGTGTGTAATCGTGATTTTATTGTGGTAATTACGCCGAAGGCGTTCCCCCTATGGTAGAGGACCTCCGGACGTTTCTACAACTGTCCTAAATTTGACAGCCTTTTAGACGTTTTTCAAACGGGATTAAATTTGACAGCTGTTTGCATGTCATTTTCTTGTGCATGCAATTTTTGATTCGTTTCTATTTTTAAGATCATATTTTTAACTGCTATTTTTTCGAATCCACCGTAATTTAGAAGACGCGGCCATATAAATTAAGTTGTATGATCGAAGTTTATAGTTACATAATTTGTCTGTTGTTTGACGCGGCCGTTTTCGCGATAATTTACCTGTTGTTTGACGCGGCTAGCGGCTGGTCTCGTCGGCTCGATCATGGCATTTTCGGCATTCTTTTTCGAATGAGGGTTCATCGGATGAGCCTCTTATTATTCACGGCCTGTTACTATTCATCTTCCTGTGTGATATTGGATGGGGTTTTGTTCTTGGGCATCTTCGATTGATGTCAACGTGGCCTACTCTGTTTTATGGTTTTTACGGAATATGTTGTTGAGGAATTATTGTTTAGCCATTTAGGAAATAAATTTATCTTCTCGTGGTCCGTGACCTACGAATCGATACTGTCGTATGCGTTGCAGGGTTTCTTTTAATATCATAATTATTTTTGGAAAATCTCGGCTCGGTCTATGTAGATCTGCTTTTCTGGATAAAGGAAGCATTGTTTATTTTTGTATTTCGGGAATTTTTCCCTCGATTTAGTATTGTGATTGAAATAATTATTCTATACTAACAATGGGATGCGACTGTAATGTATTAGATCTTTTTGATATCTCATCAGTAAATTGTCGTTTATTTTTTCTAAATGTTTTGGAAGTAATTTTGGAAGTATATTCAATTTGGAGCACTAAGAATTAGTTATTGGTAATTGAATGAGATGTGAATGAGATAATAACATATTTTAATATATAATAATTTTTATATACAATATATTTAGGATTACTAATTACATAATATTTATATTAAAATAGAATTATACATTTATTTAAATTTAAATATATTATTATCATTTATATGTTTAGGATTACTAATTGTATAAAATTTAAATATAAATATAATTATTTAATAATATCAATTTAAATACATTATTATTTATTTATTCTAATATTTCTAGATTAATATTATATACTTTTAAAATAAATTATAATTTAATTTAATTTTAATATAACCATCTTAATAATTACACTATAAAATTAAAATTAATTTAATAATATAGTATAAAAGTATATATACTTATACTAATACTAATAGTAATAATTCACATTTGACTACATAACTATTACGCATTATATAAAATATTCACACATATAATAATAATAGATTTCTTATTTTTTAATAATAATTTTAAAATATATTATTTTCTTTTTAAAGTATCTTGGCATTCTTATCATTTTATTGATTTCTATAGTAACGGTAATTATTATTTTAATGAATTTTGATTTCTTTCCATCAAATTGTAATTGTCCATATCAAATTGTAATTGTATATGTTATTTGATTTAGAGGTATAGTTATTATTGATCCACTTAATCTGAAGGTTGTTTTTACATTTCAAACTTGTTATAAATTCGTACATGATTAGTTGGGATACCGTTTTCGATCCTTGCTTGCTAGATACAACACAAATTCTATCCACCTCCCCGCATGCGGACCTTGAAGAACTCGCTTGTCGAGTTCGGCGCCACACTAAATGTTCAGAGCAGACATGTCTGCATAGAAAGCAATCACAGCTGCAGTGCAGGTACAATGCTCCTCGGGCCATGCAACCTACTTCTTCCTTACACATTGAAGGTGACAGAAAATAAAGTACCTCCCTTCCAGAAATGATGACATATTGAACATCCACAATCAAACAATGATATACATATGGAGAGCAAATGTCGATTGCCAACCGGTACTTTCCCGCCATGCCGTTCTTAAGTATATTGCAAAATATGCTTCAAAAGCCGAGCAACGTTCAGAAACATATCACCAAATGCTATCCAGATTTTCAAGAGATGCAGACGCAAATTCTCCAGCACATATCGCGATCCGTAAAATGCTCACAGAAAGCGTTGTTGAACATGACATAAGCGCACAAGAAACATGCCACATGCTGCAAAAAATGCCACTTGTTATGTGCAGCCGTCCATTCGTATCATTAAATGTTGGAAAAAGATTCTGAGATGTGTCGTTGAAAGTGACGCCGATGCACAACAAACAACCACTTTCTTGGATGCATATAAAGTTCATCCAACAACCATGGAACACCTACCACTTATTCAAGTTGCTCGAGATTGGAGCTACAACAAGCACCATAAAGGTGATAAATGGAAAAAATGACCGATACAAGCAATTGTACGGGTCCACCCGAGATTTGTGGATGTCCCTGCTCAAGAATCAACGTCATATGACCTTTTCTGTTGGTCAGAACTCCTATTATACAAGCCTTTCAAAAATATCGCATTTGAATTTGGCTCAACCCCACATGACATCAATGTCACTTGGGACATGTACAAGCACAACTACAGACCGTGGCATGTTCTACGCACTACCGCAGATACAGGACTTGCAATAGATGTTAGTTCTGACTCAGAGCCCAAATGCAATATTCAACAAGAACCATTACAAGAATGGCAGGTCTTTGCACAACTTCACCCCGAAACAACACGGGTCTAGACAGTCTTGAAATGTTGGGGAAACGAGATTTTGACATACACAATAATTGGACCATACACGACGTTCCCCATGATTTACAGATAACTGGTTCATCATTCATCGAGAGAGAGAAGGCAGACACAATTAACAACAACATACATGCCACACCACCATCTTCCACACTTCCTTTGTCTCCAGAACAACAAATAGCTCTTGATACCATACTACACCATTCAACAAACAAATCCCTTCTACCTCCACTAAGATTGATAATTCAAGGAATGGCTGGCACAGGAAAATCATTTCTGATAAATAAAATCTGGAATTCATTCACAGCATCAACCATATCTCCCTCTCCTCTACTTGTGCTCGCCCCTACCGGTGTTTCAGCATTCAACATCTTTGCATCCACAATCCACGCAGCCATGCGTATTCCAATCAAAGAACTAAAACCCCTTGAACGGAGTGCATTATCGTCTTTTCAAGAATCGTTGAAACATATAGAATATGTTCTTATTGATGAAATGAGTTTCATCGGGCCAAAGTTGCTAAGCAAAATTGACAGTAGGCTCCTCGAAGCTTTCCCACACTCAAGAACATCTGAATTTGGGAACAGATCAGTCATCCTCCTCGGTGACCTCGGGCAATTACCGCCGGTTTTGGACAATCCTCTTTACGCAAGTAATTCCTACGAAGCAACCCTTTGGAAGGGATTTCAATCTTCCATTACATTGCGAACAATATTTCGGCAACAAGGAACAACCAATGCACAGGTTTCATTCCGGAATTTACTGCTCCACATGCGAGATTCGACCCCTCTAATTGAGGATTGGGAACTCTTGATGTCTCGCACAGACACACACCTAACTCAGCAGGAGCTCAACATTTTTAAGGATGCACCACATTTGTTTGCAAAAAATGATCAAGTGGCATGCCACAACCTACAGATGTTGAAGGCATTGAACGTTCCGATCGCCCAATCCAACAACAAAAATAACAACGTTCTATTATGCAAACAACAAAAAATCATGCTTATTGCAAATATATGGGTTGATGCAGGCCTCGTGAATGGTGCCACAAGAACAATCACCGACATTGTCTATGACGCATCAATGCAACCACCAGCATTACCTTTATTTGTTGTTGTAAAATTTGATAGATACAACGGCCCATGTTGGGATCCCTCTAACCCGTTACATATTCCCATACCCCTATTTCCGAGGGAATCGAAGACGATTTCCGATTAAAATGGCACGGGATTAACTATCCACAAGTCGCAAGGACTTACTTTGCACAGCAACCGTCGACATTGGAACCACTGAAAGGCAGGGTCTGACATTCACAGCTTTCTCCAGAGTACCCTCGCTTGCAAATCTGCACATTTCACCCCCTTTTTCATTCGAGAGATACTCAAATATGGCACACGTGCAAAGCACTCGAAGCAAGAAGAAAGGAGGAAGCAAGACTACTATCACTCAACCCATCGTAAATACTAGCTTCTGCTTTCATAGCACCTCAAATACTACTATACACAACATTTCTTCTATCGAAAGCGGCAAGGTCGTTCAAGGGATATCAAATGTAATCAAATTTATTGAAACTAAAATTGCCCACTAAATGCTACCACTCATGATATAAATACTGCAAATGTATACATGTCTCATTACGTGTACGTATACCTACATTTATTTTTTGTTTGCAAATATGGTATGCAACTTTAAAAGTACAAACCTGTAACATAATTAAATGTACACATACAACATTACAATGTAATGTTTCAACTAAAGTCCTACACTACAACTATCAATCACACACATTATCAATTGTATAATAAATGTTTCTCCAACAAAACACCAACTGAACAACCAATGCACAACTAACAACATCAACTATAAAATTGATTAACTATCGAAAACGATATCACAAGTAATCATGTACGAATTTATAACAAGTTTGAAATGTAGAAACAACCTTCAGATTAAGTGGATCAATAATAACTGTACCTCTAAATCAAATAACATATACCGTTCGGCGTTCACATCTCATGAAACACATGCGATTGCTAGTGGTCTAGTGATAGAGATCATCATGGGTGAGATGTATTGACTTCGACAATAATGACTAATATAACATTTATTTAAAACCATTAAATATATTTAATTTCAAGTGCATCTTCTACATGAAAAAACCCCAAATTATAAAGAGAGAACTCTAAATAAATAACTAATCCTTTAATATTTGGCTATGATTTGTTCATATCCTGTAATTAATTAAAATAATTAAAAAAAAAAGCTAAATGTGCATTTTAAGAGAAGCAACCTGGAGGAGTTTCCTAGGGCAATGTAATCACAACACATGACTGCGCCCGTTACTATCACATGCACTCCCTTCCGCACCATTTCTTTGTTTCCTGGCCCAGCTTCTTTAAATACTCTGAGGTCTTTTGCAAGTTGAGCAGTCTCTTGCAAAAGTTCCATGCACTCTGACTCGGTTGTATTTATTAGTATGAAACATTGCAGAGCATATGCTGCTACAGACAACGCTAAGAAAATCCAGTGGTATTCCTCAACCAATCTCACGGCTTCCAAAATAGTGCGTTGCAGCTGGAGAAAACAAAATATTATCAACCATAATTTCGTTTGCTTTCCAACTGGAGAAGACAAAATATTGGCAACTAGCATTTTCCGTTGTGTAAGTGGTTTCATTATGAGAAAAACAATTTTCCAGAGAAACAATATTTATAGAACTCACAGAATCGTGTGACATTGTGGTTTGGATCATGATGTCTATGATATCAGCAGCAACCCTGGTGCAGGAAGCCACAGCTGCAAATGGTCTCTCCGGAGTTGATGCGGCTGCTTCTTGTACGGGAGCCTGCGAAAATCAACACAATAAAATTAGACTGATTCATTAATGTGGATGACTCTGGAATGACAGAAGGAGCTTACCCTTATGCTTTGTAGCTGCTCCTCAATGAATTCGTTAAGCAGATCTAGTTTTTCATCTCCATTTATAGAACCAAGGATATGTTTGATCGAGTTAAGTGATTTATGTGGGTGATGAGATTTAGTTGAACTCATACAACATGAGTTGCCCATGGCCCCTGATTTTTAAGCGGTACGATCAAGATCTGAGAGATTACCAGAAAAGGAGTGGAATTCTATAAGTGCTGCAATTCCAAAGCTTCTGACGCCTCCTTAAAATCCGATTTCCAAACCTGAAAGGCTGTAATCCCATATACCAACAAAAAGGAATATTATTAATCTATACAATAAAGTCCAAACCTATGAAACGTGGGAGGGCCCAGAAAAATGGGACGGGATTCGCGGAATGAGACTCGGAACAGGAAGTATGCGCGTTACTTAGGTAATAAATAAATCTCATTGAAATGAAATGAAAGATTTTAATGACGTCCATTCATTGAAGAGTCAAAGAGACCAAAAAAAAAAAAAAAAAAGGGGAGACATTAGGGTAGAGGAGCCAGTCATGGAGCATTACCCAATAGTGGTGAGGGTAGTTGACATCTTTGACTCCAGTTTTTACACAGTAAAATATTAATAATTGAATGAATACTATCCTATAAATGTACAAACACTCTTCAAAACCGATGTAAATATCACTTTTCATGTACAGCCATGCAGGGGTTAAATTTGATGGCCATTTAGATGTTTTTCATGATTTTAGCCGTAAAATACTTGTAAATATTTGACATAACCGTCACATGTGACTTGCATATTTTGAGTATGACCGTAATTTTTCTATAGATTTATATATAAACTATACTAATATATATTAAAAATAATTAAATATGTATAAAATATTTTTAAATATATTTGATTAACAGTGTAAAAATAACACTATTTTACATTTTTGAAAGGCAATATTTAAAATTACCGTCACCTAAAATTTGTGTGACAGGCATAGGTGGCCGTCAAATTTAACCCTAGCCATGAATCTATCAACAATAGAATACTTGATATCATTTTTAAACATAAAATAACATATATTATACTTCCATGTTTGCCAAATTTAAAGTCAACATGTATTTAATACATGGATATATAATTGTATTTCATCCCTATACAAAATTGATACCACATCATCATATCAATTTGATGTCACTTTTCATATAATTTAAGTTCTCATTTTACAGTGTTAAAGATCTTGTCATACACAAACTTTGGGGCAGAGTTCTCACAAGCATAAGTCCAAAGTGCACCATTTTCAAATACATGTTGTCTTTTAAGCATTAACTTTCTCACCATTTTCTATACCAGCTACTCCCATAAATGATGTACCTGCATATTTTCAACAAATGTGAGGCTCAAGAAACAAAGATTGAATTGAAATGAGAAATCAAATCAAATTGAACTTCAAATATGAGTATTGAAATAAAATATCATAAATCTTGATCCACCCCTATCAATTTCACCCAATCAAAAACAAGCACAAGGATCAACCAATTTTACCCAATCAAAAAAAAGCACAAGGATCAATCAACTACAACACTTTTCATATCTCCTATAAATCCAGTTCCTCAACTGCTCTGAAATTTTATTCAGTTAGTATTATTTTGCTAGTGCATGAAAATTACAGTTCCAAGCTGTCGTATTCAACTATTATTCCACATCATAGTGCCACATAATAAGTTCTTAACTCTATTGTTATATTGATGCACATTCATTTAATTTAAAAAAAAAAATTGCAATCTATATATGGGAGGGGAGCCAGTCATGGTGCACCCAAACTTTGGGAGACTATACTAAACATTATAAAAACCTGGTAATCCCAAAAATCTGTCAAAAGAAGCGCTTGAGAATTCTCTACAGCCCAATCTACTTTGCAAACAAATCTGACATGTAACCCACCGTGCATACTTGTTGGTGCATACTTGCTTTGACAAGGAGAAAGACTTGCTTGATTCAAGATATTTTTTGGATGTTCTCCACTATACTTTGAATTTTGCTAGTGTTATTTTGGTGTTCAACCCAAGTATTAATTGGGAAGAACTGGTAAAATTCTGGAATTTTACTTTATGTTGCCTTTTCATGTAGATGTATATTAACAAGTAATTCTAGGCTAAATGCTCTGAAATTTGTAGATGTATATTTACAAGTAATTCTAGGCTAAATTAATGAAATGTGTAGGTGTATATTTAAAAGTAATTGTAGGCTAAATTAATAAAATCTGTAATGTATATTTACAAGTAATTCCAGACTAAATTAATGAAATCTGTAATTCATATTTACAAGTAGATGTATGTTCTGTAGACGTATATTTACAAGTAATTCCAGGCTAAATTAATGAAAGGCTCTATATTTACAAATAGATATATACGAAATATACATCTACTTGTAAAAATACATCTACAGAATACACATCTGAATGTAAATATACATCTACAGAATATACAACGACAGGAAAAGGTAGCATAAAATATACAGTTACATGAAAATGAAGCATAAAATATACAACTACATGAAAAGGCAACATAAAATATACATCTAACATGTAATTACTTGTAAGTATACATATACATATTTCATTAATTTATCCTGGAATTACTTGTAAATATAAATCTACATGTACACATACATCTACAGGTTTCATTAATTTAGCTCAAAATTACTTGTGAATATTCATCTACATTAAAAGGAAGCATAAAATTATATTGCATGCTGCCTTTTTCATGTAGATGTATATTTGGTCATAAATTCAAATTTGTATTTGTTTCAATAACATTGCCTTCCTCTGTACTAGACCCATTTTCACCTTTGATCTTTGAAGTATCCATTGCTCAGAACATAGGCACTCACATCAAATGGTTGCACTTCCTTTTACGTTAGTTGATTCAATATTATAAAAATCTCATTGTTGTAAGTTACATCGGTTTGGTAAATTTATCTATCTTAGCAGGTTTTTATTGACATCATGAGGAGAAGGCAGCTTCCAAAAAGAGTAAGACCTGCATGTGCCAAAATTAGGGGAGCAAGATTTCCGCCAAGTGAAGAACATGAAGAAGAGGCTATCAATACCCCACCTCAAGATGTCGATGACACACACCACATGAAGAAGTAAATGTCCAAGCAATAAGAGTGAGCCCTTCAACACAAAAAGTGACAAAGCCAAGATCTGATTGGAACAAGTCTGATATGAATAATGCCATGAAAGATGTTGAAGATTATGGATACTCTACACGTGTTGCTACAAAAAAATGGGGTATACCAGCGACCACCCTTACTTCTTGGTTGATGGGCATTACCACCACTAAAAGAAAGGGTCCACCAACAATTCTAACAGATGAAGAAGAGATGGAGATAGTGAGTTGGTGTCATGAAATGGCTGACATGGGACATGGGTTAGAAATTATACAACTTAAGACATGTGTGGCACAAATCTGCGAAACAAGGTCTAACCCATTCACGGATGGTTTTCCGGGTAAGTCATGGTGGGCAAGTTTTAAAAAAAGACACCCGAATCTAACATTAAGGACAATTGAAGGCCTTGATAAGGATCAAGCAATGTGTTTGAGGCCATCAATTGTCAGTTCCTTCTACATTACTTTGTCTAAAGCTTATGAGGCCAACCCATATGGACCAAACCGAATATGGAATTGTGATGAAACTGGATTACAAGATGGAAGGAACTGTGGTATGAGAGTGCTTGCTAAAAGGGGTAGTAGGAGTGTCCCATATATCATCCCAAAAAGTAGATAATGGATTACCATATTGTGTTGTGTAAATGTTCTTTGGACAAAGCATTCCAGGATTCTATCTTTTTAAGGGAAGAACCATTTAGAAAATTATATTGCAGGTTGTGAGCCTGGAGCTTGCATGGCAACACAAGCACGTGCATGGATGACAAAAGATTTATTCATGAACTGGTTACATCACTTTGCAACATCTATACCTGGTGGAGTGTCTCCTACCAATAGGCATTTACTAATTTTTGATGGCCATGGTTCACATGTTGCTTTGGGGACAATTCAAGAAGCCAGGAGTTTGGGGATTGATTTGTTAACATTACCTGCACACACCTCTCATAAATTACAGCCATTGGATGTGAGTGTCTTTGCTCCATTCAAAACATACTTCAAGGAGGAGAGACGAAATGGATAATTGCAAACCATGGGATAGATGTGAAAAGGGCTAAATTAGGCCGAGTTAGGGAGCAAAGCATTCAAAATGGCTCTTACACCTAGCAACATTAAATCGGGATTCAAGAACAAGGATATGGCCTCTTAATCCCAATGCCTTGGATGAAGACATGGGACCTAGCGAGACATTTGACACATCTTTTCAAGATGATGTTGGTGTGTGCAAAAATATGCTTCATCTATCTAGGGTTGATTTAGAGCAAAGTGAAGATGTTGAGATGGTGCCTAACACACAATTGGAGAAAGAATCAGAACCTCAGCAGAAGGAGATAAATATAAATGAATGTGTTGCTCAACAATTGGAAACTCCAAACAGAATTAATCAAATCGATGAATCACTATCTATGTCCACAGAAGATAGCCCTCTTGATTGGATGAAAGAAGCAACTCTTAATCTTGGTGTAAACTTGAACTTCAATAATGAAGAGGTCAGCCTCTCTTTACCCTCTCATCCAACACTACTTCATGACTCAGATTTGGTGCACTACTATGTTGGCAGTCAAGCTGAAGAAAATGATGCAGATTCACAGTTAGAGGCAGCAGGGGTATTAGGGGCAAATTCAAACCAAACTTGTGAGGCAAACCAAGGACAAAAAACTCTTGGTAGATTCTTGAAACTCCCTGTGGAAAAGGTTAGAGAATCATCAAGGTCAAATAGTGCTTCTGGTATAAGATTGAGTAGGGAATCTCTACTAATCACTGCAGATCAGTACATGGAGCTTCTGGTTGAGAAAGAGAACAGAAAAAAAGAAATAGATGAATTGAAGCAAAGAAAAAAGGAACAAATCCAGGAGAAGAAGGCTGAATGAATTGTTGAAAGGGAAAGGAAGGAGCAGGAAAAGATTGAAAAAGAATATAGAAGGAAAACAAAGGAGCACCAAAAGTTGATTCAAAGGCAAGAAAGGGAACAAAGAAAGGAACATGAAAGGATTCAAAGGGATCAAGAGATAAAGGAGAAGGAGTTTGAGAAGGCAAGAAGAGAGTTAGAAAGGAAAAGGAGATTGAGTAGTCCAATTAATCCTTTTCCTGATCAACACCCAATGTTAAGAGAATTAATGGGCATACATTGCCCTTTATCAGTTTCAACACATAATTTTGCAGTTGGAGTGAATGCTTCTCCAAGTTCTGATCCATTCCCAACTACGCCTGTGAGGGATGTCAACATGGGGAGGCAATTGCAAAGTAACACCCCAGCTTCAACCTCAACTGCAGATTCAACACCGCCCTTCCTCGGATTTTGGAAATGATATTATCGAAAGTAAATATTTATTTTTGAGGGCTGAATTTTTGATGTGTGGAATTGGCCTTTCGATTTAAAAACTACAATATAGTAATAGTAGTTATATGGCCCAAGTATATTGTATGGCCATGTTTTTGTAATGGACAATGGAAATGTTTACTGAATGAATATATGTCTTCCAAGTTATGTGATTTTTTTCAAAGATTTAAACTCCTATTGTTTCTGAAAATTACATTGAGAAACAGAAAATAGTAAATGACAGTATGCAATTTGCCATTAATGTAACAGCTAGAAGCCAATAACACAATCTACCAGTAGAAAAGAAAAATATGTAATAGTTTCTATCACTGCCTCAATGAGGGTAAAAACCTCACCTATTATAACCGTATGGACTATAGATATTCAAAGAGAATCAAACAATTTCCAAACTTATTTGATGTGTTGATAAACACAATTGAAATCATGCTCTGCATCTGCACTTCCAATCTGAGTCACTCCAACAAGCATAACAACACCACTGCAAGACATGTACAAAAAATACTATCAATTTTTAATATGTAAAATCACCAAATTATACAAGGACCATCTGCAAAAACAAAATCTATATTACCGAAACTGTTAAAATCTATATGTGAGGAGGTGGTGGAAGATGTAAAACATCACCTGCAAATATGATGGTGATGGTTCGTATTCTTTGCAAACACAAGCTTTGGATGAGGGCACTCTTTGAAAAGCCTGTAACAAACCGTAAATCCAGTTTTCCAACTCATTAGAGATCGATGGTACGAAGATAAGAAAACAGAGGTGATCAAAACTTAACAAGCATTAGATATGAATGGAGATGGACTTTCTCAATACACAGTACACCCCAAAACCCCCAAACGGGTTTAAAATAAAACGTCAGTATAACCCATTATAAACGTCATTTAAACTATTCCCACAAAACGAATAGCCAGGCAATACACTTATTACTATGACTAGCTCCCAACGCAGAGGTGGTCAGTATATGGTTTTATAGAAATTATTACATTTCCCCATAGTCAGATAAACAAAAACCTACCCGATACAGAGCTTCTGTACAAGCAATAACCCGTAAAGCTCAAATTTTAGCTGGGTATTCCCGAAATAATGGTAAATGGTTACAAGCAATAGAGACCCTGAATAACATGGTTACATTGATTCATCTATAAACAACTGAGAACAAAATTATCAGGCCAAAATAGTAAGCAGAAGTGGAGTTAAATTTTCCAAAAAAAATAGTAAGTAGAAGTGCAACAGTTCAGAGAATCGCTTTCCTTCTACATTCGCAGTTAACAGAAGTGGAGTTACAGAATCCTCCTTGCATGATACGATTCCACCACATGAATCTGCTGAGGAGAATGTTCGGTATATGCCTGTAAATGTCACCAGATCCATTTTGTTCCATGAATTCGTTGCCCACCGTGAGGTTCAAGCGGGAAACTCCACGCAAGAGCTGGATGGCGGTGAGGGAGTCGTTGGTGCATTCAATATCAATAAATCAATCCACACTTCAAACATTAAGAACTGTTTTGCTATATTTACACGGCATTCCAGATGTTATTTAATACCATATCTACATGCGTAGATTTCGCCGTCCTCGAAAATAGCGGAGTATTTAGTAATATGTGGCAGCGAAAATAGTAATAGGTGGGGTGTTCTAGTAACATGTATTGGTCCAACCCCAGAAAACTCAAAAATTGTGACACCTCACACTCCAACAAGTATGTACGGTGGGTTACGTGTCAGATTTGTTTGCAAAGGAGATGGGGCTATAGAGAATTCTCACGTGCTTCTTTTGACATATTTTTGGGATTACCGGGTTTTTTTAATGTTCGGTATAGTCTCCCAAAGTTTGGGTGCACCATGACTCCCCTCCCATAAGCTGAAACCAAGTTCTTTTCCAAATCCTCTCGCCTACTGTGAATCTTGAGCACAAAACCAGCAATCCTTTGAAGCTTTGCTTCCTCAAATAACTCATCTAGGTTGTCCACTTGTAAGTCATTTTCGTACTGGAAGCGGATGTCATCATACGCTGAGCATTCCATGATGAAGTGCCATTCTGTTTCAACAACCCCTGTACTGCAGAAAAGACAAGTTCTCCTTTCCCACTCTTCTTTGGGAATAGTCCATCTGCCCGTTTCACAGCGAAGATGATGTGACCTGGTCCTCAACTGAGCCAAAATAATCCTAGCCTTACCTTTGATATCCACCCTTAAGTAAGCTTTGTTATCATGAGCCCAAGTGGGGTTGAAATATTTGATATAGTGCGCTTTCTTACGACCAATATTTTCTGTCCACATGATTTTCCTAAACTTCTCCGCCACATAATTTTTTATTTCCCTATTGCTGTTAGGGCACTCCTGGAAGTGGATGCCCCACTTCTCCATCCATTTGGTGTTCTGCTTCATCCAAGTTTTCTTTCTGCGCTCTAGGTTATCCTCTATAACCATTTTGGGCCAACGATGATTGTCCATGCTTTCCACTTTTTTCAAATAGCTTATTAGCCGAGTGATTGCCGAAGCTTCCATTGGTAAGATACCCGCTTCAGCTAGTAAAATCTCATAAGGAACCGTTGATTTAACTTTGAGAGTGCTTGTGATTAAATGTTTTGGATTCTTTCTACTGTCTCCATCCATGCTTTGACATATTACTTCCCCAGACTTCACACCCATAAAGGGCCACCGAGTGACCAACAGACCAAAGAGGGTTTTCTTAGTATTCCAGTCCCAAAGCTCAGCTTTCCTACATCTATTTTGGAGCAAGTATGATGCTTTCCAACCTCCTTGTATTCTTTTTGCTCTGCATGTTTCCCAGCTCATTTTGTGGTGAAAATCAATCCCCATATATTTATATTCTGTAACAATTTCCAATGGCCTCCCTTCAAAAAGAAAGTTAGTGTGCGTCCCTTTCCTTTTTAGAGAAAAAATCATGATTTTTGTTTTGTCGATGTTCACTTGCATCCCGACTTCCTGGCAAAAGAGTTCTAAAGCTTTTAGATGCTCTCTCAAACCTTGAGTTGTTGTTGATATTAAGATAAGGTCATCAGCATATAAGAGCAACTTCACCACATATTCCGCCAACTGAACACCCCCTCCCTCGGTATTGTGTAACCATTCTTCAAGCTTGTCAATGTATAAACCAAACAAAGTGGGAGAAAGAGGGCAGCCTTGTTTGACACCAATGTCACTACCAAAACATTCCGACATGCCTTCTCTAGTTCTGATTTTAGCTCTGACCTGCTCATAAAGCCTGTGCACTGCAGCTCTAAACTCGTCTGGAATCCCAAGTTCTTCCATCTTGTTCCAAAGTTTGTCACGAGGGACCGTGTCAAACACTTTCTTAAAGTCAACAAAACAGCAAAAAGCTTCCTCACCTTGTGAATCCCAAACCTTTTCAATCAAATGCCTAAGAGTTATGCAATGATCAATGGTTGAATGTTTAGGTCGGAAGCCTGCCTGTCCTTTTGCTCTTTTACCCTCTCTTTCTGCCCAACTGCTGATTCGGCGCTCTATCATGCCCCCAAACAACTTACCAAACAGAGGATTGATCATAATGGTGCGGTAGTTAGAAGGGTTATTGACATCCCCACTTTTAAATAGAGGAATAACCACACTGGTCATCCATTCTATTGGGAACCCTACTTGATTTACATTATTGAAGATTGTTCTAATATGTGGAGCAAGCACCTCGACCCCCCACTTTAAAAATTCAGCTTGTAACCCATCAACATCTTGTGCTTTTCCATTTGCTAGATTTTGAATGCCGTATTTGATGTCGTCTTCTGAGAATAGCTCGACTGAAGTCTGGAGGATGGGAGGGCTATCCTGTTGAAGAGACCGCTCGTATAAAAGCTTCGCATATTCTAACCAATGTGCTTCTGTGATATTGTTTTCTATGTGTGTTTTCTTTTGTTGCAACTCCCTCCAAAATCCTTTGGGATTGTGTTTTCCGAGAGCAATTAATTCCAACCTCCTTCTATTCACATAGGTTTCTTTTTTGTATTGAACTAGTCTCTTATAAAAATTTTAATTTTTTTATTCCCTCCACTTTCCCTCATAGCTCTCTTGTCAGCCTTACAATCCTCATCATACCATGGATTAGTGGGAAAAGTATTTGCAGCTCCCTTTCTGGGCTTAGATCTTTTGCAAGCACCTAAAGCCTTGTGAATTAAAGGTATCATTAGTTTACTGCCAACACACCCCCTTGCCCCCTTGATCATATTGCACTCTAAATCAATTTTTGCCGATTGAAATTGTTGCTCAAGGGCAGCCAAAAAGATTTCTTGATTTTCTTTATTCAAAATGATTTTTCCTTGTTTTGGATATGTCTCTGGCAAGTGATGGCCTTGGTTTCCTTGTTGCTGATTTGTATTGGTGGCAAGTTTGATTAAGAGAGGTTTATGATCAGATTTGAGCTCAATAGGAGAATCTCCAATTTCGAACTCGAGCAGTCTACAAATAGAACTCTGAGTGCAGATAACATAGTCCACAACACTTTGACCATTGTACGTTTTGCAAGTGATATTTCCGGATCTAGGCCAAGTCTTCATGCCATTACAAATAACCATGTCGTGTAGGCTACATAGACCTAGGAGCTCAACCCCGAAGAGCGTCACCCCTCCATTCCCATCTTGGGATATTCTTTCCCAAAACTTGTCATCTGCCTCATCAAGCCAAAGTGGATTTCCATCGTCACCTTTGGTGTTGTCCAACTGAAGAGATTGATTATTTGTCGTTCTTGCATTAAAATCTCCCATCATAATAATTTCTCCGTCTGCACTAAACAAAGAAATGTCTTTTTTTATTGAAGCATAAGGGTCCTCACTATCTAAATTTCTTTTCTTATATGTCTTTGATCCTTGCGGAGCAAAGTAGCAAGCAACCAATCTGATAGTTGTCTTGTTATCTGCTATTTTCAGCCATATATATTGCTTATTTGCATCTTCTTTTTCCACTTTAACGACCCCAAGCCATGTATCCTTGATTAGAATTGTGATTCCTCCATGCCCTTTCCCTGTCTCACTCCCTTCATTCCAAACTGAAATTTTCTTGTATCCTTCAAAATCTGGAACTCTACAACCATCATGTTCATGTGTTTCCATAAGGATTATAATATCTTTCCCCTCTGCTACGGGCCCCAAACCAGGTCCTCTTCTCCACGGGTACCCCCTGCAATTCCAACTTACTATATGCATAGGATCCCGTGGGGCCCCGAATTCCTATTTCCTGTTTGTTGAATACTCGCTGATTTGAGCTTTGCCATTCCTTAATTGTGCCCATTTTCCTGCCTCTCTTGCCTTTTTCACTTTCTCCCATTCCTTCTTACGATCTTCTTGTTGTGCGAATGTCAAATCCTCGTCTAGATATATATGTGTGCCTCGAAGAAGCCCCCTACTTTTTAGAATAGCTTGCTTGTCTTCTATATTTCTCATGACCACTCGCACATGTCGATCTCTTCCTCCTTCTATTCCCTTGCCAATCCTATTAGCTTGTTGTATATATCCTGTCCATTTCAACTGATCTTTAAGAAAATCCCTTGTCAATATGTCAGTTCTCTCTCTTTCACCAAAATCTCTCAAACCTTTGATAATAAAATTTAACGCTTTGTCCTGCTGATCTTTTTCTTCTTTTATCTGAAATTTGACATGTTTCTCTAAGGCTTGCCTTTGTTCGCTTGTTGATCTGCTTACCAATTGTGACCATGTTTTGGCCTCCTCTATCTGATCTTTTAGTTGATTTTCTTTTATTTCCAAGTTTTTGATTGTTTCTTGAAATTCCTTTATTTGTGTTGTTTCCTTTCCTTTTGCCGTTTCAGTGTTTTTTTCTCCCGCTGCTTTCAGATGACCTATGTCGTGTTTTAAAGCAACTAACTCTTGTTGTCCTCTTTCCATGAGGTTCTGTAGAGTTAGAACCTACTCTTTGAGAGCTTTATTTTCCCCTTCTAGCTTGTGTCTATGTTCTACACATTTTCTTCTTTCAATGTTTACTTACAACATCTGATTTTCTAAGAGTCACAGTCTCTCTTTCATGCTCATGAGTTCAGTTACATACAGTGCGGAAGACCAAAGCAGAGGCATAGATGTAGGACTATATAGTTGTTTGGGGTCTTGCATCACCTCCTCTCGTTCCTCGCTGTTTTTGCAAAATTTTCTGATTTGTTCAGCTTTGTAGCCTCTCTCCCTTCCTTATATACTTGTTTGCTTTCCTTGAATAAGTTGATCCTTGAAGACAAAAGTACCTTTGTTGTTTGTCATTTTAGGTAGAATCAAAGTTAGATTTTTCTTCTGGGTTTGCCTTAACTTTTTGGCTTGTCTGCACCACAAAATCCCCTTATATTGCTTTGCATTCACAAAAACTAGCTTGTTCCCTGTCCCCAGTGTATGCTTTTGAGAGTTTCCTGTATTTCCTGCATTTCTGTGTGCTTCTGCTAAATATGTGACTGGACCAATGTACTTCTGTATCTCTTTGTTTGGGTTGTCGTTGGGAAACTCGTGTTTAACCATGGTTTGCTTGACTTGTTTAGACTGTGCGTGTCGGTTTGAGCCCTCGGAGAAGAATCCACTCCCGGTTGCCTCTCTGACCCGGGCCCTCCTGTCTACCCTTCTGTCTGTGCTGACCCCACTGTCTGCTACCTTGTCTGTGTTGTCTCCACGCGATAGTCAACCCTACCCCTAACCTGTTGCCCACCACTGCCCTCCCTGCATGCTAACCCATTGTCTCGCCCTCGTTGTCTCTCTGCTTGCCCGCGCGGCATTGCTCTCTCTGCCTACTCTCGCGATTGTCGTCTCTGCCCTTGCCTTTGTGCGTGTCGGTTTGAGCCCGCTGCCCACCACTGCCCTCCCTGTTTGCCACTGATCAAACTTCTCTACCTCTGAGGCACATGCGCAGGCACAAGAGCAGCCACACTTGCACTTAAGAAGATGGAGGATGGAACACTTCCAAAATTGCCAACAACCTCCTCAAAGATCCAAAACCCGTGAAAATATCAATAACTGTAACTGACTTCGATAAGAATAATGTCGATGTTGATGCTCTCGAATCCGATGGCACGCATGCAATCCCCTGTAAAAAGCCCGACAATTTCCACACCACTGAAGTAGCTTATGATGGTGTTCGCTGTAAATGAGGTGGTACTAGGTCTGCCTCCATGATGCCTATCACTGCTTCCACAATGCCCTGTAGTGGATCCGCCGCTTCCACGATGCCTTAGATTCACCGAAGTTTAGACGTTAGCATAGAGTGGAATCTAAATGATGCCTTCGGAGTATGCAAGACCTATCCTTGAGGCCTTAAAATACTTTCATCAAACAGCGCAGGAGCAGCCGCACACTTGAGGCGCAGTGCAAGCGCAGAGCAGCCGCATTGCACTTAAGAAGATGGAGGATGGAACACTTCCAAAATCACCGACAACCTCCTCAAAGATCCAAAACCCGTGAAAATATCAATAACTATAACTGAAAGTATTTATTAGGAAGCTTCACGGAAATTTCTCAATATTAAGTTTCCGTACTCACGCAAATCGGTGTATTAACTGTGTCACATCATTCACCGATTTTATTATTCCAAATCGCTTTGGTGACTATGTTAAATTTGCCCTCCTTTTTTGATGATTTTTCTTCGTCATTAAATTTGATGTTTTTTTACGGTTTTGATTGGCGTTTTGACGTTTTAGTTTTTTTGGGATGTTTTTAACAGTTTTGTTGTTTTTAGAAAAACCATAACCCAACTGTCTGCTATATGTGATCGGGGCAAGGTAGATCAAACTCAAAGTCACATCAAGGAAATTGATTTTTATGAGCATTCAATCGGATTCAGTCAAATGAAATTCAAAAACAAGAAATGTCATACCCTAGATGAACCCTGCACCGTATTTTCCATGTAATCAAACAGAAGGCACAACTGCAAATGAGCTTTATTGTTTTATAACTTACGAAGAGCCAATTCTCTCCTCTCCCAGCTCAAGACAATAGTTTACGCCTTCATTATTTAATATCTTTTGAGAATAACTTTGATTAAATAATAGAAAATACTTGTTTGTTTAATACCATGGAAGGGTTTTATGGTTTTGAACAGCTTCAACGTGATGATCGACGACACTCCAGATCGAAGCACGGTCTTGGTTTAAATCCATCGGTTCAAAGTATTGATTTTACGAGAATTTGTGAATTATTGTGGAAGCCCTAAATTTTTGTGAATAATAATGTGCTCCCCAAAAAAATATCTTAAACATTGTTGCAGCATATCCATAAAACGCGGTCAATTCCTTTGGTGCAAAAAAATCTTATATTATTATTATTTGGTTGTGTTTAGGCATAACACGTGGGGCCCATAGCGTGTTGGAAATCATTGAATCCTGAAAATAAGAAACCAAATTCCATAATGATAAAATTCTTCAATAATATATCAACTTACTTTATATGTTACTTAAATGTGACTTTTATTCTTAAACTGAAAATTAAAATAAAAATAATAACAATATAGTACAATATTCAAAGTAACACGACCCTTTAATTATATTGTATCAAAATATGTTACAATATCTTAAATTGCAGGTATGATGTCAATGATAGAAGCAATCAATCAAAATTTTCATATACCAAATTTATGGAGGTCAAATTTTACTTGTAAATTAAGTGATATACTTTTTATGAATTCATTTTGATTTAAGGGGGTTTAATAGGAATATCTTATTTGTTATAAATCACACAACAATTATGACAAATGTATAGTGTAGAGTTGGTCTAGACAACAAGGTAAACAAGATCCTAAAAAAAGGAATGTGTAGAGAATCTTCGTTAGAATTGTTTTTGTGTTTTTCTAGAACTATAAAGTAATGGTTATGAGTGTTCTCACAAAAGAAAAAATTGATTTTTCGATCATGTTGTTAATTTCGGCATTACAAAAATTCTGCTAGATTTTCAAATTTCTACACAAATATCTAATAACCACTCACTTTCAAAACCCTAATAATACAATAACACCTAACAAAAACACAAAAAAATGAGGAATGTCGGTTCAAGTGTGTGCATTATCGCTCCATTATGATCAAGCCCATATGATGTACAATATTTGAAACCAACATACCAAATATTATTTAATGTTAAACAAGTATTCCAACGTGAATGCAAATGCCCAACCCTCATCACTTTTAATATTATAATGAATGATTTCAATGCAAAATATTATAAATGCTAAATGCTCTTCAATTTTTCTTTAATGTTTAAATGTGTGCTCTAAATTCTTGTAATCTATTTTGGCACGAGAATGCTCTTCTATTATTCACTTCCTTCATGTTCTAAATGCATTAATGCGCCCATAAAATTATAGATTTCTTGAATTCAAATCACGACCCTATTGGCATATAATTAATTGACATATCATAGACGAAAAAAATGGACAAAAATATAGACAATATGACATGGATGCACCTATAAAAATCCATAGAAAACATGGCCCTATAATTGTACAAAAATGGCTATCAGGACCCCATAACTATACAAATATAATTATAAGGGACCCATAATTATCGTTACAAATGGTTATCAAAAAATCTATAATACATAGATAAGGAAGAATCATAGAGAGAGAGAGAGAGAGAGAGAGATGATGAATATGCACAAAGGAAAGACCAAAAAATAAGGAAGTGCGCTAATATGAGCCCAATCTAGACCATAATCAAAAAAGCATGTGTACGAGGTAGAATATAATAAAATTTTACAGCTAAAAAATATCCCCTTAGTGAAATTATGTATCTACATGATACTTCACTTTGATGTGTGTGCACATACATATTAAAATGAAATAGACTTCAATATAGAGAAATATATAACATGACACCTATATTTGGTGGAAACTTGAAATACTACACAAAATTCAATGCTAGAATAATAATAGTGCTCTATATTAATATAAAAAGAAAGGCATACCACCTTATTCCTCCCAAGAGAGTTATAAATATATAATGAAACTATTATCCATGATCACATGTGTCATGGGATCTAGATATATGTGTCTCTTAAACATGTGCATGTTGATAAGTGTTTGCAAATGTACGAAGGTTTTCATGTACACATGTTTAGTTTAGATGTCGTGATATAAGATTTGCAACTATATATGTATGAATTTGTAACAAATTTAAATGTACACATAGAACAAATCAGTGTAATGTTTCATTTATATTCCTACACTACCACTATCAATCCCACCCCTTATCGACTGTACAAAAAAGGTTTTTTCAACAAAATAAAAACCAAACAACTGATGTAACACTAACACAATTTCTCTGAAATAATTACAAACCACATTAACTACAAATGTAATTAACTATCCAAAATGATATCAAATGTATTAATGTTTAGAGTGAAAAAAATTGGCCATAAAAGGCTACCACTCATGATATAAAATCTGCATATGTACGGAAGTCTTCATGTAACATGTTTAGTTCAAATAAAATAGTCAGCAAAATGCTACCACTCATGATATGAGATTTACAAATGTATATGTACGAATTTGTAACAATTTTGAAATGTAGAGGGACCCTTTAAATGAAGCGGTTCGTCTATATTTCTACATAACCAAAAACAATCACACCGCTTATCAAAATCTACTACAAAAGTGATAACTATCCCTCCAAATAAACAAACATATATTGTTCGACGTTCACATTGCATTATAGACATGCGATTGATAGTTATTACTAACAATTACATCATAAGTGTATGATAGGTATGTTCATAGGTGAATGACAAAGGTGGGTCGACGCTTTTTATTTTTATTTAGGATAAAGGTTTTCTAAGTGGGATCCTACCGAGGAACAAAAGGCCTGAAGCCTAGATACAAAAACGAGGATCAAAAGAAACATGACGAAACAACTACCAAGAAGAAACAAATGCACAACCCCTACGCAACACCTAAATCAAAGAACTACAATCAACCAATAGCCGAAGAATGTGATCTGAGTTTCATATGAGAAGGGGTTGATTGCAGTTTAGTAGAGACTCTTTTTTTGTTCGGACTACCATCCATGCACTAGAATCGAATAGGAGGAAAATATGTAAAGAGGAAATAGGTCGAAAGGGAGACCTATCACGACAAAAGGAGGTAAATGGACAGGATCAAGAGAGGGGTAAATGGTGAAGTGAGAAGGGAGAGAGTCCACCCACTAGCAAGTATTGGCCCTGCTATTTTCATAGTGTGACCACAATCCTCTAATATATGTCTCGTTTCAAGACACTGTGATAACGAGAAGCTAATTTTTCATAGTTCAAAAGATTTGGGTCCATGTTTTATCACCAATCTACAAATTTATGCACTCGGGAAGGTCCTGGGAGATATCTAAATCCACAAGAATCCTGGTGTAAGTAGTATGGAGCTGAAGGGAGGTAGCCGCATGATATTTTCAGAGGCCCCCAACTTATTACCAATGGCTTCAAGGCAAGATTTATTGCAAAGTTGCAGGGGGAAGGCACGGAGTCTAACCCAAATGGGCACTTGTGTTGAATGATTCTTTCAATGGATCAAATAAGGAATAACAAGGTTTATTCATTAGTCCATACTTGATCCCCCAAACCTAATACCTATTGTGTATGATTTCACGATCCTCAATAGATTCAAACATAACAATGAAATACGCTTTGGAGCAAGGATAAAGTTTGATCTTACCCTTAATTTTGGGGATCCATTGTTCAGTTATCCATTCATGTAACTGAGATAGCTTGGGCCAAATATTGTTAAATCTACATGAGACCATGGTTGTTGTATGCATCTTCTAAATCCCGAACTTTACAAAGCACATCATCTTCCAGCTTCAAGACAGGATTTCTTTAGTAGGTAACAAGATATTTTTTTGGGCGCCTATAGTAGGAGCTGCAAAGAAATGAAATCCCATGTCTCCCCTGTCATCCTTTGGGTCAACATTTTTATAGGTGAAGGATGAAAGTGTTAAATTTTTCTTATGTTAGTCCATGGACACGTGAAAAGCCTCCACTTAAAGAAAAACACACATGATTATAAACAAAGATGAAAGTTATTTCTTTCATTGATAATAAGAAGTGTGTAATTTTATTTTCAAATATCATAATTTCATTGATAGGTAGAAATGAATGGTAGAGTTAAGAAGTGTGTAATTATATTTATATAGAGTAATTTATAATATTTGAGTTAAGAAATGTGGGTTTCATAAATATCTATGATATTATATATATATATATATATATATATATATATATGTCAATTTTTATTTTTAAAAATATATATTTGATCAAATGGGTTGTAGTTTAATGGGTTGTAGGATGGTATAAATGATGTTACCTAACCATCCACTAAGATATAAATCTCACGAGATACCAAATAATTGGGGATGAGGTAAGAAATGTGGGTCTCATAAATATCTATCATAATATATATGTCAATTTTTTATTTTTAAAAATATATATTTGATATCTAACGGGTTGTAGTTTAATGAGTTGTAGGATGGTATACATGATATTACCTAACCATCCATTAAGATATAAATCTCACGAGATACCAAATAATTGGGTATGAGGTTAGTATTGCGTCCCAAATGAATTTGACGGTATAAATGATGTTACCTAACCATCCACTAAGATATAAATCTCACGAGATACCAAATAATTGGGGATGAGGTAAGAAATGTGGGTCTCATAAATATCTATCATAATATATATGTCAATTTTTTATTTTTAAAAATATATATTTGATATCTAACAGGTTGTAGTTTAATGAGTTGTAGGATGGTATACATGATATTACCTAACCATCCACTAAGATATAAATCTCACGAGATACCAAATAATTGGGTATCAGGTTAGTATCGTGTCCCAAATGAATTTGACAAAGATAAACGATGTTACCTAACCATCCACTAAGATATAAATCTCACGAGATACCAAATAATTGGGTATGGGTTAGTATCGTGCCCAAATGAATTTGACAGAATAGAATCGTTCCATCCTTGAAAACTACACGTAAAATTATGTACACCTAACGAGTGCAAGTTTCAAATTCAATCTATCTACATATCTATATCACATTTCAATCACTTTCATTTACTACCATATAATTTAATTGTAAATTCTTATTCTAATTACCGGAGGCGTTTACTTTGAAGAAGGCATTGCTGGGAAGTGTCAAATTCCGGTGATTTAATTTTACCAGTCGCCGGAATTTAGATATTTTTATAAGCCCTAGATATTTTTGTAACTTTACAGTGTGTTCTTCAAAGGCGGCAAAAGCTATGAGCTTGCTTGTGCTGTTGGACTACTTAACAGGCAGAAGCTCCACGATATTTCCAACGGCACGGCGTTGTCGACTGCACTGTACCAGACGACGGGGAACGCGGTGGGAAATGGAGTGTTTCTGAACATTATCGACCTCAAAGGCGGCAAGGTAGGGTTTGGTGCGGTCACGCCGGCCTCCAAGGCGAAGCTGGACGCCATGTATGCCGGGTGCAAGATCTTCATCCAGCTGATCACCGTCACGGGGGTTCTGAAAACCCACGAAGACGCCATTACTACTGGTCTCACTCTGTTCACTGCCCTGGCTCCGTTGCTTCCACGATGCCCTGGGTTCGCTGCTTCCACGATGCCCTGGATTCCCTGCCTCCACAATTACACAAAAAGATTCGTCGATAGGTTTCCTTCACTGAACTGATTCCTACGTTCCACATTAATCCAAGCCGAGGAATGACATTTAATATGAGCATCAAAGGAACAAATCTGATTTAAAGGGCACAGAGATTGCTCGAGACCATACAACAATAACTGTTGTATTTTTTTTTAATTTGTATAGGGCATGAAACAGGGAAACTAAGCAAAACGGAGGGATTAAAGCAGAAAGGTCTTTGAATTTATTGTATTAACAGCAAAACTTATGAGACGACTAGCATCGTTCAAGGAAAATATCTTCATTGTTAATGGCCACGAATTTCGTAAGAATGGATCAATAAAAAACCTTAAAATGCCATAAATTGCAAAGACGATAGAAAAACAAATCAGGCCGTCAAAGTCGCAACTAAAATGAACCGAATTTTGACAAAGAAGGTAATGTTTCAGACACAAGTGCAAGAAAAATATATCATTTGGCCTCAATTGTAGGCTTGAAGACGCTTAGATCTCTGAAACTTCGGTGATTTAATTTCAATAATTTTAATCATGTATGTTATGATTAGAAAATTGATGATAAATCAAAAAATAAAGACATGAATAGATGTTTTTTTGTTTTGGACGCTAAAACATTTTTATGATTGACAGAGGTGTCGCTCATGTAGAAGAATCCCGAACTCCTCTGTCAGAGGAAGAGTGCAGGGCAACAATAGATGAATTGTGGCCTAACAGATTTAAGCAAGCCATTATGGAAACACTCTAGCAGAAGATATGACTTAAATCGACAAAAAACATTGCATTGATTTTGTGAAGGACCAAGAGAAATCTGATTCTCAAGCTTGACTACAGAAGACACAACTACCAACTCTGTGTCGGTCAGTTTGTTGTAGACAATCTCAAACTCTTTGAAAATCTCACCAATCAGGGCAATCCTTTTCTTGTCAATAAGAATGTAGAGTAAATTTAATGTATAAGGCTGAAACTTGGCATCATTTGTAATGTCTCCGAGAATACCCTTTTTCTTCTCATCCGGTATGATTGGATTAACAAGGAAATTAAAAAAAACCTTATTGGTTATGTACTGAGAGAGCTTATCGATGTCTCTACTGATAGCATCTAGGGACTTCACAGACTGGGCCAGTTTTGCTAGGGATGTGGCATATGACCTGCAGTGTTGTCTTGCATAACAATACGAGTTCTATTTTTGCGAGCCACTTGAGAAACTTTGGAAGGGAAGGCACTGTGTGTCTTGAAGAGCCTTGTCCCAAAGGACCAGATTTTAAGGATATGTGGTAGTTTGATCCGTTAGCCCCTTTCAAAAGGGCTCTCACAGATGGTGCACACTAGACATTCAAGGCCACGAGAGACTGTTTCAATGATTCCATCTAACAAAAAACAGAACCAAATCTTTAGAGATCATGTATCCACCAAGAAATTTTTGTCAGATCGTGTGAAGAAGCAAGGTTAATTAAGAGCCAAAGCATTTTCTCTAGAAGTCAATTAAAGAATCCGATGCAGTTCTAAATGAGTTGCAATTTACGCCGGAGAGGATAACAATGTTTAGTTATGGGCCACACGTATGTTGGTATAGGTGAGTTGATCGGGGTGAATATACAGTTGTTTTATTTGATGAAACATTCACAATGTCTCTTGACGATGACCATGTCTTCTGTAAGATACAATTACGATATTCATTTAAAAGATAACATGTTGTATCATTTGGTTGAACACTTGGCATTTATTTACAAGAGTTCATATTTTGGCATTTAAATGTTCCCAAAGCGTAGACAACAATCCCATTTTGTCAGTATCCTTCAATCACTTCATTCCATGAGATGACATATCTCTAGGGAATTTTATGTTTGGTGGGTAGATGAGATTAAGAAACCTGCCAATGATACCCAAGATGTTGTAGCGGAAGAGCATCTCCACGCTTCTTATAAACGAGGCTTCCATCTTTGTGTTCTTATCCATCCGATTCTACTCCTGTTTACATTTGCCAGCATACTCCTCGCCTTGTTTCACCATATGCAACAAACAAGGCTCCAACCCAATTAGTTCAAATTT
The DNA here is from genome assembly GCA_018340775.1 of Taxus wallichiana var. yunnanensis. Lineage (NCBI taxonomy): Eukaryota > Viridiplantae > Streptophyta > Pinopsida > Cupressales > Taxaceae > Taxus > Taxus wallichiana. The sequence continues at coordinate 173,881,775 of CM031236.1, forward strand.
GCCAAAGTGCTCCCAACCTGTGCCAAAATATAGAGGAATTTTGTTAGATATAGTTGCAAATGTTTTGATAGACATGTATGCAGAATGTGGAACCTTACATAAAGACATGTGAACTGTTTAACAAAATGTAACTTATGTTCTTCACTCAAACATCTATCATAGATCATAGAATATATTTTACATCCAAACCATATTATACACATAAAATTCAAGCCCTCTCCGGCGTAACTTGCAACTCATTTGCAATTGCTAGTTTTAAAAAGTCACAAATTCAAATTACATGTATTTAATACACAATATTTACGAAGGAAATAGTCAAAAGGCCTAGGTGAAATTTAGGTTAAATGAGCTGAGCAAATATGGTAAATGTGGGGGTGCCTTTAATTAATGAAAACTTTTTCCAACCACGAAGCTCCTGCCAGTCAGACGAAGCTCCATCCGCAACTAACCCCATCGAAACTGTAACGTGGCAGACAGGTTCACGTGCCAGTACCTGCTGTCAGAAGGGCCCGGGCTTTCTAAATTAGAACACGCCTTTCGGCGTAATTAATTTACTTCTACAGCTTTGGAAATAGAGAATTATTTTAGTCACCGTCGTCGTGGAATGAGTTGGACATTTCAGCAATGGAGGGTGTGGATTAAATAAAGGAAACACCTCTGGCCTCCCTCAGGTAAACAGACGGCATTCAAGGTTGACCGGAAGTGCTTCATTTATTTAGTACTCATCTAATTCCACTCCCTTTCTCGTAGCAGCTTGGTGGAGTTTTTGAAGTTTATCCAAATCAGGGGCCATGGCCAACTATTGCAGACGTTGTTTTTCGTGTCAGAATGAGCAGGACGAAGCACTTAACCCGATCAAACGCAGCCTTGGTAATGTAGATCCGGTTGAAAAACTAGATCCGCTTATCGAATTCATTGAAAAGCAGCTAGAGAGAATAAGGGTAAGCTCGACGTTCCATCAATTCTCTAACCATGCACATTAACTAATCGATCTAACGTTTTTTATGTTGATGTTTGCAGGCTCCCGTTGAAGAAGCAGCTTCATCGTCTTCGGACAGTGCAATCGAAGCTGTGGCTTCCTGCACCAGGGTTGCTGCTGATATCATAAGCACGGCTGAAACCGAAGCCCAACATTTAAAAGATTCGGTAGTGCATATGTATATCTCTTCAAATTATTTTTGGTTCCTAATCAAACGATTGATAGAGAGGAAAGTATAATGGACAATCTTTTGTTTTCTCCAGCAATTGCTGAAGGTGTTGGGAGACACGACTTTGAAAGCCGTGAAACTGGTTGGGGAATCCCATTGGATTTTCTTAGGGTTGTCTGTAGCAGCATATGCTCTTGAGACATACCTGAAAATAAAGACGAACGTGTCCGACTGCATGGGGCTCTTGGAAAAGCTTGTTGAACTTGCGAAAGACCTAAAAATATTCCAGGAAGCAATGCCTAAGGAGAGCAAGGTTGTCAGGAAGGCGGTCCATGTAATAGTGGAAGGCGCAATCGTGTGTTGTGACTACATTACAAAAGGAGATGGTTCGAGGTAAGTAGAATATAATTTCCCTTTAGATTAATAAGTGATTATAGACATTTTTCTCTCTTTTTTTCAAAAAAAGAAAAAATACAAAAACAAGGGCTGCATTGCAGCAATAGTACCTGCCGTAAAAGCGTAGAAGCATGTTGTTTATATGGAAAGCAAGAAACGGGAAAGCAGGAAACGGGTAAAGAACCCATAACAGAAATTGATTTCATGAATGTCTATTAGTTATTAGTGTCCCTTCTATTTTATCATATTCAATATATCATAGAAAATAAGAAATCATAATATCTCATAGCAAACAGCCATCCCAAAGCTAATTGGTTGACTTACAATTTGAATCAACTTTCACTTAAACCAATTCAGTGGTAGGGGCGGTCCTGATACCGGCTTGGTGTAATCATCAAATATGACCACATCAGCACGATGAAAGGTTTCCTTCCAATCATTTAATATTTCCATATGTTGACTTGATGCATACTCCTTGAGGCGCACACCCAGCCCATTGTCATGAATGGTCCATATTTGAGGCACTGCATTAAAAGGTTCCTGCCTGAGACTGTAAACAAGAGCTTAAGTTATTTTCCTTTCAAAATATAGAGAATGGATTCTACGATACTTGCCACTAGAAGGTATAATGAAAGAAAAATAAATTAGGGAAAATTGTCGTCAAATAAAAGAACAAAGATATTTCTTAATAGATGTTGGATAAGGACTGTCACCTAGAAACCAAACTTTTAACTTCAAGAGTATTTGCAAGCACACCATCAAAATTGCATTGGGAAAAAGTAAAACAAGTCTTGTCAAAAGTAATGCTTGTCAAGTTAATTAATGACATAAAATCAAGTTGTGTGAGCTTTTCCACTCCTCCATTGGTGATCCGAAGTGAATAGACATGAAATTACAAAAATATTTTAGTATACCAGTCCTTCAGCAAGTTATAGAAGCAAAGAAAGACAATTTTGATTATTGTGTCTGGACATCTTAAACACTAGAATAAATTGATTGATTGGCTTACTATGTGACCTTGGTATGGTACCTCCAATGTTGTGCAATAGAGAACCCATAGAAGTGGTGACAAATGACTGTGTCAAACTAGCATAGAATTCTTTTCAGATACAAACTACGGTGTTCCAAATGTTACAAGGAAATCCAGTTATGAATCCCATGCCATTGGTTGACTTTGAATTTGACCCTCAAGTTTTCAACAGATGAGCTCCTCATACCAAGTCAACAAGTTTTGGTGGCCTTCCAAAAAGATGTAACGTGGCGGAAGATGGAACAATGCAGAGCATGGCCTGTGCCAAATAAGTAGTAGTGTTATTGAAAGCATCTGGTTGGGAATTGAGAAGATATTACGGGTGTAAGGAAAGCCAAGTCTTCAGAATCATAGACAGGAAGTAACTTAGTAGGGGGTTAATCTCTAAGGCTGTGTTAAAGTTATACCCTTGATGAACTGCAGTTTCTACCTCTTTTTTAAAAAATTATATAATTCTACAGAATGTTCTAGTTATGTACGAACAAGAAGGTAGAAGAAAATTAAGAAATGAACATCAAAAAAAAATATAGAGTGTCCGTATGCAAAAACAGTATATTTATTCCATAAATCCTTGAGATGGATATTTATTGCTATATATGGGGAATTAACCATCTGCTTTGCCACATCAAAAAAACCAATGGCCAAATATTCAGGGGAGTGTCGAGTGTGTGTGTGTGTGTGTGTGTGTGTGTGTGTGTGTGTGTGTGTGTGTGTGTGTGTGTGTGTGTGTGTGTGTGTGTGTGTGTGTGTGTGTGTGTGTGTGTGTGTGTGTGTGTGTGTGTGTGTGTGTGTGTGTGTTTGTGTGTGTGTGTGTGTGTGTGTGTGTGTGTGTGTTTCCTAGCTATTTACAAACAAGAAGGTAGAAGAAAATTAACAAAAAAATAATAAAAATCAAAAAACATATATAGATTCTGTATGCAAGAACAATATATTTATTCAATAAATCCTTAAGATGGATATTTACTGCTATATATGGGGAATCAACTGTATGCTTTTCCACATCAGAAAAATAAATGGCCAAACTATTCAGGGGAGTGTTGAGTGTGTGCATTGTATATTCTCACACACACATTTTCTATCTAAGAAGCAATCAGAAGTTTCATTTTCCCTATCCCAAAGACAGTGAACCGATCAAAACATGAATAGCAAAAAATAAACTTGAAAGCATAAAAATTTCTTACTTCAACCAATCTACTTTGAGTTTTAGTTCTGAACCACTTTGCAGGATATGAACAGATGTTCCCAAATTCTCCCAGAGTGCACGCATTGGCCCATCTTCCAGTGAATAAAGTTGTAAATGCAAGTTGTTTATATATAATAGTACTGCATTAGTTTTCATTTCCTCTGAATAAGAATAGCTTCAAATTCATTTCAGCAAATAAAGAACAACCCGCTTTATTAATTATCACATTGTTTCTACAAAAGACATGAGAAAATGATCTTTACATGCATAAGTTGTTTTGATGTTTATATTTCTCAGATCAAGATCTATGTTATCTATGCTCTACATTTAATTTTTCCTTTTTTTACTAAAAGAAGTGAGGTCGGTACCTCTTGGCACAACTATACCTCAAAGTCATATCCAAGAGCTTGTAGACCAGTTGTAGCAGTAAACAACAAAAGAAGGTCAGGGCCTCTTGAAAGATCAGAGCATACCTGACAAGCAAATGTATAAGTTAGTTAAAGCAAGTAATCATTCTGCTAGGTAAAAAAATCCAAACTACTTTCTGAAGAAGTTGTGTTGATGCTACAAAAAGAAAGAAAGAAAGATGTCATAATAATGTCCATGGATGACCAATGTACGTCAAGGTGTTTCCAAAGTACAGTAAGTTACAATAGCTAATCAAGAGCACTAAAAGGAAGACCAACAACTAACACAAAATTATATAAAACTCAAGCTAGGAAGCAATAAAACCAAAAAGAGAGAAGGCGAATGAGACAAGCCATTATCTATAGAGGTCATATGGTAAAGAGAGAATCCTGCCAAAGGGAAGGACCCTTGCCAAAACAAACCACCAACGGACACCAGGGAAGGGAGCATGGAGAACAAGGCTCTAGCATGTGTCAGAGTCAGGAGCACAAGAAAGGTCATCATCCTCGCCAAGCACTATTTAAGAGCCATTGCAGAGACTAATGAAGTTATCGGAGAATGACTTAGGCTGAGAGAGACTGACTGAACATTAAATCCTAGGAGGAAGCCAGTGCTCGGATGCCTATCATCCAAGGCTGACACAGGGAAGGCTTTCTCTGAAAGGGCACACTTCTGCAAGCAAACAATAGGAGAACAAAAGAAAATATGTCCAAAGTGTACATGGGATAGAAATAAAATGGATTGCCTTTGAAGGTCTCTTTTTAAAACAAAGTGAAGACAAGACTGGTTAATTTCTACTTCAGTTATGAGAAGACTTGCAAATATCAATCAATATGCAAATTTTCTCGCTTTGCATATCCATTAGCTATCAGCCTATCAGTCTGTGGAAGTATCTTTTTCCCCTCTGTTTTGTCCATTTGTCTGGAATTAACTATTTAGTGCATGTAGGGGATTAATTCACATAGTTCAAATGTTCTTGAGACATCTTAGATCCTGATCACCGGAAAAGTTGACTACACCTCTAACATGTGTTGATGTATTCCAGCCTGTCAGAAGGAGGCACACCACCACGGTTTATTATCATTGATGATGGTTGGCAATCTGTTCAAAAACCAGAACATGTCTCTGATAAGACGTAAGAGAATTTACGTTGCTAAACTTCTGAAATACTGACAATCCAAATTTTTAGAAATCTCCGAACAGATGAATAAGAACAAAATATTTCCTATAACTTTTTTAATTGTGCTTTTCAGGCCTTACAGCCGATTAAATCACATAAAAGAGAATATCAAATTTCAAATTGATGTTGAAGAAGGTAAAAGGCAAGAAGATCCCGCCAAGGGCATTCAACATATAGTCCAGATAGCCAAAGAAAAATACAATTTGAAGTAAGTCATTGCAACTTATGGAGAATGTCGATAGAAGTTGTTTTCATAGTTAGGAAATGGTAGGTCAAAGCAAGAAAAATGGTGATTTCAGAGCCACAAAATTGTTGGGTATGCTTGTAAACCTGGCTATCCTTGCCTTCACAGGTATGTGTACGTATGGCATGCACTTATAGGATACTGGGGAGGAGTTCAACCAGGAATCGATGAAATGAAAAGCTATGACTCTATAATGCAATACCCTGCATCTACTCCTGATGCCTTCCAATATATGGCAGAAACAGATAGTCTTTCTGTTCAAGGACTTGGCCTTATGAATCCTAAAAGGGTCTTCCTATTCTACAGTGACTTACACAGCTACCTCGCAGCATCTGGAGTTGATGGTGTTAAAGTTGATGTTCAGAGTATTCTTGAAACTTTTGGGAGTGGTTTTGGAGGTAGAGTATCACTCGCTAGCCAATACCACCAAGCATTGAATAACTCTATTGCTCAGAATTTCCCAGATAACGGATGCATAGCATGCATGAGTCATAACACATGATGCTCTTTATTTGTAAGAATTCCCATCATTTGATTCAAAGCTACAATAACTAATCTCCCCTAGCGAAATAAAATTGAAAGCCTTCGATTTTGTAAACATTACATTTTTACCATGTAGTATGAATCTCCCAACTGAGATGAAACACACAGCCACACACAGCCATGTAGCAACGGGAAGAACAACGGAGGGCATGCCTTGATGTCCAGTTCTAAGTCTTGTCGCTTGCATATAGATCAAACTGGTAGGCTCTCAAACAATGCCTCACGACTCTCTGGGTTGAGCATATCCCTTGGGCTTTATAGTTAGTTGCCATGTAGGACAATCACCGTGTGTGTGGAGGTATCCAATCCCACTGCAGGTATGTTCCTTGCAGAATGCTCACAAAGATTAAAAGGCTAAAGATAATGAACTCGGCCAACTATTGTTTTTTTTCTTTCCTCGTCCTCCATTGAGTGCAGAAATGAGAGGAGCTGAAAATTTAAGATCATCCTTTCCATTCGAAGATCTTTCCAGTCGGCTTGGTCTCTTTGTCTTGATAAATGTATCGATCAATATTCCAAAAGTGGTGAAGTCTAAGCCATGCAAAACTTCACTTCCGCAGTATATTGGTTTCGTTCCATGGGACCAATGATGCTCTATGATCTGGTATTATAGTTTTTCGCTCATTGAAACAAAATAGTATCTCCTTACATGTGATTTCTACCATATGTGATTGTTGAGTTCTTCACAAAATAAACTCACTTTCTTATTGGATTAATAACATGTGATTTCTACAATGTGTGATTCTGTTTTAATAGGAACAAGCTAAAAGGGAAAGGGTTTCTGAGCTCAATATACTTACAAGTGCAAGCCGAGGATGCCTGATTGGATGGACATGGTGCCCCCCATATCTGACCAATAAATTTCTGCCAGTTACTACCAAAATCTTAGACGGCTTAAACTTAACGGTCTCTCCAAAATAAGCAGGGATTTTCCGAGCAAGCGCTTTCAGATTGTTGTCATCCAGGTGTACAATCGATCTGAGCCACGGGGCTAAGCTCTACCGAGTTGGACCCGAAATAGATTCCCCACAATGGTCAGGTGGCGGTGGTTTCTAGCCCTTGAAAATTTGGGCACCACACCGGACCATCAGTTGGTTGTGTCCTTCTACATTAGGGAGAAAAGAGCAAGAACCATATGAAAAAGTAGGGCAGCGGTGCCAGAAATAAAAACCAACAAGTGGAGGTCATGCATACAGCCAGCTATCCACAAAGCAGATAAGAATAGCAAATTAATTGGCAATAAAATATAAGGCCGGCAATGAAGGAAAAAGCCGCCACCAATGAAAAGCAAAGAAAATAAAACATTTGGCAAGGTAAAACTATAGTCTTCCTAAAATATGGAGTCAGACCTTAAACAACGCCATAGCATTCCAAAAAAATCAGCCGATGTGCAAACTACACGCCCACCGCATGGAATTTAATAACACTAGCAATCGCATGCGAGCAATGCAATGTGAACGCCAAAAGGGAAGAATAGAGAAAACCAAAATTGGAGTAGAGTAATAAAGAAAGAAGTGGAGTTGGCTAGTCGAAGGTACAAGAGTTGTTGGTAATTGGAAACAAGCTCAGAAATACATTAATATTGAAAACTTTGTTAGAAGGGGTATATTGAAAACCAAAACCGGAGTAGAGTATATTTTAGAAATGAAGTCACATTGTTTATATTTGTATTCATGGTTTGAATTTGACATCGAGTTAGATGTTTTGTATGATTCTAACCATAAAATAGTTACAAATATTTTATTTGACTCTCTCATACAACTTAAATATTTAAAACATGGCCATCATTTTTATATAGAGTTACATGTAAAATGTATTAACATACAACACGTTGAGAATTGCAGAGTGTTGATTGGGGAGGGAGGAAGGGGATTTTTTTAAAGGGGGGGAACGGTGGAGATAACCTGGGTGTGCATCTTCATTTCTTTAGACCAGAAGTAGAGGGGCATGAGCCATTATTGAGTATTGCCCATAAGAAGAAAGAGGCGAAAGGTAAAGATTTGTAAGGGAGGGGACTCTAGAGATAAATGTAAATAGAAGACTTAATTAAAGCAATATGAAGAAGCTCCCAAATAAAAACACAAGATACTAGAAGTACAATTTGATTAGAACAAGATTTGTCAAACCCCCTTGAAGTATCCTTCATGTGCTTCTTCATTGAGCCAATATGAAGAAGCTCCCAAATAAAGATAATTACAAATTAGAACTTTCTTCTTTATGAACTTTCATGCCCTAGAATATGGTCTCTAGTCAACTTAAGATACACATTTAAGATGACAAATATCAAAATGACTGTACCAGCAATAACCTTAACTACACCCTCTATTCGTTTTGAGGTTCATGACAACCAAATAATTATTAATCTAGGCTTCACACATATTATTGCAGAAGAATATTTTAAATATGAAACACACAACTAATTTACCAAAGCATTAAAAAATCTACACCTTTTAATGGGAAAATTGGTTCTGGATTGACAGTGTTACCTTCTACAAATTTGATCAAAAAAATTGCCAAAAAAATTGTGTTGAACCTTTACAATAATGCTCATCAGATGCACACAACAAAAATTTGTTTACTACCCAAATATATATGAAGATTCTCTAACATAGATGACCTACGAGACACATCAACTATGCATCTAATTCAGTTATGTCATTCCTTCCATTGACAAATTCCATTAAAGCCACTCGAGCTTGTGTTGCAACAGGATCGCCTAGAACCTCTTCAATGTTTGGCACATTGTATTCATTCTCATCGACGTCAATTGGATCAACGCAGCCCTCATCAAATGCCAACAACATATTATGTAAAATGCAACACACCAGAATAGTTTTTGGTAGCATTTTCAAATTAGGTTGACATATCATGGAGTGCAAAATTCACCACGTACTCTTTAGCCTTCCAAATGCACACTCAACAACAATACGTGTCGAAGACAACTTGAAGTTAAATTCTCTTTTCTCATTTGTTAGAGCACCTGAAAATGGCGTGATTAACCATGGTAGTAGTGGGTAGCCTCCATCACCAATAATATACTCTCATGTGTGTCAAACCAAGGGAAACTGAGTGACCATTTAACCTCTCACCACCTTCACATAATTTGTAAAAAGAAGAATTCCGCAACAATCTGGAATCATTAACAGAACCAGGCCACCCGCGAATACATCCATGAAACGCATATTATGACAACAATGACTTGGACAGACATGTTGTAGTTGTGATCTCTGTCATACCAATCCGAAGAGCACTCGTTAGGTGGAAGTTGAAATTCAATATGTGTTACATCTATAGCCCCACAACAATTTGGAAAGCCTCGTTTCTGGTGAAAACCTTCTTTTACATGCTCAATTTCATAATTATCCTTTGGCCATTGGACATGACTACGAAAACGAATATGCATGGCATTAATAAACTTATTTACAACTCGACCACTTTGTTGACTTTCCACAACCAAATAGTTCACTAATATTAATCATTGCCATCCCAGAAGCTAATCGTAAAACCGCGATAGCCACTTGTTTCTCCACTGAAACACCCTACCCTTTATTGAATTTGCCAATGAAAATGGTATGTCACCTTGACTAAGGTCTTCACGCAAGGAGTCACACAAAGATTCAAATAATGCATATGGCAACCTAAAAATGCTGCGAAAACGTTCATCATCATATTTAACTTTAAAAATGTAGTGGTTCCACCAATGCAATGAACGTGGTTTGACATACCATTCGCCTTGATTTCTTACCCCCCATGGCAAATTTGATAATTCTGTTTCAAGGATCATGTTTTCTTGTTGAGAAGTGATGGCATAGAGCTCTACATTCACGTCATCCTCAATTTGAACATTTGAACACGCTACACTTTTAGTTGAATGTATTTTATGCTTCTTTGATACATGCCACATACTAGTTGAATCTTGTAGATCAACCCAAATTTGCAACGCTAATTGAACAATTGTAGATGCACATGCTAAGAGGACTTTTATTGCTTCTCTTGAATTATTATTCATTGTAAATTGATCCCTGCAAAATAAAACACAACACCACAATTGAATGTTAAATTAGTATCGATGTCAAGATCAAATCAGTCTAGGAAATAATAATGGTATAAAACATGGCATAAAATTCTTATGGTCAATTTAAACTTTCACAATAAAAGAAGAAAAACAATCAAAGATCTCAAGGGCATTATCATAAGTGGTACAAGTAGAGGCAGATATCCATTCCGCAGACCCAAAACCTGAAAAATGTGGCAGAGCTTAAGACCACCCTTATTCGTTTTCAACAATATCTAATTAATAAGTAAATAATCCAAAGCACAAGTTAGCATAGTAATTCCATTGAAAAAGCAGAAACAACAGAATTAGATCAAATGCACATCAAGATGGACTTTGGTTATAATCTTTCCATATGCTACATAACTGATTCTAAAAACTATTAATAAATGCATTGACCAGGACAAATCAGCGGTGCTTCCCAGCAATGGAAGCTTAAACAAATCTCATAATACTGCATGCATTATAGGCTTCCAAACTATAAATCTCCCAAGACTTCCTCCATACAACAAAGAAATAACCTTCAATTGTTTCTAGTTAGCTTAATTTTAAAAAAACCTTCTACATTTTAAAAGGGCAAGAGACTGCAAAAATTAAAAATCAATGCACTGAGGAGTATTTGCTGACAGTCTTGTTGGAGGTCTCTTCCAATCCTATGCGAGTTAGAAAACCAATTGTTTTGGTGAAATTATTTTATGGAGATGTTCCAAATATTCATGGAAAGGTTTGAAACATCATGAGAGAGGTCTCTCAACATAGGAGTGTATATATACAATACATATATAGATGCATTACGGCTGCAGTATGCGCCTGAGAAGCTAAATCATCTTAGAAGGTTGGCTGAGATGGGGCAGATGGAATGCCATGTCTTTGCTTGGTCTGAATAACACAAAGAAGGGGGACTGCCATGTCTTTGCTGGTCTGAATAACATAGCGGGGACCTTGACTTGTTTGAGAATGCCTCTCATGTCACTCTCAAACACAAACCATATGCCCTTTGAAAATTTCAAAACTGAATCTGATGTCTTCACACCAAATACGTCTAGCTTGTTTCACCATCTCATCCGCTAGCAATTCTATCAGGTGATTGTCTGGGTCGTGTTGACAGGTGCTACATATATAAGACTGCTGAGAAGGCATCCAAACAAACAGGATATTAGGAGGCATCATGAAATACAGAATAATCACAAGCCACGAACAGTGGACCTCCTTTCACAGGTCTGTAGTTGAATAATTAACCAGCGTGCAATGTATTCACAAGCAATGATCTCAGTGGTAGAAGGAATCTGTTTAGACTATTCACTATTTATCAGAAGTTGAGCTGAATACAAGATCTATTTTACATAAGACTGATCAAGTCACAGTCATGGCATATCTCTTGGACTATTACGGAATCCATATATGGTAAAACCAAATAGTAAAAAGTGCACAAAAGAAGATATATTTGATAACTTGGACTGCTCTCATACATTATTGAAATTCAACATGACAATGTTTGGAAACAAGAACGAAACTTGATGCTACAAATAGCAATGGACTAGATATGAAATGAGAGAAGTGGATGCTACAAATAGCAATGGACTAGATACAGAATATAAAGAAATATACATAAGACTGATCAAGTCACAGTCATGGCATATCTCTTGGACTATTATGGAATCCATATATGGTAAAACTGAATAGTAAAAGTGCACAAAAGAAGATATATTTGATAACTTGGACTGCTCTCATACATTATTCAAATTCAACATGACAATGTTTGGAAACAAGAACGAAACTTGATAATATTTGTAAACTTGAACAATCTTGACAACTTTGGAAACTTTGGTCTTTGGACCTTTGGTCATAGTGACCTTTACTTTAATACAAAATGTCATACAAAAAGATTTGATTGGCTACAAAAATATATGATTGGTAACATTATACCTAACCTAAGTAGTGCATAGATAAATCATTTATCATTACTAAATGATTCGCTAATCTTCAACATGGCCTGCCCAATAGAATTTAGAGCTGAAACCAAATTCAATTGGACATTTATCTTTTGCTCTTCAATCTTGATCATCTTCTCTTCATTCAAATCATCCCTTTGCATGCGTTGTTCAATGAGAGTACAATCTTTTGCATGTCATTGTTCAACCAGAGCACAATCTTTTTCATGACGCTTCATTCGCCCCTCCTCAGCGATTTGTAGAGTAGAAATAACCAACTTATTGTTTTCAACAATAGTGTCTTTGATATCTAATGTTTTATGTGATGTTTTTCTTTTTTTCCTATGGATTGACTTCCACACGCTGCTTTGGGTGTTTCAGATTCATTGGATGGATCATTTTCATTTAGAGCAGAAGAATCTTCATAATTTGCATGGTTTGTCTCAGAAGTGTCGATGGTAATATTCCCAGGATTGATACCTCGATCATGTCCAAAGTTTAGCTCCATTGCATCAAAAAGTTCTTCAGAGAATTTTGCAGGAAGCTTCTTCTCAGTTCTTTCTCGGGTTGTCATAGTCCAGTAACTATTATGTCCAGATGGAATGTTTTTTCATAGTCTCTAATCCTTTTATAATCAGGTTGGAGATGTTCCCATCGATCACGACATTGGTTGACTGTGCGAACAACACCATGACTAGCACAATAATTTTGCACAATTTTCCATTTTTCTGTAGATGATATGGCTTTACTCCTTGGACCACCATTGAAGAGAGTGTCTCTTTCATTTCGTTTAGCTTCAATTAGAACAAGTGTGTCTGTAGTGCTCCAACGGGTTCTACCCTTTTGTGGGGGAAGGACAGTTGATTGGTGTTTTAATATCTCTGCTTGTTTGGAAGCCATATCCCCTGAGGTAATTGAGAATCATCAACATCCATTGTAGAATGCTCTGGATAATTGATCCCATCACTAAAAATATTGCCTGTAGGAGGATAAACAACTTCTGCATTGTGTTCTTGCGTACTTGGAATAAAATCAGGTATAGATGAATTAGTGAAGTAGAAATCATCATCTTGTATTTCATTATCAGAAAGTAATGTTGTATATCTTATGAAGCCAGGCTTCATAGGAGTTGGGCGATGCACACGTTTATCCATAGATATGGTTTTTAAGCCCTGCGATAAAAAAATTGTATATTTAAAACATATTTTTAACCATAAACTAAAAAAAAGCAACAAGCTTTAGTAAAATGTAAAACAACTATTTTAATATATTTCTAAAAATATTGCATTGTTTTTCTTTGTTTGATTTACAAGTTAAATGAAGAATGCCCTTTGACTGGTGTGGTTGGAAATGCAGAAACCATAAATCAAATTGTTAGTAACATAATACCTGAGCAAACTCTTGCAAGGCAGAATATATATGAATATGATGTGGCCAACAATCATTCATTTACTTAGATGGTTAAAATTTCTGACTATTTTTTTCAGAGAAGTCACACTTTAGTGGTTCATGATATCAATAATCGAATGAATCATACAGATACCTGAGATAGAAATATAACTGAAAACACAGAGAAGATTTGCAGATAAAAAACAATGCCTCCCAATTTTTAGAAACAAAGCTGATATATGTAATGCATCTTCCCCCAACCAAATTCGTTGTTAAAAACAGTTCACATTAGCGGCCTATAATTCAAATTTCTTTTCCACACTTAGTTCTGCAAAATACTAAAAGCACAGAATACAAATCATCAGAAACCCAAACAAAAGGATCATCTCGGAAAGATTTCAATACCCAACTAAGAGAAAAAGGTAGTATGATAAATTTCATAACTAATGCGTCTTGCAGGTTTCACTTAAAATCTAATTGCAGCTTTAATGACTATAATTTCGTTTTCATTTATTTCCATCATTCCTCATAAATCATTGGCTATGATTCTATTTCAGATTTATTTAAGAAGTGAGCGAATAGAGATAGATATTTGCACCATGCTTAAAACACTTTAATTCATGCTAGAAGCAAATTTAGTTTATGGGAATTTGATATGACAGGAAATTTAGAAGCAGATTTAGCTTAAGGGAATTTGATATGACAGGAAACTTCAATACACATGGCTGCAATCACTTAAAATCTAATCAGCTCTTCGTGTATCAAACCTCCAGATTAAAGATTTTTTTCTCATTGATTACATTGCAACACACAGCATGCCTTTATATATACCATCAACCTTGTTGAACATATTAAGCTGTTTACTCCTACCTGCATGAATATATCTATTGAACATTTTGTTCCTCTTATAACATCCCCCATAACATTCCCCGTCTGTTCTAACACAGATGGCAATTCCAAGCATTTGGTTCTCAGCATTGGCCTTTGTGGTCTCATGGTCAACATGACAATTTGCTAGTTCTCACTTCCATCCTTCAAGAACTCAACACATTGTCCAACTTGACATGACAATTTTCTAGTTCTCGCTTCCATCCTTCAAGAACTCAACACATTTCCCAACTTAATATCCATTCCACATAGAAGGCATTACACCAATCGATCAACAAGTGGCTTTAGAAATGAGAAATTCTTCCTTCATTTCAGAAACATACTATGTAGGTAATTTCCATAACATCCATGTTTTCCCTGCACCATTTATAGAAAAAAGTTGTATCACACCAATAAATTCCTCCTTAAATTATCTCCTAAACCTATTTGGAATTCCTAGTCTCTTTGCCTATCAGTAAAATGCAGTCATAATGTCTTCTCAACTCAGCACCACCTCGTTGAAAATTGGATCTTGACTGGAAGCTGCATGGATCTTGAAAGCTCTTTCATCTTTCATTTTCATTCTCAGAAAAGAATCTGGAACTCCTGGTCCTCTTTGGTACAGACTGTTAAGTCACTTTACTATCATCCTATATGGAATTGCTATCATCTATATGGAATCTACACAGAGGTCATCTGGTAATAACCAATTTCTTTATCGAATTAGAAACGGTAATGTTCATTTACGCTGAAAAGCATGGATATATTATAGAAACTAATCAATCATATCTATAATGTCCCTGGAATCCAATTTATTATTGTACAATGATATGCATGACATCTCTTCTTTGACAATCTTTCAAATGCCTCATGTATCACTCATAAAGTGGAGTTTTATTTTTATAAAAGCAGGAATGCTTCTGTATTTCCAAAAACTCCAGCATCTACAGTTCCAGTATCTTTCAAGTTTCCCCCACCCAAATGAGCCTATCAATGTCTCTCAAAATAGAAATATTGCACTTGAACATCATCAATGCATAGAATTCATCGGGCACAACACAATGAAGTTTAGCAGTAGGTGGTGGATACTCGTCATTCCTACAACTGGATTATAGGTTAAATTTCATGGCATTAGCAATATTTACAGCTAACTATATAATATCAAAACAAGTTGCATGCAAACAAAAGGAGATCTCCAAACCCAGTTTAATTAAAGCAGCACAAGCAACAGGACTGGTAAAGAAAACACAAATAAAAACACAACACGAATAACCTTAACTACACCCTCTATTCGTTTTGAGGTTCATGACAACCAAATAATTATTAATCTAGGCTTCACACATATTATTGCGAAGAATATTTTAAATATGAAAGACACAACTAATTTACCAAAGCATTAAAAAATCTACACCTTTTAATGGGAAAATTGGTTCGGATTGACAGAGTGTTACCTTCTACAAATTTGATCAAAAAAATTGCCAAAAAAATTGTGTTGAACCTTTACAATTATGCTCATCGATGCACACAACAAAAATTTGTTTACTACCCAAATATATATGAAGATTCTCTAACATAGATGACCTACAAACACATCAACTATGCATCTAATTCGGTTATGTCATTCCTTCCATTTCATAGAAAGGATTAGAAAGGTGTTTGGGGACCTCTCACATTGCACATGAGAAGATGGTCAAATATGACATTGACATTGAACCTCATAGTGTGCCACCTATAGAAGATGACACCACCTTCTTCGATCCTAAAGAGGACTTTGATTCACATTGATCACAGGTATCCTTGTAGTCTCTACGCAGGGACCTTATTATCATCTTAACCTTATCCCCTTTCTACTCCATAATTAACCACATTTATCCATCCCTCATCAACTAGGACCAACAATATCACATTCTAATCTATCTGGGTCAAAAGCACATTATGACAATTGATCCCTTCGCCGAACCCCTCGAATTCAAATAATTTTGTATCCTTGTAGTCTCTACGAGGACCTTAACTCTATGAACCTCTTTTAGGATATTATCATCTTAACCTTATCCCCTTTCTACTCCATAATTAACCACATTTATCCATCCCTCATCAACTAGACCAACAATATCACATTCTAATCTATCTCTTTTAGAATGAGGAAACAATAACAAAGTTCATGGGATTGCAGGATGGAATCTCCTCCATAATCCTAAAAAAAGTTCATGGCTTCGTCATTGACCTTGATACATTTCCATAATTTGGGGAGGAGGATGAGCTATATGGTCAACAAAAAGCTAAAAATTCAATAAAAATCAACAAAGAAAAAAATAAAAAAATCCATGTCTCATAGTGAAAACTTTTTTGAGACGCTCATAGATAAATAATATAAAAATGAGAAGAAGGAAATGCAAGTGACCAATCTCTTAGTTAAACTCTCGTAGAGACTCCAATAGAGGAATAAATCAACCTCCCTCCCGATCCTACATGAATGGAGGGCGACTCTAAGTTGTTAGTTGAGGAAACTATTGACATCAACATTGGCACAAAAGAATATCACAAAGTGTGAAGTTTGGGGAACCACTTAGTCTAAAAGAAAAATAAAACCTTTGCAATGATTTTGAGAGAATTTTTAGACATATTTAATCGGTCTTGTGTGGATATTCTTCATTATATCCTTCATTAGTTGTGCATAATTTAGTTGTTCACGAATCAGCAAAACCAATAAAAAAAAAAGTTTTGTAAGATGCATCTGTGAGTTATTCTTTTGGTCAAAGAGGAGCTTGAAGAGTTGTTAGCACTAGGGTTTACTAGGCCTATTAATTATTTGGAACGGATTTCCAACATAGTCCCTTATCAAGAACACATCCGACTGTTCAACCACTTCAAGAATCACGATGTTGCATTTCAGTGTGCTATTTGTTCTTCACTATGCTATTACATCAGGGATTTATGTAGGAATAGCCACATATACATGTGAATAGGAATGAACCTTTGTTCTTATTTTTCACACCACACTGAAATGCTGAAAAACTAAAATCCACACCACACAATTGTAATGAAGCATAGTGCACACTACATAACTAAAAGCACATACTCACACCACAAAAAGTGCCACCATAACTAATGTGTGGCATTGTTGTTGGTACTGACGAGTTCGTTGAATGACCTCAACACTTCGATACCTCCGTCCTCTAGTATCATTGTTAACTGATTAGAACTCTAACAAACAATCACTTTTCTCATAGTTGTACTGGTAGGTAATAGTTTAGTATAGGTATCTATTACATCCTTCTTAACACATGTTCTATAACTCCCTGTTCCTACGGGTAGTCAACGGCAGTTCATGCATTCTTCAGTTTTGTATAAATCCTCCCTCCGTATTGGTGAATAATCAATAAGCATTGCATGTTTTTTCTCTCTATTTGGTATCAGAGCTATACTCTCCAGGCCTATGCATGAGATCAGAGCTTAAGAAATCAGAAAAAGGAGGACGTGTAGCATTGGTTTGGGTGCAAAAATTGTTTCCAATCGACCTGTTGTTTGGCGCATTGTTCTGGACCTGCGTGAGGGCGGAGTAGATCATTGGTAGAGACGTGTTTTGGGAGACGTAGAGGCAAGACGTGGGGTTTTTTAATCTACGACCTGTTCCGCGTTGAAACCAGCGTAGAACCTTTTGCGTTGGACCTATGGGGAGCATGTGTTTAGAGTGAAAATCAAAACGCTACCCCTATTTTTAGCATTTAGCTGCGGATTGGCACGTGGCTTTTCCTTTTATTGATGTTCTGATCTCTTTCTTGGTTGTTTAGCTTGCTTTTTTATCATGACGTGGAGATTTTTCTTTGTTTTATGCTGCTATGTTTGGTAGAGGACGTGTTTTCTTCGTTGCTCTGGCACAATCTACAAGAAGATAAACCTGCGTGGAGATCCCATGGCTGTTTGCTGCCAATGTTCTGAGCGTTTTCTATATGTTTTTGGCGTTGAAATCACACCTAAAAGTGGCATTCAAAACCTGCGTTGAAACCTGTCAAACCAGATCAAGCATGGCCTTTCCAGCAGAGGCGTGTAGCTGTAGTGAGGAGCTGTTGAGTGCATGCATGATCTGGTGCATGGTTTGTCCATTTGTTGTTATATTTTGGCCTTTACCTACTGGGACGTAGGACTGCAGATCCAAAATCAGACCCAAAACTGCTACATGCATAGAGTCCTACCAGATCCAAGTGATTTCCTCTATGTGCAACAGATCCAAAGGCATTTTCCTCTCTAGACAATGACACTCAGGCCGCGAAACGCCTCCATAGGAGAGCTTCGGGTTTTATTTCACCTTGCTAGAAGCCCTCCATGACACCGGAAAATTTTAGTTAAACAAGCTCATCTACCAGGGACTTATGGACTATTTCTAGTTTGACTTGTACTGCCAAGCAAAGAGAACACAAGCAGAACTCGAAGCTGGATATGACTTAAATTGTGAAGACGAGGTTGAACGCCCATAAATGTTTCCCCGTCTCTAAGATTATGATTACCGAGCTCATCTCCAAGCTCGATTCTCTCGCTCATAAGTCAAAATCTTTGTAGTTTTCTCCCACAAAGCAATAAATTTTAAAAAAATACATTTTCTTCTCCAAAATTGCTTCGTCGATGCCCAATGTTTAAAGAGGAGAACTATGCCACCTGAAAACCAAGATGCGTACCATCCTTCAGTTTGAGGGACTATCGGGCATTGTCACAGGGTCTGTGTCGGTTCTTACTGATCCCGATGAGCTATTGAAGTATTAAAAGGATGATGCCAAAGCCTTGATGTTGATCATGTTAAGCATCATTGATGACGTGCAACCACATGTCTGGGATGAAATGAAAGCCAAGGCAAAGTGGGATAAATTGACAACCATCTATGAGGTAAAGAATCAGACGAAGATCGTCCATCTGTAGTCGCGGCTTCACACACTATCCATGGCATCCTACGAGAAATTTGAGGAATTATTTCGTCGGGTCGATGAGTTAGGAACGGAATTGTTAGCACTCAGTGAGATGGTCGAGGACAAAATATTGGTCCCAATCACCTTGAGAGCTCTCCTTTCCCAATTCAGAGTGTTCATCACAATGTTGAACATCTCCAAGTAGAAAGTGTCATTCGAAGAGCTCATGAATTTGCTACAACAAGAAGATGCCATCAACTTAGTTCATGATGAGTTATAAGACAAGGCCCTTATCTTAAAGTTGTAACATGGTCAAAAATTATGTAAGGGACCCTCGGTGAAGCCACATAAACAACAACAATAGTCTCCACAACAACAAAAAAATCTCAAAATTCGAAGAGGTGGTGTCACATCTGTCGAACCAACACCCACGACATGGAAAACTACTTGAATAATGGATTGAAACAAGGGTCTTCTAGTCAAAAATCACATCGGTGCACGACAATTCTCGGAAAATGAACTGGAGGAATCGGAGGGGACATCTTGCAGCTCAAAAATGATGGATCTGATGAGGAGACACCTACGAGAATCCAATTGTGGTGCACATACAAACACAGTGCTAGTCTCCCAAACCTTGTAACCCATGAGAAATGTCAGGTGACAGGAAGTTGTTTGATTCACTGACACACCAGCGCACTGCAAATCGGGTTAGGATTGCTAACGATAAAGAGTATGTTGCAGAACGAATAGGCCAAGTCACCATTCCTCTCAAAACATGCAAATGTACCCTCACAAAGGTATTATGTGTTCATGGATTAACATCCAATATATTATCAATCAGTCATCTTTTAAATCATCATCTGAAGGTGGAGTTTCTTGTTGATAATGGCATCAAATCCTGCTTAATCTCACGAAAAGGTACGGTTCTTGCTAGAGATTTTTGAAAGAAAAATTATTTTCCTTACATGATGTTTCATCTTCTATAGTATCTTTATCTGCCTCTGCACTGGATCTACCGCTCTCTTGGCACCACCAATATAATCATCTCTCTCGTTGGATCTTTGTAGCAATTCCCGTTCAAAGCCTATAGTACATGGACTTCCCGAGTTGTCTAATTCCTTTCCCATTTTCGTTGGATGTCTTACGTAAACAAAACAAGAATCCTTTCAAGACAAGCACCTTCCATGCCAAGAAACGTCTGGAGGTTGTTCATATCGATTTGCTCGGACCATTACCTTCTTCATTTTGAGGATATAAGTACTTCTAACTGTTCATGGTTGAATACTCTCGGAAGACATGGGTGTTTTTCCTTAAACAGAAGAGTGAGGCCTTTCATCATTTTTAGGTTTTCTATCAACGTCTAGTGAAGGAGACCAGTAAACCTCTTCTTATACTTCACTCAGATCAATGGGGAATTCACGTCAAAGAAGTTCATGGCATTCCTGAACCAACAAAGCATCAAACACAAACTTACTGCTCCCTACACACCCCAAAGCAGAATGGCATTATTGAGCATGCAATCACACTATGATGGAGAGGGATTGCTGCATGTTGTCAACAACAAAGATAGAGGAACTATATTGAGAAGAAGTAGTACAAACAACCATTTATCTTCTCAACAAGGAACCAATGAAGATTCTACAATACAAAACTCCCGAATGTGTATGGAGTGGTAGAAAGCCACCAATTTCTCATCTGCGGTGTTTAGTTACACATCATGTATGCATGTCCCAACTCAAAAGAGGAAGAATATCGAGCCAAAAACACTCTTGTGCATCCTATTGGGCTATAGAACTACCTCGAAAGCATACCATCTCATAGATCCTGAGATGAAGAAAATATATGAAAGTCGAGACGTGGTTTGTGATGAGTCATCTTTTGACTTGCGATGCAGAAAGAAGAATCAACACCAACCACCTCTCACCAATTGCTCTCCGAGTCAAATGATGAGCAAGAGGAGACTTCTCACAGAAAAGATGAGTTGTAAGGGGAGTTGTATGTTGATCTTGGAAAATTAGAAAATGTTACCATACATCCACCAGGTAGTTCTTCACATTAGCAGCAGAGTTCTCATCCAAAGTGGGTACGAAAATCTCTCCCGAGGAATTCTTCTGGAGTTAGAACAAGGAGTTAGACAAGAAATGAGGTAAAATTTTCACTCATGAGTATAGTAATTGGTAAAGACTCAAACTGATAATGTTCAAGAAGCACTAAGCACAATTGCACAAATATTGGAGGACCAAAAATTGGACAAAAATCTATTTTTGTTCATTTTTTTCGTAATGTGCTCATGTTATGGCTCGGGCGTGTCATAACGTGACAGGGAAAATTTGAGGTCACATTATAATGTGAGCACATTACGGATCATACTCACCAATCCATAAAATGCTCATGTTATAATGTGAGCGCGTTACAATTCAAATGTACCAAGCCGAAATGCACTCGCGTTATAACATGAGTGTGTTATAACGTGCTCACATTCATGTTTGCAATGTCGTATATCATGGTATCCCTCCCAAATGGACATATTCTATATTGCAAATAGGAACATGAGCACATTATAACGCGCTCATGTTTCATCTTCTTTGGGTTTGAAATTCCCAATCCATAGGCTTGGATTTTCCTTGGATATCCAAACCTAAGGTTTGGACTGTGTAATCCATGAATAAATCCATGTTTGAGATAAAAACATTACAATCTCACATGTACATGCCGATATATCATGTGTTATAACATAATATTAAAAAAATTATACTACGATGTCAAGCTCGGTTTTACCTTGGTGACGATATACTTCTTTCTAAAATCCTATTAGTTTAAGGCTTTCATCCATAATTTATTTTATTAGTGCCTTCTTTTCTTGCCAAAACCTATGCATACATTGTTGTACACAATTTATGATTTTTTCATCCAAATTTCAAAGAAAAACCTTATCTAAACTCCATTCTACACACATTATAAAAAAACAAAAAAATCGACTAATTTTCTCATATTTATAGGGGTGTACACAAATATTTTATTTTGCGGGATGTGTACACTTTGAAAATTAATTAAAAATTATATATTCATCCCAAATTTATGAAAAATTAATGGGACCTCTTACATGGTCTTCACTAACTTTCTACATAAGGGATTTCAAAAATAATTTATAAAACTCAAAAAATGGGGAGGGGTGCACACACAATAGGTTCTTATCTTTTTGACACAAAAATAGACATACTTTGTGTGTGCACCACATTTGAACCTCTTAATCTCCACCATTTTTTTAAAAATAGTAGTTTAGAAACTAGATTATGAGCTCTATGGTACTTATTCTTATCACTTTATCAAATTTTGAGCATATGCATGCCAAATTATTAGATGAAGTTCAAGTTTTGCTGATTTTAGGAAAAATGTGTCCACTTTTAACCCCTTTTGGTCCCCCATTTCCTTGCACTTACCCCTAAGTTAACCTCAATGGGAGAAATCCATGGATGTTGGGTATGACTCCCTCATGCAAAATCGAACTTGGGAACTTATCAATCTTCCTATTGGAAAGAAACCCATAGGCTATAAATGGGTTTTCAAAACTAAATATAAGGTAGATGGATCCATCGACAAGCACAAAGCACAACTTGTAGCAAAGGGATATGCTCATAAAGAAGGCATTGACTATGAAGAAACCTTTGCACCCACTGCAAAGATCATCAGGGTTGTATGCGCCTTTGGTAGCACAAAATGAATAGAAACTTCAATAGATGAACGTCAAGAGTTCTTTCTTCAATGGTGATCTCAAAGAAGAAGTTTACATGACCCATCCAAAAGTATTTTTGATCAAAAGCGTTCTAAAAGGTATGTCATCTCATCAAATCACTGTATGGACTAAAACAAGCTCCTAGGGCATGGTACATCAAGATAGATGATCACCTTTTACAGCATGGTTTCACCGGTAGCCCTTGGATTCTAACTTGTACATAAAGAAGGCAGAACAAAAATATTCATTCTTGTTTTGTATGTGGATGATCTTGTGATCACTAGAAGTTCGAAGATCATGTTGATATTATGAAGAATGACCTCAAAAGATCCTTCGACATGACTAACTTAGGGCTACTCCATTACTATCTTGGCTTGGAGATATGGTAGAAACAATCACATTTTTATCTCCCAGACATAAATATGCCAAGACACTCTTAGAAAAATATAAAATGTTAGATTGTAAACCTATTTCAACACCAATGGAAAAATTTTACAACTCTCTTGATTCCAGAATCACCTCAAGTGGATGCAACTCTTTACAGATAACTCATTAGGAGTCTCATCTACTTGACCTACACCAAACCAAATCATATGTTTTACTGTGAACTATCTCTCGAGATTCATGCAGGAGCCAAAGAATTTTCATTGGGTTGCATAAAGTAAAGCATGTTTTGAGATATGTCCGAGGTACACTTGAATATGGTCTAGAATACAAGAAGAATACTTAGTTCTTCTTGTAGGGATACACTCGACTCGGACTATGTTGGATCTATTGATGATAGAAATTCAATGTCAAGATACATATTTCATCTCGGATTTGGACCGATCTCATAGATCAGGAAGAAGCAAATTGTTGTTGCTCTTTCATCCATTGAATCGAGTATTAAGTCACACATAGAGCCGTGTGCAAGGCAATATGCTTACGCTCATTCTCGCTAACATGAACATTTGTGAAGAGAAGCCACCTATTCTTCATTATGACAATCAAGGTGTGTTGAAGCTTGTGAAGAATCCTTTCTTTCATGAAAAGACAAGGTATATTGAGATCGAATTTCACTACAATTAACAGCAAGTCTTAAACCACCACATCCATCTCTAGTATTGCCCAATAGATGCACAGATAGTTGATATACTCACCAAATCCCTAGGAAAGGTGAAATTTGGACTATTTAGGGAGTACATTTGTAAAAATAATGTAATAAGGGGGAATTTTAGCTGATTAGAACTCCAACTAACACCAATTTACTCATAGTTGTACGGATAGGTAATATTTTAGTGTAGGTATCTATTACATATTTTTAACACTTGTTCAGAACTCCCTATTCATATGGGCAACAATGGGAAGGTCATGCATTCTTCATTTTTGTATAAATCCTCCCTTTTATTGGTGAATAATCAATAAGCATTGCATGTTTATGCTCTCATTCATGTTGCTCGCTCGATTGGATATGATCATGAAACTCAACAATTTCCACATTGGTTTTATTTGTATAATTTCCCCCAAAATGTGAAATAGTTTATTTTTTGGATGTCGAGTAACACCAAAATGCGTTTGTAAATTTTTATTTTATTTTACAGACATTTTACAATGACACAACTTTTGACGACAACTCACAAATTTGAAAACAAAACTTTTAACTCTGACAAGATAACTAGACTAGAAATTTAAAAAGTAATAAAATGAGATTACTTTTAAAATGAAAATGACTTTAACTATGACAATTTATATTTGACAATCTTTTGATTTTGACAAGAAAATTTTATGACTTTATCTCAAATTGTTTTTTTTTTGGATATGGTAAAAAAGTTTTTGTTTTGAGGGTACCAAAAAACCCATACAAAGGATAGAAATATATAAAGCAATTAGAAACCCCAGAGAAAGCCTCTACCAAAGAGCTTACCAATACATCAACCCAAGTCATAACCCAACCAACAAGAGTTAAAGAGTCACGAGACCCTAAAATGAATCAAGATCGCTTTGCATGAGCCATCCGAACAGAGTGTCTAGGATGGACCACCATCCACCCACATCCATAACCCGTGGCACCCAAGGCACCTCTATCCAAGAACATGCCAAGGTCCACCACGAGCCCACCATGTAATTTTTTCAAAGGACATTGACCATCCCCACCAAGCAAGCTACCATCCAAGCCATCGTCCATCTAAAATGATTTTTTCAAAGCATGATCCAATCCCGAGGGCCCACACACCCACAAAATTAGCGCAATGTCCATCAAGATACTCTCCACCTTACCATCCGACACGGACAATGGGAGCATTAATATTTCCATTCAAAATTTGAAAACCCCACTCATTTACATCTCGCAAACTTGGAAAAAAATATGAAAATATGATTTTGAATTGGAAAACATTAATGCTCGATATGATTTTGACTTGGAAAACAAAAATATGAAAATATTTTTCCTCTTTATGATAACTATACTACTTTGTTAATATTTTACAAATTATACTTTTCATGTTAAACCTGTATGGATTCGGATACCATATTTTCCTCTCCAATTTTGGAGTGAGAAATGTCTATTTTCACTAGGAGATATCTTAGGTAAATGCTTTTCTATTGACCTTAAGAAAAATTCATTTGATTTTACCACATATGCTCGCATTTTGGTAGATATGGATACTACAATTGATTTTTCGGCCTCTATTGATCTCATTATGAAAGACTGAATCTGGACTCAAAATATTGATTTTAAAGGTTTCCTTTTAGATTTCAAACTTGTTTTCCTCTTGTTCACTTAGCTTCAGATTGTCGATGGGTTAAAACAAGTTAAAGGAAGATCGTCGTGGTGTAAGAATTTAGATCCTAGTCAACTCGGTTGTTGACGATCGTTTAAATAGTGATTCAGAGGTTGAATCAGATAACGAAGTTGATGTTAGTTCGATGATTGTGGTGGTTATTCCTTCTCCTTCTCCATGTGGTAAGGTATCCCCCAACCTGTTCCGACTCTAATTCACTTCCTATTGATCTCATGAGGACAAAACGAATTTTTGAATCATCATTCTTGTTCATTCTAAGGAAAATTTGGATCCAAATACCGGTGAAGTTTGGATTATTGTGGCGAAGAAGAAGAAAGGGAAAATTATTTTTGATCCCCTTAAGATGTATTTAAGATCCTGTGGGAATTGGAGGATTGGATTGGATTTGGTAGCGAGCGATTAGGAGGATGGAGACCAACTCGAGCCCGTGAAGAAGTTAGAGGCAGCGACCCGATCCAAGAAAGGGTGGCGGAGATAAAGCATGAGGAGGCAAAGTGTGGCTAAGAGGTGGAGCTTCCAGGGGGATGCAAGCCACTATGGATGGCATGGAAGATGCTAGGATCAAGGCGGTTGTTCCCTAACCCTCTACCCGGCACCTTTGAAAAATCAATACGAAGGTCGAGATAGGCTCGAGTGGGCTCAATATGAAAGGAAATATAAGGGGAGGCACTCAGGGAAGTGGGAAGGCTTCATTCAAAGATGCCCTAGGCAAATCCAAAGGCAATAATCTAGGAAATCAACCGTATTTGGTTGATATTGCTGAAGAAATCCCATCGTTGGTCATCGAAGGTCAGGAAGTGGAGGAATATTACCAAAATTTATCTTGGGATGCCATAATAGGCCGATTCAATGGAATTTGGCCTTCTTCTACAACATTGTATCAATGGATATTTCAAAATTGGATTGATAAATGTGAAATCTTCCTCTATTCCAGAGGTTTTTTTGTGGTTCATTTTAGAGAAGCAAGGGACTTTCAGCGATGCCTAGCTGATGGGCCATGGTCTGGGTACCACTGGTTTATTTTTGACTCCTTGGTTCCCTAAATTTGACCCAAACACTCTATCGATCTCCAAAACACTTGGTTTGGGTGAGACTTCCCAATCTTCCTCTGCACCTTTGGTATGCTTTAGAAGATATTGGCAATGTATTGGGATTCTTAAAAGAAGATATAGATAGATCTCATGCGGGCCTGTGCTCCTTTGCCTGTATGTGTGTGGAATTCGATCTGAGTAAAGGGCTGCCAGATCAAATTAATTAAAATTTTGGATTCTTAACCCTTAGACTATGAAAATACGGATTTCCGGTGTAGAAATTGTAGAAACCTTGGTCATTTACAAGCATCATGTCCAAAGGATTAAAAACCAGTTAAGAAGAGTGGCTCGAGATTGACCAAAGGTTGGGGATCTTTGGATCTAGAGTTGGTTGAGGTGGCAACATTCAAGGTGGAGCCATGCAATGTAAATGAGGAGAAGAAGGTAGAGGAGAGTGTGGAATGTGGAAAAATGGAAAATGTTCAGGATTTGCAAGGGATTTTAGTTGTCAACGGAACGAAAAGGGTCTTTCTCCTGCCAAATCAGATTCGGATTAGGAATCTTTGTCGGATAATTGGATGGTGTCAACAAATCCTCTTCAGTTAGCTATTACAGATGGGAATGGTAAGTGGAAAAATTTAAGAATAAGAATAATAAAAAAGGTCAAATAGGTAGTATCGAGGACTACTTTTCAACCCAGTTGGGCAATAACCTCTTTTTTGTCATCTGGATCAGTATTATTTCGTAGGTTTATAATCTTGGGGTTTTGGCCCGACTTTGTTTTCTATCTGTCAGGGGTATTTAGGCCCTGTTTTTTTGGGAATGGGCCCCATCAACCCACCTTATCAATAAAAAAATCCCGTGGGAATTTGTCTCATGGATGAGCTTGTCATTTGGTTTTATTTGTTTTTGTTTTGTTGTTATTTTGGTTGTGTTTTTGTTGATCCTTTTGGCCACCGGAAGAGGTAGCTTCACTTGAGCCTCATCACTATATCTTTTTCTCAATTGTTAAATGTTGTTATAAGATAGGGTACCTCAACCTACTTTTACCATTAATCAAAACAAAGATTTGACAAATTACACTTGACTCGAGAATAATTAGTCTTTAAATATCTTTTGACATAAAACTATAAAATCGAACCAAAATTAATGTCAAGTGTCTATAACAATAGTTATTAGGCATTAATGGACCCAATTTCTAAAATAGACCCATCAAACTCAACAAACGGATAAAGATTAACTAAACTCATAAAAAAACTTAAAACTTATGAACTCTCATACAAACAAGAGATAACAATGACACTAGGAAGATCAAATACCATTATTCACCTTAAGTTTGCGTGCCAAAAATGGATATTTAATATAAACTCCTAAGTCCCACATGTGTCTTAACTTTTGATCACATGTACGATGTGACAGAAATAGTCATTCGTGGGTCTCAAGGTATGAGACAATCTACCTATCCCTCACGCAAGTTTGCGTGGGGATATTTAATTAAAAATGGTCAAAATTTGAACAAACCAATGTTGTGGTAGAGTGGTGGGCCTCCCGCCTTGTATTTTGCAGGTCGCGAGTTCAAATCCGCCTATCTCTCTGCAAACGTGCGTGAGAGATAGGCTCCGCCGATATGAGATATCACACACATCACAATACAACGCCAAAAAAATCCATCACACACACACACACACACACACACACACACACATATAACTATGCTCAATAGATAAATATCATGCCAGATGTAAGGAATCAATCTTTCTCTTTATATTTGAAACCATGGACAAAAAATAGGAATAATCTGATGCAATCACTATATGCTAACCTACTCTAAAGATTGTTGCGTTGGATGTAATATGAATTTTTAACCACTCTATATACGATATCTTCACAAGTCGAACACTATATTCATATACATGGATCTAATCAAGATCACCAAATGTGAATGGCTCCACAAAGTGAAATGTTTGACCTCGTTTAAATGCCAAATCGATTCCTACGTTGAGTGTAAAGATCTTTAGATGTACTTATATGAGAGTAGCAAATGTACAATGAATGTAAATGCATGGAGCAGATTATATGCAAACCATTGGGAATTATGTCGATAAAGCACAACATTAGGATTGCACACTCACTAATAAAGCGTAAGGATATATAATTTGAATTCTACAAAAAATCGGTCTTCCTCATAATAGGTAGTAAACAATGGTGACTGCCCCTTCTACAAATCAAAAAAACATTTTAATCATAAATCTTGCTCTTTCATTCTTAAGGAATCCCTTCTCTAATACCAAATATTAAATTTGGTCGTAGTCTATGAACGTGAGAGCCAAATCAACACAATATAATAATATATTCATGATATATTATTGATAAAATTATATTATATAGCGATAGAGGTAGCCAAACAAATTTCTCTAGAAAATATGATATAATAACTCGAAATAATCACAAGTAATAACAAATAACAAATTATAACCTATTTAAATATATATATATAGCTTACTAACCATCTACTAACCATTGCATTACCATATTTACTTTTACCATTTACTAACTACCATAGTAATGATATATTTACCATACGGTAAATCCCATGTAAATACTAATATTCCTAACATAACATATTAAATTTAACCTAATTTCTCTCCCCCTCCCTAATTCAACATGATCTCAAGTGAAGGGGTATTCACTTGTAATGACGCTTTCTACACATAGTTTGGTTGTTGAAAAAATTGGAGTTATAGAATGTGCTCATGATAGACTAGCTTCTAGAATATGTTAGCCTTCACGAATGATAAAAGATCGTTTATTTATTTAAAAACTCTTTTCGCAATAGAATATTTTACTTATTTGATTACAATATTTCCCTTTTTGTTAGAGGTAGACTATAATAACCTTTAGTCTTTGAAGATCCATTTTGCTTTGAAGATTTTTATCAATTTTGATTTTCTAGAATTTGGAAACTTATTAGATCCTTTCCTTTTCTTGTCAATTGTGATATCCCTATTCCATCTGATTGATTTCTTCTATGTTTGAATATATTCAAATTATGATCTTGAACCTAGTGATTCTAGAGCTGCAAAAGACTCAATTATATTTGTTGAATCCATGTTGGCCACTTCTCGTGTCATACTACAAGTCCTTGGTCAAATATTGGATATTTCCAAGACTCCATTCAACTTATCATCTATAGTAAAATTTATACACTAACTTAGCATACATTGACTTGTGGGTTGTAGAACATTTTCAACTCCAATTTTACCATTGTTATAGTAACCATTTTCTCAGTATCTTCTTAAATCATCATAGTTATTTCTTCTAATTTTTTAATTTATGAGTCTATAGATTGTTGAATTGAAACATATTTCTCACTGAAAATCCATTCTTGTAAAAAAGCTTTCTTGATCTTTGAATATGCTAAAATGTATCCCATTCAATCTTTATTGTATCCAATGAATATGTAAGGAATAGAATTTTTTCCAAATTTTCCATTTTCTATTTAGAGAACAACATATGGACTTTGCTTCCAAATAATTGAAGATGAGAAATTTAGGTGTTTCTTTCCCGACCATGCTTTATATGGATTCATGTTGTTAATAAGAATTATTGGTGACATGTTTAGAAGATATAATACTATTTTGGAAGCTTCTTCCTAAGTTTTTTCTAAGCCTACATCCTCAATCACGTACCACACTATTTCTATGATTGTGTGGTTTCACCAATTTACAACACCATTTTTTTGGAGAGTAGGGTTTAGTCATTTAACAATGTTTTTATAGTGAATTCCCACTTCATCCGAAAAGAGGAACTTGATGTGATGTCTAGTCTACTTTTCCACAACAAATTTTAACAATTTGCATGCTTGGAATACTTTATCCTTTCTCGTAAGAAGGTATATCATTTTTTTTTCTAGAATAATTATTAGCAAAAAGTTGTGAGTATTGATAACCATATTTTTATGTCATCTTCATACAAATATTGATTTTAACCAGATCTAATTTTCCTATGGATCTATATGAATTCTTCGAGAAAGGGTTATCTAGTTGTTTTAGTGTTAAACGATAGGGATATATATTAGTTTATTTCTTCAATGGTGGACACCCTTAAACCATTTGGTGATTATTGATATTTACTATGTACATTGTAACACTTGTATGCATATATCTATTTTTCTCGAATTATAGAGAATTGTTTTCCTAAGTACTCGAGTTCTTGATTATCACGTGACACAAATTCCAACTAAATCATGTTGTATATTCCTTATGCATGCGCGATGATTTTTATTGCTTGGATTTTTTCTGAGGCACATGATTTTTCCACTTGATTAGTCAAACTCAACTGTGAGATTTTGATCAAATAGATGGTTGAGTGATAAAATAATTATTGTTAGTCTTGATACATGCAAGACATTGGTAAGAGTGTAATTATTATTTCCAAGTGGTAATTGTAATATCTCTAGTTCATTTAACCTTGTAGGGATAATCGGTCCCTAATGAAACTAATTTTTATGGGAGATGCAATAATAGTGGAGAACTAGTCTTTTTTTCATGTCGTATGTTTAGTTTCTTTTGAGTCTACACACCATGTAAAACTTAGTGTAGAGGTTTCTTCCATTAATTTGTAGCTAAGATATCGTCAAAATTATTAATCTTCATCGGTGACAATTCCACATGATGTTGTTGCTTCTTCTTCCAATTCATATTTTGTTCATGGGGATTCTTGTTAGTAGATTGTTTTTTATTATTTTTAATATTCAACTAGCATCCATGTCTCTCGGAATCAATCTCATGAATTAATTATCATCCTGGGAAGCTATGTAACGCCCACATTTTACACACACAAAAACAACAATAAAATTACCAGGATAATTTTTTTTTACTTACATTGCTCACTTCACAACACCACAAGGGTTCCAAGAAGAGAAACTCAACAACACATCAGATGCTTACATAATTCATCGACTCACATAGACACACGACAACACCATATACATGTCGATGCCACACTTTCCCAAAAGAACGAATACTAGTAATGACCCAACCACAAGAAAGGGACCCAAGGATTGACAACCCACAACACATCATTTCCATGATTACATCTTAGTTATGATTAACATTCCAAGAAAATTTTTATACAAGGATAATTTTATCCATTTTCCACCTACAGATTCTTCAATTCATTTCACATTCAACTTACAATTCGACCATTTAAGTTGGCTCTTTATCCCTTACGACAATCTCCATAATTTACATAAGTATTTGCCATATTTCAAAATGCATACAAGGTTCCTAATTCTCTCGTTCTTATGTTAATATTATGCTTCCCAAACGCTTATTCAAGTTTAAATTTTATCCTTACTACACAAGTGAATCTAACGTGATGTCAAGAAGAAATCTTAGGATTAAGGGAGATTTAGATTCAAGATATCTTTTTCCCATAAACATTCTTCGATCACAGTATAGTTATTTCCCTACCATAGTTATTATAGTTCAAAACTTGTTGAATTCCATTTAGATTTATATATCTTTTGTTTTCTCGAAGTTTGATCTCACCAAGGCAATTCATATTCTTTGTAACACATGAAAATGATTAATTAAGTTATAAGGACTCCAAGGGTGACCTTAATCCTAACCTCAAATATCGTTTTCAACTTATATGATTTACTCTTACATCGCACTATGGTCTCATTATTAGCATTGTTTTATAACAGAAGGAGTTACAAAAGTATTGGTCTAACATCTTGAAGAAGTACATGATTGGAATAATTATAAATTATACCTAAACCACAAGTGATTTTTGTTTTAAGGTAAGATCCCACGTTTTCGCATTTCACGATTCCACATGTGAAATTTCTTTTATTCTTAATGTCATAAAAGGGCATAACAAGGGATGATGGGACCAAGTTTTCGATTCTTGGGTTCTCTAAATTCAACATCTTTCAAATCAATTTCATTTGCAAGGAGTTACTTACCATTTTCTCGCCACAAGTTAACCTCCTAATCAACTAAGGTTTGGTTTAATTCCAATTTACACTCAGGGCTCTACACCCTATTATAGATCAAATTTAGGTGTAGAAACATATTTACCCTATAAATCCTCTGTAAAATACCAAGGCACTATATTTTCATTAGCCAAGGTAACATATTTAGCTATGAGGATCTAAATATATCATTAACAAGAGTCTAAGTCATAGTACAACTATATCACTAGCTCCATTGTCATCTGGATCCCACAAGGAATTCATTCGATGATGAATTTAAATTCTAGATCTAACTTCGTAAGACTAGGTAGCCCGCTAGGAGACTAAAGAAGTGTTGGTTCTACATACTCCAGATAAAGTTTTTCCATGTCGTTCCTAACCATCGGGTTCACAACGATGTGGCTAAACATAGCGGCTATGACGACAACTCAAAATTGGGCTCTTATTTACTTAATCTAGAAGGTGTCATAGAGTGTAAAGTTTAAGTTCATTCTACGGTTTCAATTTATTCTATGCTAAGAAGGATCATGCGAGAAGGATGACATCGAGTGTAGAGATTGAAGTTTATCCTAAGGTTTTAGTTTTCCACACTAAAAGGATTCACGCATGAAAGGTAGTTATACATGAGTCTTATACTAGGGTTGAGTGTTTCGTTTAGATATATTTATTACATTTTTAAGGTAAGGAACACAACACCAATTATTTAATCAACAATTGCACAATGGAAATGCACTACAAGATATTAAATTCAAATTCATTTAACATATATATATCCAACATTTTTACCAAATGTAAATCTAAATCGAAGTGGTACCTATGATTAAATGCAGATTTTCCAAGGCATCCCTAAAACTAGCATCTCATACAGATTACAAAATTTCAAATAAATAACTTTATTGTAACATAACAATACATAAAAATCCTTCTATTAACATTCATAAATTCTAACAACATGCAATGAATCACACCCACGTCGTTTCGCCATCTTACTTGTATCCTGCAAAAACATGTGAGCATGAAATCAATGATAAATTGTTGGCATGGCATCCACCCAAATCTAGCATAATTAATGTTATCTAGTCTCCCATTTACTTTATAATAACAATAATTTACATTCAAAAGGAAAAGGGTTAGAGACATGTATTCATTTCATTTTGTTTCACATCATTTCGTAACCAAGGAGAGAGAAAGAGAAAGGAAGGAGAGAGAAACACTATTTTCCCAAAAGTGAAATTTCACACAACAAGCCACAAGATAGAGTTCCAAACAGTTGTTTACAAGTTTCAACAAGTTTTTGCGGTGGTTAGGTAACCCGATGGGGGTCCTACAACTTCTTTTTACATTTTCCTGTTGGTTGTCAAAAACGTTCAAATCAGGCTCGGAGGCTAAGAAACCATTTTCAAATGTTTTCTTCCAATGAGAAAACACCCCATGGTTAAATTTCTACGTGTCCACCTATATACCAAGAGTTCATAGGAACTGATAGAATTCGGAACTAACGAATGGTTTACGATTGGCGACTAGTTTTCTGGGGCCACCAATCGTAAATGCTCTAGTTGCAAACAATTAAGAGTTAGCTCAAGGGATCATAAACCCCACATCTAAAATTGATGTTCGATGGATGAACGCACAACGAGAAACTTCCTACAAGTTCCCTATATATGGAGGATTCACTAGAGTCGATGGGACAGAGAACTAGAAAGCGGTTTTCAAACGGCAACAAGTTTTTTGGAGCCACCGGTCATAATTGGTCCAGTTTGACCTAGTCAAACCGCAACTAGAGGCCTATAAAATGGCTTTGTCAAACAATCAAGAAAAGTGTTTTTCCTCAAACTAATGTTCTAGGCAATTTTCTAGTAAAAATACTAGAGGTTTGCGAAGGCAGGTAAACATTTTATATTTCGAGTTCAAATGGTGAGCCGATACGAAACCCAACTTTTCAAATTTAGCAGCTTCATACAGCTACAAAATGGTGTAACAGGGCTCCTAGAAGGGCGTCAAAAAGATCACATGATCATTCAAGGTCGATTCAAGGATTAAAGTGACTCCTCACATGAAAAGGTACACGTAGGAAACTTAACATCTCCTTTCTGGAGTTATGAAGTTTATTTTACAAGCCTCCGAAAATCGTGATTTATCTATTTTAACAAGGGAGCAATCAACATATTTACAAGGGCTCAACTTCAACTTGTCAATAAAAAACAGGTACTTGAAGCAATCTAGTTTCATCAGAAGCTTGTTAGATCATCTCAAAATGAGGGTTTGAGTTTACGCTTGTCTACCAAGGAATATTTTAATTGTGCAAGCTACGGTATGACATCTTTTTGTTTTGAAAACAAGTTTATTTAAAACTATCAATTCTATGATAATGCTACATTTTAAAATTTTATTTCACTGCAAATGAACCACTAAAGAACAAAAATTATAGAAGACAGGGAGAGATGAACCATGCCTGGGAACGATGACCAAAGCGGGTATGAGGGATCCGGGTGGTTTACACTCACGATCCATTGAGACCACCATTATCGTGACATCATGTCAGATAGTCCCGTGAAGACCCAAACTATTAGTCATGCATCCATGCCTCATCAAAACACCATTTTTGTTTTTCAAGTAGTCATCCCAAACCATGAAACCGTATTGTCATTATGCAATATGTCAACCCATTGGTGAGCCATCTGAATGTTTCCTCATTTTTCATACATGACTATCAGGGAATTCACAGCTACAACACCCAATACTAAAGTAAAAACTGGATTTCAATTTTTTTCTCATTGTGTAGATTTCTTACCCTATTTAAAGCTCTCATTTTGGGTACATAGGCTCGCCTGGGTGGCGACTAGGCTTTACACCTTCTGAGCATTTGATTGGAAGTTTCTATACTCATTACAACGAAACCAATTTTTGCATACCCTATATCAAGGCTCCCATTGGCGTAGATAGGGAAGAGTGATGGCCAAGGTTGTGGAATTTGGCTTTAGCTCTATCAATCGCATTCTCTTGAGCAGTTTCAAGGCCATTTAACAAACCCGTTTGATCACATCCTGCAATGATGACATCCCTTTAACGCAGTTCTTTTGGGCATCCAGACAAACAATTCACGTGTCGTGTATAAGGTTCCACATACAACATACACGTCTCCTTGAGCATTTGTGACTACAACATCTAAAAAATTCCTTCTATCTGTATGCCAAGATGGGCGTCCACACCCTATTCTAGAGCCGTATTTTGGAAAAGGTTGTGAGATGTTAGCAGAGGGGGTGGAAGTCAAGCTTTAACCTATACACGTAATTTCTTAAAAGTTTCTAATCCATTTCAACAAACTCATTTCATGCATATCCTATAGCCATTTCAGTTCACGAGGCCACATTATTTTTAGGAATTTTGGTGCACAGTTCACATGCCTTACACATGCATCCAGTTTCTGCATGAATGTCAGCCGAGGGCGCTTGCAACCACGACACCAAAAACTTCCTCTACCTTTTTGCTTGGCTGGATGTCCATACCCCATCAAAAACTTGAATTTCGGCACTAAAACAAAGGATGATGGAAATAGTCGTGGGTTTTGGTGTGCTCTTGCTAAATGCATCTATTTGGAGTTTCTTTAGATCTCCCATGGCACCACCCACAGCCTGACATTAACCCCAAATAACATGCAAATCCTAATATTCCAAGCAAACGAAGTGTTCCCATTTTGGCACATGCTGGGAGGTGGTTGACACTTGAGAGCACAATTAAAGTGCTAGAATTGTTGTGCAAGGAACATGACAGGTCTGAGGTCGTATGGGAAGCCCATATTGCACGCCACCCCTAAACACTCACCATCAGCTCGCCCTCCAAGGAAAACCTACGCCCACATGCCTTCACGTGGGTCCATAATTTCTCCATCCACCCAAATAACTCCTTCCAACATCTTCCCCCTTTTTTTTGAAAAATATATTTTATTTTAATGGTGGCACTACAAGCTAGGACTAAATTTCAAACCCGACTCATGAGCTCAAGAGAGTCCCATGTTCTAAGGTTAGTGGTTAATACACAAGATTGATTCTCATAGGTCATGTGGTTAATCTTTCACCCATGACACAATTGGGGAATCTAACCTAGGTCAAGGCTCTAATACCAAATTAACAAAAACAGAATCAATATGCAAGACTCAATACATGTTGATCTTTATTCATTATCTTTTATTCACTAATAAAAAACATGGTTACAATAGTTATAAATATTGCACAAACAAAAAAAATTACTAAAAAAGGAATGATACTAATCCCTAAACCATTTGAGAACTATGCCTAATAAATATTGACTAAAAGAAGTAATATTAGTTACTTACATTACATTAATTAAAACGATGAATTAACATATTAAAACTAAACCTAACATTTACAACTTATTTTGCATTTGGTCCTCCAAATAAAAATTAAGCATGAGAAGGCCATGTTTGGATATTAATGTAATATTGTTGGGTGTGATGACTCGTTAATAATTAATCATTTATATTGAACATGTAGATAAGGATCTATGTAGTTGTGAAGGAGAGCAGAAAATATGTTGATTTAATTTTTTTGGTCAAATGAAATGAGAATAATAACAGAGAGAATAATGCTGAAATATATGAATAGATTATACAATGTAGAAACACTATAGATATAAGAAGAAACAAGCAGCTTTAGACGATTAAGAGTACGTCGGATAAGAAACTCAATACCTACGTGGATCAAGGGCAATGTAATACCCACCAATTTTAATGCTAACATTCCCCCTCATTATGAGTGGAGGACAAGAAGGGGATGTTTGGTCTCAATAACAACTTGCTTATAGAAGATCTAGAAAATTAACAAATGCTTCACTCTTATTTTGGAGAAATAACACCCATGTCTTGCAAAAATAGTCATCAATAAAAACTAGAAGTACTAAAATACCTTAAATAAATTAGGTAAGGGTTTGAGAGATCAATATGCAGGACCTCAATATGATTCTTGAGATGGAAGGTAATTGACTTGAATGGATCCCAATGTTGTTTTCCCACTCAGACATCCATAACAGAGAGGTAATGAATGGGAGAGTGGAGGAAGTCCTTGTACCATCTCCTTAGAACTGAGATGATAAAGGGAGCCAACAGAAAGGTTCCCATATAGATAATGCCACGGGTAATAGACTCTACTGTGGAGGAAGAGAAAGAAATTGTAGAGGATGAAATTGAATCTAGTGCAAATAAACGATCCTTCAAAAAAGCTCCTTCAAGGAAATCATTGTGATCTAGAATTCCAAAGAGGATAGCATTAGGAATATTAACGGTTTTTTATGTGGTTGAGTAGAGGAGAAAGTGTGGGCAAAGACAGAGTGAGTGTATCTATGGTGATGGCCTAGATGCATCCTTTGAGTAATACTTGAGATACTTTAAAAAAATTTATGCTTATCAAGAGTGCACTCGTTGTTCATACCTGTAATGACACATTACGAGACCACTTTATTACAAAGTTCCCATTGCGGTGTGATATTTTCAAATACCGTAGAGGATAAGTATCATATAAACCACCAAATTATCGGTGACGAGCAATTACCATTGTCTTTGTAGAATACTATTGTATTTGTAAGAGAAATAGGAAAAATCCTTAAATTAGTTAGTTAAACCTACAATCAAAGATAAAAGTAGACAAATTTACAAACCCACTTGGTTCAAATCGGCTGAGAATTTTGCCTTATTTTATTACTAAACCAAGGTTTTACTTAGATATAGTAACACATTTTAGTTTGTTTTCAAAAACGTTGTGGAGGATAGTCAAGCAAGAATAACCAAGGATAATTTTGGCCACCTAACTAGGATAAATAAGGTTGTTAGGGGCATCCTCAATATATATTTCAATAGGTGAGGTACAATTTCATAAAATTAGGAAGTGTTGTCTAATAGAGTTGATATAAGGATCAAATCCTCTTAGTCTTCATTCCAGCCAATTCAAGAGAGCTTCACTAAAAATGATAGCTTCTTCCAATGCGATCCAGACTAGGGCTTGGGTATT
Source organism: Taxus wallichiana var. yunnanensis (assembly GCA_018340775.1). Classification (NCBI taxonomy): domain Eukaryota; kingdom Viridiplantae; phylum Streptophyta; class Pinopsida; order Cupressales; family Taxaceae; genus Taxus; species Taxus wallichiana. Next base: position 173,920,590 of record CM031236.1, read on the forward strand.
GGAGATAAATACACCTCTCTGTCATAACAACCATGTGAAAGTGAACTCCTACTTATCCAAAAATGACTAATCTTTACATGAATTTATATAGCTTATCGACACATAAGATGTGTCCAAATGGTTGGGTAATAAATTTCAAGCCACCAAACCCTACTAAAATAAAAATGCCCAACTATTTTTGATTTCCCATATCACTCTGATGTGAGGAAGGAGCATAATCACCGAGACTAGGTACAAAAATCATCCAGAGATGCAGAAGGGAACTAAACAACCCAATAATATGTTTGGTAAAAATGTTAATCCAATATATAACAATTTTGTAAGTAACCTAATTGATTAAGGGAATGATTGATCTAATACGCTACGCAAGAACTTGAAAATTAAGTGTGATTTCCTCATCAAAACACACAAACTACAAAGAAAGATAAAATAAAGTAGAATTAGGTAAATTTGGTTTGTATTTGTTTAATTGTTTGTTTGTTTGGCAATAATAATCTTTGAAAATTAAATATGGAAACCTATGCACAAATATTAGTAGTTTTGACAACAACAAATATCCCAAAATAAGACATGAAGTGACTAAAAGCAAGACAAGGGAAAACCCAAGCTATTTGTCACAAGGCAATCAAACATGGAGTGAGTTTGTTGCTTAATGAGATAAAGTCCATTACACAAGAAAATCTATTGATATTGAGTTCATTGATATGTGATTCAAGGATGATAAAACAAAACGATTCTACCACATAGTATAGCAAGTCTGAAAGAAATGTTGTTTCAAAGTGCACCGAGTTCTATGAAAATAGAAGGTGAGTTCGCTAAAGAGAACAAAAAAAATATTTTTTCCTTATTTTTTCCTCTAAGACTGATTTTTCTAGAAACATTTGTTGCTCCACCCTACTAAAACCTTTAAGAACATCACTAAACATGCTCAAAGGCATGTTCAAGATGTAAACACATAATAAGCAGCCATACTAACTAGAATGTATATATAATCAAAGGATATGAGCCTAGTCATTTGAAAACAACATTACAATGAGTCAAACAAAGTGTTGGATAAAAACTCAACAAATGCTAAAAAGGAAAAGTGAAAAGATAAACTAAGAAATAAATATGTCACTTATCGACAGGATGAGTTTGCCATAAGATGCAACAAAGTAGTTGTTGCTTGGTGGGTCAGCTTAGAAGATGTCATGAATCTACTAGAAAGACTAGTCTATTGTACAAGCTAACGAGGCTACTCAAAGATACATGTTTGTTGTATGAGAATACTAATTCACTCAAATCTATAGGGTCATTATACAACATTGTGAGATCACTAAAAGGGGTCTACATGGATTCTAAAAATACATGTTGATCCTTTCATGGGTCGAAGCTAGTGCATTATTTACCGGTGTGAATCTTTTAGAACACAGTGTGGAATGAAAAATAAGATAAAAGACTAAAATGTCATATTTTTCTTCCCAAATCCAAATTTTGAAGCACTTGGTCTACTTAATACCTACAAACAACACTCGAAACTACCAAACATAAGAAAAGGTCAACAAATACAAGAAATTTTAAACAAATTCAAGGAACTTGGTGAAAAATAGCATAAGTGTGAGACAAAGGGGCGTCCCACCAAGTGTACCATATGTATGCATGAAAATAAAAGTAGAAAACAAAATATAGGATCTAACACCAAGTAAATAATAAAATACTTCTAATTCAAATACATCAAGATAAATCTAAGAAAGGAATTAACAAAAATTGCATAAACATGAACATAGAAAACACAAGCCTCCCTTCAATTTATGGATTTTATTTAGATATTTGGGTATCCTTGTGAACCGATTGCAATCCATGATTGGTCTAGATCAAAGGAGGGAGCTTAGTGAAGGAAGAGATCTCCTCCAAATGAAAAAAAACATAGATTTTTTATTCTATTCTAATTACGTCAACAAGCAAGGGTTTTCTCACTTTTGAATTGAGCTCTTTTTCAAAGAGTCAGTGTAGCATGAGAAAGTAGTAGGTGTGTTTTGAAAATGAAGTACTAGGCTAATATTATAGATTTCATCTTTAGGAAAACAACAAATAGTAATAAATGTGGGATAATGGAGATGTAGGATTAGGAATGGATAAGCAAGATTAGGAGTAATTAATTCAGATTAATGACTCATGAGAATTATGTGAGGTTTAAACAATCTCTTGGGATTAATTAATAAACCAATATTATATTGTAGAATCTATTTAGAGGAAAATTAGTGGGTTTGCAGAGCTTTGAGAATGTGATTTAATTAATAAAGGGCCGTTAATTAAATTAAAGATGAGGATTTGAGTAATTAATTTTAATAATGGATAATTAATTAATGAAAAGGGGTTTTAATTAGCATAGCATTAATCATTTCCATCGAAGGATAAAATATTCTAGTTAATTAATGGAAGTTCGTTAATTACTTGATGATGAAGGGGAATATTAATTCTTTAATGAAAGGTTGTTAATTAATGGCAATAAAAAGAAAGAGTGCAATTAGTGTAATTTAAGTATTAAAATTTCATGACATAAAATAGGTGTCTATAATATGGTTTTCTTTGTTGGAGATAGATTTGACCCACTTGCGACTCTCACAAAGATACACATGTGATCTAGGGTTTGTTGTTAACATTCACCTTGTTGTGTCAGCAAGGACTATGTTTGGAATTGGAGAATTAGTAGAGGTCTTAATATGTTATAATGAGTAGGTTTCTTGAGATGTGAAATAGTCTCGTTTTAGGCCAAGTTATGACCAAATTTGGAAGGGAACACCGAGCTCGAGGTGTGTGTAAGCAATACACTAAGAATTTTTTTAGGTTTTGGATCATGTTTTCATGTGTGAAAGTGTTGAAGACTCGTACACTAAGAGTACTGTACACTTTTAACAATTGTCTCGTCGTGGTTCGGGGCGGCCGGGCCCCGAGCGGGGTCCGGGGACGCACCCCCTAGAAAAAAAAATTGACCTTGAAAAATGTGCCCGATATTTCGGGAAACTTGCTCTTCTCATATGGGTGGTATTTTTGACCCATAGGTTTATGGGACAATTTTGGCCCTTGGTTTTGATACCCACGGTTTTGTAAAATTGTTTGAGCAGTTGTCTACTTATGTGGTTTTGTGCATATGGTAGGGTTGATGTAACATTGCAGATGTGTGTGAATTCGGGTGTGAATTCTGTAGATTTTGTTGAGCATAGCTCCAAAAAAATTTGGGTATTGTATTGAGAGAGTGGTGGCTTGCAATAAAATATGAGCAAGTGATTCTTGGTATGACACCCAAATTGGGTGAACCACATTAAATAATGTCTCTTTTTGTTGTGTTATTTTTATTCTACACTTTTATTTCAGATCTATAATATTTTATGCATATTATTTTCTCTGCATTGCGATTCTTTGAGGGATTGTTTTGCATATTTTATCCCTTATTTCCTAACAAGTTTTTATCTAGTGATCAAATGAGACTATAGATGTAAGGATTGATTTCATGATCAAATGGGTTTAAATCTTGGGTAGAGGAGCTTGATGAAAGAAGTAATGATGATCGTATAATGCAACTCAAGTTACAAAGAGGTAGATTAGATTAGAGAGCTCAAATATCTTGAGATCTTAAGACCCCATGCTAGGGAACTATATAGGTACCTCTACAAGGGTATAGCTCGCAAAGCTTTCAAGACCCGAAAAGAAGTAAATTCAAATTTTAAACAAAGTGATCTTTTAACCTCCATTGGGGATAATATATTATCTTCAAAAATAGAGGAAGAAATATCTATACAAAAATATATTTGGTATGTAGACTTATGCATAATATGCATATGAAGAGATGAAAGGATTAATTGTATTTCCAAAATTGCTACATCTCCCATAAAAACACAATTTCATTAAGGTATGACACTTCTAACAAGGTTTAGGGCACTAGAGATATATGATTTACTCTTGTAATAAGCATTGAACTTTCATCAATGTTTTATATGTATTACGAATAACAAAAAATTATCTATCATTCAACTAACTCTTGGATAACCATCTCAAAGTTGAGTTTGACTCCACGAGTGGAAAGAAAATGTGCCTAATTTGAAGAAAAAAACTAAGCATTATAAACTCATTGCACATGCATCAGAAATCAACAATATGGTTCAATTCGAGATTGTGTTCTCAGTGATAATCAGCACTCAATGTGAAGGACACCACGTCTTCACAATTTTTGCATTGAAGATAAGGACATACAAGATTTGGCGACTTAGTAAATATTAGCAAGAACCAAATGTTTTCAGGCTTACCATCATTGAAGAAACATATTGATATTAGCAAGAACCAGATGGTTTGAGGCTTACCAGATGGTTTCGGTGCTTTTTTTCTTCCTTACATTTAAAACACTTGCAATAACACCTTATCTATAGAAACTTTTAAGGTTCTGGTGAATTCTATGTTCTGCTACAAGTTACACAAACAAACATTAATTGTGCATGGAGACTCTATCATTTTCAATAGCTAGAGGTGATATTATTAAATGCATACCTATGCTAATATTGACTTTGAAATTATAAATGGCAATTGGCAATATTACACATTTTCTAACAACATTACAAAATTAGTTGTTACACCGTGGCAGCAATAAACAAACATTGATATTCATTGTGATATTCATGGGAATTATACATTTTGGTTATAAAAAAATACCAAGATATATTTTTACATATGGAAAAAATAAAGAGCTAGACTTATTCCATTCTTGTATTTAGGTTCTTACTCCACTTTTATTTATTTTTTATATTGACAAATTGCTTCATATTAAACATCGCTCAACACGAATCCAATTAGGAATGAGGGTTAGACATTCATGAACAGAAAAAAGAAAGGAAAGACTCTTATTGCTCCTCTTAAGATGAACTTAAGATCCCATACATGCGAGCCTCATGGGTAAACCACCCTTTGTGTCAGTTAGGTGTGTTCAATAGGGGTTTAGAGTGTTCTTAGAGGAAGTTCAAGTGTGTTTGACCTACTTCCTATAATGTTCTTTGTCCTTTTTGTTCTTTCCTAGCCTTAGTGTTTGGGTGGTGTATCTATTGGATTCGTTTTTGGTCGAGGACCATGCTTCACTTTGTTTCTTGTTGTGCTTTGACGCCTATCTTTTGATTGTACAAGGTTCTTGATCCCTTCAAAATCACTCTTGTTTCATTTTGGCGGATGTCCCTTGGCTTGGCTTCTTTTTTGTACAGGTTTTTTCGGTCCCTTCAAAACCAAATCTTATTTACCTTATCTAAAAAACATCACTACACACGAGCATTATGAATGTTTATAATCTATATTTAGTAGTTTTTAAAAATTAGTTATATGTAGGTGGGTATGAGAATAGACATAAAAGAATAAAATGAAAAGTACGAAATAGTTGGAATACGGAGGTAGTGATGTACATAGTCGGCCTTATAATGGTAGTGATAATAGGGGGGGGTATTCTCCCGATATAATGTACTTGTGCCCCATCAATGACCCATGCACTCACTCATGCGCATCGGATGCCATGTGGCAAGTGTGATGGTAGTTAGAGTATTGATGTACGTAATCAACCTTACAATGGTAGTGATAATAGGGTGAAGACTATTCTCCCAATAGAATGTACCTATGCCCCAATCAATAACCCATGCACTCATTCATGCCCATCGGATGCCATGGCATAGGTGCGATGGCGGTTAGAATTTTTTGCAAGTTATTTAGTGTTGAAATTAAACACGGTTTGTTTTTCAACACTATTGACATTATGTAAAAACACACTAGTACAAGTTGCAAGATTTACCAACGCGTGTCCCAACCAATCTTGTTGCAGAATCGCTCATGTGACCAAACCAATATGATTAAAAAACAATTTACCTGTGATTGGACAGGTGACCGTGGGACCCCACATGCATGGGCATGCATGTCGTTTATAGTGCATTTGATGGGGCGTTTATGTAAGGCGGTGCATTCTATTGGGAGAATAGCCTCCGGCCATACATGTCGTTTATGGTGTATTTGATGTGGCATTCATATAAGGCGGTGCATTCTATTGAGAGAATACCCTCCGGCGTGCCATGTGATTACGCCGAAGGCGTTCCCCCTATGGTAAAGGACCTCCGGACATTTCTACAATGATGTTAAATTTGACGGCCGTCTGGACGTTTTTACATTTTCGAACTATTTTCAACGGTTTTTTTATGCGCCATGGTCTGCAATTTTGGGGCTGCTTTCTTGTGCCTGGGCCTGCATCTATTGGCATGTCTTTTCACGCCTTGATCTGCTTTTTGCGGCCACATTCAAATGTGCCTGGGCTTATTCTTCTACATCTGCATGGTGGACGGTTTTTGTGCCCTGGTTAAGCCGTTTTGGCTTCTTTTCCTTGGCCGCCCTTACTCCTGCCATGGCTTCGTTTTTGCATGCTGAGCGTGGTTTTTCTTCAGGGTTTTCTATTTTGGGCGTTTTTATTCCCTGCATGGCAGATTTGACGCCTTGGCCAAGTCGTTTTGGCTTCTTCTCTACCTCGGCTGCTTCTTTCTTGCCACGGCTGCCTTCCACGCCTCCTTCAATCGCTGCTCCTCAAACGCTGCCTCGGATTGCGCCTTTGACCTGTGCATATGCCATTCATACGGCCTCTTTGTTCGCTGTTGATTCGATGGAGCTTTGGGTGCAGTAGTTTGCATTATAGGCATGTGTTTGTATGGAGTAATCATTTTGGTTTTAGATGTCGAACAAAAATGTTTACAAGGTGAATTGATAGATAATTTCAGTTTGTCATCTGCTACAGTTTTTATCTTTCCATCGGTTTTTTAATTTCCCACTGATGTTGCAACTAAATCAGGTGATAAAGGTTGAATATATCTTCAACAAAAAATTGCAAATCCAATATGAGAAAGCAAAGGAGGAATTGAAAAGGGAGAAGAAAAGTGTGGTTGGATGAGTAAGTAAGCTATATGGTTTCTTTTTTTATACAGGGCATTAATCATCTTACAAAAAGAGGAAGCAACACTATATGACAGTGGCATCACAAGCAACCCAAACACCGGGACTTGATATCAAAATTTATAGGCATAGATCTATAGTAAGCCTAAAACAGCCCAAAAACCTGTTTCTTTGTGAATTTTTATATTTCACTGTGTGAGATAAATTGTTTTCAGAATTATTCTCTTTTGCTTTAATGGAGTAACATTTCTAACAAGGCTGGAATTGAATTGTCTTAGGGATTTTATTTATTTTTAAATAATAATTTGAGTTAAAGGGTCACAATTCAAAAGGAAGTCTGGACAGGATGCCACACTATTTGACAGTGGTATCACAAGTGGCCCAAAGACCTGGGACTTGATATCAAAATTTAATAACACCGACGTGAGAAGGCAGCAAAGATGAAGAGGCTGCATATACAGACTGAACAATGGAAGAAGGTCGCCGATGCACTCGCAAATCGCTTTAGCTACGCCTGACAACGGGAACTTAATGGTAAAGTAGTGGAAAGATCAACCTCTCTGATCAGATTTTGATGTTCTTAACATGAGATTCTCATCTCCCATGAAGGATGATTTCGATACCTTGCCGAACTCCAAGAAGAAGAAAGCCATGATAGAGAAAATTGGGGATTTGTGGAAGAAATGGGGTCAGAAGTGAGGTTTCCAGCAATAGCCTTAGCAACTTCAGCATGTCTGCATTTGATACATTCTTAAGCTAATGATCTTTTGACAAGAGGTTGCTTGCTTGCCCTTTAGGAGGGTATGTAATTTGATTGCGAAATTGAAACACGTAACAACCTTGCTTGAAGTGAATATGGCATTGGAAGTCTTGCTTTGTTTGGTCACTAGTCACTCTCCACTTTGCAGCCACACGTACAAAATGTGTTCTTTACACTTTTCACAATGAAGGTACTCCATTCTGCAACATGGGTCCCCTCCCACATTTATCGAATCCCAAAAAAACAAATAGGTAACTTATACCATTCGGCGTTCACATTGCATTGTATACATGCGATTGCTAGTAATAGTATTGTCTTAGGTTTGACCCCAAGTAAACTTGTTTACATAGTTTATAACATCATTTCAGACGTCTTTCCCTACTCCATTATAATTCGTTATGATCGTCTCATATACTCCATAAACTTTCAGTTTTTTTAACTTTTTTCCAGTGGTCTATTTCATATGAAGATATTAAAAAAAAATTGAGAAGGGAATAAGACGGTTGATAGTTATTTATAGAATGTCCTCTTCAGGTATTGGTCTGGAGTGGAGACCCAACTTCAAAAGATCGATAACAGCATGAAGGATATTAACTCTACCCTCACGTCTAAGCGTCTCCAACATCTACTAAGCCAACAAGAGCGGCGCCCAAAGCAATCGCCCGGAGAGCTCCTTTATTTCGAGTCAGGTGACATTCGTTTGCCACACTGGTCTTTTTTTGTAAACCTCTACTCTTTTAAGACTGTATTTTAAATAAAAATTCCGTGGGTTTTTTGTGAAACAAAACCAGTTGCTATCGAGGAGAAAGTGTCACAATTGAAGGAAATGCTGGATATGGAAGGAAGTGACGGAGCTGTTGCGCTTATATTGTACGGTTTTGGGGGTGTTGGTAAGAGCACATTGGCAGCGTCGCTCATTCAGGGGTTGAATTTGACTTCCACAGAGTTCAAATATTGCAAGGTCATAATAGACGAGAATAAGGCCGACAAGACATCTCACATCACGCAGCTTCAAAGATGTATTATCCGTGATTTTGGAGGACATTTTTTGATTTAGGGAATCCGGAGGAAGGACGAAATGAACTCGCTAAAGTTCTCCGGAACAAATGCTGTTTTCTTTACATTGACAATGTTGCGGACATTGATTATGTTACTCAGCTCTTGCCGCAGCAGTTATCAATAGGTAAGCAGTCCCAGCTGACACAGGAACAGAAGCAAAAGCAAAAACTCAGAATAGTTATAACCTCTCGCCAGGGTAATCTGAAACCAGTACTGGATAGTAGTTGCACGTACAAAGAATACCCTGTAACTGTTTTGCCTACTAATGCAGCCAAATTCCTCCTCCGCAAAACAATATTAGGCACTGAAGGTGAACTTCATAACGACTTTGATGAAGAGAGTTTGATAAATCAGGTGGCAGAAGCATGTCGAGGGGTTCCCCTGCTTTTGAGTCGTTTTGGAAATCATTTAAGGAGTAAAAGAGACCGCCGGAATTACAAGGACGCACTTGAAGCGCTCCAACAGGGAAGCTTCGGTGATTATAGTCATGGACGTGAAGAGCATCTTGGTGACAGGCTTTGGTTCGTGTATAGTAAGATGACGGACAAAGAGGCTCAGGAAGCATTCCTAGACATTTGCACCTTTTTTAATGGTTGTCCATGGGATATTGTTAGTCTTATTGTAGGTAGAAAGAAGCTCGAGCTTCTCCAAGAGAGAATGCTGGTAACTACAAGTGACTCAGATGATAAGGTCATTGTTCATGATATTCTTCGGTTGATGGGAATGAGAGAGGCCCCGGGGTCGAGGATTACGACATACGAACAATTCTGTGAGGCATTGCAGGATGAAACCAATCTTAAAAATGTAAAAGGCTTGTCCTTGAGGTTGGCAAATCAATTCAATCAAGACATCTAGATGCCATGCACAGCTCCCTCCGGGTTCTTGTTATAGGAGATGGGGTAAGAGTAGATGGAAATCCCTGCAAAAGATATTTTGAGAATCTCAGATACCTGCAACTCGGTAATATAACCGAGTTCCCATTTAAAGATGCTTCTCAACTTAAGAAGCTTACAGGTTTCAAGAACATGTCATATCCGGGCACCAAGTTGTCTCTTGTAAGTTGAAAATTGATACGATTTCATTTACTTTCGCTTCTTCATTCCAAATGAGTATGAAGCATAATATATATATATAATATTTTTTTTTACAGCTTCCTCAGACTCTAAAGTATATATGCCAAGATGTACGAGGCCTCTCTTCCTTTAAGTTTACTTCACTTCCGCTTCAAAATCTGAGCTGTTTAGAAAACTTTACTGTGGAAACGGAGGAATCTGTGAAACTTCCATCCCTCAATCTTCCCGCGTCTCTGCTTACTCTGAATTTGAGTCGCTGCTCTCGCCTGCCGGAAAGATTAAGCCACCTCACTTCTCTCGAGAGTCTAACCTTGGAAGAAAACAATTGGAAGGTTTTGCCTCGTGGATTTGAACAAGTTACTGGATTGCAGTATCTCAACATGGCCTATAGCAGAGAACTCACCTCTATAGGTGAAGGTTTTGGGTCTCTACGTTCATTGACTGTATTGGATCTCCGGGGATGCAGCCTTCTGAAAACATTACATCCTGATCTTGGAATGCTTACTAAGCTCAAAACACTGAACCTCGCAGACTGTAACAGTTTGAGGGAACTCCCTGATGAGTTGGCCAGATTAACTTCGCTGCAACGACTGTATTTCAGCGGATGCTCACATCTGGAAAAGCTACCTGTTGATCTTGGAATGTTGAGTTCACTGGAAGAGCTGAGCCTCAAATGCTGTTGGAATTTGAGATCGTTGCCTGAAAACTTGGACGGGTTATCTTTAATTCCAGAATTGAATTTATTTGGATGCAAACATCTAGAGAAGCTACCTGCAAGTGTTGGAATGTTGGCTTCGCTCAAAGAACTGAACCTCCAAGGATGTGTGAATTTGAAGGCATTGCCTAAAGAGTTGGGCAGATTATCCAAGTTGCAACGATTGGATTTAAGTGGATGCAGACAGCTGGAAAAGTTACCTGCTAGCCTCGGAATGCTGACTTCACTGAAAGTGCTGAACCTTGAAGAATGTGAGAATTTGAGAGATTTGCCTCAAAATTTGGGTGGATTATCTTCACTGCCAGCGTTGAATTTGTTTGGCTGCAAGCATCTGGAAAATTTACCTTCTGACTTTGGAATGTTGACTTCACTCAAAGAACTGAATCTCGTTGACTGTCAGAATTTGAAGGCACTGCCAGAAAAAATGGGCCAATTATCTTCCTTGCAGGAACTGACTATATGCAGATGCAATAGTTTGGAAACCTTGCCTTCCAGCATTGGAAAACTAATTTCACTGCAACAACTGACCCTTGCAAATTGTAAGAATTTGAGATCACTTCCAGAGGAATTGGGCGGGTTTGAAATTCAATCCATACAATGTCTACATCTCCCTTGCCTGACTGCCATTGAATTATCCAATTGCAACTCATTAACCTGTCTTCCTCATAGTTTTGTGCAGTTAAAGATGTTAAAGACCCTCAAGATAGTTAGTTGCCCTAAATTTTGCGCGCTGCCCAGCGATTTTGGCGAGTTAAGTTCTTTACAGGCGATAACAATAGAGGATTGCCCTAGACTGAAGGAGTTGTCTTCAGGATTTGAGTTGCTGCCGGCCTTGAAGTTCTTGACATTGAAAGATTGCAGCAGTTTAGTGAATCTCCGCACGGGCTTCGAACAGTTGGTGTCTTTGAGGGAAGTACACGTCATCGCATGTCCCGTTTTGGAGGGGAGAACAATGGAGAGTTTAGTGAAATTACAAGAATGTTACTTGGTAAGCATTACAGGTTCTACAGAATTGACACGACGGTGGAAAGAAATGGAGAACAAAGATCAGATTCGAATGATTGTGTATTCAGATTTGGTATATTTTTAACCCTGCAATGTTTTCCATATTGAATCGTTTCTCTTGAAAACATTGCTTGTGTCTTCTGACGTACTGCTGTTTTGGTGCAGGATGAGGGTGGCTCTCAGATGGATAGAGTGACAAGACTGGCTTTGTTCGGAGGGCCGTGCACTGAGCTAGATGGAAATAGGCAAGAAATGATCGAGTGCTCTTCCATGATGCTTGACAAAAGCACAACTCTGCTATTGATACCAATCCCTGTGCACGTAACAGACGATTATCGAGACCATCTCCAACGATTTTTGATCTTGGGGCAGGAAAGAGCAAACAGCTCATCTTCGGGGCTGCTCAGGATTATTTGTCTCGGAAATCGTCAGGTGGGGAAGGAAGAAGAGAAAAATAGCATCACACAAATTTTAGTGTGGCTGCCAAAGGGGTCTTGTGCAGTTCCTTCCTACATTGGCCATTTTTCATTTTTCGAGCAGGTGTTCGAACTAATCGCACCAAAACACTTTTTGAATCATTGTAGGAGTGGCAAAGCAGTCGGTTATTGCGTCTGGGATGTGTCGATAGATGAGAAAGGCAACAAGCACTTGTGCAATGAGGAGTGGTTCCGGGGATGAGATTGAAAAGTAGTTATAGCAAGATCTCTTATGAAATGTTGGAGTTAGTTTTGTTCGCGCAGCATTTTTTTAACCTTTCTTCCTGAAGGAACTTTCATTTACATTAAGTTGTGTTAATTACAAATTTGAAACTGTATTTTTACTATAATTTTCACAAACATAGAAAAACAAGGCCGCGCAATGGCTAGTACTTGCGGTGAAGAGCATGGAGTAAATTTGCTAGTCGAGAAGGGTTTCCAACCCTTTTTAGATACCTTATTTTTTTGAGGTGGTTGTTGATTAGGTTGAAAGGTGTTTTATAATTGTAGTTAGGGATAGTGGTTCTAATTTTTAATGAGTGTGTTCATTTTTAATTTTCGATTTAAATTTGATGTTTATTTCTTTGTTATTATTATTTTATTTTATTTTTTGAAGAAGTTTACTAAACAAAGTAATATCTTAACCGTAAATACGTTACATAGTAGTTACATATAAATCATAGTCACAAAATAGCAAAACCTTTAGATCTTTTGTATTCTTTTCCATTTTCACAACCTAAATTTTTCCTTGATAATTTTGACAAAATTTTGTAGAAATTAAGCGGTCTTAAACAACAAACAACAAAACAAATATAGAATTAAACGTAAATAAAAATAGAGCTTCACTCATTACATTCGAGATCTGTGTGTGTAGAGCATTGCCTACATTCATACCTAACAGATTGTTTTGCATCTACATTCACCTACAACAATTATATAAAATATTTCTTCTAAAATTATCTTCAAACTGCTCTAAAGAGAGCTTCCCAAAATAGGACTACAATCTAAACTCTAAGCATGTTGTGCATGCTTACAAAAATAATTCTTTTATTTTATTTCTCTTTAACTATTTCTTAACAATAGAACATCTAATTTAAATTGTTGTGCATGCTAAAGCTAAACATAGCTTTTCAAAAAAATCTACTGGAGAAATTACACATGCACATTCTCCTACTCCCCCTTAATTTCAACCTTGAAGCTTTCATTATTGTGGAGCCGAGTTTGCATTCTGTGGTGTTGCATTTTGTGGTCTGTTTTCATTCGTCTTGTAATTTTGCAACATAATTGGGCGAATTCAATCATAAATCACGATAAATTGAGAAAAAGTTAAAGTATCCAGAGGAACACGACAACTAAACTTTTTTATAACCCCCATTTTGACTAAATTATTTTTGTAGCTCTGATTTGGTGAGGAATTGATAGGGGGTTGACATGGAATTGCTAGGAGTAGAATTAGGAGTATAGATCAACCTAGTTTGATGATTAACATTAAACACATTTATCTACATGGTTAGGCTTATTTTCAATGAAGGTTTTTTTGTTGACCATCGTGGTCTAAAGATCACTAAAGGAAGTGACATTTGGCTTTTCAGACAGTGGTGGACCCTCATATGACTTGGAGCAGGCCGAGAAGGGAACAATCATAGATGCGGTGGTCAAGGTCTTGAAATCTAAAGCAAGTATTGGGCGAGTTAAAGTAAATAACTTTTTGAGAGAAATGAGTTGACCCAAGTTGGATATTTATATATTACAAATTATATTTGTGGGACATATATAACAAATGGAATAGAACAATGGTGGTATTAATATGTGAAACATATATTGATCCATGTACTCAACCATGATGGGTGGGAGAGAAATATTAAACTTATTTAAAGCTCTTTTAAGTATGAAAAATATCCCAAGCCAAGTTGTTTGAGAGATCTCAAAGACCCAAAATGTAATGCCCACCAATTCATGACACTTTAGACAACACATTAAAATACACGATACATTTTTTTAACTTACTTGAAGTATAGATTTACACCACGATGATCACAAAGAGCTAAAACCAACTCATGATAAGCTTGACACAACATTGACCACATATACGACACCCATCCAGGGAACCATTCAATTTTATTTTCTACAAGACAACATAGAAGTCCAACCACGGAAACACTTACGGTTAGGGGAAAACCACGATGTGAAATTCTTAAAGGTTATTTATCTTAATAAAATATCTTTCAATTCTTAACTTATGTTCTAGGAGATTATGGATATGAATTGTAATGCCCACTTCAAACAACCACTTGAGACCTAAGAAACAAACTAGGATTAGTTAGGAAAATTATGGAATAATTTTTTTTTGTTTAAGGGTATCAACAACGAGGTTACAAGGCAATAGTTAAGCACAACCAAGTTTAAGGCTAACTATCAAGACCAGGGTTCATTTTAAGAAGCCTCTGGTAAAAAAGGTGGAAAATCCCCGATGAATATACCTCGAACCACTTTCGTCAGAAAGGTGAATTTTCCAGGATTTCAGATTCAAATTTTCACCTGTCATTTTCTTAAGGAGGAGCACCTTCTCTTGTCACGTGTCAACACCTTCTCTTGATGCGCGTCAACAACCCTCCTCGGCGTCAACACCTTCTCTTGATGCGCATCAACAAGCCTCTAGTCGCGTGTCAACACCTTCTCATGATGCGCGTCAACAAGCCTCTCGGTCATGCATCAACACCTTCTCTTGACGCGCATCAACAACCCTTTGGTCATGCGTCAAAAAAATTCTCTTGACGTGCGTCCAACAACCCTCAGTGGTGTGTCAACACCATCTCTTGACACGCGTCAACAACCCTTTGTTGCGTGTCAACATCTATATTGTCACATGCCCGGAAAAGAAAAGCTTCCTTGTTGCGCACCTCTTCCCAAGGAAATTTTTATGCCACGTGGCACCCATGCATGCCACATGTCAACACCCCATTGGTCGTAGGTCCACGGGCCATCAAAGCGCTCAAGGAATTTGAGATTTTAAAATATTAAATTCTCAAAGTCAAAAGAAGTTATGCGCTCCTCCCGAGTCTAAAACGCCACGTGTCATCCTCTGACATTAGATGCGGGTCGGTGGGACAGGACGGTGAAATTTAAGACATTAAGCCAAAAAGGGTAAAAGTCTAAAAAGCCTCGCGCGGCCCAAGCTTTCGTCCATCGGGACATGTGTCAGCATGTGATTGGCTGCGAGTCCACGGGTTTGCGGGGAAAAATGGGAAAATTTTCCCAAGGAAAATTTTCAAAAAGTTAAGTTTCAAAAGTCTAGCCCCTCCGAAGTGCCATGTGGCAACATCTGATTGATTACGGGGTAGCGGGGCCACGGACTTTTTGGGAAAGTTTTTCCAAAGTTCAAATTTTAATTTTAAAATTAGATTATTATTTTTTTGATGGCCAATTTGAAGTAAAACTTCAAATGGCCATAACTTTTGATAGGAAGCTCAGATTTGGGAAAACGAGGACTTTCTAGAAAGCTCTCAAGTCCTCTTTGCAAGAATCATCAATTTTGGATTTTGATGAAGTTTAGGTGGTCAATTTGGAGAAAACAATCTGCAGGATTTTAAAAGCAAAACTGGTAATTTTCCCACTTATAAAATTTTGTTTAATTTTTGATCTTCTTCTTTCTCAACATGTCAAATAGACATGGAGACTTATTCTTGGATGGGTTTAAGGGAGTTTCTAAGGTTCAAATAGTTGATTTAGATGCAATTGATATTTTTCCATCTCTTGATAGCAAAAACAGGTTATGCAAGTTTGAAAATTGATTGTATAAAGTTTTGAAGGGTCTTTCTTAAATGTTGAGGTCAAATTGAGTTCCTTAGGGCATACTATATCTAATTTTAATGTTTCATTTCTTAGTTCATGATGTAGATTCGAACTGTTCATTTCTTTGGTAAATTATTGCCAGGCTTAAGAAAATTAAAACAGAGATCAAACTTTTAAAGATCTTTAAAACATTTTCTATCATACAAGCATGGGGATTCTTTTCAATTCTGATCTGACTCATTTAATTGATACAACTTATCATTTAAGAGCAACAACAACATTTGATTTCCAATTTTTAATCTAATACAATGGAACAAAACCCTGTCTTTTTCCTCATACGCGTTTTCCTTTCACACAGAGATTTCATTTCATCACAACAAATCCATTCCAACACAATAATATAATTTGAGAAGAGAAATGCAACTCTTTTATTGAATTCCAACAACAACTTTACAACTCTTCTTTTCTTTTGATTTCAAATACAGTATACAAAATATATCACATTCTTCCAAACAGAGAATGGATTATAACTTTTACATTTCACATATCAAATTCAATCTTTCATTTTCAATACAAGTTATCTTCCCATTACAAATAATAATACAATTCATCCACTTCAAAGTGGGAAGGGTTATAATAAACTTGCTCAAAAGAAGGGACTGTCAAACTATGTATTCTTCTTGCTCCAAAACAGCAGCATGCTAGTTTCTTCATATTTTCATCTTGATCGCAACAAGGAAGGGGGAAAGGCAATGCTCTCCACCTAACCAAGACATCCAATGAGAAAGGAGAAGTCATCCTTCCTCATTGGCCCCCGAGCCCCAACCATAATGATATAAGAGATGAAGAACAACTCATGGCAACAAGACTTCCACAAACACACATGCAACATTTTCACAATCAAAACACATTTCAAGAAGGATGTAGTTCCCAACTACATTAACAAATACAAACAAGACTGAGGCTTCATCAAGCAAGCCAAAAAGAGCAAGGATCTATGGGAACTACTTATGCCTCCCAATGGGAAATGGGAATCCACCTGAGCAACCCGCCAAAATATATCATCTTCCATACCCTTATGCCCCCAAACTTCCTCCTTATGCCCCCAAAGTTTCTCCCTTATGCCCCCAAGAGTAAGAAATGCAAGCTATTTCTTTTCCATGGTGGATCCCAATCCCAAACTCCTCCATAATAAAATCGAATCGATGCCATTGGCATTCCCTATGCCCCCCCATATGAAATCCCCATAGCCTTCTTCTACACCATATCCTAAGCAGTCTACCCAACCAACCAATCAAACACACAAAACATTTACCATTTCATGCATGCGTATAGGAGAAAGAAGCATATTAAAAGGCTCAAGTTCCTACCTCTCCATAATGGAGTTTGTTCCAATGATAGAAAGCTATTCGATGCCCAAAATGCAGTCCAAAATTAGCAACAACACACATGCAATGGCCTCCAATCTCCTTCCACAAGCAAGAGCTCCCAACAACAAGAAATTCGCCCAAGAGGAAAATGTGCAAAGTTTCAACAACCCAAAACAAGCAAAGAGTTTGAATTTTAAAAGAGAGGGAAGAGAAGAGGATGATGTGGATTCCATGTGGGATGCCACATCATTCTTCCTCAACCCCAAAATAAAAGTCAACATCATTTCCCTATGCATAATAAATAAAATGACAATCAACTTACACACTCCAAATTAACCCATACCCCAAAAAGGACTAAATTTAAAACATGTAAGAGAAGTGCAATTAAAACTTACAAATAGTCATATCAAAATGCATTAAAAAGGTCTAATTTCAACCTCCAAACCATAGGTATGGTTGGTGAATAATTTTAAGAGGTGTGGGACAAGTTTAACTTGTCCCACAAGCCTCCAAATATAGCCTCAAGGACAAATTCGAATTCCTAAGAGGATGAAGTGTCTTACACTCCAAAATCTAACTTACATACTCTTACACATCTTACACAATCTTACACATCTCTTACATCTTCTTACATGTTTCTTACACACTCTTACAACATTGCATTAAAGATCAACAACTTCATTAATTACATTCCTATGACATATTTGATTTATTTATTTTAACACATGGTTATTCACAACATTAACACAATCAAATAATAACTAATGAAAGGGTAACACATCCCAAAATAAACACATGTAAACATTAATAAAAAGGAAACAAATAAAGCAATACATAAAATCCCTTGGTCACATTTTAAAGGTGATTCCCCCATGGGAATCCCTAACAAACACAACACTCAAACAATAACAGTTGCCATGGTGACCTTGTTGAATTCATCCAGAATTCTAATATGGTTGGTCTCCAGTCCCCCGACATTGTTGTGATATTTTAACCTGCAAAATACAAATACCTCCTTCGGCCTCATGGCCATATCGAACATCCAAAATGATATAATACAAACTCAAATCATCTAGATATCCTAAATCACAACAATATCAAGAATTCAACATTATCATTTTCAATTTAATTGGCAACTATGTCATCATCCAATAATCTCCATACTTGATCTATTCACAATATCTAATGTCACATGTCAAACAGTATATCACCATTCACATATAAAAATGTCTCTAATAATCATCATGCATAATAACTGAATCAAGATTCATAATAATCCATGGTCTAACATCTACACATCTTAATAAATTAAAACATAATAATGTCCATAATAAGATCAACAATGTCAAGATCAGTATTTAAAAGTGTCAAAGGAAGTGGGCACTACATCCCCTCCCTTAGACTCGACTTCCTCCTAGAATTCACTTTGGAAAAAATGTGGAAATTACACCCGTAACACGGTGGCATCCTCCCAAGTGGCTACAGTCTCGTCGTATATGTCCCACTGCACCCGTACCTAATCAATCTCTCTACCGCAAAGGCCCAGGGTCCTACGATCTATGATACAGATGGGCTTCACCATCACCTGCCCCTGATCCTGTACCTGCAAAGAGGTCCAATCCAGCACATGAGAAGGATCTGTAATGTACCTCCTAAGAACAGAAACATGAAACACATCATGTACGCGAGACAAGTTGGGTGGCAAAGTTAGACGGTAAGCCAAAGGGCCGATACGCTTCAAGATCTCAAAAGGACCAACGAATCGAGGAGCTAACTTAGAACCTTTTCCATAACAGATAGGGCTCTTATGTGGCCTAACACAAAGGAACACCTTCATGCCCACATCAAAATTACATTCGGTCCTATGTTGATCAGCGTACTTCTTCTGCCTATCTTGTGCCTCCTGCAGTCTCTTCTTTGATCATCACTACCTGCTGCTCCATGTCCTGCAAAAGGGCTGGTCCAAGAGATACTTTATCCTCCAACCTGTCCTAGTTAAGGGGTGTCCTGCACTCCCTACCATACAAGGCCTGAAAAGGATTCATGCCTATAGAACTCTAAAAATTATTATTGTAGGAAAATTCCACAGGTATAGATACTCCTCCCATCTCGCCTGATGATCCATCACGTACATCCTGAGCATGTCCTCCAAAATCTAATTCACCCTCTTGGTATGTCCATCAGTCTCAAGGTGATAAGATGTGCTGAAATTAATCCTTATCCCGAGGGCATGCTAGGTAGTCCGAAATGGGAAGTGTACAAAGGATCACGATCACAAATGATCTTCCGCGGGATCCCATGTAACCTGAAAATATCATCCAAATAGACATGTGCCATAGCACTAGCTATATAAGTGGTCTTCATCGGTGAAAAGTGAGCCATTTTTGTCAATTTATCAACCGTGACCATGATGGCGTCGTGGTGATATCTCGACATCAGTAGCCCAACAATGAAATCCATAGACATGGTGTCCCATTTCCACTCCGGTATAGCATGAAGAAAGAGAAGGCCAGGTGGATGTTAATGCTCGGCCTTCACTTTCTGGCACTCTAAACAGTGTGACACAAATTGAGCCACGTCTCTGTGAAGTCCTCTTTAGTGGTACAACTGTCTCAAGGTAGCATGCATCTTCTCAACCCCAGGATGGGTTGGATAGGGTGCATGATGTGCCTTGGTCAAGATGTCCTTCCTCAAGCATTTGTCTCTAGGAACATAAATCCGACCTCTGTTCCCGAGAATACCATCTGCCTTTAGTGAGAAACCTTCAAACTTCCCCTCAAGGGGTCTTTAGGAATCAATCTTTGCTCGAACTACAATGTAGAAGCTGTCAAGAGGAATTTGCTAAAGAATCCTGCTCTGTAAATTTGTACTCATCAAGTGGCCAAATTCACATGTCTCCACACTTGCTAAGAGTGTCTAACCCACATTCTCCTTCCCCTTCACATGCTCTATCTCCATGTCATGCTCGTCTGAGTGTGAATCTCCGACCAAGAAGAAAGTGGATCCATCAAACCAAAGCGTGCATCAAACCAAAGCGTGCCCACAAGCTCAAGATCATGAGTTGGATAATTAAGCTCATAATCCTTGAGTTTGCGAGACTCAAAGGCCACTACTCTACCTTTCTACATCAGTACACCTCCAAGGCCTACCAACGAAGCATCCGTGCATACAAAGAACTCACCATGTGGATCCGACACTACAATAATAGGTGTTGTAGTGAGACATTCATTTAGTGTCCTAAAGGCCTGCTCACATCCATCCAACCAAACAAACTTCTTCCCTTTTTCAATGAAGGGAAGTGATGGGGTGCACAATCCAAGAGAAGTCCTGAATAAATCTCCTGTAGTAACCTGCTAATCCCATGAAGTTGTGCACCTCTATCATAGTAGTGGGTGTTGGCCAATCCATAATGTCTCTAATCTTGGAAGGATTGACTGTGATACCTTCCCCAAGAGATGATATGACCCAAGTACTATACCTTTGTCTGAAAGAAAGCACACTTCTCCAAGTTCTCGAAAAGCTTCTACTCACGAAGACACTTTGAAGAACCATGTGAAGGTGCCCCTCGTGCTCCTCACACGTACGTGAGTAAATTAAAATGTCATCAAGGAAGATGAGCACGAAGCAATCTAAGAAGGTCCTGAATACCCCATTCATCAAACTCATAAACACTGCGGGGGCATTCATCAAACCAAAAGGTACCACTGTGAACTCATAGTGCCCATATCTCATACGAAAAGTAGTCTTATGAATGTTTGCCTCCGTAATCCTCAACTGATGGTAGCCTGACTTGAGATCAATCTTAGAGAACATCGTGGCTCCCTTCATATGATCAAACAAGTCATCAATATGCGGAAGAGGATAAGGATTCTTGATTGTCACCTTATTCGAGTTGGTGGTAATCGATACACAATTACAAGGATCCATCCTTCTTCTTCACGAAAATCATCGGTGCACCCCAGGGGGATACACTAAGATGGATAAGGCCTTTCTTTAGAAGGCCCTCCAGCTGTAACTTGAGCTCACAGAGCTCCGGGGTGGTCATCTGATAAGGTGCTCGTGAGATAGGCTCTGCTCTCCCGGAACTAGATCTATATGAAAATCAATCTCACGTGGGGTGGCATCCCAGTAGCTCCCCCCGGAAAGACATCAAAAACTCTCTCATAATGGGATGTCCACTAGACCCATCCTCGACTTGTCGATCGTAATAAAGATACATCTAACAACCCCATCGCACACACCGCTTGAGCTGCATAGCGAAGATGGTGCGAATAGAAATGGGTCTCCTGACCCCTAAAATCACCGACTCAACTCCAAGATCATCTGCACAAGGTATAGTCTTGTGATAACAATCCATCCTGGCCCTGTGTGCGCAGATAACCAATCCATACCTAAGATGACTCCATACGAGCCCAAAGGAAGGATGCGGAGATCTGAAGAGGTGGTGAAAGGTCCCAAATCTACAACACACTCCTTGACTAAGGAGTCAATAGAGATCTTAGCTCCCGAAGCCATCTCAACATCCCAACAATGACCCTACGTAATCGCCACTAGCTTTGTATCGCTCTACTAAAGATAGTGCATAAATGAATCGGAAGAACCAGATTCAAACAATATGGAGGTAGGAATACCCCCAATGTTACCTGTAGTCTCAATAATTGTGCTTTGGTGCTCGGCTTTGGCAGTTCTCAACTGATGTATACATCATGTGGTTGCGTCCCATATCACCAACTTTCGACTTTGAGATCGGTTTTTACCCTTGTTAGGGTTCTAAAGGAAGTCTCTCTAAAAATATCCTACAACTCCACATCCAAAACATCCACCTAATCCTCTCCAGGAGTGGCACCCCGAAAGCTACCCTAGAAGTAGGTGTTGTGGATCCTAATAATCCAGCTATGGTCTATTGTGATCTCTGTTTTCGAGCTCCTGCCGATGAGCTCTAGGTCCACCCTATGTCCCAATGGTACCCCTAAGAGGAGGCCCCATACTCTAACCTCTCTATGCATCATCTCTCTGTGGAGTCCTATATGGTGGGCGGGGATGTTGTTGCTGCTAATGCTTTGGTCTGGGTCTAAAGGATGACTATGAAGAATGCTGACCACCACGAGGAGGAGGAGTTGACCCCTTGATCTACTATCTTACATTTGTTGTATGCGGCTCCTGACTCGGTCTCTGCTTTGATGGGTCTTCCCAGAGTCCCCTCTACTATGTAGGCCTTCTCAACGGCCTCTGCTAAAGTCTATGGGCAATGGATCCAAACCGCACCTCTAATGTCTAGATTTAGGCCCCAGATGAACCCGTGGATCCGCGCTTGCTCATCTGCATGTACTCAATGTGCTAGAGTAGATCCAAAAACTTACTCTCATACTCTGCCATTGTAAGGGATGCACTGTCGGAGGTCATGGAACTCATCGATTCTCTATTGTATGAACCTCTGTGATAAATATCTGCTCCTGAATCTCTCCTCAAATAGCTCCCAGGTGACTGTCTCATAATCAACATGGAGCTTCTGCTCCTCAGTCCTCCACCATATTCCTTCTCCATCCCTCAGTAGATGGATCTCAACATGAGCTTTCGTGTTGCTAGAAAAAGGACAAAGCTTGAAGCAATTGCTCAAGCTCACTAGCTAGGCCTCTGCCTGAAATCCCCCTCTATCACCTGAATAATGTGATGGCCAAAGCTTCAGGATCTCCCTGATGTGATCTGCAGTTGTGGTCTGATGGCCTTTAGGCCTCTCTGCATGCTAGTCCCTAAGCCTAGGGCTCTGAGACCTCTCTCTGTGTCCCTAAACGCGGTCACCATGTCCCCTAATAGGTGACTCTGCTCTAGCTGACTCTCCATGGAAATTCTCTCCTCCATCTTCAGTAACGCCCGCCTCGAGGCACCGAAGAACACACCAAAAGAGGCTAAAAATTAAAGGTAATAATTTTTTTGTTTAAATGATTAATTAATTTAAGTCCCTTTTTTAAACCATACCCGGTTAAAAAATTAATTTCGACAACTTTAGTTTTCTCCGCCTTAATAATAGCCCAAAACAATTTAATTGATTATTCTATTTAACTTACCATGCCCTCTAAAATAAATACACACATCCTTAAGCTTTTTTTTCCTTTATTTATTAATTTTCCACACACACCCCTTTTATTTTGTTTCTCACTCCCATAAAATGCTTATGACTTACCATGTGTAGGATTAAACATGGGCCCTTGGATCAAATTAAATCCTGGCCCTTGTTTTCAAATTTATCCTATTGTTGCCCTAACTTTCTTTATGTTTTCTTTTTCCTTTTTCTTTTCCATGTTATTTTCTCTCTCTCTTTGTTTTACTCTCCTATTTGCAAGTTTGAGGAGGAACCATGGAATTGGATTGTTTGAAGATCCATCCAATAACAATAAACATTTTTTTTGTTTAATACATATATTTATTTATTTTAGTTTATTTTCTTTTGCAGAGAAGAGGGAGGGGGTGGATCTGAAGAGGAAGGCGTTGTGTATGAGGGTGGAAGTGTGGAGAAGCGGCGTGGAGGGGAGATCGGGCGGCGCGGCAGGGACATGGGGTTCGATGATAGGGACGGGCGCGGGGCACAAGCACGGGGAAGGAGGGAGTGGGGGTCGGGCGGATCGCACAGTGCGGAAGGGAGCAATCCGCAACGGTGGTGGGTGGAGGTGCTAGCGCGGTGGTGGAGCCAACGGAGGGGGTCATGACGGATGGGGAGGGGTTCGGCCCTCCCCCACACAACATTTTAATTTAATTTAATTTTTTTTTGTTTATTTAAAAAACATAACATATATTATATATGTTATATGATAAATATATAACATATATAATACATAATATTTCATATATAATATATAATATAATATATATATATATATATATATTTTCTGAATTTAAACTTGATAACAATTATATTATTTTATTTTTTTAATATAAACTCATGTAAATAATTTAAAATAATGTATGTAACTATATAGTTGCATTAAAATAAATAAACTGTATTGAATATTTATTTACAAGGAAAGAAAGAAATTATTTCAAGTTGTAAATGGTAGATTTCTATTTACTAACTTAGTGACTTGTGAGCCTACAATTTTTCCAATATTTAGTTTTATTAAAAAGAATAACATACTCATGAGATAAATGAAAAGAAATAATGCATTTTAAATGGGAAGAGAGAGAATATTAAATTGAGATTAACATTTAGTGATAAAGATTACTCACCCATTTAAATAAACTATAAGGAAGGAGAGTAAAACCAGCCTTATTCTATTCTCTAATTTTTTTTCCAAAACTTGTAAGAATAAGTGCATTTCAAGTATGATATTAGATTTTACATTTACACAAGATTCAACATTTTACAAAGATGATTTTTACCACAAGAATAAAATAACTTTCCAATAACTTGTCTTTCTTTTGAAATGAGGTTCCATAGATCCATAAGAATAACACTTAATTTACAAGCTTTCATTTAAAGAACATAAACTCCCAAATCCTTTATTTTCACTATCTTACAAGCCTTTATTTCAAAGGTTTAAGTCTCCAAAGAGAAGTATAGCATAGTTCTATAACATTCCAAGTATTCAAAGGAACCATACAAGTTAACATACTAATAGTAGGGGTAGATTTATCAAAAATGTGATACTAGCTTGCGTGTAACTCCAATTACAAAAGATGATTTTACACACAAGAAAGCTTCCATAAGTCTTCTTTTTTTTTTCCAAGACACAATGAGGTAATGTTCACAAAGAGAGAGAAGATGTCAAAGAAAACTTCAACTATCACCAAGCTTTCATCTTGAGGTCCAACTTTAAATGCCTCCAAAAGATCCACACAAGGAGAAGAAACTTGTTTACCACCCAACCATAGGCATCATAACATGCCTTTCCCAAGGTTGGGATGCATGCTAGCCTCCCCCAAGCCCATGGGAAAGAGGAATACCATCCAAAACTTGCACAAGAGTGAGGGTGAACAAACAATAATACATCCACATGATACAAGACAAACATAAAGCAAGACTCCAAATTTTGCAAAGGTGAAAAGAAAAGAACCCAAGTTCTACCTCTAAAACAAAGTGGGGAAGAGAAGAAAGGAGTTCTCCAAAAGTTGTAACCAACAATAGTTGCATAAAAATAAGATCTCCATACCCTCCTTATTTCTCCTAATTCATTCAAGCCCTCCTTATTTCTCCACCCTTTCACCAAATCCTTCTTGGAAGGATTTTCAAACCCCAAAGGGGTTTCCTTACCAAGAATGGGGAAGGAGGTTCAAGCCAAATGAACCACCTTCCCCACCTCAAACCATTTTAGGGGAATAACTAAATCCTACAAGGCTTGCCCATCAAGCCTATAAGGATTGAGAGGGAAAATCCCTCTCTCTTCCCACAAACTCCAAAACTCCATCATGCCATATGATGGAGGGAGTAAAATCAAGAAAGCAACAAATAAATTCTACATGCAACAACAAACATTTCCAAATATCAACTAATATCTAGCATGATATATCACATACAATATATGCTCAAGAAGCCTACCTCAAAGAAAATCTCTCCAAAAAGCTTTCCAACTTCAATCTTTTCCACTTCTTGACCCAAGCAAACTCTAGCTCCAAAATCCACAAGTCTCCAAGCAAAGGCTCCCAAAAAAAAGTTCTCTTCCTTTCCCATGAGGGGGAATTTGAAGAGGAGCAAGCAAAAATCCTCACAAATGAGGGGGTGACATGTGTCACCCCTCTCCTCCTTCAAGGTCAAAGATGCCAAAGATAAATGAGAGAAAGGATAAAATGACTTTTAGCCCTCTTCTCCCAAATTACTCTAAATGATAACAAAACAATTCTTGTGCAACTTTTAACAAGCACACTAATCCATACCCCTTACATGGATGTGACCAAACAAGAGGCAAAAAGGGAGGGAAAACTCCCTCTAGCCTTGGAAATAATCCCCCCTACCTATTAGGTAGGGTCCAAGGGCTCATTTTCATGTTAAGGGAACTCCCAAACTAAAAAGGGGTCCCCAAAAATGCCTAAAATAACCCAATTTCGGGTTTGGCACAAGGTTAGAGGGTGTGGGGCCCACCCAAGGGTTCACATGTGACCCTAAACCCTCTAGATTAAGTACATCATTAAACTAATTCAAGACTTAATGCAAGTGGGGTCATTAATTCCCCAAAACAAGTTTACAACACAACTAGACACCCTAAGCAAAATTAATAATTACAAGACATATTATATTACAAATGAGGGTCACCCATGGTGCCCAAAACAATAATTCTAATGCTAAGGCCTCAAGCAATAAACATGGCTAGGACTTAGCCCGTGGCTTCTTGTGCAAAGTTACGTAGCTGGCCTGAGTCCCACGTTCTCCTGTGATCTCGTCACTGCGCACACTCATTACACACGTTAAACGCACATGTCCGATAAAATATAAATCAACAACTAAATAGGATATCAATTAATTCTAGACTAACATTTCATCTTTCTGGAATCGAAAGTGCGACAATGTGCACAACCATACATAATTCACCATAAGTTAGTCACAATGATAAAATGACATGTATCCATAGAATCCCAACATGCAACAAACTGAGTATCCATCAATATAACTACGTTCCAAAACAACATCATATCAATTAGTATCCATGACATCATAAGATAATGCAAACAACATAGTAATCAAGCTAAATGGACATTATACGCCTAAACATCCTTACATGTCTAATCAGATCAAATCTCCTAATGTAATGTCCAAAATATAACAAAACCCTGTCAAAACATGTCTAATAGTAAGAGGAACAACAAGTATCTGAGCTATAAAAGTGTGGGCACTACACATGCTCCTCACTGAGTGGAGGAGGTGCATGTCCCTCAATGGAAGTGACTCTATCATGTCTGCCTGCATGCCCTCCTACTAATCCTTCGTGTAACGTGACATTTACATCATGAAGGGTCTGTAAGATCTGTGGTAGGATAGCTGCCACAACATAATCCAGAGGTGGTAAATCTAGGTCTATGTGGAAAGACTCATCATCTTGTATGCGCCTCTTGCACATAACAAAATGAGAGTTAGTTTACTATCTTAAGCCTTCTTCAGTTTCTAAGTTTACTATCATGCACAAATTCAAATAGTTTGGTCTTCTAGATTAAAAGGGTGTGCTAGTTTTAGAGTTTCATGTCTCAAGTTCTCTAGTGTGCCCAATGGTCCAAGCTTTTGAACCACTGCTTTGATACCAAGTGTAATGCCCACTTCAAACAACCACTTGAGACCTAAGAAACAAACTAAGATTAGTGAGGAAAATTAAGGAATAATTTTTTTTTGTTTAAGGGTATCAACAATCGGAGTTACTGGCAACGGTTTGCACAACCAAGTTTAAGGCTAACTATCAAGACCGGGGTTCATTTTAAGAAGCCACTAGTAAAAAGAAGGTGGAAAATCCCGACGAATATACCTCAAACCACTTTCGTCCTCGAAAAGGTGAATTTTCCAGATTTCATTTAAATTTTCACTGTCGGTTTCTTAAGGAGGAGCACCTTCTCTTGTCACGTGTCAACACCTTCTCTTGATGGGCGTCAACAACCCTCTGGTCGGCGTCAACACCTTCTCTTGACGCGCATCAACAAGCCTTTGGTCGCGCGTCAACACCTTCTCTTGACACGCATCAACAAGCCTCCGGTCACACGTCAACACCTTCTCTTGACGCGCATCAACAACCCTCTCGGTCACGCGTCAACAACTTCTCTTGACGTGCGTCAACAACTCTCTGGTCACGTGTCAACACCTATATTTTCACACGTCTAGAAAAGAAAAGCTTCCTTGTTGCGCGCACCTCTGCCCAAGGAAATTTTTATGCCACGTGGCACCTATGCCTACCACGTGGCAACACCCCATTAGTCCGGGGTCCGCGAGCCATTGGAGCACTCAAGAAATTTGAGATTTTAAAAGATTAAAATCTCAAAGTCAAAAGTTTCGCGTTCCCTCCGAGTCCAAAACTGCCACGTGTCATCCTTTGATTAGATGCGAGGTCACCGATTTGACGACAGAGAAATTTAAAAATTCACCAGCCAACAAGAAGGAAGCCAAATATTCCAAAGTAAGAACAATATCTCAACTAATCAAGGCAAGGCCTTATAGGTTAGAAACACAAGGTCAATAGTATTGGGATTTCAATCATGTAATCCTATAGATTACGTGATTGAAATCTAATACTCAATCCATCCATCTTGAAAATTCCTTGAGAAGTCAAAACATACTAGTTATGATCATAGACGCGAAACAAAACAAAGTTATTCAATCCTTCCAGGAGGGAGGTTTCATAGCAATATGGGTTCATAACCCTCCTTAAAAAACAATTTATAGTTTTAGTTTTAACCAAGAAGTTTACCACCTCCTCCTTACAGGATCTCTTAAAAGTAATACTTGTTAACATAATCGAAACCACTCTTCAAATGCATTTAAAAGAGTCACAAAAAGCCATTAATCTTAACAAAAACCCCATCATAATCGTCAACTTATCTAAATAATATAAAGGAAAAGTACCCCCAAATGTCATTAATAATTTTTAACAATTTTCCGACATAGGCCAACAATGTATTTATATAAATATATTCAATTCGTAACCTCATGACTATCCTCATAATGTATCATCAAATGTCATGAGTTAACAAGAGTCCTATTTCAATAATGACTACAGTCATCCCAAACACATTTCGAATTCAAAACCAACATAGAGGTTTGGTCATAAACTTATGACCATTAATAATACATTCACTAACGATTCACATATTATCAATAGCCTCTCAGCAAGGAATAATTCAACCAAGTTAAGGTAAGAGTAATTATAACAGGGCCAGGGTTACGAAGCTCCCTTCTAAAGACATCAATCCACTCTAACAGAGTAGACCACTCAAAGCAGAGAAAACCCAAGTACCCGGTCAATCCAGCCATAGTTCCCAAAAGAAAATGACATCACATTCAAGATCGAAAACTTAGAAAAGTTCCAAAATGAAATTATTAACTGAGCATAGAGGCCACAAGGTCATATAGGTTACATGATGTAAATTATAATGTACCTACAACCAATTCAAAGATTTAGTATAAACATATGAAATGAAAACCTCAAAAGAATAAACATAATGACAGATCTTCCCAAATGATTATGGGTTTAGATCATAGTAACTATCTCTAGGGTAGAGATAAGGGTCCATAAATATCCCTAATAAAAGTATCATAACAAAGATCTAGGGGTGAAAACCAAAACCGACAATATCATATATATCTGCAATCTGATTACATTAAACGAAGTCATAATACGAGAGACAAATAATAAACAAGTCTAATAATATATGTTATTCAAGTTTGAATCCAAGGGATTCGATACATGTTAGGTAATACACCATCGATACCCCAGTCTCATGATCGATGCTCAACCCAACTAATCTTCTTAAATCAAAACAAAACTTATGCAATGTTAAGTGACTATGGTTTCTTTACCAAATAGCTAAGGTCATGGCCACCGAACATTACGATAACAGGGACAATGGAATCATAGGTTAAGATAGATCATATTTTTACAAAACCCATTATATATGAAGCTAGATTTAACTTCTAATATCATTCATGTTACTCATCAGGGGTGTTTTCAATCAAAAATAAAATAGTTGAAACAACCAACCCGATATACCCGCCAACAACAAGTTATTCATACTCTTACCCCATTCGTTGCTATAGGTAAAGATTTCAATTTCCTTAAAATGTAAATGAATATATAATCATTCAACTAGGCCTAAAAAAACTCTTTAATAGACTCAAATCTCATAATGAACAATAGATAAGAGTAATGAAACCATGTCGAACACATAGACAAATCATAGAAAGTCACAAAAGTATGACAACAAAAAGGGGATGTCCAGAACTAGGTTACCCATTACCAGTTCACCCTATGGGAAGGTGAATGAAAGAATTCCCAGCCGTATAATATTGCTCACAACCAATAATGTAAAAGATTAAAGAAAAGGTGATATACCCCTTTTTGCAAGTCAGTCACTCGAAACCAACGATTCAGAAGAAGAAATCAAAGGGATAACTAGTACACTCAAGGCAATAAATAAACAACCACAAAAAACCATTTCTAGACTCCATTTCAGGGAGGAGAACCATTTGTTTCATGAAATTATAAAAGGGTAGCAAAACATTGCAAACTTTAGACTTAACATGCCTGATTTTAAATGCCTTCAACCAAGAACAACATCAACCAAGGCTCAAGTAACAACAACACTTGGAAAACTTCCTTGCCTCGGCTTGTGGTCGCTCCTACATGTTCATGGCCACGCTTTGGCAGAGGTGGGGGTTTACGTGTCCAGGGAAGGATCTCCAAAACTCCTGAATTGAAGCTGATTAAGGATTCAAGCCCCTTTTCCACTGAAAACTCCTCCAACCCACATGGTAGCATACGAGAACACGGCATATGCAGTCAAAACAGGAGGAATGAAAGAAAAAGAGAAAGAAATGAACAGGAAAGAAGAAATAAATAAATAAATAAACAATTAGTACACATGTAAGTGGCGTGTCTAAGTCGTCATTTGCATATCGACCATAATGGTCAAAGCAAATTTGGTGAAACAATAAATAAGGAAAGGTGGTGACCAGATTTCAAAATAAAACACATTTCCATGAAGGACCAATGGTCATAAAAAACAATAAAAGTGGCGCATGTAGCCTGCAGATGGATTAAATGGTGGGGCACTAACAAAAGTGGCCAAAGTGGGTAAATGCATCCAGATTTTATAATTAAAAAATTATAAAACAAGGCACGAGAGGAGGCTTGGTCGGCCAAGATGGTAGAAATATCAATTGACCTTTTATTAGACAAATAAAACAAGTATGCAAGCAAGCTTGGTCGACCAAGGGGAAAACTAGTGATAGGAGTTTCGAAAATGAACACAAGACAATGACCTACCATGGTGTCACAAAAGGGGACCGTCTTCTTTGCGTGAAACAAGGATCACTCTACGAAATGATCAATAATAAAATAAAATGTCTTAAAGGTAATTAATAATAGTATTGATAAAAATTGACACAAACAAAATAATCGTCGATCGACAGCTAAAATAATAATGTTATTATTATTATTTTTACAACTTAAAATAATTATTAATCATATTAATAATGACCGACAGTCAAGCTCGACAATTCGAGAACATGATTTTCCTTTAATAGGAAAATCGTAAAGGACGTTGCGGAGGCCAGCAATTGGAAGCATCGACAATGACACGAGAAGGCATGACGAAGAGGAAGGATGCTAATCGTCATTGTGACAAGTTCTAAGTCAACCGACGATGCTTGAGTACACACAACCATTCAACTCTTAGCAACAGGATCACCGAGACAAGAACTAGGGTAAACGTCAAATGGGGCATTACATTCTCCTCCCCTTAAGAAAGCATCGTCCTCGATGTGACATAACATTGAAGGAAGGAAAGGTGGTAAGCATCAAGGAACAAATAAATGTGAAAGTGCACCCTATGGTTAAAATTTTATTCGTTAAAGCACGACCACAAGGTAGCCTTAGAAATATTTTGGCAGATTATAAACTTTTGAATTTCTGTGAAGATTGGAAGTTTTCTCCTACTTCATTATTTAATTATTTCTCTTTCCCTTTTTTGTTATTCTTAAAATTAAGTATTTAAGATTTCATTTTTATGAAGTTTTATTTTATTCATTCATGTGGGTGCCCAACAAGAACCGCTATCATAATAACATACTAGGGTCATACGCAACATTGAAGATTCACGGGAAAATTTCACATACCTTCACGACCATACCACATCACAAGATCTTAACCAAATTATGGAAGATAACATGAACAGTTCACATAACATAGTACTTGTCACACATCTATGACTGACATATAATACTTGAAAAAAAGTGTACTACAACAACCAGAAATTTCCACAATTCCACAGATGAAGATTTCACATAACTCAGAACAATAGCTATAGGTACATAGTGTCAACAAGGGCATCAATGCCATATCCACAACATCACAAAACATATCCAACTAACATGAGTAACACATACATCATAACACCACAACCAAAACATCATAACAACTCTGCATACCTCCCGAAGCATCAATCACACACACACACACACAAATCTCTTATGCCTCCCTCAAGTCTCTTATGCCTCCCTCAAATCTCTTATGCCTCCCTCAATCTCTTATGCCTCCCTCAATCTCTTATGCCTCCCTCAAGTAGTAATAAATAAATAAATTTCCTTTTCACTCCCCAAAGAGGTCGGTTTCCCTATGGCCCTAGGCACATAGAGTCTAGACACCCCTAACCCAAGTGACATAATAACTCATGGTTCGACAACCCACTAGTTATATGTAACTCCTTAGGGCGTACCCCCATACAATGAAGTGGGTCCATAGGTCCAACCATTCCATGGTGCATCCCATGACCCTATTCCACACATCACGACAATAGAACCAACATAGCAATCCGATCCAAATGCCAAGTGGCAAAGTACAAGCCTTGGGCAAGGCGGTAAAATCTTAAAATTTAAAAGAAGATCCAAAACCAAGCAAAACAAATGGCCAAATAGCCATAGTTAGTGCAAAAATCTGCATGTTAGTACCACAAACAAAGGAAATGCCCAAAATATAAAACATGGCAAATCAAGAAAATTGTTGGTCCTTGTAGAAATAAAATAAAAAGTTCAATTTACAAATAAAATACATATATAAGAATAACACATTACGATGACTATGTGGCCTTATCTGGCCACCAAGGGGGTACTCAACGAGTTTCTAACACTCGGAACATCGAGCCTCAACTCATAAAATAACATATCAATAGTACAACTGTCATCATCTCTATCTGAATCATCCCGCCACCACTTCGACAAGGCTAAACACAGTCATAGCTACACTTAGGTTGCATCCATACAACAACCACGAGGAGAGAGGGAGCAAGGAGCACAGTCGTCATCTACTAAGCCTAAGGTCAGCTCGAGTTATTGGCCCATGGTACACACCCCTCACTCCAACATACACTTTTACCGATTTCCCTCAGGGTCGGTTAGCATAAGGTTCACAACATAACATGCAACTACATCACTAACACAATGGTGGTTCACGCACATTAACCATAGTGTCTTACGCATGGTACCGATATATGGTATATCACATACATTACATTCACAGTTTACAACACACCACATCACCACATGTTGCACCCAAAGTGCAATCATTGTATGATAGGGATCATATACTCACCATATTTCCCTAAATCATGACATGAATCATTACATATTACATGAATTTTAACTAAGGTGAGCACATTTTAAACATATAGTCAGTTTCCATATAACGTGGAAATACACACATTTCTACACAAATGATAATGACATCATTAAGAAAACCAAATCACTACAACCAACCTGGTCACACAACATATCAACACACCCACACATCATGAATTCCAAAAGGATCCAACACTCTGAAATTAACAATCACATTTCTTCCACATGCATAACAAAATAGTGTTTCACACTCAAATTCACATAGAATTCCTAAAAAGGAGAGAGAGAATACTTTAATCATTAACACATCAACATGCCCTCGATTACGCACTTGCGACGACATACACAACATGTGCGCTACCAATATAACAATTACGACATAGTTCACATCACACTTAAATCATATTATTCTTCCAATATCCACCACCAGCATGCAACACCATCTGGTAACACCATCACAACTCTAATCTGTCCCAGAGGTTCGAGAGCATGAACCTCCGCTTTGATACCAAGTGTCACGGCCACTAATTCACACACACTAGACAACACAGTAAAATACAGGATAAAAAAATTTTTTTGACTTTCTTGAAGTATAGATGACACCACAGGTGATCACAAAGAGCTACAACCAACTCACGATAAGCTTGACACAACATTGACCACATATACGACACCCATCACGAACAATTCACTTTTCTTTTTGACAAGACAACATAGAAGTCCAACCACAGAACACACTTACAATTAGGGCAAACCACGATGAGAAATTCTTGAAGGTTATTTATTTTAATAAAACATCTTTCAATTCTTAACTTACATTCTAGGAGATTCTGG
Organism: Taxus wallichiana var. yunnanensis; assembly: GCA_018340775.1. Classification (NCBI taxonomy): domain Eukaryota; kingdom Viridiplantae; phylum Streptophyta; class Pinopsida; order Cupressales; family Taxaceae; genus Taxus; species Taxus wallichiana. Next base: position 173,954,904 of record CM031236.1, read on the forward strand.
ATATGAACCGTATAATTCTTCTTAAAAGTTAGATTCCTTTCCTTTATGCTTTAGAGACATAGGCTTTGGATAAAACTCTCTCGAAAGAGGATCATCTTTAATATGACAATTATTTGATTGATTAGTTATTAGATTAACGCTAAAAGGGGTGGGGTGAACCAATCCCCACAAGGTTATCTTAAACAAACACAAGCTACAAAATCTCATTCCAACCTCCATTGCACAAGGAGATGAGTGTAAGCTCTAATCGAGGGAGGTACCATTTTAGGTTCGAACAATAACCTCCTTGTGCAAGGATCAACAATTAACCACGCTTAAGAGAAGGTTACAATGCACTATGGCAAAGGTTAGAGTGAGAAGGTCAAATTTATTTCATCATCATGATCTCTTTAGTTATAACCAGTCTTTTACTGAGGCTAAGAATTTATCAAGAATGGTTAAAGTTTCATTTAGGCTTTGCTTGATTAAGTTTGACAAAATAATACAATTAGGTTTCAAAATCGATGAGCCGGACTTATGGTTTCTTAACCATTCCCCCTACTTACGAAGACCTATAATTCTCCCAAGGGTAAATATTGTTTACACTTTAATATCATTTATCATTTCACAACCATAAGGATAAGGTTTATTAGTTTATCTTAGGGGTGGAAGGTAATTCCTTTTACACAAGTAGATAGTTCCTCTTCTTCCACTTAAAGCTCGGGATTTTATCCACGAGATCACAAATTCCTATATTTTACTTATTTATTCATTTATTTGTTTGTTCATTTATTTATTTTTGATTAACTTTTATTGGGATTGCCAACCCACTTGATTATGCCTAGAATTACATTGATGCCAAGACCATGGAGGGTGATTATACAAGAAAGTTTTATGACTTGAAGGAATAATTTACCGTTACTTATCAAGAAAACTAAACACGGGTATAACATTTCTATTCAACATGGCACACAAACCAAAGGTGCCAAAAGATTCGATTGAACTTGACTAAGGACAAGAAAGTAACACAATTGGTCAAGCCATGCTACACTATTTTCATGATTGTTATAATATCATTAAAAATACACATAACAAGGTGATGATCGAGTTTTATTCCTCACAATAATAATTACAAGTTTTTCTACAAAAGGATAAGACAACCTTATTTCACAAATACGAAAAAATCCAAGGCAAGAGGCCTTCCAAACTCCTTTACAAGCACCATTCCAAGATTTACAACACATTAGACATTCGTACAAGGAAATTCATAAATCAAACCTTTACAAATATTTCCTTTATCTACTCGCACAAGCCATTTACACAAGTATTAACTTGAGTCAGTTCACGAGAACTGAGCATGATAAGACTACCCATTGCAATAGTAAGCTAACATTTAACAATATCATGAAAGGAATATTCTAATTCAAGAATGGATCAAAGCACAAACCACTAATCAAAATTCTTCACACGAGATAAAAAAATTCACCAACCAACAAGAAGGAAGCCAAATATTCCAGTAAGAACAATATCTCAACTAATCAAGGCAAGGACTTATAGGTTAGAAACACAAGGTCAATAGTATTGAGATTTCAATCATGTAATCCTATAGATTATGTGATTGAAATATAATACTCAATCCATCCATCTCAAAAATTCCTTAAGAAGTCAAAACATGCTAGTTACAATCATAGACGCAAAACAAAACAAAGTTATTAAGTTTTAACCAAGAAGTTTACCACCTCCTCCTTACAGGATCTCTTAAAAGTAATACCTGTTAGCATAATTGAAACCACCCTTCAAAAGCATTTAAAAGAGTCACAAAAGCCATTAATATTAATAGCAAACCCCATCATAATCATCAACTTATCAAAATAATATAAAGGAAAAGTACCCCAAATGTCATTAATAATTTTTGACAATTTTCTGACATAGGCCAGCAATGTATTTATATAAATATATTCAATTCGTAACCTCATGACTATCCTCATAATGTATCATCAAATTTCTTGAGTTAACAAGAGTCCTATTTCAACAATGACTACAATCATCCCAAACACATTTCAAATTCAAAACCAACACAGAGGTTTGGTCATAAATTTATGACCATTAAAAATACGTTCACTAGCAATTCACATATTATCAATAGCCTCTCAACAAGGAATAATTCAACCAAGATTAAGGTAAGAGTAATTATAACAGGGCTAGGGTTACGAAGCTCGCTTCCAAAGACATCAATCCACTCTAAAAAATAAGTAGACCACTCAAAGAATAGAAAACCCAAGTACACGGTCAATCCAGCCATAGTTCCCAAAATAAAATGACATCACATTCGAGATCGAAAACTTAGAAAAGTTCCATAATGAAAGTATTAACTGAGCATAGAGGCCACAAGGTCATATAGGTTACATGATGTAAATTATAATGTAACTACAGCCAGTTAAGATATTCAGGTATACAAACATATGAAATGAAAACCTCAAAAGAATAAACATAGCGACAGATCTTCCCAAATGATTATGGGTTTAGATCATAGTAACTATCTCTAGGGTAGAGCTAAGTGTCCATAACTATCCCCAATAAAACTATCATAGCAGAGATCTGGAGGTGAAAACCAAAACCGACAATATCATAAATATATCTTCAATATGATTACATCAAACGAAGTCACAATACGGAGACAAATATTAAACAAATCTGATAATATATATTATTTGAGTTCGAATATGAGGGATTCGATACATGTTAGGTAAAACACCATCGATACCCAGATCTCATGATTGATGCTCAACCCACTAATCTTCTTAAATCGAAACAAAAACTTATGCAATGTTAAGTGACTATGGCTTCTTTACCAAATAGCCAAGGTCATGGCCACCAAACACTATGATAACAGGGACAATGGAATCATAGGTTAAGATAGATCATATTTTTACAAAACCCATTATATATGAAGCTAGATTTAACTTCTAATATTAGTCATGTTACTCATCAGGGGGTGCTTTCAATCAAAAATAAAATAGTTGAAACAGCCAACCCGATATACCCTCCAACAGCAAGTTATTCATACGCTTACCCCATTCGTTAATAGACTCAAATCTAAGAATGAACAATAGATAAGAGTAATGAAACCATGCCGAACACATACGAATCATAGAAAGTCGCAAAAGTATGACAACAAAAAGGGGGTGTCCAGAACCAGGTTACCCATTACCATTTCGCCTTATGGGAAGGTGAATGAAAGAATTCCCAACCGTATAATACTGGTCACAACAAGTAATGTAAAATATTAAAGAAAAGGTGAAATCCCCCTTTTTGCAAGCCATTCACTCAAAACCAATGATTCGAAGAAGAAATCAAAGGGACAACCAAGACACTCAAGGCAATAAATAAACAACCATAAAAACCATTTCTATACGCCATTTCATGGAGGAGAACCATTTGTTTCATTAAAAATTGTAAAAGGGTAGCAAAACATTATAAAGTTAAGACTTAACATGCCTGATTTTAAATGCCTTCAACCAAGAACCAAGTCAACCAGGCTCAAGTAACAAAGAAACTGCAAACTTCTTTACCTTAGCTTATGGTCACTCCTACATGTTCATGGCCACGCTTTGCACAGCAGGGGTTTACATGGCCAAGGAAGGAGCTCAAAACTCCTAAATGAATCGATTAAGGATTCAATCCCTTTTCCATCAAAACTCCTCCAAGCCACGTGGTAGTAGACGAAACACGGGGTATGCAAATCAAAACAAGAAGGAATGAAAGCAAAAGAGCAAGAAACAAACAGGAAAGAAGAAATAAATAAATAAATAACAATTAGTACACAAGACAGTGGCCAAGTCTAAATCGTCGTTTGCAGATCCACCATAATGGTCAGAGAAAATTTGGTGAAACAATAAATAAGGGAAAGGCAATGACCAGATTTCAAAGTAAAACGCATTTCCATGAAGGACCAATAGGTCATAAAAAAGCAATAAAAGTGGTGCATGTAGCCTGCAGATGGATTAAATGGTGGGGCGCTAACAAAAGTGGCTAAAGTGGGTGAATGGATCCAGATTTTATCATAAAAAAATTATAAAATAAGGCACAAGAGGAGGCTTGGTCAACCAAGATGGTAGAAATATCAATTGACCTTTAATTAGACAAATAAAACAAAGTACGCAGCAAGCAAGCACAGTCAACCAAGGAGAAAACTAGTGATAGGAATTTCTCAAACAAACACGACAATGACCAACCATGGTGTCACAATAAGGGACCCTCTTCTTTGCGCGAAATGAGGCTCACTCTACATAAATGAGCAATAATAAAATGAAATATCTTAAAGGTAATTAATAATAATATTGATAAAAATTGACACTAAAACAAAATAATCGTCAATCGACAATTAAAATAATAATATTATTATTATCATTATTATTATTATTTTTAAAACTTAAAATAATTATTAATCATATTAATAATGACCAACAGTCAAGCTCGACAATTCGAGAACACGATTTTCCTTTAATAGGAAAATCGTAAAGGACATTGCGGAGGCCAAAGAATCGGAAGCATTGACAACGACACGAGAAGGCACGACGAAGAGGGAGGATGACAATAATTCATTGCGACAAGGTCTAAGTCAATCCGAAAGTCAATGGAAGTACACACAACCATTCAACACTCTGCATAGGGTCACCGAGACAAGAACCGGGGTAAATGTCGAATGGGGAATTACATAAAATCTTGTGGAAACAGATCCATTTTCACAAAAATGAAGATTGAGGTATTTCTAAGATCGAAGTTTCCCAAATGAGACTCAATTTATTATTTCTTTCTGAATTTATTCCATGTTGTAGTGCCCTACCCATAGCCACATTTGCGGGGCGGGCGTACAAGTTGTCAAAGCAAGGAGAGAGACACATCCTTATAACTTTACAGCTATGTCATTTTCGTTATGCGAATAATACGAGCACTTTATTTGAGGTCCAAAGGGGTAACCACGATGAAAAAATAGTTAATATTACGAGAATTAGCAGCAATTGGACAATGCAGCGATTGTTGGGTTGTATACTCTCATAATTAAATAAATAGAAAGTTTAAGAACTGTGCTAAAAAGGCAGCCTTGGAATGGGTTCCATTTTTTTTTGGTAGCTACAAACACCTTGGCAGGTGGTATGTGATGTATACGTAGGGATTGGGTATCAAAACCTCTCTCAAATGTGTGATCTTGCACTACAATGGTAGTTGGGAATGTAGGAATAGGTTTGTGAAAATTCTTGTTAGAAACATGATCACATGGGCAATATTGTGCACAAGAAAAATAGGTAACCAAATATATCCTCATTTTACCTTGTAAAAATTGACCTATCTGGATCATTTTCTATACAAAGTGGTTCATTTGTCTTAGAGTTGAAAGGAAAATTCTGCCCATCACTTTGTTTTTGTTGTATGCAAAAAGAGGAAGAAGATTGACGTTGAGGAGGCGCTTCATTTGGTTTAAGGTCTAACTTTATTGATTTGTCTTCTTCTGCTTCTTAGCACCTATGCTACGTGCTCGATGGCCTTTGTAGCCATTGATTCATTTTTTTCCTGCTCTTTTTGTTTTATATCGAGTAGTTGTTTGATTTTAGACATTGAAAGTTATTTTTCTTACTATCCCACATATGGCTATGCAATATTTGTCTGTTTCACTCTCCCTCTGCATGAGATCCTTTGTTTTTTCAATCCTCATCATAATGAAAAGTGGGTTTTGTCAGATGTTGTAATTGCAAGTTCTTTGGTTGACATGGATGCAATAATGTGGGAGCACGCACATTGCATGTGAATTGTTTGACCTAGATTGCCCCAAATAAATGCGTTGATTACTTGATGTGTTGATAATGGTGTTTATGATTAGACTTAAGTTCCTTTCCTATTATTTTGCATATGTCTCCATAAGATTTGTCTCTTTCACTCATCCTCTATGTGCTACCCTCCTTTTTCCCATTCATAGCTCTATGTAGAGAGAGGTTTGTTCACGGATTACACGGGATGGTGGATATGCACAGAATAGTGTTCATGATGAGGCTCAAAAGCTCTTCAAAGAAACGCCTCAGCCAGATGTTAACTCCTGGTGTGTCACGGTTATAAGTATGCACAAAATGATTCGTTGAAAGGACCTCTTGGGCGTGTAATAAAATTCCATTGACATGTTTAAAAGTTAGTGCCAAACAAGAACTTATCAAAGGTGTCATCTTACAAATGTAGCTCTTTAATACGTTGAATTTTGTAGAAACGTTGCTCTTGAGATTTGGTTGTGGAAGGCATGGGTATGGGCTATTTGAGGCAACAAGGATTAGAAATACGTAATAAAAGACTGGTATTTTGGCGTATGTTCAGAGTCACTATTGAAATGCCTTTGGGAACCTTACTTAAATGATGTGGCCAATATGTTGTAATGACTCAAGGAAAAGAGACTCAAATTGTTCGTTCATATGCCTTGTAGAGACGTTCTCTCATGAATTGTGTCGGTGGAAAGACGCATACAAAGTGGAGTTTTGAAGAGAAATAAGAAAGTCCGTAAACTATTGTCGAGATTCCCGAAGCGAGATGCAGTCTCGTCAAATGTGAGGATCGCGAGTCTTAGATAAAAGGTATGGTTTTTCCCTTTTCACTTGCACTAAATTCCACTTTCATAATTTCTTGCATTTGGAAATTATTTGTTAATTATTAGGAAATGTAACTCCAACCAATGATAAAACTCTTTTTTTCATTTGGAACTATCAAACATCAAAAATTATGACCCCGAAAGTTATGCACATGGAGCACCACACCAAAATATACCGCAAACCTGAAACTCCTGCATGACCCCTAGTAACATGAGACACTATGGGAAAACTTAACCAAGTTGTTTGAACTTAATTAACGCCCTTGCATGTCGAATTTATAAGCCCATTTAGCTTATCAGTCACTTGTAGTGACATGCTCTTTTTAGTAAAACACAATTGGTTTCGGCCTACGGTTACCATTTAGTTCGAGCAAAAATGAAAACCACTTCCACCTATCCCTAGACCGCCAGCAAGAGAATCGTAACCCATCTACATTTCAATGAAAATTCCTTCGGAGACTAGTTTTATGAGTGGGTTTTGGGGCCCACTAGTCACTGAGTTACAAGAGTTGTTGCAATTACGATAATTGGCCCCGAAGTGCCCTTGTAACTTGAGCTCTGCTCTTTGTAATAAACTTCTATCAAACACGATGAATTCTATGTATATGGGAGAGTACACAGAATCATCAAAATTTGTGTTCAAACTTAAAACGAGTGTTTTCAAGGCCCAATTTGTGAGCACTTTAGATGTTTTGGCCAGCTTGCACCAAAATTGTAACTTTAGCTAAACACACCTTCTAAGGGTTACTCGACTCCTAACTAACCGTGGAACCTTGTACATATCATTTCCACACTTTATAGAGTATGAATTGATCAAATTATTGTATGAATGATTTTTGGGAAATTATGATGTTTCTCTCTCTTCCCTTTTCTCTTCCTAGAAGTAACTATGATATTTTGACTAGTTCTAAAAATGTAAATGAGTTATAAATGTCATGGGTTAAAAATGAAATGAAAATTTGATAATGTATGTGATTATGATATGATGAATAGAAAGGAAAATGAAATCCATACTTTCTCTCTTTTCCCCTTTTTCTCTCTAGAGATAATTATGAAAATATTGATTGGGTTTTGAAAATGTAAATGGGTCAAAATGTATATGATTTGAAATGAAATGAAAATTGGATACAAGATGTTACGGTGATTTGAAAAGAAAATGAATCCTATATTTTCTTCCTCCTTCCTTACTCTTCTATCTCTCTCTCCTATCTTTATCTCTCTCTATTATCTATTCAATTGTTTGAAATGATGGATGTGTGGAATTTATGCTTGAGTGTAGGGGATTTTCATACTCAGTCCTAGACTAACGAAACGTTGGTTACAAGTACTCTGAACAAGAGGAATTTTCTAGATGTGATATGTTGTAATTAATGAGTTGTCATTGTAATGTTATATTCACCTTGCAATACATGTATTACCATAGAATAATGATATGTATTATTGTTCGAAGAATTGTTCTTTGTATATTTTGAAAAGAGAATGCCAATGTGGCTATATTTTATAGTGTCAAATTGGATGTGAAGTTGTACTCAATGTTGTACCTATGTTATAAAGATATCAAACTAATCTTTTGCTATGTTAATTATTGGTTTATTTCCTTAACAACCACAATGCTAGGTAGAATCTCCTCTCATCAAAACTAACGAAAATAAAAGAACGAGCTATAATGCCTATTGTACTTCCTCCTCCCATTTGAGTCTTTTCTAGGGTATAAAACATTGATCGTGTTAATAAAATACTCTGACCTCATTAATCATCTCCTTGTTTCGCACCTAAGACATCTTATTAAGGACCTTTTTACCTGAATATTTGATGAGGTGGTGATTTTACACTATGAAACCTATCATATTGGGACGAGTGAGGTGATCATGTCTTGTTGTTGTAGGTATGACCATATCATGAATTTTTTAACCCCTACTGCGTAATTTTCCCTTCGTACCCTAGTGGGTGGCCAAATCCTTGCAAGATAGTTGGTGGTTGTACCTACGATTGATCCTTGTGAGATCTAAATTATGTGAGTGGAGACTATGTTTCAAATTACTTGCGTATTTACCCAATAATTGAAATAGGTCCTTAGGATGCTTTTGTAATGCTTAAGATTATTTGGGATATCTCTCTTGCAATATACACTTAATACTTGCATGTCTAAGAGAAATGAAATGAGTTGTCTTGTGCAAGGTCATACTCCTTGTAGTCTTAAATCCCTAAGTGTTACGTAAGTGTTATAGGAATAAATTTGTTCCAAAATGATGTTATACATGACCAAAGTAACCGCGTAAATGTAGTTAGTAAAAAAGGGTAAATAAGATTAATCTATGGAATGCCCGCTACGAAAATGGTACACCTTTGAGCGATGTCAAAACCAACTAAAATGTCAAATGTGATCATAAAATGAATGTAAAATGGTACACCTTTGAGCGATGTCAAAACCAACTAAAATGTCAAATGTGATCATAAAATGAATGTAATAAAGTAGAGGTCCATGACTAATACAACAACCTAATAAATCGAAAAACCAAATATGATGCATGATCACATGCTTTGTTTGCATAAATATGAATCAAACAACGATGCTAATGAAATAATAAAATGTAACCTTGAGAATGGGATACCTGCAATTGTAGCCAAGGTCTTGTGAGATAGGAGATTGCACTCTAGTTGGACTTGTAAAAGTTAGTAGAACCCTTGGCATAGTTAGGAATATATTAAATCTAGGATCACTCGGAAAAGTAGAATTTATGGTCAAAAACATGTAATTAACTCGTTGCTATTGAGAGTGAACCCTTAAGATGATGAAACAAAAGTAGTTTGAAATGTGAAATTCATCACTTAGATTCAAGGAAAAATATCTATAAGGGGAACATAGGTGTAATGTACCCTTCCATGCGCAATATGATTGTGAAAATATGAATTCCTAATTGGAGCAACGGATTGTGAATCAAGAATGATACAACTTAATTAGTTAACCTACATAGTTGGTTGTAATAACTTAAAGATTAAAATAATGTATTGTTAGTATTAAACAATGCTATGAAATGAACTCGGGATAGGTTTTCTATTGATCTAGTAACCTTCTTTTTTATTCTTGTGAATTTTCCTCCTTGTAATGAGAGCATTTTTCCAAACCAAGTAAACATTAATCTTTCTAATAAATCCTTAAGTCAAATATTAGAAGGCGCATGTGTGTATATATGTTCCTAATCATAATCAAGCTATATAAAGTTATTTCCATAAGAGAAATGAGCAAATTCTAAAGGAACCTCTATAGGTGAAATGTTAAACAAAAACATGTAGCCTAGTTGTAAAGGAACGAAGGGTCCCATGTTATGTGTTCTTCAAACAATTATAGTCAACTAAACAATTTTTTAGAAACAAACCTTTAACATAAGAATTGAATATTAGGAGACTCATAGTTGTTTAAAATGAATTTATTTAATAAATGAGCTATGGATAACTAATGGAATTGGAGAAAGGAACCAACCGCGCATTCTCCGTTAAAGACTAATGCGCTGCAAAATAAAGTAATTGAAGTTTGAAAAATAGGAAATTTTAAACCTTATGTGTTTAATTATGTTGAAAACTATTAGGTCATACAATGGAAACCTAAATGTAATGAATATGTAAACCATGAAAAGGCCATGTCATGGAGTATGCCTATCCTTTGTTTCTTATTGTTAAGATAGATCATATTTTTACAAAACCCATTATATATGAAGCTAGATTTAACTTCTAATATGAATCATGTTACTCATCGTGGGGTGATTTCAATCAAAAATAAAATAGTTGAAACAACCACTGATATAGCCGCCAAATGACAAAGAAGTTATTCATACTCTTACCCCATTAGTTGTTATAGGTAAAGATTTCGATTTCCTTAAAATGTAAATGAATATATAATCATTCAACTAGGCAGAAAACTCTTTAATAGACTCAAATCTCATAATGAACAATAGATAAGAGTAATGAAACCATGTCAAACACATACAAATAATAGAAAGTCGCAAAAGTATGACAACAAAAAGGGGTGTCCAACCGGTTACCCATTACCATTTCACCCTATGGGAAGGTGAGTGAAAGAATTCCCAGCCATATAATACTGCTCACAACCAATAAATGTAAAAGATTAAAGAAAAGGTGAAATCCCCCTTTTTGCAAGCCAGTCATTCAAAACCAATGATTCAGAAGAAGAAATTAGAGGGACAACCAAGATAAATAACAAGATAGCAAAGCATTATAAATTTTAGACTTAAAATGCCTAATTTTAAATGCCTTCAAACAAGAACCACGTCAACCGATGAGCTCAAGTAATAGCAACACTGAAAACTTCTCTTCCTCACCTTGTGGTCGCTCCTACATGTTCATGGCCAAGCTTTGGCGCGAGTGAGGGGGTTTACATGGCCGGGAAGGAGCTCCAAAACTCCTAAACTGAATCTGATTAAGGATTCAAGCCCCTTTTCCATGAAAACTCCTCCAACCCATGTGGTAGCGGGCGGAACACGATGTATGCAAGTCAAAACAGGGGAGGAATGAAAGCAAAAGAGCAAGAAACGAACAGAAAGAAGAAATAAATAAATAAAAAATAATTAGTATACAAAGAAGTGGCTAGGTCTAAGTCGTTGTTTGTAGATCCACCATAATGGTCACAGCAAATTTGGTGAAACAATAAATAAGGGAAAGGCAGATGACCAGATTTCAAAGTAAAATGCATTTTTGTGAAGGACCAATAGGTCATAAAAACAATAAAAGTGGCGCATGTAGCCTACGGATGGATTAAATGGTGGGCAAGAATAAAAGTGGCTAAAGTGGGTGAATAGATCCAGATTTTATCATTAAAAAAATTATAAAATAAGGCACGAGAGGAGGCTTGGTCAGCCAAGATGGTAGAAATATCAATTCACCATTAATTAGACAAATAAAACAAGTACGCAGCAAGCACAGTCGACCAAGGGGGAAAACTAGTGATAGGAGTTTCAAAACGAACATAGGACAATGACCAACCACGTGCGTCACAACAAGGGACCCTCTTCTTTGCGTGAAACGAGGCTCACTCTACATAAATGAGCAATAATAATATGAAATATCTTAAAGGTAATTAATAATATTTTTAATAAAAATTGACACTAAAACAAAATAATCGTCAATCAACAATTAAAATAATAATGTTATTATTATCATTATTATTATTTTTAAACTTAAAATAATTATTAATCATATTAGTAATGACCGATAGACAAGCTCGACAATTCAAGAACACGATTTACCTTTAATGGGAAAATCGTAAAGGACGTTATGACGCCAACAACTTGAAGCATTGGCAACGACATGAGAAGGCACGACGAAGAGGAAGGATGCCAATCCTTCATTGTGAAAAGGTCTAAGTAAACTAAAATTCAATGGAAATACACACAACCATTCAATGCTCTGCAATAGGGCAACCGAGACAAGAACCGGGTAATTATCAAACAGGACATTACACAAAATCTTGTGGAAACAATTTCATTTTCACAAAAACGAAGATTGAGGTATTTCTAAGATCGATGTTTCCAAAATGAGACTCAATTTATTATTTATTTCTCAATTTATTCCATGTTGTAACGCCCTACCCGATAGCCACATTTGCGGGCGGGCGTATAAGTTGTCAAAGCAAGGAGAGAGACACATCCTTATAACTTTTTAGATCTGTCATTTTCCTTTCAGAATAATACGAGCACTTTATTTGAGGTCCGAAGGGGTAACCATGATGAAACCATAATTAACATTGCAGAATTAGCAGCAATTGGACAATGCAATGATTATTGGGTTGTATACTCTCATAATTAACTAAATAGAACATTTAAAATGTGCTAAAAGGCACTTTGGAATGGGTTCCATTTTTTTGGTAGCTGCAAATGCCTTGGCAGACTAATATGCGATGTATACATAGGGATTGGGTGTCAAAACCTCTCTGAAATGTGTGATCTTGCACTACAATGGTAGTTGGGAATGCAGGAATGGGTTTGTGAAAATTCTTGTTAGAAACGTGATCACCTAGGCAATATTGTACACAGAGAAAAATAGGTAACCAAATATATCCGCATTTTACCTTGTAAAAATTGACCTATCTGGATCATTTTCTATACCTGAAGTGGTTCATTTGTCTCGAGTTGAAAGGAAAATTCTGCCCATGTCACCGTGTGTTTTTGTCGTATGCAAAAGAGGAAGAAGATTGATGTTGAGGAGGCAGTTCATTTGGTTTAAGGTCGAACTTTATTGATTTGTCTTCTTCTCGCTTCTTAGCACCTACGTACGTGCTCGATGGCCTTTATAGCCATTGATTCATTTTTTTCCCTGCTCTTTTTGTTTTATATCGAGTTGTTGTTGTTTGATTTTAGACATTGAAAGTTCCTTTTTCTTACTATCCCACACATGGTTGTGTAATATTTGTCTGTTTCACTCTCCCTCTGCATAAGATCCTTTGTTTTTTCAATCCTCATCATAATTACAAGTGGGTTTTTGTCAGATGTTGTAATTGCAAGTTCTTTTGTTGACATGGATACAATAATGTGGGAGCACGCACATTGCATGTGAACTGTTTCATAGATTGCCCCAAATAAATTTATTGATTACTTGATGTGTTGATAATGGTGTTTATGATTAGACTTAAGTGCCTTTCCTATTATTTTGCATATGTATCCATAAGATTTGTATCTTTCACTCATCCTCTATGGGTTACCCTCCTTTTTCCCATTCCTAGCTCTATGTAGAGAGAGGTTTGTTTACGGATTACACGGGATGGTGGATATGCACAGACAATGTTTTTGATGAAGCTCAAAAGCTCTTCAAATAAACGCCTCAGCTAGATGTTAACTCCTGGTGTGTCACGGTTATAAGTATGCACAAAATTATTCGTTGAAAGGACCTCTTGGGCGTGTAATAAAATTCCATTGACATGTTTGAAATTTAGTGCCAAACAGGAACTTTATCAAAGATGTCATCTTACAAATGTAGCTCTTTAATACGTTGAATTTTGTAGAAACGTTGCTCTTGAGATTTGGTTGTGGAAGGCATGGGTATGGGCTATTTGAGGCAACAAGGATTAGAAATACATAATAAAAGACTAGTATTTTGGCGTATGTTCAGAGGTCACTATTGAAATGCCTTTGGGAACCTTACTTAAATGATGTGGCCACTATGTTGTAATGACTCAAGGAAAAGAGACTCAAACTGTTCGTTCATATGCCTCGTAGAGACGTTCTCTCATGGATTGTGTTGGTGGAAAGACGCATACAAAGTGGAGTTTTGAAGAGAAATGAGAAAGCCCGTAAACTATTGTCGGGATTCCTGGCGGATGCAGTCTCGTCAAATGTGGGGATCGCGAGTCTTGCATAAAAAGGTATGGTTTTTCCCTTTTCACTTGCACTAAATTCCACTTTCATAATTTCTTGCATTTGGAAATTATTTGTTAATTATTAGGAAATGTAACTCCAACCAATGATAAAACTCTTTTTTTCATTTGGAACTATCAAACATCAAAAAATTATGACCCCGAAAAGTTATGCACATGGAGCACCACACCAAAATATACCGCAAACCTAAAACTCCTTGCATGACCCCTAGTAACATGAGACACTATGGGGAAACTTAACCAAGTTGTTTGAACTTAATTAACGCCCTTGCATGTCGAATTTATAAGCCCACTTAGCTTATCAGTCACTTGTAGTGACATGCTCTTTTTAGTAAAACGCAATCGGTTTCAGCCTACGGTTACCATTTAGTTCGATCAAAATGAAAACCACTTCCACCTATCCCTAGACCGTCAATAAAGAGAATCGTAACCCATCTACATTTAAATGAAAATTCCTTCGGAGACTAGTTTTATGAGTGGGTTTTGGGGCCCACTAGTCACTGAGTGACAAGAGTTGTTGCAATTACGATAATTGGCCCCGAAGTTGCCCTTGTAACTTGAGCTCTGCTCTTTGTAATAAACTTCTATCAAACACGATGAATTCTATGTATATGGGAGAGTACACAGAATCATCAAAATTTGTGTTCAAACTTAAAACGAGTGTTTTCAAGGCCCAATTTGTGAGCACTTTAGATGTTTCGGCCAGCTTGCACCAAAATTGTAACTTTAGCTAAACACACCTTCTAAGGGTTCTGTTGACTCCTAACTAACCGTGGAACCTTGTACATATCATTTCCACTTTATAGAGTATGAATTGATCAAATTATTGTATGAATGATTTTGGAAAATTATGATGTTTCTCTCTCTTCCCTTTTCTCTTTCTAGAAGTAACTATGATATTTTGACTAGTTCTAAAAATGTAAATGAGTTATAAATGTCATGGGTTGGAAATGAAATGAAAATTTGATAATGTATGTGATTATGATATGATGAATAGAAAGGAAAATGAAATCCAAACTTTCTCTGTTTCCCCTTTTTCTCTCTAGAGATAATTATGAAAATATTGATTGGGTTTTGAAAATGTAAATGGGTCAAAATGTATATGATTTGAAATGAAATGAAAATTGGATACGAGATGTTACGGTGATTTGAAAAGAAAATGAATCCTATATTTTCTTCCTCCTTCCCTTACTCTTCTATCTCTCTCTCCTATCTTTATCTCTCTCTATTGTCTGTTCCGATTGTTTGAAATGATGGATGTGTGGAATTTATGCTTGAGTGTAGGGGATTTCCATACTTAGTCCTAGGACTAACGCAACGTTTGTTACAGGTACTCCGAACAAGAGGAATTTTCTAGATGTGATATGTTGTAATTAATGAGTTGTCATTGTAATGTTATATTCACCTTGCAATACATGTATTACCATAGAATAATGATATGTATTATTGTTCGAAGAATTGTTCTTTGTATATTTTGAAAAGAGAATACCAATGTGGCTATATTTTATAGTGTCAAATTAGATGTGAAGTTGTACTCAATGTTGTACCTATGTTATAAAGATATCAAACTAATCTTTTGCTATGTTAATTATTGGTTTATTTCCTTAACAACCACAATGCTAGGTAGAATCTCCTCTCATCAAAACTAACGAAAATAAAAAAGAACGAGCTATAATGCCTATTGTACTTCCTCCTCCCATTTGAGTCTTTTCCAGGTATAAAACATTGATCATGTTAATAAAATACTCTAACCTCATTAATCATCTCCTTGTTTCGCACCTAAGACATCTTATTAAGGACCTTTTTACCTGAATATTTGATGATGTGGTGATTTTACACTATGAAACCTATCATATTGGGATGAGTGAGGTGATCATGTCTTGTTGTTGTAGGTATGACCATATCATGAATAATTTTAACCCCCTACTGCGTAATTTTCCCTTCATACCCTAGTGGGTGGCCAAATCCTTGCAAGATAGTTGGTGGTTGTACCTACGATTTATCCCTTGTGAGATCTAAATTATGTGAGTGGAAACTATGTTTCACTTAGATTCAAGGAAAATATATTTAAGGGTAACATAGGTGTAATGCACCCTTCCATGCGCAATATGATTGTAAAAATATGAATTCCTAATTGGAGCAACGGATTGTGAATCAAGAATGATACAACTTAATTAGTTAACCTACATAGTTGGTTGTAATAACTTGAAGATTAAAATAATGTATTGTTAGTATTAAACAATGCTATGAAATGAACTCGGGATAGGTTTTCTATTGATCTAGTAACCTTCCTTTTTCTTCTTGTGAATTTTCCTCCTTGTAATGAGAGCATTTTTCCAAACCAAGTAAACATTGATCTTTCTAACAAATCCTTAAGTCAAATATTAGAAGGCGCATGTGTGTATATATGTTCCTAATCACAATCAAACTATATAAAGTTATTTCCATAAGAGAAACGAGCAAATTCTAAAGGAACCTCTATAGGTGAAATGTTAAACAAAAACATGCAGCCTAGTTGTAAAGAAACAAAGGGTCCCATGTTATGTGTTCTTCAAACAATTATAGTCAACTAAACAATTTTTTTAGAAACAAACATTTAATAAGAATTGAATATTAGGAGACTCGTAGTTGTTTAAAATGAATTTATTTAATAAATGAGCTATGGATAACTAATGGAATTGGAGAAAGGAACCATCACGCATTCTCCATTAAAGACTAATGCGTTGTAAAATAAAGTAATTGAAGTTTGAAAAATAGGAAATTTTAAACCTTATGTGTTTAATTCTGTTGAAAACTATTAGGTCATACAATGGAAACCTAAATGTAATGAATATGTAAACCATGAAAAGGCCATGTCGTGGAGTATGCCTATCATATGTTTCTTATTGTTATTGGGTCATTGTCTGGTTTACGTCGTTTGAGTAAGACATTGATGTGTACCCTATGTTATCCTATTGTATGAGTGGGTTCATGTTTATGTAAGTGTCCTACGTGATGTCAAGTTTCTTTATTTGGATCCCATGTGGTGTTGTGTAGCATGTAATTAAAGTAAAAAAAATTATTCCAATAATTTTACTATTGTATTTTGGTGTTGAAAATGTGGGCATTACACATTCATTTAAATTAGCCCAAATTTATGGTAGTCAGAGGATTAACATTGTTTGCATGTCTTTTTCATTTGCGTGTATAAATCATATGAGCTGTTGTATACCAACTCCCGTGTACTTTACATTTCTTTGATTAATAGATAGTGTGATGTTTTCCAATTAGAAAAATCTGAATCGCATAGAATGATGAGGGAGATTTAACGGAGAAAGTGCTAAAGACATTGTGATATACCCCTCACGGATACAGAAAACTTTCTTAAATTTATGATGAAAATTTGTAGTCTTACTTGAATTCAAATTAATAAACGCATATATTCTTCACAAAGTCAGATTTGGTGAAGTATGGAAACAAATAGAAAACACTAACAAGAATGGATGAATCAGATCCCGTTTTTTCCCTCCATCTTCAATAAAACCTTCTCCAAATTTTTGTAAGAAGATCCTCCTTTGTTGACTGCTCTGATGGAAGCATCTCTGAGCTCACCAATTCTCCTCCTCATCTCTTCCCCCTCTTTTCCAATCATCAGCCTCTTCACCATTTCTTCCACCTCCCTTCTCTCCACAACATCATTCATTGCAATCCCAATCTTCCAAATCTGACTCACATATGTCCTGTTTATTTGCTGCTCTGCAAAGAAGGGCCAACAAATCATGGGCACACCCGCACAAATGCTTTCAATCGTAGAGTTCCACCCACTGTGTGAGTTAAAAACCACCCACAGAAGGATGGCAGAGCACTTCCATTTGAGGCGCCCAGCTCACAAAGAAACTTCGCCCCTTCACTTTCTCGACAAACTCCGTGGGCAGCTTAGCAGAAGTTCCATGAATGAGGTCGGGACGAATGACCCACAAAAAGGGCTGCTTGCTTCCCTCTAAACCCCATGCAAACTCCACAAGCTCCTGGTCAGACATAACCGTTACGCTTCCAAAGCACACATAAACAACAGACCCAGGCTCCTGATCGTCCAGCCATTGCACACAACTTTTTTCTTCGGTCCATAAACTCGCAAAGCTATTGGACAATCCATTCTTTTGTTCTGCTTCTAACAGTGGACCAATGCTGTACACAGGGAGTCTGTCCCGGAGTGCCTCCATTACTGGCCCTTCCAACTCATCAAATGTGTTAATGAGTACGAGATCAGCGGACATGCTAACCTGGGTTTGGGTTACTAAAAATTCGAAAATATAATTGGTAACATCATAATAGAAACTGGGCACATCTTTCATACGCAGCAGAGGCATTCCAGGAATGCAGCTGATCTCTTCTTCCATATATCCATTTGTTAGATAGCTCTCGTCTGCACGTTAAAAAACAAACAGACTCAAATTTGAATAGCATTCTTCTGGAATTATCTGACTTGAATTGATTTTGTATCTAACTATGAAGATGAATCCAATAGCAAAATAAGAATTGTTTTGAAATAGAGCTTAAAACTATGATATATTTATTTGACATTAAAATATAGCCTAACCAATACCTTAGTAAAAGTGCAGTAATACAAATACATCTTATATGAAGAATTCCATGGAACAATTGTTATAATTTATGAGTGATAAATTAAGTATATTGATAGTAAAATTAAATATGGGCTTGAGGAGGAACAATCAACCGTCTGGTCACGTAGGCTTTGGTCAAGGTTAAAAGTGTTTTAGGTAATAATTGTATTAAAGGTTGGAAGTGATTTAAGTTAATAATTTATTATGATCAAATAAACAAATAAAAGTTGCTTGCATTCTCGTATTTAGAAATTTGCATGAGGACCATAATAAATCGCAAATTTAGAGAAAATTCTATACAAAAAGAATAAAAGTATCCTATAAAATTATGATAAAATGAAAAGAACTACTCCACAGTATAGAGAATTAATCATAGGAAGTTTTTAAGATGCAACTACAATTTTTTATACAAGATTAGTTGAAAGTGATGGGACTCAAATATGAACAAAGTACATTTTTCTCGTAAAGCAATAAAAATGCTTATGTAGTTCCCACGATTTTGTAAAGAGTGGTCTTTGGACCATTCCTACCAATTCCCCATTTACAATTATAGACATTTCCCCAAAACAATTATAAACACAAAAATAAATGTTTCTTCCTTTAATTATACTCGTCTCTACTACACCTATGACATTATAAAAAATATATCAATTTATTCTCAAAACAATTACACACCTACATAATATGGAGTTACATTAAAGAATAGATAATGGTATTAACAAAAGTATATGAACTCACAAATATTTAATTTTTATTTGTAGAAATATTATAACACATTTTTATGTGTATGTGTGAAATTTATGTTACTATACAATAATATCAATAAATTGATAAATTAATATTAAATCTTTAAATAATCATTTTTAATATACAATTTTTAAAATCAACAATAAAAAAATTATTAAATTTAGGCGTCCCTAATTACTAGTGCCCTAAACAATTGCTTAGATTGCCTAGGGCTTAATCCTCCCTTCGTCTAATGAATCTTCAAAGAAAAATATGTGATAACATAACAGTTATGAAAAAAAAATGTAGTTAAGAGAATCATTTAATGCCTTCTTGATGAGATTAATATCGAAGTAAAAAAATGGAAATAATAGGTAAGAATATGTGACAATTTAAATTGTGAAATAATGTGGTATAGCAATTCATTATCATGTGGAAACACATTTTATTTTCCAATAGTACTCATGGGAATGGTGGTGTAAGTGTTTAGTTTTAAATTAGATTTTGAATTTAACATTTATTTAATGTTATTAAAATGTGTTATTTTAAAAGTATATAATAGAAATCAAAAATACGTTTCAATTTTAAGCCTATTTTTTTCTCTTACATATTTTTATCCTTACGTATTAATGTAGTTAAGTTGCCACTATTTTCTCATTACGCCAAGGCGTTACCCCTATGGGAAAAGGCTTTGTAGACATTCACGGGATTGTGTTAAATTTGACAGTTTTGACAATCGTTTAGATGTTTTCTCTTTTAAAATTGTTTTTAGCTATTTTGATCGGTCGCTGCATGTTTCAAGCTTTTGGTATTTAGGGCTTTTGGTAATTAGGGTTTTTTTGTTGTGGGTATTACAAGAGGATGTATATTGGATTTTGGTTAGGGATTCCACGAGTTGTGTAGAGCATGAGAATGTCTGGCTGCATGTTGGGCTGAGTCATTTTCCGCCATGTTCAGGTGCGAGATGAAGATGTTGAAGTAGCTAAGAGCATGGACTGTCGAAATTCTGAATGGGAGATCGGTTATAGATATACATTGAGGAAATTTCATCGCAGTTTAGAGAGATGCAAAATCTCACAGGGAAGTGTTTCACCTGTGTCGATCTGACTTGTGCTGACCATAGATCTGCGGGGAGCTGAGCCTTCAATCATTATGTCATATATGAGCTACCACTACCAGAAGATCCGAGTTACAAGCAAGGGTTTCGGGCTTTTGGTATTTAGGGATTTTGGTAATTAGGGTTTTTTATTGTGGGTATTGCAGGAGGATGTATATTGGATTTGGGCAGAAGATCCGAGTTACAAACAGGGGACTCATCAATAGCACATAGGAATGGGATCGGCTAAAGCAGTCGAGGTAAGACAGATCAAGAGCTCACCAAGGTAAGACATCAAATGTTATATAGGCCGAGACATATCAAGAGCTTGCTCAAGGAATGAAAATTGATCTGTGACCTATGATTGAGTAGTAGAGAATGATCTGGATATAGAACAAAAGAGCTAATGTAGCTTGTAAGTTGATCGAGACATATTCGAGCTTTCCTTAGACATGCAACTCACTGGAGGGGGTTGCAGGATCAGTCATGAAAGAGCCAATGATACCAATTGTCTTCACCAATGTCGTTATTGCAGGAAATTTGGTGTATGTCATCTCGTGTAGGTGGAGAAGCGGAGGTCAAAGCTCGTGTCGAAGAAGTGTGAGCCCAGGAGTACGCCTGAGACGTGAGCACTACTGAGCTAGATCATGTAGAGAGCCTAACTAGATAAATAAACCTCATTCACAGAGTCAAGTCTATGTGATGTAAATGAGCCATGTTTCAGTAAATAAACCTCATTCACATAGTCAAGTCTATGTGATGTAAAAGATTTGTTTGCATACATTATTTTAATCCACCCATCTTTTGTGGCAGTATAAATCATTCCATTGTTGTCTACAACTAAATCATCTGGACCATCCAACAACCCTTCCCCAAATTTCTCAATAGTCTACACACAAACAATTTAAACCATAGATTTAATGCTTTCAGTCCTTGAAAATAGTAGTTAGATTTTTGGATTGTAGCAAGGAAGAGGCTCATGAGAGATTTCAAGCATCTGCAACAAGATCCCCCTACTGGCATCAGCGGAGCTCCACAGGATAATAATATTATGCTCTGGAACACCATTATTTTTGGGTATGTCCGGAATTTGTTTATTTACTTTTAAGGGTTTGTTTTATTTCTTTGGAGTCATGAGTACTTTAGAAAATTTGTTTAGGTTTTGAAAAGATAAACAACTAAAAATTTAGATTCCCGATTTTGATTATGGTTTTGGGTTTTTGTTGGTGGAATTGCAGGCTTGATGACATGCCTTAGGATGGAGGTGAATCGCTCAATGACCTTATTAGGGTTTACTTGTTGTGAGATAAGTTCATTTTTTAAACGAAAAACTACATTTTTCATCACTTTCTGGTTAGTTCTTCACTTTTGTTTAAAAACAGAGGTGACTTTCAAGCATATAAACATCAAAACAATCTTCAAACCTCAGTGAAGGAAATTTTTTTGGTATTTTGTTAAATAGTTGTACTTATATTAAGGCATCAAAAATCCAACAAAACATTTTTTTTCCAGTTAGATCAAAAAGAGAGGTAGTAATCATGACCATATGCACAAACGGATCAGATATCCCTCTGCTTCCAACAAGCTTTACCTGTTTCTTCACTAACTTGTTAATCAAACAAGGAAAGGGCATGGGCATGGAGCTAAAGCAAAAGATAAAGCAGAAATGGAAGTTGGACTTACATCCTGAGATTTTGCCAATCATTTTATCGAACAGTTCACATGCTTCCACATTTTGCGTACATATATGTCAGGGATCTTGCAATTGAAACATTTGACTAAAGTCCCTTCTCCATAATGTTATGGCAGATATCCATGCCCTGTTTCAATGTTGCTAGCAAATCTCTCAATTTTTTCACTGCTAAAACTTGGAAGACATTTAAACATACAAATATTTCTAAGATTTTGGATGGAAGCATCTGGGAATTTTCTCAACCAGTGAAGTGCCAACACCTTTTGCAAAAGCACACAGCCCACTTCATCCCTTTCTATATCTTTTCAATGTCTGGCACCTCGAACAAATCAATCCTCCAAGTGATCTCAAACTGGACTAATTTATAACCGACATGCAAATTATACCCAAGATGCACAAACTCTGTGTGAAGTTGTTCAATGACATATATGAAAGGAAAAGAATGCACGTATCTTGTGGAATACATAACAGGTGATAGACATTATAGTTTCTGACATCAAATTTCAGTTCAAAAGCACAACTCTAACTCAAATAGCAACATAGAAGAACATGTATGCATCAACAAGCATTAGAGATTAGTATTTCAGAAAATAGGAATCTTGCATTCCAGTACAAATTTGTTGGATCCAAAATTATATCCATTCAAGAACGGTTCCCATCTCTGATTGGATATCATAAATTAAATTATGATGGAGCTTCAAAATAAAAAAATCCAGTCAAAGGCTTCAGGCTTACAGTATTATATCATCCTTCTCTATTAGTTGGATAATGTACAAACTCATACCGAAATTTGATGAGATTTCCCAACGCATGGAGAAGTACAAATTCTCCATAAGAAAAGAAACTACAATTGCATCGCAGATCATTTGGCTTAGGAGTGGAACACAACCTACATCAAACCATACAAATAATGATAGAACAATCTAAACTTCCCGCTAAATTTAATTTATGGTTCACTGTAGAGAAGACCATTCCCACTGATACTTACAAAGTTTACCCAGAGTTCAAGACATTTTCAAAGAGTGGAATCCAAACGGTGCCTCCAGAGTATGTGAAACATGTCCTTGAGGCCTTGAACCCAAACTCACACCACACATATTTGAAACTCAGACAAACATGGGATAAAACACTTTTTTTAAAAATTTGGCTGCAGATACATTTTAGGAGAGATATATCAGAGGCTTATGTAGAGGGGAGCTAAATGTTTATCATCCGTGTGTAAGATATCTATTTCCCAGTGGCAGGCTACATTTTTTTAAAAGTATTAAGATAAATTTTCCAGCTTTAGTAATTAATTAAAATTACAGATAGAGTCTCCTAAAAAGCTTTAGCAAGGAAGAAAATTTCAGATCCCATCCTCAAATCCTCTTAGCTAATTAAAGCACACTTCTTCCTCAATCAGGCCATTCAAAAATATGTATTAACATCCATTTGATGTAAGTTCCAACCAAAAATAGCTGCTAAAGACATAATGGTCCTGAAAGAAGTATATTTTGCAATTGGACTAGGTCTCCTCATAGTTAACTCCTTTCTAAAATATTTTTGTTTAATTCGCTTATCAGCATGTACGCCAAGTGCGGAAGTCTGTTCAATGGTCTATCATGTATACTTTATGTTGTTGATTGATCATGTATATGATTATGAAAGGGTTCTGTCAAGCACATTTAGCATGCATATATAATACACCCGTGGTCTAATGAGTCTAGCAATATTATGTTATTGCTTTTACAGGAATCATCCTCAATCACCATTAAGGGAGCAAATATGATAGAGCTAGGATATATTATATAATTAATTTCACTTCTATCTAGAATTTTGTTTCTAAAGTTTACATTAATTATTTTCACTTCTATCTAGAATTTTGTTTCTAAAGTTTACACATCCTTTTGCAGGCAATGATGAAATATCAATTTACAAATTATGTTGTACATAAGGTTTTGGAAACTTGCAATGATCAACAATGTGAATTTATTCTGTCACGCATAAAGGTGCATTTAAATGCCTTAAAGAAGTATACATATGGAAAACACATAGTTTCTCGCGTTGAAAAGTTCATTACAGCTGGAGGTATGAACATAATTTTGAAACTCATGTGTTTACATTCATATTTTTGCTCTGGACATACTAACAGTTTGTTCAATGTTTGTATTTTCACATAAAAGCATATTGGAACACGCTCCACATGTCCCTTGTAAATTCCTTTTGAGATATATACACGGGCACTTTGTATAGTTTATTTTGTGACAAATTATTTGCTATGGTCAAGTTAGAGCGCTGCACTACTATCATTTGTCTTGGTACTGAAGGGAAGTGCCAACTAGTGTATATGGGTGGACATTTAAAAAAATGAATTGTGTTGTATATTCTATAGTTTGTATGTTTTTAGTGTTCTTAAATTGAGTACTGGGTAGGCATATATGTTAGGGGCCCTTTTGCTTTGACAACATCTCATGGGCCAAAAGGTGGTAAATTTTCTTATCAAAGCTTGTGCATGCAAGAATCACTGTACAAAGTTTGGTGGAAAAACTATAAAGTTCCAATGCACATTGCATTTGTTTAAACTTGATTGATGTATTTCAGCCTAACAATGGTTGCAAAGCACTCACTCTTAACTTTTCCTGGAGATTCCCTCTAATTCAGCATGTACATTCTTTGTTTGCTATATACATTCCTGTTATGTTTTGTTTTTTTTATGGATGAAACTTCAAAATAATTGTCATACAAACAAATTCTTTATCTCCCTGATCCTTATGTAGAAATGTAGCATTTATGTGGAAATGCTATGTTTATGTAGAAATGAATCCTTTATGCAGATGATGTTGTAGTAGTAGAATCATAGGACTATAATAGCCACAAAAATATTTTAAATAATTTGGAAGAACTTAACTTGCAAACTGTGTATTATAAACAAATCTTAATTTGGAAAAAGAATATAGTTGCATCCTCTATGTAGATTGTGCTCCAGTACTTTGGGCTTGGATGGATTGGCAAGGCCTGCTTATCACAAAGCTTTGATCAAAGGATTGAAACCTAAAGAGGTATGAATTTGAACTATATATATGTAAATGAAAAAATAGTTTTCTTGTGGGATTTTACAAGGGAACTCTCATACACCAAATTAGTCTGTCATGTGGCCATGACCTACTTTGTGAACTACATTATTAAATGTTGTGTTAGTTACTGCAAAAATATATATAAATACACAGTAACAATGGATGTGGAAATGTTGGGAAGTATAAGATGGTGTCATGTAAGGTAAGGGAAAATGGAAATAAGAATTAGTTTCTTTTCCGTACAAGCATAAGTCTGAAGATGATGTCTAGATGGAGGTAGTCTATAACCCATAGTTTAAACAAAATAACCCTTTTTGCTAATTCTTGTGGACATTTTACATTATAGTTTCTTGGTTGCCCTATATTCTAACTTTTCCCGAGCATTGATGAGGTTTCTAAATGATTAAGCCATAGTGCCTCTCCATGTTGCTGAAAACTTCCCTGCAATTGTGTAGCCTTTTTTTCTTTACAATAGAAATTGACAACCTTTCTATGTTATTGTTACCAGGCAATAATGTTTCGTTTGTTGTAGGAAGACAAGCTTTCCATTAAGTCACTACTATTGGTGACTAGCTTGGTGGTGCTCTAAAAATATATTTTATTTTTATATGGGGAAACATTGAAAAGAATACTCCCTAGGTGTCAAATGGTAGTTTTTATCTTAGTTCATTTGAAATGCCACTTCTTTGGGTTTTCCTACTGATTCGAATTGGAGGCGGCATTATTTGAGTCACATATTTTTGGTTCTATTTTAACTCTGCTTATTATGGGCATGGCAGGGGTGTAAATGTTGTCAGAAGGCATATAATTTGTTTATAATGACGTGCAACTTATTGCACAACTTTGATTAATCAATGTCACACTTCATGGAGCTAAGTCATATGTGGTTATCCAATAAACATGTATCCCTCATCTCAAGTTTGTGACTAGAATCTTGAACGTTGTGATAAGTCATCATGGCTTACATTAATTTCTTTCACTTAAAGGCCTTATCACCACTTAAAACTATTATGTGAATTTCTTTGATCGATGAAATTTTATACCAAAAATGTATTTTCGTCTTGTTAATTGTGTTTTATGAGTTGCTCTGACATTGTAATATTTTCGCTAATTTTGTTTCTTGTCATTTCATATAGACTTACAGTTCCCATTATTCACTATGGAGGTTATACTTCATTTGAGCATTGCTTTGAAACATATTTGTGTGTTTGAAGTAGATCAAAGATAGCTGAAGAGGATGTTTGGAAAGGGTGCGAAAAGGGATTAAAAATATTAACTACATAGTGCACACCCCAGAGTACCATAATTATTATGGTCATCACCTTCATTTCAAGAATGCCACCTCCTGCATTGGCTTCACTATCACTACTATCTCAAATCACTATGATTGCACTTACCTTTGTGTTTTCCTCCTTTGCCTCTCAGAATGTATGTTCACTACCTATAGTCATAGGGGTGCTCTTATGTTATACAATTTTCAACTTTGAGATCAAAACAAAGTACTACATTATAAAGGGTGAGCAGTCTTTAATGTCATCATAGATAAGATGACATATGCACCAATGCATGCATGGTTTGCTTTGCACCCTCTTCCTCCAACAATTATTGAAGTGACAGGTCTCCATCAATTTAAATGGATGATGAAAGATAAAGTTATGCCATGATGGAGGACCATGAAATTAGAAGACACTATGATCATGACAGTGTCAATGGAACAAGCCCTTCTCCTGCCCTCATGGTGGCTAAACTTCAGGGAAAGAGTCCTAAATACTTCTCTGTAATGAACCACATCCACATATGTCCTCTAGACGTAAACAAAACCTGCAACATTCATTCACTAATCAACAATGCCTAATTTTGTCTTTTTCTCAATGAAGGAGCAAGTTATTACTGCCCTTGGTGTCTTTCTGTAATTATTTTTGTAGAACATAGACTGTTGTAAGAGGTTGCAGCTATGAAGAGAAGCCATGCATTCAAAAACTATAATTACAGATAAATGACAAGTATAATATGATTATTGGGTTTGTGTTCTCTTTAAATGCTTTTCTTGCATGATCCTAGGTCATGTTAACATGGAAAAGCATAAATGTAGGTCCAGTATTAATCTTGTGATGAACTTCCACCTGGTCTAATACAACAAAAAAGGGATGTAGGTCCAATATTAATCTTGTCAACATCAACACAACCCTTATCAACATCAACTACAAAAGTAATAACTATCCCTCTAAATCAAATAACATATATTGTTCGGCGTTCACATTGCATTGTCCACATGCGATTGCTAGTTGATATATATTTCAATATTTTTTAAGTAGATGTATTTAAAAAATTATATTAGTGATGTAATATCATCATGATAAATGACAAATTTTTTAAACACTTTTTTAATGAGATTATTAAAAAGAAAGAAATATAAAAATAATTTGGAAAGAAAATGTTATATTTTCAATGTTCCAATAGTTTATTGTGATGTAAAACTAGTGTGTGTGTGTGTGTGTGTGTGTGTGTGTGTGTGTGTGTGTGTGTGTGTGTGTGTGTGTGTGTGTGTGTGTGTGTGTGTGTGTGTGTGTGTGTGTGTGTGTGTGTGTGTGTGTGTGTGTGTGTTAACTATACATAAGTCACAAATGTTGATAGTTATCAATATCGAGGCCTTTTCTTAGATTTTTGTATATCACAATTGTTAATAACTTCATTAACTTTTTCTCAAATTTCCTAATCAATATTGACAAATGTTGTCAATCTAACTACACTAATGTGTAAGGCTGAAAAAAATATTATGGAGAAAAAATAGATTCCAAAATCCACCATGTGCCCAAAAATTTACATTATTTTAGTTATAGGAAAACAAAACTTCTTCGCAATAGTCAAATAGACACCAAATTTAACATTAAAATTAAAAGTACACACTTGTAGATATTATAACACCCCCTCCCGCCTCTTGCTAATGTAGATAAACTTTTAATACCTTTAAAATATCATTAAAAATGTAGAAATAATACGAAAGAATTCCATTGTTTTTTATCAAACATTTTGTTTTTATAACTATGGAATATAAAACACCTTAAATAATGAGGTTTACCTTTGAGAGGAATGTAACCCTTTTCCATGAGAAGAGGCACCGACAAGTAGATGTAAAAACCATGCATTGGAAGTCCGAATGAGATTCTCGGAACATCAAGTTTATGAAGATTATAAAACTCAGCGCTTATACTATACTTGAATATTTATTTGAACAAAGAAAAAAAAAAACACACATAAATTAACAATAAATATTCTCACAAAATGAGCGAACAACAAGACTAATAAAATTATGTTTTATTCAACTCAGAACTGTCTTCTTTTCCTTTTGTTGTGCGTCAAGTCTCGGAGAATGGAAATGATCCAAAACTATCTCTTGTAGTTTATTAGGCAGTCAAAGGAGCAGACAACTAAAGAAGAACACAACCTAGATCCTAACATGACTACAGTTACAAACACATTAACTGAAATTACAAACAAATGATGAATGCACCAAATTAATGATGAGTGCAGTCGAACTAGAGTAAAGCGGTGGAACTAAAGAGTTGATCGTGCATCCTTCAATCTCCCCCTGCATGAACAACGGGGATGAGTCCCAACTAATTCCTCAAAGCAACAAAATTGGATGTAGGTAAAGCTTTGGTAAAAATATCAGCAACTTGCTCAGTTGTAGGGAAAAACTATAATTCCATTGTCCCATCTTGAACTAAGTCTCGATGAAGTGATGTCGAATCTCAATGTGCTTCGATCTAGCATGAAACACTAGATTTTTTTCATTGCAATGGTACTACTGTTATCACAGTAAATAGTGGTTAGATGTTCTTGAACCAATTACAAATCTTCCAAAATCCATCTAATCCATATGGCTTGACAACTACTGTTTGTTGTTGCTGCAATATACTCTGCTTCTGCGGAAGAGAGAGAAATGGTTGCACCTTTTTACTACTCCATGAGACAACTCCAGAACCAAGTGAGAAAATATAACCAGATGTTGATTTTCTATCATCCACTTTGAACTAGCCCAATCGAGAATCCGTGTAACCACATAGCTCAAACTTATGTGTGGGATAATAATGAATGCTAAAATTGTGTGTAAAGACGCTAATAAGACTCATGTGGATCCTGCATGAACCGAGAGATGAGGCTCAAAGCATACATAATATCAGGTCTCGTTGTAGTGAGGTACATGAGGCTCCCAACCAAACTTCTATATAAAGTAGCATCTACTTTGGAACTTGCATCTTCTTTGGTTAATTTTTCACCAAGGGCAATAGGAGTGGCAAATGCAATGCATGACATCATTCTAAACCGCTTCAATAGATCAGCCACATACTTGGTTTGAGAAATGGATATACCTTCATATTGTTGTTGCACCTCTACTCCAAGAAAATAATGCATGAGTCCCAGATCTGACATCTCAAATTCTTGTTTCATTTCTACTTGAAATTTCTCCATGAGAGATGGGCTATTACCTATATAAATGAGATCATCAACATAAAGGCAAACAATTAGAATATCATTACCAAGATGTTGGATATAGAGGGTTGGCTCTGAGGAACTTCGAATGAATCCTTTCTTCAAGAAATAATCTGTCAATCCTTACATACCAAGCACGAGGTGCTTGCTTCAACCCATAGAGAGCCTTTGTTAGCTTGTAAACAAAATGTTCTTTTCCTGGAATTTCATAACCAAGAGGTTGTTCCACTTAGACTTCCTCATCAATAAAACCATTTAGGAAGGTTGGTTTTACATCCATCTAATAGATTGGCCACTTGTGTTGTGCAGCAGTAGCCAAAATAATCTTGATTGTATCAAATCTTACAACCGGAGCGAAAGTTTCGAATAATCTAATCCAAGTGTTTGTGTGAATCCCTTGGCAATTAATCTTGCCTTGTGTCTATTCATAGAACCATTAGCATGATATTTCACCTTATAAATCCATTTGACACCAATCACTTGTTTATCTTTAGGAAGTTACACTAATTCCCATGTATTGTTTTTAACAATTGCATGCATCTCTTCATTCATAACATCAATCCATACTTGTTCTTTCACAACTTCTTCATACATAAAAGGTTCAACTTGAATGGTACTAAACAAAGCAAGATTGGAAACTAGATTCACATTAGAAATCCTTTGATAAATTTCATTTAAACTTCATACCTTTCGTGAAGAACTTGGACTTGATTGTGGACTAGAACTATCACCTGAAGAGGAACTTGGTGAAACTGGGGCTTGAACTTCCACTTGAGCTTGTGGGGAGAGGAGGAACTTATTGAACATCTTATATACCCATGATGAGTGGTGTAGTTTTTTGAACTCCTTTTTGCCATTGCCATACTCCCCTTCATCAAAAACCACATCTCGACTAATAATCCATTTCTTTGTGTTAGGATTATAGAATTTGTATCCTTTTTTGAAATCTGAATAGCCCACAAATATACGAAGTTGGGATTTTGCATCCAACTTCTTGCACTTCATTTCTAGAACATGAACATATGTAGGACAACCAAATACACGAAAGTGAGCTACTGAGGGCTTGTTTCCACTCCAGGCTTCCTTGGGAGTGATATTATGAAGCAATTTTATCGGGCGTTGATTCAAAATATAAGTTGTGGTTGATCTGCAGCTCCCCAATAGCAATTAGGAAGGTTTTTGGACTCCAACATACTTCGTGCGATCTCCATAATGGTACGGTTCTTTCTTTCTGCTATGCCATTTTGTTGTTGGGTATAAGTTATCATAAGTTGTCTCTTAATTCCATGAGTATTACAAAAATCAGCAAACTCATTGGAAGTGAATTCTCCCCCTCTATTTATTCTGATTATTTTGAGAGAATACCCGCTTTGATTTTCTGTCATAGCCTTAAAATTCTTGAAGCATTCAAATGCCTCAGATTTCTACTTAAGAAAATAAACCATGTGTGGCATGAGAAATCATCATTAAATGTCAAAAAGTAAGTATTCTTACCCAAAGATTCCTCTTGCATGTCACCATAAATGTCACTATGCACAAGCTCTAAAGGAGATTTTTCCCTCCATGATTTGTTCACCGGAAAACTATCTCGATGTTGCTTGCCAAGTGCACACCCTGAACAAACTTCTTCTTTTGCCTGAATTGCAGGAAGTCCTCTCACCATGCCTTTCTTATGAAGCAAACTAAATCCTTGAAAATGCAAATGACCATACCAGTTGTATTGTGCCATAACCATGAATCATTTGTGGTTTCTTTGAGGGGATGCACCTTAATGGAATCCAAAGTGAGGAAATAATCCATTCTCTGTCATAAAATTCGTTGCTACAAGATAAATATTAGCTGGTTTATCAAATATTTTACAGCAGTTTTCTTCAAACACAACCTTGTATTTTTTTTCTACAAGCTACCCAATACTTAAAAGACTATGTTGTAATTTGGGCACATGCAAAGTGTCATGAATAAATTTATTTTCTCATTGCTTTTCACTGTAAGGGTACCTTTTTCCCATTACATCAACCTCTTTATCATCACCAAATTTTACTTGACTCCTTACAGATTCATCTAATTTGACAAAGAGGTCATATTTACCTATCATATGATTTGAGCAACCGTTATCCAAGAACCAAACATCCTTTTGAGGTTCTTTTTCCAAATTGCAAGCGAAGAATGTAGAGTGTTTTGCTTCTTCAAAAGACTCTTCGATATAGTTGCTCTGACTTATTCAAATCAAATTTTTCTTTCTATATTTGGATTCGAGTGTCCATACCTTTCACAATATTAGCACTGGATGCTTCTCTGATCCATAGAACTTCTTCATCTTCCTCTTCCTCTTCCTCTACCACATCCTGTAGATGTAAAATACTCCCCTTGAGATTTGTTTGATTGAGAAGGGGTTGTAGATTTTTCTTCAATTCTTACAATAGACCGGAAGGCTTGAACTAGGTTCACTTTGTAGAACGTTGCATACGCTCCTCATGAGATTGAAAATAACCTATCAACTCTGCAACTTTGAATGTGGTTAGATCTTTACTTTCTTCAATGGCTATGACCACTGGATCAAACTTTGGAGGAAGAGATCTCAAAAAAAAATTACAATTTTTGCTCTCTCGACACTTTCCCCTTGAGTTTTAAGATGGTTCACAATACTTTGAGCCCTAGTAATAAACTCTTAAATAGACTCAACTTCCTTCATACTTAAAATTTCAAAATCTCTTCGAAGGGTTTGAAATCTTACCAACCTTAGTTTGTCAGATCCTTGGTATGCAGTTTGTAGGGCCACCCATGCGTCCTTTGACTTTGTCATACCGGTTATACGGGAAAAATTGATATATCCAATGCAGATTGGATAGCAAAAAGAGCTCGATTGTCCTTCTTTTTGTCTTCTTTCAATTGAGTTCGTTGATTTGCTATTAAAGCATTTAAAGCATTTTGATCTGCAGGTTCCGTATATCCTCCTTCTACTAAATCCTAAATATCTTGGGATAATATTAGGGTCTTCATGTTTATACTGCAGTAATCGTAGTTGTCTCCGGTAAATAGCGGAAGATGGAATGAAAAATTGCCACCATTTGACATTCTGATAATTCTTGGAGAGAACTGTTAACCTGCAACTTTTGCAAAAAGAATAGTCCTGCAACCAGTTCTGATACCAATTGAAGATTATAAAACTCCGCAGTTATACTATACTGAATATTTTATTGAACAAAGAAAAAACAAAACACACAGAAATTAATAGTAAATCTGCTCACAAAGTGAGCGAACAACAAGGCTAATAAATTTTTGTTTTATTCAACTCAGAACTGTCTTCTTTTCCTTCTACTGTGCGTCAAGTTTCGGAGAATGGAAATGATTTAAAAGTATTTACTGCAGTTTATTTAGCAGTCAAAGGAGTAGACAACTGAAGAAGAACACAACCTAAATCCTAACATGACTGCAGTTACAAACACATTAACTGAAATTACAAACAAATGATGACTGCACCAAACTTATTATGACTGCAGTCGAACTGGAGTAGGCGGCGCAACTGAAGAGTTGATCGTGCATCCTTCAGTTTAATGGCCGTTTTTAGCCTAAGACATACAACCATCGTAAACTATGCATGTCAATGGAGGCACATCAGATTTTCCCTTCAACTTGTCCACCAGATTTTCTAAATGTGCCGGACAAATATCTACCATGGATTTACAGATATCTGTTAGTTCATTGTGGGTGCGGCTGTGCTCGAGGGGAAAACCATCTGGAATTGTTTCGAACCTGGAATCCGCTGTGAAATTGGTCGATCCAGATTTGAGCATTCTGTCGTGTATGTATTCAGTATTAACAAAAGTAATGTAATAACCTCGGGCAGACAAAATATTGGAGAGCTGCATCATGGGATTAACGTGTCCCTGAGCAGGAAAAGGCAACATCAAAGCATGAGGTCTATTGAGCGTCGCCATGTTAATTAACACTAAGGAACCACCAATGATCCTCCTGAACAACTTACACGAAAGAAACATTTATCACTTCAATGTCTACTTTGGCCACAAGAACGAAACATTTATGTTCATCCTTGCGGCCGGTTTGTGCTACCTTATACTAAACCGGATTCTGCTATGTTCTCTTATTCTTGTTTTCTTAATAATTCAAAACGACAAGCTTTCTCGAAGAACATGAATAAGACAAAGGAGTGCGATGTTATACAGAATTTTCACTAGCAATTGTCTCGAGGTTTGTTTTATTTTTCCTTTTGGCCTAGATGTGAACTGTATGTTAAAATTACCTTTGTCATCTAAATGACATATAAAAAATGATCCAAATTATTGGCAACCACCAAGCCCAATTTCATAGTTTGCAGTTTATGTGGATCCACATCAATAGAGTGCGGTACTCCAAAACCTCATCCATGGGTTTGCAGCATTATTAGGATTGTTCCTCCACCTTCTATAGATGGCATACACACTCTTACACTCGAACGATGCAATTTCTGCAAGTCAGACCTAGCACCACCCATCTATATGCCCAACCTTCTATAGTATCTTTCATTGCTCACGTTAGGTTTATGATCCAAAGTTTATATTGTTAGTTATATTAGTAAGTGTTGTATAAAGCATGCATTTTATTGTTAGTTATATTAGTAGTAGGCTCATATTTATAAAGGACATATTAATGAGTTAGAGATGGTTGGGTAATTACTTGTTATGCCATTGGGTTCCATATGTAAAACACTTTCACGTAAAGCTTATTTTTAATCTTATGGGTGAAAATAATATCAACTCTACATAAGTATTGGTTCTACAAGCTTGTTGTTGAATACATAAATCATGTTGTTCTCTTGCATTAATCCTATGTACAAATTGCTAAAACTAGCTTCAAAAGAGTCATGACACGCCCGCCACACCATGAAGGTTGACCTACACCTTAGAAATCTCAACTACTCTAAGCTTTACCTTGTAAATATTATGCATCACAATATCTACGACAATTTATGTGGCCCATGTTATGTTGTCACATCCAACAATATACCGCACATTTATCATGCACATCACATAATAGTCAAAAGATGAAGCAAATAGATATAGCTTATCTTCCCTAATGGACCTTCAGACCTACTTGGCTTGTAATCTATTTATACACATAGATGCAAATTTAGATAATTAATAAGATAATAAACATAATATAAGATAGTTACTCATGCACCGTACTCAAGAGTATGCCATATATAGGATGGATTCATTAATACAACACATTTACCAGTAACACCCACATTTTGCACACACAAATACAACGGTAAAAAATACCGAAATAATTTTTTAATTTTTTATTTTACTTTAATTGCTCACTACATAACACCACAAGGGCTCCAAGTAGAAAAACTCAACAACGCATAAGACACTTACATAAGTCATCGACTCACATAGACACATGACAACACCATATACATGTTGATGCCACACTTTCCCTAATGAACGAATGATAGCAATGACCCAACCACAAGAAAGGGACTCAAGGATTGGAAAACCCACAACACATCATTCCCATGATTACATCTTAGTTACGATTAACATTCCAAGAACATTATTAGCTCTTTATCTCTTACGACAATCTCCATAACTTACATAATTAATTGGCATATTTCAAATTGCATACAAAGTTCTTAATTCTCTCGTTCTTATGTTAAGAATATACTTTTCAAACGTTTATTCAATGTTTAAATTTTACCCTTGCTACACAAGTGAATCTGACGTGATGTCAAGAAAAAAATCTAGGATTTAAGGGGTGGTTTAGATTCAAGATACCTTTTTCCCATAAACATTCTTCGATCACAGTATCTTTATTTCCCTACCATAGTTAATATAGTTCAATAACTTGTTGAATCCATTCAACATTTCCACATCAAGAAATTGTATTTAGATTTATATATATTTTTGTTTTCTCGAAGTTTGATCTCACCAAGGGAAATTCATATTCTTTGTAACACATGAAAATTTTAATTGAGTTATAAGGACTCCAAGAGTGACATTATTCCTAACCTCAAATCTCGTTTCACTCTTGTATACTTTACTCTTACATCGCTTTATGGTCTCATTATTAGCATCACTTTATAACAAAAGAGTTACGAAAGTACTTGTCTAACATCTTGAAGAAGTGCATGATTAGAAGCATTATAAACTACATATGAACCACAAGTGATTTGTGTTCAAGATAAGATCCCATGTTTCTGCATTTCACGATTCCGCATGTGAATTTTCTTTTATTCTTAATGTCATAAAAGGGCATAACAAGGGATTATGGGACCAAGATTCCAATTTCTTGGGTTCTCTAAGGTCAACATCTTTCAAATCAATTTCATTTGCAAGGAGTTACTTACCATTTTCTACCCACAAGTTAACCTCCTAATCAACTGAGGTTTAGTTTAATTCCAATTTGCACTCAGGGCTCTACGCCCTATTATAGATCAGATTAAGGTGTGAAAACATATTTACCCTATAAATCCTTCGTAAAAGATCAAGCGCTATATTGTCACTAGCCAAAGTAACACATTTAGTTGTGAGGAACTAAAGAGATCATTAACAAGATTTTAAGTCATAGTACAACTATTTCACTAGGTCCATTTGTGTCGTCTGGATCCCACAAGGAATTCATTCGATGATGAAGAAAATTCCTAGATCTAACTTCGTAAGACTTGGTAGACGACTAGGATACTAAGGAGGTGTTAGTTCTACTTACTCCAGATAAGTTTTTCCAAGTCATTCCTAACCGTCGGGTTCACGACGATAATGCTAAACATACCGACCATGACGATAACACAAACTAGGGGTCTTATTTACCTAAGCTAGGAGGTTCCATCGAGCACAAAAGTTTAAGTTCATTTTACGGTTTCAATTTCTTTTGGGCTAAGAAAGATCATGCGAGAAGGATGACATCGAGTGTAGAGATTGAAGTTTATCCTAAGGTTTTAGTTTTCCACACTAAAAGGATTCACGCATGAAAGGTAGTTATACACGAGTCTTATACTAGGGTTGAGTGTTTCGTTTAGATCTCTTTATTACATTTACAAGGTAAGAATACAACACACTAATTAATTAATCGTCTATTGAACACTGGAAATGCACTACAATATTTTAAATTCAAATTCATTTAACATACATATCCAACTTTTATTATAGTAGGTATTTACCTTAGCTCATGTTCACTCTAGGTACTTTATTTACCTTTATTGTATTTATCCTCACCCACTTATGTGTGTGAATATTTTTTTATCTTATTTAGATATTAGGAGATATTATCTAGTTGTTAGGTATAGTTCTTTCCTTGATATATGGTATTGACTAGTTTTTTCCTTGATCTATGGTATTGACTAGATCCTTGATGTCTAGTTCTCTCCTAAATCTATGGTCTTGACTAGTTCTTTGATGACTAGTTATTTCATTGATTTATGGCTTGATCTACGACCTTGACTGGTTCTTAGATTGTTATTCCTTGCCTATATAAGCAAAGCCCATTCTCATTGTAATTCATTGAGTTCCATAATAATATATGATATTGTTGTTCATTTGTTTGCAAATGTTTTATGTAAAGTTATTCTGGTGAATTGCTTTCATCTTATAGATCGTGGTGTTTGATTAGATCTCTGCTTTCTTGGCTTGGTACGATCTCGGTTATCGTTCCTTTTAACTTTTACAATACAAAATTTAAGGATCAAGATAACACTCATGTGTGGATGAACATCCCCTTAAACCCTAACATCTAAAATATTACAGAACTTCAATTATAAACCTTTTCATACTTGGCAAATGTTGAAATTTCCTCTACAGTTTCATTTAACATATATATATCCAACCCTCTTTTTCCCATATGTAAATATGAATCAAAAGAACACCTTTAGTTACATGCACATTTCCCAAAGCACCCTAAAACTAGCATCTCATTCATATTACAAAATTTCA
The DNA here is from genome assembly GCA_018340775.1 of Taxus wallichiana var. yunnanensis. Lineage (NCBI taxonomy): Eukaryota > Viridiplantae > Streptophyta > Pinopsida > Cupressales > Taxaceae > Taxus > Taxus wallichiana. Next base: position 173,992,489 of record CM031236.1, read on the forward strand.
ATAAATAACTTTATTGTAACATAAAAATACATGAAAATTTTCTTCTCTTAACATACATAAGTTTTAAAAATATACAATTCATCACACCCACGTTGTTTCACCATTGTACTTGCATCTTGCAAAAACATGTGAACATGAAATCAACAATAAATCACCGGCATGGCATCCACCTAGATCTAGCATAATTAATGTTTTTTAGTTTCTCATTTACATATAATAATAGTTATAATTTGCATTTGAAAGAAAATGTTTAGATACATGTATTCATTTCATTTTGTAACCAAGGAGAGAGAAAGAGAAAGAGAAAGGAAGGAGAGAGAAACATTATTTTCCCAAAATTTAAATTTCACACAACAAGCCACAAGATAGAGTTCCAAATAGTTATTTATAAGTGTCAATAATTTTCCACGATGGTTAGGTAACCTTGATGGGGGTCCTACAACTTCCTTTTACATTTTCCTGCTAGTTGTCAAAAATGCCCATTTTAGGCTCGAAGGCTAAGAAACCACTTTCAATCATTGTCTTCCGATGAGAAAACACACCACGGTTCAGTTTCTACATGTCCTCCTATACACCAAGAATTCACAGAACTGATGAAATTCATAATTGATGAACGATTTACGATTGGCGGCTAGTTTTCCGAGGCCATTGGTCATAATTGGCCTAGTTGCAAACAATCAAAAGTTAGCTCGAGGGCTCAGAAAACCACATCCCAATCTGACATTTGATGGACGAATGTGCAACGATAAACTTCCTACAAGTTCCCCTATATATGGAGAATTCACTAGAGTCGACGGGATTGAGAACTAGCAAACGGTTCGCAAACAACGACAGGTTTTCTGGAGCCACCAGTCGTAATTGGTCCATTTTGACCTAGTTAAAAAGCTGCAACCGGGGCCTATAAAATGCCTTTTCCAAACTATCAAGAAGAGTGATTTTCCCAAACTGATGGTTCCAAGAAATTTTATAGTAAAAATACTAGAGGAATACGAAGGTGGATAGGCATTTCGTTGTCGAGGATTTAAACGGCGAACCGATAAAAATCCAACTTTTCAAATTTACCATCTTCCTACCACTACAAAACGGTATAACATGGCTCCTAGAAGGGCATCAAAAAGATTACAAATGATCATTTGAGGTCGATTCAAGGATTGAAGTGACTCCTCACATAACAAGGTACACGTAGGAAACTTAACATCTCCTTTCCGGAGTTACGAAGGTTATTTTGCAAGTCTCCAAAAATCGTGATTTATCTGTTTTAACAAAGGAGCAATGAACATAGTTACTGAGGGACTCAACTTCACCCCGTGAATAAACATGGGTGGTCTTTAGCAATCTAGTTTTGTCATGAAGTTTTCTAAATCATCTCAAAATGAGGGTTTGAGTTCATGGTTGCCTACCAATGAATATTTGGATTCCATAAGTTATGATATAATGTTTTATTGTTTTTTTAACAATTTTATTTAAAACAATCCTATCTACGATAATCCTATGGTTTAAAAGTTTATTTTGCAAATGAAAAAAACTAAATTACTAGAATTATGAAAGATCGGAGAGATAAACCATGCACCGGAAGAACGAATCCATTCAAAATTGTGGGATTTGGTTCTCGCATCTCTAATTGACGTTTTGTCGAGCTATTTGCATGCATCCTCAATTCCACTCTTATGAATTTTCTAGAAATATTCTATACTCATTCCAAAAAATGAATTAAGCATTCTATGCAACCACATCTCACGTATCTTCCACAATCCTCTTTACAAACAGAACTAGATCCAATACATGAATTTCAGTGCACCGTGAAGAGACTTTGGAATGACAATGGTAGTGTTACCAAGATAGGCTATCAATAATGGAAGTTTTTCCATTGAAGGTAAAAAAATTATGCGCTAAGGAAGTGGGTCAAGGTATCGAAGCTTTCCCAGTGGTAACCATCCACAAAGCATTAAGTGTAATTGAAAAGTGTTTTCCCCCAGACACCCACTCCCCAAGGTGTAGAAATGGAACAATTAATCCAAGCTCTATGGCAGAGAGAACAATAGCAATTGTAGTGCCTTGCTCAAAATAAAATCAAAATAATAATAATAATAAATGATGAAGGCATGTGGCAAGATTTAGGGGGCTACTTTTAAGAAAACTGCAAATAAAAGGGGGATGTGAAAAAATGACGGTGGAGTGGAGAAGGAGGTAGGTGAGTAGGAGGAAGAAGGGACGTGGGGCAGACATGTCAGGTTGCAGAGTGCTGCAACTATGGACACCTCCATAAAGCACTTCCATCATCCTACAAACCTATCAATGCATGCCTCCAACCTGAGCAAGTTACTTTTTCTTGCATACTCCCCGGCTGTGCTAAAATAGGAATGCTTTGGAACAGGGTATGGGTATCAAACAAAGCATAGAAGATAAAGGAATTTTGTCAGATGTTGCAGTTGCAAATACTCTAGTAGACGTGTATGCAATGTGGAACCTTCAAAGGGAAAGTGAACTGTTTGACATAATGTGTTTAAAAAAAACGTGGTTGTGGAAAACATTGACTACAAAGGATATACATGAAATGGGTTTGATGAAAAGGCTTAGAAACTTTCAAGCAAATACAACTTGCAGGTGTAAATCCAAATTCCTCATGCTTTGCCTGCATCCTCCCAGCTTGTGTCAAAATGGGAGATTTTTGTTTGTCCTTTACTCCTTTGTTAGAGATTTATCAAGCGTTGAATATGAACTGGAACCTTGAGATCAAGGTGGTTTGGATAAGAGAATAGGTCTGGTTGGTAATTTCCCCACCAGGTTTTGAGCCAAGCGTAAAAATTGATTTTGAGCTTGAAATGGTTGTGCTAGTTGGTCCTGAAATGAGTTGGGTGCATGTCTGAACGGTGGAGAGAAAAAAAAAAAAAAAAAATAATTGGTCAACATTTGTTTCAGAGATAGGAATGAGCATTTGGGTTCGGTTAGGCACATATCAATGCTAAGAAAAAATGCCAGAAAATGGAGCGAAGACTGGTCCTTTTAATGAGGCCAAGGCGAGTACTATTGTTGGGTATTGCTTTCACAACATTACTCTTATTGGGTTTGTTTTTTCCCGGCCTTCATTCATTCATTATGCTCCCAAAATGGATTCGTTTTCCTGGTTTCATTGGGTTTTTTAAAATATCTCAGATTAAAGACATCTCCACAGAAATAGAAACAATGTTTATGAATTCCTCACTTTGGAGCCAAAGACCCTAAATCCATCTACAGAAAATGAGATTGTTTCTTCGAGAAATTCTAGTTCATTTTGTGATGTGGGGAATAGACCCAATCAGGATAAATCCATCCCACCTACTAATAACCCTCATAAATTTCCTTCTCACAACCCATTGGTCACTGGGAATGCTTTAGTCATGGCTTCTGCAAGTCCTACGCTCACTACGAGCACTGATGGAGGTATTGTGAATCAATTGATTTTATGGAAAGTTCGTTGGTTTAGTGGAGCTAATCTTGTTTGTTGGTATAGCACATACGTGGCCTTAGAGGTTGTGTTGAATGGTACAAAATGGAGGGGTTGTGGAAGCACATGAACTGTGTGGCAGAACGATAAAAAGAGTTGGTGCCTTGTAGAATGCGAATGAACCCTCTTGGAGCACCTCTTTCTCTACGGATGTTAATATTGTCAGCATGGTCTCCTTACCTTTATCTCTTAAATTTTTGTATAATTTGGTTATTCATTTGCAATAAAATAAAAAATTATTAAACTATTAGATACTCAAACAATTGGATATTTTAACCATACGGCTAGTGCAATCAATGAAACAACCCCTCATAATTTATGTTACCGACTTACAATTTGACCCTCAATCGTGTCGCGACCACAACCTCATGCATTTCTAAACCCAGGGTGTCAAAACTTGGTACTCGTGTCCATTGGTTTTGCCGAGGGCTAGATGAGTTGAATAAAACAACCATTTTTGTTTACCTTGCAAAGTTAGAAAAGTGCAATTTCTAGAGATGTCTAAAACAACACTCTGAGCCCATGTAAAGGAGATGTCAAATGTCATATGTGTCCCTTGTTCTATAGAGATTCACATAAAGCATTAGCTCAACCTCGTTTGACCATTTGTGCTCTCTTAGCCGCTCCTCTAGGAGCCATGTTACTCTATTTCACACTTTTAGGAAGCGCCAAACTAAAAAGTTGGATTTTGTTTTGACCCACCATTTGAACCCTGAGCAACAAAATTCTTATCCACCTTTAAAACCCCTAGTGTAGACACCTATAATTATGCCCAAGCAATTTAAATACTTAAATTGTGCTAATTATCCCCTTTCTCACAAATCAACGACATATCGTCAAAGGCACTCATTTTCCTCATATCATCATTAATTAATTACACTAAGCTAATTAATTAAGTTTAACTCTATCCAACAAATACCCTAATTAACGACCTTCCGTTAATAAATCACCCCTTCTACCTAGACTAATTAATTATTATTAATTAATTAGCTTTCCCTTCCATTTAACCAATAAATCAATATTTAATTGATTTAATCCCCTTATAATAGCCTAAATCACACTAATATTCCTCTAATTGGCTTCTATAAGCTTACACCTACCTATTAATTAATCACCTTTGATTAATTAAAATACCCCCAACTCCCATGACTTGCTAAACATGTATTAAACCCTTCTAAAGTAAGGTTACCTTTAATAAAGCAACCTTATCCATTCCTAATCATGTTTTACCTTTATCCCACATTCATGAGAATGTGTTGAATCCTTTATCCTTTGGGCTATATAAAGAGCCCTCCACCTACCTTTTTACTTACACCTAAACTTTCTAAGAGAGCAAATGCAAAGCATATAGCAAAGAGACTAAGAGCTTGCACCTTGCCCTTTTGAGAGTTCATCATCTTGAAGAGTTAAGCCTCTTTCTTAAAGTGCTTGGGTCATATGGGAGGTGTCAAAAGGGTCTTCAGAGCTCCAACTTTGATTAGCCCCCATTCCTAGGTTCTTGGAGCATTAAGGACAACTATTTTGATAGCCATGGAGCTTACTTAGGTCCATTCATTTATTTGTTGTTAGAGAATAGAGGAGTTTAGATATTTAGCATTGTTAGTTTCAAAGTTTGTATTGATGAATGCTAGCATCTAACCCTTGTTTAATTCTTATCATGATGGTGTTTATGCTTTGTTTTAGCTAAATTGTAGAACTATTTTAGGTGGTAGTTCTTGCTTCATTTGATTTAGCATTAAGCAAATTATACATGCACACATTTGGCACGCCCGGTGGGACTTACTCCATTGTCCTTTGCACTTAATTTCAAGTTTTTGTAGTTAAGTTTTATTTTTGGTTACTAACCCTCTTTTACACATGTTGATCTAACTTGTTTTTTTTTAACATATTTTGTTGAGTTTGCATGTGTTGGGTCTTCCTTGTAGGTGTGAAGGAGGTGAAGTGCTGTCAAAATTGGAATTGAGGGGAAAATTTCAAGATTTCTCCATGTTTTCATTTTTAGAGCTTACTTTTTCAACATTCTACATGTTAGTTTTGTCAATTTCTTGAAGGTTTTAAATTCTTGAGCATGTAGGTTAGTGTTTGATAGTGCTGAGTCTTCTATTTACATATTAATGTGGTGGGTTGCTGTCAAAATTTAATCTTGGTGAGAAAATTTCAAGATTTCATCATCTTTTCATTTTTAAGCTTACTTTTTCAACATTTTACATGCTAGTTTTGTCAATTTCTTGAAAATTTTCAATTCTTGAGCATGTAGGTTAGTTTGATAGTGCTTTGAGTCTTCTATTTACATATTAATGTGGTGGGTTGCTGTCAAAATTTAATGTTGGTGAGAAAATTTCAAGATTTCATCATGTTTTCATTTTTAGAGCTTACTTTTTCATCATTCTACATGCTAGTTTTGTCAATTTCTTGAAAATCTTAAATTCTTGAGCATGTATGTTAATGTTTGATAGCATTGAGTCTTCTATTCATATATTAATGTGATGGGTTGTTGTCAAAATTGAATCTTGGTTGGAAAAATTTGCCCATTTTGCATATTAAGGGACGTTTTTTTGACATTTTTAAGTGCATGTCAAGTGCATACCCATGAGCATAAGAGCATATGCGTAACCCATCTTCCGAAGGCCATAACTTTTGCTCCCGACCTCGAAATGACTCCATTTTTTTTGCGTTGGAAAGGTATTGAAGTTAACTATGCAATGAAAACATAAATTTGGGATTTACACTTACAGAAGTTGTAGGTTTTTCTGTTATTTTAAAACTGGTCATTTTCTAACATGTCTAATGTTTTGATGAATGTTGTATTTCCATGCTTACTCGATTTAGATCAAAGCGTGTGTATGCTCTTCTCTTGCACCTTTTGGTGATCTTGAGAATCAAAAACAACTTTGATCTATATCTTTTTAACATTGGGATTAAACTTGGAAATTTAATTATTCATTTTGCTTAAGGGAATGAACCTTTTACAAAGCATTTTTCAACGGTCCTTTGATTTGAAGTTTTCCATTTCTATATAGTTGGGCTAAAGTTTTTGTATGCTCTTCTCTTGCACCTTAGGGTGATCTTGAGAATCAAAAGCAACTTTAGTCTTCATTTTATAACATTTGGTAAATTGGAAACTTCATCTTTCACTTTTGGTTTAAGGGAATGAACATTTATCAAAAAAATTGTATGGTTCATTGATTGAAAAAAATTATTTACTTTTTAGTTGGATTATTTGTTGTGTATGCTCTTCTCTTGCATCCTTGGATGATCTTGAGAATCAAAAGCAACTTTTAATCCTCTTTTAAATAATGTGATTTTCTTGGAGAACTACTAACGCTTGAGTGCAGGACCTAAAAACACTTGTCAAAGAAAGGAGGAATCAAAACGAAATCAAAACTACTAATACAGTTGTTATATAGGTTGCCAAAAGGTGTTCAAGCAAACCACACCTAATTAAACAAGATAAAAAGAACAACATATTCAAAACACTTTGTATTGCAGGTTTCGAAAAGGGTACGTCCCTCTCCACTCAACTGGAACATAACCCCTTTGGCATAACGCCTTAAGCTACAACAATGGGGGTGGTTCCAGGAACCCCAAAGTAGTCCACGCAAGAGGGAACCTTGTGGATGAAACGGGAAGTGCTCCGCACTACCTACTTGACTAGTGATTCCTTTGTGAGATAGAGTTACAGGTTGTCCGTTGTGGCGACCCCAATGATAGTACACGTAGACGCACTAGTTGCCTCTACCGTTGTTCTCAAGGGGGTAAAGTAAAGCCGAGATACCCCAAACTAGTCAAGCAGTGACTTTTTGGGTAAATCGCGCTCACTCGTGGCAACTTTGTAACACCTAGGGCGAGAACCACCTAGAGAATATACTTTGGCCAGGAGCCCACTTTGACCACTTTAAAACAGTGTTGAGTTGTGAACCTTCTTTTTGAGAAACGTGTGACGTATTACTTTCGCCTAGTTTTTACTTGCCTTAGGGCAAGGCGAAACTCTGCCAAAGTAAGACTAGCATTTTTGTCATTTTTTCTTGATTTATTTCCTTCATATTATTTTGACACTTTTGTTGATCAAAAGAGGTGTGATTACCTTTGTGTTGCCATTCGACTGTTTCTCTCACTTTTATGTCCGTTTACGCCCATCCATGTTTGCGGCTGGGTTAGTTAAACGTCTAAAGTGAGTGGAGGCGTTTTCACGTCATTTGGTAGCCATTGTGATCTTGATACCCATGTCAAGATCGTCATTGAGTTAGGCATGGTTCATCATTGCGGACTTCCATGTAGGGAGTTAGCTTGTTTGTCTCAGTATCATTACAATTTCGATATTTACGTCTTGTTTCTTGTAAACTTGACATAAATACCTATATTGTACTTGATTCTACGCTGCACACATTCTTAACTATTCCTAGCTATACTTTGAGCTTTTTTTTTTCGGTTTTATTATTACCTCGATTTCAAAAGGTGTTAGAACTACCATTTGTGCATGTTATATCAATAACACCTCGATATCAATACTTCACTTTCTTGCAAGTGGGTTAACATATCTTAGTGATATTGTTGTGTCATTCACAAATGGTAATTGGCACTTTTGAGATATAGGTCTTAATCGACTTGAGCTTGCTCATCATATATCTTGATTGGAAGATCGCATTTAACTTCATGTATTTACTTATGTCTTGTTCATTCCTTTGAACTTGGCATAAGTGGAGACATCTTGTTAATCATCCGCGTCGTAAATTACTTTGGAACGTAGTCTAGAAGTATTTCATTTGATTAAGTTTTGATACCAAACGATTGTTTCATTGGTGACTTTATCATTCTATCACATTGGTATTCTCACACTTTGTTAATTTACTCTTAACACGTACATCTTGTGTTTCACTTAGGGGTAGTCATTGAATTTTGAACAAATCTACAACTTACCTTAGTGAAACTTATCACGAAAACATGGCTCCTAAGACGCGTCTAGGGTTAAAGAAACAAACATATGAGGAACAACAGGCGCAAGCTTGGGAAACCTCTAACAGACAAGGGTCAAACCCATTTATCGGACACGATCTAGGACCACTATTTTCTATAGAAAAGGAAACAGAAGAGATGGTCGATCATAGTGGAAATGAATTAGAATCACCACACGCAGACTTTGATTTTGACCCCACTCTACTAGATGAGTTTCTCCTTAGAAACAAAGATAGAGTTTTGGCACGGGTCATGGAATTAGGGGCCAAATTGCCCATTGAGAAGGAACCAATACTACAAACAAATGACACTACTAAGGAGGAACACCCCCTTATCAATATGGAAGATATTTTAACAGGCGGACATGCTTCCACTTCTTACGCAGAAAATGATAAAGTGGTAGGGCATAGAATACCCCTCATCAAAGTGCCACGAAGAAACAAGATAGAACATGAGACAGGGGAAGAACCTCCACAATACGAAGAGGAGGAACCTTTAGAAGAAGAAGACACAAACCAAGTCACAATCCAACAACAACTCAGTAACTTAAGCCGACAACTAGCTTTGCTTACTTTCCAAGTACAAAAAGACACAAACAAGAACGTTCAAAAGTCAAAGCCTAAGTTTAGGATCCACGAACTCCATCGAGAAAACCAAGGAGAAGAAGACACAGGGTATCATCATGTACACATCCCCGTTTCTCCCACTAAAGAACAATTGCTCGCACAAGAAGTACAATCTATGAAAGCAACGCTTGCGAGCATACAAGAAAGCAATATAGGGAGTATTAGGAAATACCAATACGAAGAACTATGCCCCTATCCTTTTGACAAGACAATGACCCTTCAACCCTTTCCAAAGAAATTTGATATGCCAAAGTTCGACAAATACAAAGGAAAGGGAGACCCAAGGGATCATGTTAAAGATTTCTACATGGCATGTCAAGAGGTGTCTTATAGTGATAATTACCTCATCGACTTTTCCTAAAAGTCTCGGAGGTCAAGCATTAGAATGGTTTACGCGCTTGCCACGAGGATCAATTTTCACCTAGCCAGACTTGGCGGAAAGATTCGCACGTCATTTCTCATATAACATAGAGAGTGACATCACCATAGCAGACTTGTGCGGCACAAAACAACACCCAAATGAGACCTTCGCCAGCTTCCTCCAACGATGGAGAGGGATAGCTAGTCGCTTCCCTTGCGCTTTCCCTAAGAAGCAGCTAGTCAGTATTTTCGTCCCTAATCTCAACCCAGATATAGCTTTCCACCTCCAAATGCATTGTGTCCGCACCTTTGAGGAGGTTATCGAGAAAGGGATTCAAATAGAAAAGGCTCTCATTGCCAAAGGCACCCTCAAAACCCAATCTAAAGAAAACCAAAGTGTCAAACCCACTGAAAAGCCAAAGATCTTTAACAAAAACAAAAATGTGGTGGGAGACGGAATCACTGATTCCAAACGTGTTCAAATGGTCCAAACCAATCAACCTTTTAAACTGACCAAGGGCCCAATTCAACCACCACCAAAGCGAAGAACATTCACCTCCCTCAATGAGCCGTTGTCTGTCATACTAAAACAGTTGGATGCGGCCCACATGATGACCTATCCTACAACACAACCGTTCGATGACAACGCTCCTAAACCTTCATGGTATAAGGAGCATGAATACTGCGAAATGCATCGCGTTAAAGGTCATAAAACAGATAAATGTTTGCGACTTCGCCACTATATTCAAGACCTCATTGACAACGGGGAGATAGAGGTGGATAACCCTAGCCACATGCAAACACCTAACGAGAAAATGGGGATTTATAAGGAACCATTCCCCAAGCATGATAAGTCGGAAAAGGAAAAACCGGATCGGGGAGAGTCATCCCAAACCTATAAAGCCACGAATTACTTGTATACCAAGAGAGATAACAATCATTACGATTCACTTATCGGATGTATTCGCTCCCCTACTGACCGTGTCAATACCATCCGGATCAAGGGAAAGGACTGCGCTGCGGTAACAAGGCATGCCCGCCTCGTGATTCCAGAACCCTCTCTGTTGACCCCGCAAACTGGTAAATATAACCTTTTAGAACAACTTGAGAAGACACCTGCTAAGATCTCGATCTTAGATCTTCTCAAGATATCCAATGTGCATAAGGAAATTTTGTATCAAACTCTTCAGGGGTCGGGAGTGCCTTTAGAAGTTGATCCTGCATACCTTCAAGCCGCGGTGGCAAATATTGCACCCAGTGAGCATCTCACTTTCAACCATAGGGAGGTCCCTACTGAGAATCCTACACATAATCTTCCCTTATACATTGAGGTAGTTGTCACCCGCAGGAAAATCAAACGGGTGCTTGTGGACAATGGATCAGGATTGAATATCTGCACGCTTAAGTTGGTCAAACAATTGGGACATACAGAGGCAGATCTTGAGTCCCATATCATCACTATCACCGCATACGACAACGCGGAAAGAGAGTCAGCAGGCACCATTACACTGCCAATGGAGGTGGGCCCCACTTGCCATCAGACAAAGTTTCACGTCTTAGACTTGGAACTTCCATATAATATGCTTCTAGGCCGACCATGGATCCATGCCATGCAAGCAGTGCCATCAACATTTCATCAATGCATCAAGCTGAAGCATGAGGGACATACATAAGAATAATACCAGAGACTCGTGAGCCCTTTGCTCATTGTAGAGCTCTTAATAGCTTTACACGAAAGGGTACATATGCATGTCCCTCCACAGATATAGTTGTCCCTCTTCATTCTGAGGCCATGGAATCTCGAGTAGATTCAAATTCTCTTCGTTCTTGCACTCATGGGGCATCTACTTCAACATCTCCATTTAATTCATGGGAGATGAAAATTCTGAATATGGTGTGAGAAGTATAATGTACAACAAGCGCTCTTGGTTTCTAGACCTCTCCTTGTCACCCAAGACTAGAGGTCGACCCAACTACTGCTTCAGGAGACCTAGAGAGGAACATACTATTGGGTCGTTCCTACCTGGAGGCTTGTTAGCTGAGGAAAAATTACTTGATCCACCTACTACTTGGGTCCCTAAGGACACTCAGCCATCTTGTTATCAAACCCCAGAATATGAAAAATCTAGCAGAATGATGTACTCCATGGGCTACAAAGGCCTAGGATGTGGGAGGAATGAACAAGGACAAAGAGAACCAGTCCCTCTTCCACATTTCAAAATAGAAAGATATGGCATTGGGATTCACCCTTATGGAGCACACCCCAACGATCAAGATGCGACTTATTCTGAGCATGAGGATAGCTCCGATTATCTAGACAGCGATACGGATTCTTGTTATAGCCAATATGAGGATCCGCCTCCACAAACCTTTTCATGAATAATGCTTTGTCCTAACCATCACCCCCAATGAACCAACCCTTGACCTTGATACCCCTCCCTTGTTGAATGGGACCAACAACGTCACGTGCCACTAGATTTATTCGAGAATGACGAGAGGCTATTGCGAGTTCATGGGCATAAGGGATACAATTCCCATTAGAGATCACAAGAAGGGTTTCTTTATCGACTTAGACACCTGCGCCTACTTCGGCGAGGAGGCTGAACTTCGTGGTCAGAAAAATTTAAAGAAAAGCGAGGGCAAGAGTTCTAAAGAAAAGCCTCGGCAAAAATCAAAGTCCAAGTCACACAGTGAAAACCTCTTTGAGGCATTGGCTGACAAACAAATAAGAAAATCAAAGGACAAACAAAGTGACCACGCCAAGGATGAAAATCTCGTAGAGACATCCTTGGATGAAGATCTCAACCTACCTCCCGATCCCACGCGTATGGAGGATTTATCAAAATTGTTAGTTGAAGAAACCATTGATGTTAATATTGGTACTAAAGAAGATCCCAAGATAGTAAAATTGGGAGCATCACTCTCAGCCAGAGAACAAAAGACGCTCACTATGCTACTGTGAGAGTTTATTGATGTGTTCACATGGTCTTACAAAGACATGCCCGACTTAGATCCAAATTTGGTCGTGCATAACTTGGTTGTGCACGCAGACGCTAAGCCTATCAAACAGAAGCTTCGAAAGATGCACCCAAGAGTGGCCTTGTTAGTTAAAGAAGAGTTGGAAAGGTTGCTTTGCAGCAGGATTCATCGTGCCAATTGATTATTCGAATGGATATCGAACATTGTTCTGTCCCGTAAGAAACCTATTGGTATCCGAATTTGCACATTTTAGGGACATCAATAAATCTTGCCCTAAAGATGACTTTCCGTTGCCCAACATTGACATGATTGTTGACTCAACCGCAAGATATGAAATGCTATCGCTCATGGATGGCTTTTCGGGTTATAATCAAATTAAGATCGCTGAGGAAGACCAACACAAAACAGCTTTCACAACTCCTTGGGCACCTTACATATCGGTGATGCCATTTGGCCTTAAGAATGTGGGAGCAACTTATCAGCAGCCATGACAGTAATATTTCATGATATGATTCATGACATCATGGAAGACTACGTAGACGACATCCTGGGAAAGTCCAAAACAAGAGAGGATCATCCTATCATTTTGCGGCGTATCTTTGAACGCCTGCGTGAATACAAAGTCAAATTGAATCCAAATAAATGTGTCTTCGGTGTGTTATCCGGGAAACTATTGGGCTTCATTGTGTCGAGACGAGGTATTGAGGTAGACCACTGTTAAAGTATCTGCCATCACGAAATGCCTCCACTGAGAATATCAAGCAATCGCGTAGCTTGCAAGGAAAATTCAAGCCATTCGCCGCTTTATCTCCCGAACTTGCGAGATAAATGTCACTCATTTACTCATTTGCTTAAGAAGGACATCACTTTCATTTGGGGACCCGAGCAACAACAAGCCTTTGCTTTGCTTAAACAATGACTGCTAATCCACTGTTCTCATGCCTCCCACTCCAGGAGAACCACTTTTACTCTATATTTCCGCTACGCAATATGCTATTGGTGCACTGCTCGCCCAATATGACCTTAGCCATAAAGAGAAAGCAGTGTACTATCTGAGTCGCACCCTCATCGCCTATGAATGTAATTATCCTCAGATTGAGAAGGCTTGCTTGGCTGTTGTTTTTACCTTTCAGAAACTTCGCCATTACCTGCTAAATACTAAGACCAAGCTCATATCCAAGGTCGACCCACTCAAGTATTTGTTGTCCAAACCCGCCCTCACAGGTAGAATGGCTAATTGGATCATTCTACTCAGTGAGTTTGATATAGAATTTGTCCATCAAAAATCAATTAAAGGACAAGTACTTGCTGACCAGCTAGCGGAAGCACCTTTGCAAAGCATAGAACCTTTGAGTCTGGATCTGCCAGATGCATCTTTGCTCTACATTGAAGAATCTATCGTATGGCAGATACATTTTGATGGATCTTTTACGTTTCATGGTTCAGGTGCAGGAGTGGTCCTTATTACTCCTTCGGTGATCCTATACCACAAGATTTCTGCCTGGCCTTCCCTTGCACAAACAACATTGTGGAATATGAAGCACTCATTACAGGGATGAAGCTAGCCATCAAGTGGAATATTCAACATGTGAAGGTTGTAGGTGATTCACAGCTAATCATCAAACAGGTTAATGATGAGTATAAAGTTAAGGATGACAAGCTCATACCTTATAAGAAGTTGGTGGAAACTCTGAAGGAGTATTTTGTGTGCATTACCTTTGAGAAAATCCCAAGAGCGCGAGAATAGATCGGCAGATGATATGGCAACGGTGGGATCTATGCTTCGTATTCCGCCAGGGGAACAATGATATGCCATTCTTTGTAGAAAATCTCGCCACCCGCGTATGACATGCCGAATCTTGCTTGGCTTGTGAGGTTGTTGTCCCCATTCACCATGGTATGAACCCATTTTCACCTATCTTAAGGACAAGACATTCCCTCCCGAAATCTCCTGCTCACGAAAAGTAGAGCCTAATTCGCCGTGAGATAGCCCGTTACACCCCTGTTATGAGGTACACTTTATCGCCAGTGGCTACGATGGGAATCACATTACGTTGTGCTGGATGTGCCGAGTCAATCCAGGCAATTAAAGAAGTACACGAAGGAGTATGCGGAGCACATACAAATGGAATGGTCTTGGCTAAGAAACATTAAGAGTAGGTTACTATTGGCCCACCATGGAAACCGATTGTTGTAATTATGTTAGAAAATGTGTGCTATGCCAAAAGTATGGAAATTTCATCCATGCTCCATCGCAACCATCAACCAATCACTACCCCGTGGCCATTCTCCAAGTGGGGACTTGATCTAATAGGAAGCTTACTCCTACCTCATCCGATGGTCATACACATATCATTACAAATTTATAGAATACTTTACAAAATGGGTGGAGGTCATTTGTCCCTTTAACCTATGTCACAGAGACAGATTTCTAAATTCATCATGAATCACATTATTTGCCGATATGGTATCCCCTGCACCATTGACACGAGATAATGGGAAGTCATTTAAGAACAAAACTATGAAAGGTCTTTGCCAACGGTTCCAAATCGATTGAAATGGTCCACGCCATATTACCCTCGGGTAATGGACAAGTGAGGCAAAAAACAAGACTTTGGTAAGGATAATGGAGAAGATGGTTAGCAAACCGGTCGCGGCACCTACAAATCCACCCAGCCCTCTGGGCCTACCAAACATCAATTCGCACTCCTACAGGTGTGACGCCATATGCCCTCGTGTTCGGGACAGAATCTATCATCCCTTTAGAGATTGAACTCCCATCCTGCGAATTTCTCTTGAGACTATTTGGATAAGGATGAAGATTACCGAGTGGCAAGATTGGCTGAGTTAGAGCTCCTGGATGAGAGGCGCATTCGCGCTCTTAATCACCTGAAAGTATATCAACACAGAATCTCCCACAACTACAACAAGAGAATCATCCCTCGCCAGTTTGAGGTGGGTGATTTAGTTATGAAGGAGAACCAGTTCAACACCAGAGCAGAGCGAGAAAAGAAAGGGAAGTTCGAACCACACTGGTTAGGACCCTATGTCATAGTTGCAGTATGGCACATGGGCATACAAGTTGGCTCACCCCAATGGTGATGAGCTCCGGAAGCCCATGAATTCCATGCATCTTAAGAGGTTTTATGCCTAAACATGGCACACGAAAGTCATAAAAATCACAAAAATATAAAAACATCAAAATATATATATATATATAAACATCAAAAAAAAATCAAAAACATCAAAAAAAAGAAAAAGAGAAAACAGGTCGTCCACTAGTGAAAACCACGCAATTGTGGCACTTTGGACAAGTCCTTGGGTGAAAACCGGTTTCCGGCGCCTCGGGAGGATTCGTTGTTCACAAGCATTTTGTATTAGAAGGGTAGTTGTCTTTTTCCTGGACCTGGTTCTACCTTCGAGTTTCCTTGTGCACACCATCTAGTCCAGCCTTGATCCGGCTTTGCCTTCTTCTATTCGTCTGTAAGGGACGTGGTCTTTCGTTATTTCCCATCTTACGCTGGGGGCAACTCAACAACTTCACCTTCTTGTTCATAAGCGCGTGGCTTCTGCCCTTGTATATTCCCCACCTAACGCTGGGGGCATCCATGCTTTCTTGGTTACCTGCACATAGCTTTGGAAAACTATTAAAAACACAAAAACAATAGAAAATTGTTTCACAAAACACAAAAACAATAGAAAATTGTTTCACAAAACACAAAAACAATAGAACATTGTTTTGAGAAAACATAAAAAACAATAGAAAATTGTTTCACCAAACACAAAAACAATAGAAAATTGTTTCAGACAACACAAAAACAATAGAACATTGTTTCGAGAAAAACACAAAAACAATAGAACATTGTTTCGAGAAAACAACAAAAACAATATATATATATATATAATATATATATATATATATATAAACAAATAAAACACCCTACAAAATGGTAACTTGCTTCTTACGGCTGAAACTTGTGTCTTGCGCATGGTATTTTCTCCATATCCTGTTGGTTTGTCTCACATATTCCCCGATTAATACGACTCGCGGATCACTGGATTCACAACCATTCACAAAAGCTAGCCTTGCTTCAAATGCAGTACTGGGAACTTTTGGTTGCACTGGTCAGTCTTTTTTCGTTGCGCCTGACAAATGCTTTTCATGGACCCCATGTCCATTTTCATTTCCCCTTGCATGTATCCTTGCTTGGGGCATCATTTTTAACCCTTGTAAATCAAATCACGAACTTGTGGATCTCTTCAAAGACCGATAACAAACCATTTGTACAAACCTGTCTTGACCGTTGTTGGGTTAGATATGTGCGTTCGTACTTGTTTTCCCGTTATATGAGCTTGTTTCCTTCTCGTATTGCATTGCATTATTGTATGTTGCGTGGAGTTGGTATTTTCGAAAATGGACAATTGTTCGTATTATGGCTTTTCATGTCATTCTACCTTTGTCGTATGCTTATATTTTTCATAAGGACCAATGATGTAGTTCCTATGGCAATATGATGACATCAAATTTGATCCAAACAAATAAGCGGCTAGAGGTTAAGCTCTTCTCTCCCCTCATCCATATTTCTTCTACACCACTTCCCTTTCACCCCTAATTCTCCCTCTCCTCGGGGCATCCTGCCTCGTCCCCATTCTTCGCCTACTTCTCACCTTTTCGATCATCAATCGAGTTCTTCTATCACCCCATCGACACTCGAGGGCATCTCTCCCTCCTACTAATTTTTCTTCCATCTCTTCAAAATCTTTTACATGCTCTATCTTTTTGAAGTGGCATCACTTACGCCACCCCAAAGAGGGGCAAATGTAGACACCTATAATTACGCCCAAGCAATTTAAATACTTAAATTGTGCTAATTATCCCCTTTCTCACAAATCAACGACATATCGTCAAAGGCACTCATTTTCCCTCATATCATCATTAATTAATTACACTAAGCTAATTAATTAAGTTGCTTATCCAACAAATACCCTAATTAACGACCTTCCGTTAATAAATCACCCCTTCTACCTAGACTAATTAATTATTATTAATTAATTAGCTTTCCCTTCCATTTAACCAATAAATCAATATTTAATTGATTTAATCCCCTTATAATAGCCTAAATCACACTAATATTCCTCTAATTGGCTTCTATAAGCTTACACCTACCTATTAATTAATCACCTTTGATTAATTAAAATACCCCCAACTCCCATGACTTGCTAAACATGTATTAAACCCTTCTAAAGTAAGGTTACCTTTAATAAAGCAACCTTATCCATTCCTAATCATGTTTTACCTTTATCCCACATTCATGAGAATGTGTTGAATCCTTTATCCTTTGGGCTATATAAAGAGCCCTCCACCTACCTTTTACTTACACCTAAACTTTCTAAGAGAGCAAATGCAAAGCATATAGCAAAGAGACTAAGAGCTTGCACCTTGCCCTTTTGAGAGTTCATCATCTTGAAGAGTTAAGCCTCTTTCTTAAAGTGCTTGGGTCATATGGGAGGTGTCAAAAGGGTCTTGTAGAGCCCAACTTTGATTAGCCCCCATTCCTAGGTTCTTGAAGCATTAAGGACAACTATTTTGATAGCCATGGAGCTTACTTAGGTCCATTCATTTATTTGTTGTTAGAGAATAGAGGAGCTTAGATATTTAGCATTGTTAGTTTCAAAGTTTGTATTGATGAATGCTAAAGCATCTAACCCTTGTTTAATTCTTATCATGATGGTGTTTATGCTTTGTTTTAGCTAAATTGTAGAACTATTTTAGGTGGTAGTTCTTGCTTCATTTGATTTAGCATTAAGCAAATTATACATGCACACACCTAGTATTTTTACTATAAAATTGACTGTAACCTTCAGTTTTGGGAAAACCATTATTCTTTATAGTTTGGTCAAGGCATTTGTAGGCCTTCAGTCGCAGTTTGACTAGGTCAATCTGGACCAATTACGACCAGTGGGTTCAGAAAACTCATAGTCATTTGAAAATCATTTGCCAGTTCTAAATTTTGTCAGATCCTGAATTCTTGGTGTATAGGAGGACACGTAGAAACTTACACATGGTGTGTTTTCCCATCGGAAGACAACATTTGAAAGTGGTTTCTTAGCCTTCCCTAGATTGAACATTTTTGCAACTAGCAGAAAACGTAAAAATAAAGTTATAGGACCTCCGTCGGGTTACCAAACCACCTTGTGGAAACTTGTTGACACTTGTGAATGATTGTTTGGGACTCTATCTTATGGCTTGTTGTGTGAAATTTGACTTTTGGGAAAATAGTGTTTCTCTCTCTTTCTATCTCTTTCTCTCTCCTTGGTTACGAAATGATGTGAAATGAAATGAAATGAATACATGTCTCTAAACCTTCTCTTTTGAATGCAAATTATAATTATTATTATATGTAAATGGGAAACTAAAAACATTAATTATGCTAGATCTAGGTGGATGCCATGCCAACGATTTATCATTGATTTCATGCTCACATGTTTTTACAGGATGCAAGTAAGATGGTGAAACAACGTGGGTGTGATTCATTGTATATTGTTAGAATTTATGTATGTTAATAGAAGGAAATTTTTATGTATTGTTATGTTACAATAAATTTATTTATTGAAATTTGGCAATATGAATGAGATGCTAGTTTTAGGGTTCTTTGGGAAATGTTCATGAAACTAAAGGTGTTCTTTTGATTCATATTTACATATGGAAAAAAAAAAAGGGTTGTATATATATATGTTAAATGAAATTGTAGAGGAAATTCCAACATTTGCAAAGTATGAAAAGGTTTATAATTGAAGTTTTGTAATATTTTAGATGTCGGGTTTAAGGGGATGTTCATCCACACATGAGTGTTATTTTGATCCTCAAATTTTGTATTGTAAAAGTTGGATATGTATGTTAAATGAATTTGAATTTAAAATATTGTAGTGCATTTCCAGTGTTCAATAGACGATTAATTAATTAGTGTGTTGTATTCTTACCTTGTAAATGTAATAAAGAGATCTAAACAAAACACTCAACCCTAGTATAAGACTCGTGTATAACTACCTTTCTTACGTGAATCCTTTTAGTGTGGAAAACTAAAACCTTAGGATAAAATTCAATCGCTACACTCGATGTCACCTTCTGGCTTAAGTAAATAAGATCCCTAGTTTGAATTATCATCATAGTCGGTATGTTTAGCGACATCATCGTAAACCCAATGGTTAGGAGCAACATGGTCAAACTATTTGTGGTGTAAGTAGGGTAAACACTTCCTTAGGATCCTAGTGGACTGCACCTTGTCTTACAAAGTTAGATCTAGAAATCAACTTCATGATCAAAATGAATTCCTGTGGGATCTAGACATCACAATGGAGCTAGTGAAATAGTTGTGCTATGACTTAAACTCTTGTTAATGACCTCTTTAGTTCCTCACAGCTAAATGTGTTACCTTGGCTAGTGACAATTTAACGCCTTGGTCTTTTACGAAGGCTTTATAGGGTAAATATGTTTTCACACCTTAATCTGATATATAATAGGGCATAGAGCCCTGAGTGTATATTGGAATTAAACTTAACCTCAATTGATTAGGAAGTTAACTTGTGTGTAGAAAATTTTAAGTAAGTCCTTGCAAACGAAATTGATTTTGAAAGATGTTGACTTAAGAGAAACCAGAAACTGAAAACTTGGACCCGTAATCCCTTGTTATGCCCTTTTATGACATTAAGAATAAAATTAATTTCAAATGTGGAACCGTGAAATGCGGGAACATAGGATCTTACCTTGAAAACAAATAACTTGTGGTTCATGTGTAATTATAATTCTTCCAATCATGTACTTCTTCAAGATGTTAGACAAGTACTATCGTAACTCTTTTTGTTATAAAGTTACGCCAATAAGAGACCTAAGAAACAATGTAAATGAGATGAAAACAAAAGTATATGTGATAATGGTTTAGGAACAAAATTTCACTTGAAGTCCTTATGGTTGATTTAAGAATTGACTTTTGTTAAGAATGGATACAAATTGTTCCTTGTGGGACTAGGCATTTGAGCCAATATAGAGTCCACTAAAAATAAAATTAAAACTATGACGTGTAAATGTTAAATTGACTCAAACTAAATTTGGAACTAAAACAACCATAGCATGAGAAACAAATCTTTAACGTAAGAATGAGTTATTGGGAGACACATAGTTGCTTAAAATTGAATTTAATTAAGAAATGATATATGGATAGTTAATGGGATTCGATAAAGGAATCAATCATGCATCCTCCTTTAAAGACTTTTTCCTGTAAAGAAAAGTAATTAAAGATTGTAAAGTAGGAAATTTTAAACCTTATGTGTTTAATTCTCTTGAAAACTATAAGGTCATACAATGGAAACCTAAATGTAATGAAGATGTAAACCATAAAAAGGCCATGTCATGGAGTATGCCTACCCGATATTTCTTACTTGTAATTGGTTCAATTATCTTGGTTTATGTCATTTGAGTATGACATTGATGGGTACCCTATGTTATCCTATTTTATGAGTGGGTTCATGTTTATGTAAGTGTCTTATGCATTGTTGAGTTTCTCTACTTGGAGCCCTTGTGGTGTTGTGTAGTGAGCAATGTAAGTCAAAAAAAAATTATTCCTGTATTTTTACTGTTGTATTTTTGTGTGTAAAATGTGGGTGTTACATTTGGTATCGATCGGAGGTTCATGATCTCGAACCTTTGGGATGGATTGGAGTTGTGATGGTTTTGTATGGTGGTGGTGGAGATTGGAAGAGTAATGTGATATATGTTGTTATGTGAACAACGTTGTAATTATGATATTACGAACGCACATGTTGTGAATGTCACTTAGTGTGTATTTTTATCATGTTGATGTGCTTATGATGAGAGTATTCATTTTCCTTTTCATGGACTCTATGAAGATTTCACGTGTGATGTACCTCCTTGTTGTGTGTGTAAAATGTGGCGTTACGGACATCCTAAAAAAATGGAAAGATTCCAAAAGTAAATCCTAAAGAAGATGAAGCATCCAATTGCTTTCACATTAAGACCCTCATTAGTCTTCTTCTATATTTAGAAAGCTATGTGATGGTATTTAATCTAGTAAGGTGGATGCTCCCATTCGTTAAAGTATCATCCTTTTCTATGACGCTATCAACTCTCAACCCAAAGTTTCAGTCATGGATAATGGGAGTTTATGAGCGGAGGTAAGGTTGAGGGAAAATATAAAACTCTCACTTCATTATGATTCTAGACAAGAATCTCTGTAGTCTCAAGCTAGAATTGTGGCTTGGGAAAGGTGATACCGGATGAAGAAGAAGATTTGGATCTAAACCTACCGATTACATTTGCTTGAAAGTTACTAAAGCATTTTCAAAAACACATTTTATGTAAATCCTGTAGTCGTTGCAAGTCCATGAGGCAACGGTTCATTTAGGCATTTTAGTGAACAGCAGTTCTCATGCCAAATGCATGCTTCCACGTTTTCATTCCTATCTACCGATCGCTTCCAACTACAAACATCGTAAAAATTATTTTACCCTTGTGCCTTCTTTGGATGTCCCTACCTTGTTGTAGTGCTCACATTTTGGCACAAGTTTTGGGAGTGTGAGGCAACTGTAAACCAATCGGGGTTTAGACATGTTTGTTACATCGGTGAAACAATGAAACCATATGTGGGGAAACCCATGCCCCCCCTATATTCTGCCATCGCTGCAACTATCCAAACTACTAAATTTACAAAGTTTCCTTGGTTTTGTGTGTGGTCTAAGCCTCCGGATCTCAAATAAAATCCAACTATTTTTATGTCAGGGAATGATAGGTCTGATTGGTTATTATGGGTGCCCATGTGCCTTCACATGGGGGTCACCTACCCCACTCACCCACTTGCCTACCTACCTATGCACCCTTTTTATATATATATTATATATCTCTTTAACATGCATTACATTTCCCTCCCCTTATAAGAGCATCATCCTTGATGCAACACAATGTTGAAGCTCTAAGGATAGGTAGGAAAGCAAGTCAATAATGACACATTTCGTTTAACAAAACATTTGTTTGGTATAACATGACCACAAGGAAACAAACTAAATTTGGTGATATCATAAATTTTAATGTTTTGTGAAGATTGGCATTTCACTTTTACTTTATTACTTAGTCTTTTCCTTTAAAGTATTTTTTTAATCTCAAACTCTTAGTATTTCAATTCTTAGGATTTTAGTTGTCTTATGTTCGTAGGTGCCCAATAAAACTGACATCACAATACTACATCAGGGACAACACAACACTAATGGTTCACAAGACATATTTCTACATACTTCCACGGTTGTATCACATTACAAGAACTCAACTAACCCATGGGAGGAACATACATAGCCCTCACAACACAGTACTTATCACACATGATTTTGACACAAAGGTACTCGTAACATAAGCAGACTACAACAACATAGAATTCCCAACATGTACACATATAAGGGTTTCATGCAACTCAAAACCATAATTATAGCTATATATGGTCAAGATGGAAACAACATCATACCAACAATGAGGAGCATCAATCCTCAACATCACAAAACACAACTGGACTCACAAGAGTACACATAAATCATAACACCAACACCATACACCTCCCAAAACATCACAAAACAACTCCATATACCTCCCAAAGCATCACCAACAACTACATATGCCTCCCAAAGCATCACAAACATAAAAATAAAACTCCAAGTGCACTAATCACACACACACAAGTCTCTTATGTCTCCCTCAAGTCTCTTATGTCTCCCTCAAGTCTCTTATGCCTCCCTCAAGGCATCACAAAATAACTCCATATACCTCCCAAGCAATAAAACAAAGATAAATTTTCCTTTTCACTCCCCAAAAGAGGTTGGTCACCCTATGGCCCTAGGCACATAAGGTCCAAACACCTCTAACCCAAGTGACATAATAACTCATGGTTCAACAACCCGCTAGTTATCTATAACTCCTTGGGCCTACCCCCATACAACGAAGCGGGCCCATAGGTTCCACCACTCCATGGTGAATCCCATGACCTTATTCCAACACATTACGACATTAGAACCAACATAACAATCCATTTCAAATGCCAAGTGGAAAAAATCCCAAGCCTTGGGCTAGGCTATAAAACTTTTAAACTTAAAAAGAATATTTAAATCTAAGCAAAACAAATGGCCAAATAGCCATAGTTAGTGCAAAAATCTGCATGTTAGTGCAACAACCAAATAAAATTCCCAAAATATAAGAACATATCAATCAAGAAAATTGTTGGTTCTAACAAGAAAAGGGAAAGTGTTCAATTTACAAATAAAATATGTATAGAGAAATAGCACATCACAATAACTATGTGGCCTTATACGGCCACCAAAGGGGTACTCAACGAGTTGACTAGCACTCAGACATCGAGCCTCAACTCATAAAATAACATATCAAATAATACAATTGTCATCATCTCTATCTGAATCATCCCTCCACCACTTCCACAAGGCTCAACATAGTCGTAACTACACTTAGGTTGAATCCATATGATAACCATATAGGGAGAGAGAAAGGAGTACAATTTGCCATCTATTGAGCCTAAGGTTTCCACGAAACACAATATGCATGACACCCATTGAGCAAGTGCCATACATACCAAATGAACAAAAGTGGGTTTTCAGCCTATGTAAGACTCCACTTCCTATCTCATACTCGGCTCGAGTGACTAGTCAATGGTACCCATTTCCTCACTCCAAACATACACCTTTTTCCGATTTCCCTTAGGGTCAGTTAGTGTAGGGTTCACAACATAACACACAACTACATCACTAACACAAAGGTGATTCACACAAATTAACCATAGCGTCTTACACATGGTATATATATAAGGTATAACACAATCATTACTTTCACGGGTTATGATACATCACATTACCACATACTGCACCCAAAGTGCAATCATTGTATAATAGGGATCATATGCTCACCATATGCCCCTAAATCACGACATGAACCATCACATATTACACGAATTATACATATGAGGAACATAATGTCTAACATTACAACATATAGTCAATTGCAATTACAACATGGTGACACACACAATTCATCACAACACGATGGCAACATCATGATACAATCTAATTCACTATACACCAATTATGTCATGCAACACATCAACACACCTACATACCACAAAATAACAAGAAACTCCAACACTCTGCAATCCACAACAACATTATTTTCACACACACCAAGGTGGCACATCACACGTGAACTCCTCATTGAATCCACGAAAAGGAGAGTGAATACTCTCATCACAAGCACATCAACATGATAACAAATACGCACTAAGTGACATGCACCACATGTGCTTCCATAAGGTCACAATTAAAACGTTGTTCACATTACAACATATATCACATTACTCTTCCAATATTCACCACCACCATGCAAAATCATCACTACTCCAATCTTTCCCAAAGGTTCGAGAGCATGAACCTTCTCTCTGATACCAAATGTAATGCCCACATTTTACACACACAAATACAACAAGTAAAAATACCGAAATATTTTTACTTTTTTACTTTCTATGCTCACTACATAACACCACAAGGGCTCCAAGTAGAGAAACTCAACAACGCATAAGACACTTACATAAGTCATCGACTCACATAGACACATGACAACACCATATACATGTTGATGCCACACTTTCCCTAATGAACGAATGCTAGCAATGACCCAACCACAAGAAAGGGACTCAAGGATTAGCAAACCCACAACACATTATTACCATGATTACATCTTAGTTACGATTAACATTCCAAGAACATTATTATGCAAGGATAATTTTATCCTTTTTCCTCCTACAGATTCTTAAATTCATTTCACATTCAACTTATAGTTCAACCATTTAAGTTGGCTCTTTATCTCTTATGACAATCTCCATAACTTACATAATTAATTGACATATTTCAAATTGCATACAAAGTTCTTAATTCTCTCATTCTTATGTTAAGAATATGTTTCTCAAACGTTTATTCAATGTTTAATATTTACCCTTATTACACAAGTGAATCTGACGTGATGTCAAGAAAGAAATCTAGGATTTAAGGGGGGGTTTAGATTCAAGATACCTTTTTCCCAAAAAAATTCTTCGATCACGGTATCTTTATTTCCCTACCATAGTTAATATAGTTCAATAACTTGTTGAATCCTTTCAACATTTCCACATCAAGAAATTGTATTTAGATTTATATATATCTTTTGTTTTCTTAAAGTTTGATCTCACCAAGGGCAATTCATATTCTTTGTAACACATGAAAAGTTTAATTGAGTTATAAGGAATCCAAGAGTGACATTATTCCTAACCTCAAATCTCGTGTAACTCCATTATACTTTACTCTTACATCACTTTATGGTCTCATTATTAGCATCACTTTATAACAAAAGAGTTACAAAATTACTTGTCTAACATCTTGAAGAAGTGCATGATTAGAAGCATTATAAACTACACATGAACCACAAGTGATTTTTGTTCAAGATAAGATCCTAGGTTTCTGCATTTCAGGATTCCATGCATGTGAATTTTCTTTTATTCTTAATGTCATAAAAGGGCATAACAAGGGATTATAGGACCAAGATTCTGTTTCCTGGGTTCTCTAAGGTCAACATATTTCAAATCAATTTCATTTGCAAGGATTTACTTACAATTTTCTACCCACAAGTTAACCTCCTAATCAACTGAGGTTTAGTTTAATTCCAATTTTCACTCAAGGCTCTACACCCTATTATAGATCAGATTAAGGTGTGAAAACATATTTACCCTATAAACCCTCCGTAAAAGATCAAGGCGTTATATTGTCACTAGCCAAAGTAACACATTTAGTTGTGAGGAACTAAAGAGATCATTAACAAGAGTTTAAGTCATAGTACAACTATTTCACTAGGTCCATTTGTGATGTTTGGATCCCACAAGGAATTCATTCGATGATGAATAAAATTCCTAGATCTAACTTTGTAAGACTTGGTAGACGACTAGGATACTAAGGAGGTGTTAGTTTTACTTATTCGAGATAAAAAAATTCCAGGTCATTCCTAACCATTGGGTTCACGACATAACACAAACTACAAACTAGGGTCTTATTTACCTAATCTAGGAGGTTTCATCGAGCACAAAAGTTTAAGTTCATTTTACGGTTTCAATTTCTTTTGGGCTAAGAAAGATCATGTGAGAAGGATGACATCGAGTGTAGAGATTGAATTTTATCCTAAGGTTTTAGTTTTCCACACTAAAAGGATTCACACATGAAAGGTAGTTATACACGAGTCTTATACTAGGGTTGAGTGTTTCGTTTAGATCTCTTTATTACATTTACAAGGTAAGAATACAACACACTAATTAATTAATCATCTATTGAACATTGAAATGCACTATAATATTTTAAATTCAAATTCATTTAACATACATATCCAACTTTTACAATACAAAATTTGAGGATCAAAATAACACTCATGTGTGGATGAACATCCCCTTAAACCCTGACATCTAAAATATTACAGAACTTCAATTATAAACCTTTTCATACTTCGAAAATGTTGAAATTTCCTCTACAATTTCATTTAACACACACACACACAAATATATATATATATATATATATATATATATATATATATATATCCAACCCTCTTTTCCCATATGTAAATATGAATCAAAAGAACACCTTTAGTTACATGCACATTTCCCAAAGCACCCCTAAAACTAGCATCTCATTCATATTGCCAAATTTCAATAAATAACTTTACTGTAACATAAAAATACATGAAAAATTCCTTCTCTTAACATACATAAATTCTAACAATATACAATGAATCACACCCATGTTGTTTCACCATCTTACTTGCATCTTGCAAAAACATGTGAGCATGAAATCAGCGATAAATCATTGGCATGGCATCCACCTAGATCTAGCATAATTAATTTTTTTAGTTTCCCATTTACATATAATAATAATTATAATTTTCGCTTCGAAAGAAAAGGTTTAGAGACATGTATTCATTTCATTTCGTTTCACTTCATTTCGTAACCAAGGAGAGAGAAAGAGAAAGGAAGGAGAGAGAAACACTATTTTCCCAAAAGTCAAATTTCACACAACAAGCCACAAGATAGAGTTCCAAATAGTTATTTACAAGTGTCAACAAGTTTCCATGGTGGTTAGGTAACCCGATGGGGGTCCTACAACTTCCTTTTTACATTTTCCTGCTAGTTGTCAAAAATGCCCATTTTAGGCTCGAAGGCTAAGAAATCACTTTCAATCGTTGTCTTCCGATGAGCAAAAACAACACATTTTAGTTTCTACTTGTCCTCCTATACACCAAGAATTCACAGGAACTGACGAAATTCAAAATTGGTGAATGATTTACGATTATCGGCACTTTTCTAAGGTCATTTGTCGTGATTGCCTAGTTGCAAATGATTAAAAGTTAGCTAGAGGGCTCAGAAAACCACGTCCAAAATTGACGTTTGATAGACGAACGTGCAACAAGAAACTTCCCACAAGTTACCCTATATATGGAGAATTCACCAGAGTCAACGGATCGAGAACTAGCAAATGGTTTTCAAACGGTGAAAAGTTTTCTGGAGCCACTGGTCATAATTGGTCTAGTTTTGACCGAGTCAACCTACGACCAGGGGCCTATAAAATGCCTTTGCCAAACTATTAAGAAGAGTATGTTTCCCAAACTGAAGGCGGTTCTAGGAAATTTTCTAGTAAAAATACTAGAGGTTTGTGAAGGTGGATAAGCATTTTGTTTTCCAGGATTCAAATAGCGAGCCGATACGAAATCCAACTTTTCAAATTTAGTAGCTTCCTACCGCTATAAAATGGTGTAACAAGGCTCCTAGAAGGGCGTAAAAAGATCACAGATGATCATTCGAGGTCGATTCAAGGATTGAAGTGACTCCTCACATAACAAGGTACACGTAGGAAACTTAACATCTCCTTTCCGAGTTACGAAGGTTATTTTGCAAGTCTCCAAAAATTGTGATTTATTTGTTTTAACAAGGGAGCAGTCAACATATTTACAGGGGACTCAACTTCAACTCCGTCAATAAACAGGGTACAGAGCAATCTAGTTTGGTCATGAATTTTTCTAAATCATCTCAAAATGAGGGTTTGAGTCCATGGTTTCCTCGCCAATGCATATTTGGATTCTGAGTATTACGATATAACATTTTATTGTTTTTTTAACAAGTTTATTTAAAACAATCAAATCTATGATAATCCTATGGTTTAAAATTTTATTTTGTTGCAAATGAAAAACTAAAGTATGAGAATTATGAAAGATAAGGAGAGATGAACCATGCCTAGAGAAACGAATCCGATCAAAATTACGAGATTTGATTCTGCATCTCTAACAGACATTTTATCAAGCAGTTTGCACACGTCCTCAATTCCACCCTTATGCATTTGTTATAAATCTTCTATACTCATTCCACAAAACGAATTGAGCATTCTATGCAACCACATCTCACGTATCTTCTGCAATCCTCTTTACAAAAACTAGATCCAATACGAATTCCAGTGCACGATGAAGAGACTTTCAAATGACAAAGGGTGGTAGTGTGACCAGCATAGGCTATCAATAAAGGAAGCGTTACCATTGAAGGTAAAAACAATTTTATGCACCAAGGAAGTGGGTCAAGGTATCGAAGCTTTCCCAGTGGTAACCATCCACACAATATTAAGTGTAAATTGAAAAGTTTTTTCCCTAGACACCCACTCCCCAAGGCATAGAAATAGAACAATTAATCTAAGCCGATATGGCAGAGAGTACAACAGTCACCCCAAAAAAATTAGAAATATTCCAAAAGTAAATCCTAGAGAAGATGAAGCATCCAATTGCTTTCGCGTTAAGACCCTCATTAGTCTTCTTCTCTATTTATAAAACTATGTGATGGAGTTAAATCTAGTAAGGTGGATGCTCCCATTCGTCTAAGTATCATCCTTTTCTATCACGCTATTAACTCTCAGCTCAAAGTTTCCATAGTGGATAATGGGAGTTTATGATGAGGAGGTAAGGTTGAGGGAAAATCTAAAACTCTCACTTTTGTTATGATTCTAGCCAAGAATCTCTGTAGTCTCCAGCTAGTATTGTGGCTTGGGAAAGGTGATACCAGATGAAGAAGAAGATTTGGCTCTAAACCTACCGATTGCATTTGCTTGAAAGTTACTAAAGCCTTTTCAAAAAACACATTTTGTGTAAATCCTACATTCGTTACATTCCATGAGGCCACATTTCATTTAGGCATTTTAGCGAACAGTTCTCATACCAAATGCACGCTTCCATGTTTTACATGCCTATCTACTAGAGCTCTTCCACTCTACAAAGATCATCACAAAATTCTTCTATCCTTATGCCTTTTTGGACGTCCCTACCTTGTTCTAGTGCTCACATTTTGCACAGCCGGAGAGTCAAGGCAACCGTAAACCGATCGGGTTGAGACATTTTTTCGCATCGATGAAACAATGAAATCATCCGTGGGAAACCCATGCCCCCTGCATTCTACCATCACTGTAACTATCCAAACTACTAAATTTACAAAGTTTCCTCGGGTTTGTGCGTGGTCTAAGCCTCCAGATTTCAAATAAAATCTAACTATTTTTATGTTAGGGAATGACATGTCTGACTGGTTAAAATGGGTGCCCATGTTCCTTCACGTGGGGGGTCACCTACCCCACTCACCCACTTTCCCACCTCTCTCTCTCTCTCTCTCTCTCTCTCTCTCTCTCTCTCTCTCTCTCTCTCTCTCTCTCATCAGTAGACTTATCACACAAAAAATATAAAGACTTTTTTAGGGTGTTTTCCATGAACTCACATCTTAGGCCCCCAAGAAACGGTATCTAGGTTATTTCTCTTCGCATGTTACATCAAATAATGTCAAATTATTGATTCCTCAACATTAGACCATAACATCCATCAAAGATAATTCTCGGTCTATTTCAACAAATTTTTTATGTCACCAACACAAGATGATAAGATTTAAGTAATGAACAAGAACAATATTGTTGAAACATTGTCTAAACAACAAAAATATTCAACACGTTTATAGAAGTCCTCGAATAGGTGGTTCCATCAAATCATCCTTGCATTACTCTAAATTTGGTTTGATGCACTTAATAATAATTTTGTTGGTTTACAAACAAAAAGTACATAATTGACATTATTCAAGCATATTTCCCTTTTTGAACACTTTAATCCACGAGGTTGTTAAATTTGGTCGACGTTACATAAAATCTCATTAATTATTTAATAATAATGCTTATAACATATTTATAGGATTATGTTCTCCTTGTGTTGAGGAGTTAAGTTGCATCTTTTATTAGTCATAAATCCCTATATACCTTCAATATCTTACTCTTAAAGTCTCATTTCTAAAATTTCTCTTTTTATGTATTTATGTGAGTTGTTCAAACAACTCACAAAAATTTATTTATTCTCACACACAAATAATTCACCCAAATAAATAACTAAACACTAATTCCTAACATTCTCGAAACCTTAGTGCGAACATGGAAAAAAACACCACACTCAAGATCTACAAAGATGTCACCATGGAGCTTGCTCATGATCTTGACTCACATGCCACATAGTGGAACTTGTGCATACATATAAACTAGTCGTATTAAACTTACACAAAAACTACACACTTACATAGGTGCCACATTGGGCTTGCACACATACTCAAATGTGTTGCATAACACTACAAATGAATTTCATTGATGAACACATCAACTACCTTGTATGAACGTGAACCCACACATCAATTCATCCTCCACATCTTTCATATATATGGTTTTTACATAAGAAATAACCAACTCCTCCTTGTTATGTATCATGATTCCTAGAACATTATGATATGGATCTTTACATTATCTTTACATCATGGGATTTAATTTAATTTTGCACATCACACAAAAATGATAATAAAAATTTGAGGATTGCGCCCTTGTCTCATTTTTCAACTCTCTATTTTTTCTCGTTATCACTTGAACATGAACAACATAACTATACCCACTACCGTTGGATTCCAGTCTTGGCATTTGTCAAATTGTTTTGCTACTAATTTCTCACCAATGCATTTTGCAAGATCCCCGAGAAAGTAACAAACGTGAGGAAATTAATCCCCATCCTATCTTGATTACTGCCATCCTCTAATGTGAGATGTTGTTTGTTTAGAAAATTTGATCACGAGACTCATATTTGTATCCCCCTTTATCGTCATGGATTCCCGACAATTTTATCTTTGGCTCTAAAATTCCTATGTAGAGGTCTAAGGCATGTAGCTCCCGATGGGGTCCAAAGGTATCACCCCTAATAGAGTCCGTGGAAAAGTTCCATGTGTGCTCTTTGTCATAATATTAGGTGGGGTTAAGGGATAAAGCCCATCAAAACTAGGGATATTTTCCTTTTTTGTGATCATAGAAAATGTAATATACTTTTTTATTTTAATGAAAAATATCTTATATTATATTAAATGCAACATGATACAAGATTATCTCAACAAAAAACGGGCGGTATGAGAGCACGCCCCAAAGCCACAACCACACTAGGCCATGCCTAGGAAAATAACAAAACATCAAATATTTTTGAAAACAAAGGCACCCGAGCCGATGTTGAACAAGAAATAGGAGGCTCAAAGCGCCGCTTTTTCTCCTTAGATATCATGACAACAAATCCACGAAAGTTGTTGGGAAGCCAATTCAAATGGATGATCTAAGAAAGGGCTATCTTGACTTTGGTCGAACCAGAAGACTCAAATATATGCGACCACTTGGCATGATCGCTAGCGGGAGGAATCTCAACTTTCATATCATTTGATTTTCTAGGTGAGGACATTTTTTTACTTCCAACACTAAAAATGTCTACTAGCCTTTTTAGCCGAAGAAATCCCTTTGGTCTTCTTTTTTATTCTGATTGAGTGACAGTGGGAAAGCCTCTTGAAGATGCCTGGTTTGATGACAAAACCGGCATCGAAGGTCGTGTTCTCATAGTCTAGGACTTGCATCCACTTGAAACCATCATGGTTTAACTCCAATTGTTCCCTTTGCTGTTCTCAATACAAATAGAAATCCTTGACCATCATGGTTTATCTCCATTGTCTAGAGACCTCCAGATCCATCTCAATACAAATACGTGCATAAGTGAACAACCCTTGCTTGGGTCGTTCATTATCCATCTTAATGAATCAACCAAGAGAGTCACCAATAGCAACACAAACCATAGGGTGCCAAAAGGGGAGAGGAAGATTGGGGAGGCGAACCCAAACCGGTATTTTTGAAACTACCATAGTAGAAGGATCAAAATCAAAAACTATGGAGTAAGAAAAATACTAGCCCTACCCTGAACCATGGACTCTCATGAGGAATCCAAAGGTGACACTCGGTAATATTCTTCATATCATCCCATTAAAATTAACAATTTTAGACATCAATTTTAATTGAAAATATATCCATTGCAAAATTATTACTTTTTACTCGACTTTAATACTAAAAATAATTATGTTTTTAACTTGTGAAATGAATCTAAAAAGTGATCTTGCGATTGGTTATGAGTCAGCAACTCTAGCGCAAATCCGGAGTCAAATTTTTTAGGATTTTTCCTTTGCAACCATCATATTGCGGCCTTCTCGGGATCTGCGGGAAATTATTGCTATGGTTTCTCCTAGGGTTTTTTGTCCTATGGGAGTCCCTTATATAATGTCCTCACCATCTTTAAACCCAGTTTTTTCAACCATGGTAGGATATTCTGAGCAAGCGATGACACCACCAACGAAGTGCCCCAGGAAATTTGTCCCAAAATTCTCTCACGAGGTAATATTTCTCCTCCTAATGTGGTTTTACCCATTCCTGAATTTAATGTTACTTGTCAATGGTTAGAGAAATTTTTCCTCATTGGGTATTTTGTGGGTCAAATCCCCTCGAAAGCATGCTTAAATCTTGGGTTAATATAGTCTGGACTCCTCATGGAGTCCGTCTGAGAGCATTCAAAACATGACCAAGGGTTTCTTTCTTTTTCATTTTTTTGACCCTGCCAATGCACCCAATATTCTGGCTAAGCAAGCCACTTGGTATGTTTGCAACTCATTGCTTGTGTTAACACCCTGGCATAAGGACTTTGTGGTATATGAATATACTGCCCTTAAAGTGCCTGTTTGGATCAAATTTCTGGTCCGCTCTCGTCATGCGTGCCTTTTCTGCCACAAATTATTGCCTCGCTTGGGCAGGTCGTTTGTTTAGAAGTTGAGAAGTTCTATCATGCTCATCCACAAAAGCGAGTATGTGTTGAGATTGACCTCTCACAGGATCTCAAAGAATTTGTGGATATCCAAATGGGTGATAAGCGCTACTCCCAGAGGGTCATGTACATAAATTTTCCTAACACGTGCTTTCATTGTCGGTGTTTGATCACAAGATCAAGGATGCCCGCACTATGTACCCCATAACCCCCCCCATGGTTAGAGCTACTCCCGATCCAATCAAACATCAACAGGAGGAAGGTTAACAAGTTGTCGAGGCTAGAAAAACAAGAACAACCCCCACCAATCCAAAGCTTCAAGCTCCCATGGTCATCTGGAACTAGTTGTTAAAGAACATGTCCTCAGTACTTCCCGAAAGGAGCTTACAGCGGATGATAAAGAACAAACTATTGCTGCCATCTCGATTACTCCATTTCCAAAGTACTCCAGCACACCCCTTGCGGCGTCGGTTCTCATGGACCATAATTTTTTTTTTCCCTCATTCCCATCCTACACTCCGTACCCATGTTGTTTCCAAACAACTCACATGGGCCGTCAAAATGACCCTGAAGTCCTTCCCGCATCTCTCGGGACCATATCCTAACACGCAGCATGGACTCCACCGAAGCGGAATAAAATATTATACACCAACTAGAAAAAATTTGATCTACGGTATTTTTGCATGACAATGTTGCTCATTTCCTACATAATCAATATGATGCCCTTGATGGCTTGGAGGATGGGGATATGGATCTGGACCAATGTTTCCCATGAATTTTTATCTTGGAATTTTTGGGGTCTTAGAGACTCCTGTCACAAGTATGTTATGCGTGAAACTCGACAACGATGTGCAACTCTGGACGTTTTGTTTTTTTAGG
This sequence comes from Taxus wallichiana var. yunnanensis, assembly GCA_018340775.1. NCBI lineage: Eukaryota > Viridiplantae > Streptophyta > Pinopsida > Cupressales > Taxaceae > Taxus > Taxus wallichiana. The sequence goes on from CM031236.1 coordinate 174,027,059, forward strand.
AAGTAAAAATTACAAGGCTTTCGATTCTGAGATGGCTCACAAATCCATCTGGCTTGATAACTTGGCTTTCTGTAGCAAATCATGAAGCAGGGCGTGGGGGATTAATTTCACTTTTTTCTCCCAAATGGAGGCCTTTATTAATTGACCATGGCATCGACCCCACCAACCGTGCCATATGGGTCCTCTTTAATGTTGATGGCCACCCTTTTGGGCTCATTAATATTTATGCCTCGAATGATGCGGCCGAAAGGGTCGATCTGTGGTGGTGGATGGCCAACTCCATTCCCAATGCTTACTATTTCATAAGTAGTGACTTCAATATGGTGGAGTCACCTAATGATAAATGTGGCCACCTGCCCATGACATGGAAACCTGGTGAAAGGGAAGTGTGGTATTTCATGCGTAATAAATTTGAACTTTTTGATCCTAATTCTTCTCGATTTCCCACCTCTGTGGCTTGGTTTATGTGGACCAATCTACGTGGAGGTATGGATTGCGTTCTTAAACGGCTTGACAGGGCCATATTGTCATCTCAAAAAAATTGAGTTTGATAACATTTATTCCATGTTAGTGGAGGTCATGCCTGACTTTGTCCTTTCGGACCACTCTCCAATACGATTTCGTATTTGTTGGCATGATGCGCACCCTTTTTGTCATAAAGGCCAATTCTTTCTTAATATTGCCTTGATGGAACATGGTCCCACTATCAATCATATCAAGCGGGTTTGGAATTTAATTATGCGGCCCATTCATTGTCAGCAGTTCCATCCACCTATGCAAGCCAGCTGGATTCAATGGTGGGAAGACGCGTTGACTCAGACAACTAGATTTCTTCAAATTTATGGTAGATAGTTGGCCAAAATTTGGCACCACTCATACTCCACTAATACCTCGGCCCTCATCTGGGTAGTGGTGGCACTTCAAGGTGATCCTTTCTCGAGCCCTTACAACTACAGTAGGTTACAGACTTCACTTGAATAAATCCAAATTGCTGATAACTATAATGTCAGGGGCGAACAAATTTGAGCTCGGATGCATTGGCTCAAAGTTGGTGATCGGGTCTTGAAATAAATTTTTCTTTTCTCAGAGCCAATAAGCCTTCATAATAGATCCGAGCTATCATGGAAAACATAGCTCGAATTACAGACCTGCAACTTATGTTGCAAGCCTTTGTGAACCACTACAAGCTCATTTTCAAGCTCAACCACCTCGACAACTCGTCAAGTGGCTCTTGACCAATGCCTGGAGTTGTGCCATGTAAATTATCTGAGGCTCAGAAGGTGATCTATGAGAGACTGCTCACCATTGAAGACCTCCATGAAGCCACTATGCAAATGGCTAATGATAAAATGTCGGGCTACGATGGATTCCCTTACGAATTCTATAAATCCCTTTGGGATTCTGTCACAACATGACCCTGCTTCAAGTTTATCTTGAAGGCTTCCAGAAATAATCCCTCGGGCCATGCATCAATAAGGGAAACATCAAGTTCATCCCTAAGTAAGGAGACCCCAAGAAAATCACCTGTTGGCTTCCGATTATGTTGTTGAACATCTCCTACAAAATCATTTCCAAAGTGTTAGCTCTGTGATTACGCACTCTTCTGCCTATGATCATTCAGCCAAAGCAAACCAACTTCATACAGGGACGCTTCATCCTAGACAACATCATCGTTGTTTGGGAAGGCATGGAATGGGCCCGCATGTCTAATCAGGTTGTCATGTTTATCAAAATTGACTTTGAGAAAGCTTATGATCGGATTGAATGGCCATTCATTTTAGCCATGCTCCAAGCCCTTGGATTTGGTCCCACTTTCATTCAAACTGTCAATATGTTGTTTGTTGATGCCTCTGCTCAAATCTCGATTAATGGCCTCAGCTCGGAGCCTTTTGGGATTTTTCACTCTATTTGCAAGGTTATCTGCTTTCCCCTGCACTCTACATGATTACGACTGAAGGGTTTGGTTATCTCTTAGCTAATGCCAAAGCTCAGGGTCTTGTTCGCGGAATATCTCTGCCTACCGAGTCCAATGCTCAACTTCTTAATGGGCATTTCACGGATGATTCCTTTCTTACTCTCATTGAAGATGAAACCAACATTCGCAATGCTATGCAATGTTTGATATTTTTTAGCTTAGCTTCTGGATCCTCCATTCAATGGTGAAAAACCCAGTGTTATCGATAATCCTTCCTTCCCGCGCTGACTGGCTTGCCACTTTCGATTGGAAAATCCTAGCACATGGAGATATTTTTAAGTTCTTGGGTATCCCTTTTCCTTTCAAGCCTCCCCAACTAAGTTGTGGTAGTATGTCATTCAACGGTGGCTAAAAAGTTGGAATATTGGATCACCAAGCCTCTATCGCTAAGCCGAAAATTCCAAATCTGATCCAAAGTGCTTTCCGCCACTCATGTTTACTACCCATCGTGGGGTTCCATCCAAATACTTCATTCAGAAGCTGGAAAAATTGCTCAAAGATTTCTTGTGGGCTAATGCTTCTACAGAAAAGGTTTTCATCGGGTTTCCTGGGATATATGTTGTCTACCTCACAATTCTGGAGGCCTCGGTCTTATTCACATCAAACACCAAGGGCAAGATCTTTGCGCTAAATAGATTATTAGAAGCATTATTGTCCCAGAAGCTTAGAAAGTTCTCATATGGCATAGTATTACAGAAGGCTAGGCTCGCCTTATGGCCATCTGCATGGAAAGGCTTAGGGTTTTTCAATCTACTCATCACCCATGTGCCTGTTAAAATTGTTGGCACCTTTGTGCTTAAGAGTATCTGGAAAGCGTGGGAATGTGTTAAACCTTGGCTTCTATGGAAGGGGGATAGCTTTCGTAATGGGCTTTACAGTCAACTAACACTCGCTTTGGTGGTCACTAATTTTTCAATCTCAAGATAAGTACCTAGATGAAGTCCTGGGAATCTCCGTGCTCAAATTCTTCAAGCATGGAATTTGCTATGTTAAGGAATTTTTCTATAAAAATGTGCAAATCTGGTTCCCTTGGCCAGAATTTAAAGCTTTGTTTTAGATTTCCAACTAGGATCAAGATACTTTTCACACAGTGATCAATTTGGTTCCTGACCACATGGTGCATAAAATTGTTGTGCATTCCTCTCGCCCTTGGTGGACGGATTGGAAATGGCATGTTGACACCCTGTTCTGTAACTACAAAGCCAATAAGGGTTATCGTTGGCTCTCACCCCATCTTCCCATGGTGGAAAAACTCAATGCACGTTGGGGAATCCACTCCACCTTATCCACCTAGGGGACGACAATTTGAAAATGTTTGGACTCTATCTGTGGAGCCTAAGATTGCTCATTTCCTCTGGTGTATTCTTCATCAAGGCCTCCCTATCAGAGCTCATCTTGCTCAGATTGGGGTTACTATTCCCAAATTCCCTTTCTGCGGGCATCCGAAGATGATATTTCATGTCTTTTGTTCTACCCCAAAGCTCAAAATTCTTGAACCGGATTCATTCATTTTTCTTTCCTTCACGGCCCCATTGTTTCACTTGGTAACATATCCTTTTGGGAGACAACCCCAAGCTTTTACCTATGTTCACCCAGATTTGACATGTTTCTAGAGGGAAGATTCTTTTAGATTTCAAAAGAAATAAATGCTTTTTTCTTTGATAATTCTGCAGTTGATCAAGCTTTCTCTATTTATAGTTAGTTGATGGTGATCTCCAATGTGCTTCTACAGATTCAGTTCAAGCCAATAAGGTGGCGTTGGAGGTGGATCACCTGCGGACCTGCTTTTGCCACTAGGTAGAGGCCCCCTACAATGTGGCTTGTGTGCCTCCATTCACCACCAGAGTTCCTCTCCTTCGGCTCATGGCGGCTAGTGTATCCAGTCTCATCGTTGTTCCTTCGGTCCTCACTCATCATTCCCCACGACATTTCTAGTGTAGCTTCTTGCCGGCTCACCGCAATGGCCGTGGCTCGCCACCGAACTCGTCGGCTCGACAACACGGTTGGGGCTTGTCTCCTCACCATCGGGTGGGGCCAACCACCTCGCCAACATGGATGGGGCTCTCCTCCCCCACTTATGCCTCGGATGGCTTGGAACCCACTACCACCTTTGCTAACCACCTTCGAAGTTCCTCATCTCGGCCTTGTCATTCCTACTCACAAGGAAGCGGACCCGAAGGACAATATTATTGATGGGTGAGCACCTCCCGATCTTGTAAGGATCTATCGGGTTTGGGGTGGTCAGATGATCGAGATCCACCACCTCGGGAATTTTTCTATTGTTGCTTGCTTTTAATGGTTATCATCCCTTAGGCTTTGCCTATTTTTGTTTTGTATTCTCCTAGGCTCGGCCTAGTTTGACTTTTTTAGTTTTAGGTGTTGCCTAGCTTTGTTCGTGGTTTTGGGGCGTGCTCTCATACCACCTACTTTTTAGTTGAAAATTATATTGTATCGTATTACATTTAATATAATATAAGATCTTTTTATCAAAAAAAAACAAATTATGTTTATATTGTAATAGATGAAAATAATCAAACATTAGTCCTAATAAAAATAGCCTCTATTTTCATAATGTTTGTCCCCTATTTATACAAAAGTTCACCAAAACTTTATTACCACTTTAGGATTTGACCTCTTGACAATGAAGTAGTGGTGCTTTCTAACAAAATATGTTGTTCCAATCGAAATATGTGACCTACCAAATCTATGGCGTAAAAGAAATGTGACATGCCAAAATATGTTTTGCCAATCGAATATGTACCTCTGAAACGGGTGAACGAAAAAACAAACAACAAACCTTGGTTTTGAAAAATGTTGTGTGTGGGGTTTTGAGGTGGGGAGTTGGAGTCAAATGTCGGTCGACAAGTGGAAAGTTTTCCGTCGATGCCAAACCTCTATGCCAATGAGTCCGCAAGAGGGATGTCACTTTGTGAATCTAAGTTGGAAAGTGATGGAAATGGGATTCAGAGGATATATTAGAATGACATTATTGTGTATATCTTAAAGAAAAAAAAGTATGAGAAGGGGAACACGATCGTTTGAATTTTTAAACTACTAAAACAATCATACCTTCAATGAATTATATCTTATTATTATTTTGATGGAAATTCTCACTTTTCTATGGGTTTAGTGCATACAATGCTTCTTTGGATTGGTGTAAAGGATTAAGGGGCATCCATTCTGTCAAATTCACATGAGGTATAATCCTGAACTCATTTGTTTTTGGTATCTCCTAACATTTGTACCTTTGTGGATGGTTAGGTTGCACCTTTATACCATCATCCTAAGTTTTTGACTTCAACATAGTTGATATTTGATGAACTATTTTAAGTGTAAACAATACACAATTATTATTCAATGTGCATAACATAAGTGAATATGTAACATAATGGGAGGTACAAATCTCATTTTCTAATGGCCTTTAAAGTATTATTAATTATAATTTATATTGGCTCAACATAATAAATTAAGATGCATTGGTAATATTTATACACAACAATACCCTAAGTTTCCCACTCAATATTTATGATATAATGATAGGCTAATGAGAAATAAAAATAAATTTAGATTTGTTGGTAAGATTTACACACATCAATATACTAAACTCCCCACTCAAGTTATACGATACAATATTGGGCTAGTAAGAAATCAAAAATAAGTGTAAAAAGGCAAAAATGATTTTAATTTTACTAATATAATATATAGTTAATATTAGAATAATGTATTACAGATGTTCATATGTTATGATACTTTTAGATTAGTATCTACATATGGTGCTTAGCATGCATTAGATTTGAACTTGCCACATGTGAAGTTTTTTTCTCCTTACAGTCTAGCCAAGTTTGACATTGAGCGGGATGACTTGGACTTATTGATAGATATCCAATAAATTTTAGGAGCATACAACATCATCCTCATATATAAATTGTCTATAAATTTTATGTTTACATTTTGATCCGAGTTGTGTTTGCATTATGGTGATATCATTTTAGGAAAATGTAGGCAAACAATAAATTCCATGAAAATAAAAGTATATTTTTGTGGAAAATTTGCATAATGAAATTTTAAGCATAGAAATACATTTTTAACCACCTCAAATTTTTTTATAACTTAGGTAACTAATATATATTGCTTTGCTTTTTATTTTTTATTCACTTTTGCTTTCTAAAAACTTATTTCAGCTCTCTAATTTTTTTGATAAAGGGTTAAGAACCACATATGGCTTGATGGAAGGATGCGGAAGTGATTGCGATGACGACATTGGCTAGTGTCAACAAATACACCCAAAAGTCTTCATAACAAGTTTATTTAAATAAAGATAGTGATATGATCTCTAAGAGGTCGGATGTTCTTTAATTTACCAAGGTGATGAAAGAACAAGGTCAAACATATACTATAGAGATACATTTCGCACAAGGAGCATGGATAGACTAACCAAAAGATCATCGAAGGGATGAATATGGTGGGAAACTTGCATATGAAAGGAAAGAAAGGGAAGAAATAACATCTATGTGTATGCCATACCTAATTGCTATGTTTGATATTTGTAAATTCAATTTTTTTGTAATGTTTTAATGTTTTTCTCATTTTTTTATTTTTGAGTTTGTTTTTATTTTTTATATTTTCAACAGCTTTCTGAAAGGGAAAACCGTGAAGGGAGAAGACGATGAAGATGAATGATTGGGAAGTTTGGACCAACAATGTCACTCTATGTGATAGGATCCAACAACAATGTTTGTGATTTCTTTGATAAGGGAGACTAGGAGCTTTTTCTTATCAAGAGTGATATTATCTCCAATCTCAATGATCGTGGTGAGCTCATACTCGATAAGTGATTGTGACTTATCTTTCAACATGGATTTTGTATGTGGGAGTTTGAGTTCTCTATCCATAGATTTTTGCACTTTTTGCCATACTTGATGGTTGTGTTGGTGTGCATTCTTGAATCATGTTTGTAAATTGGATTTGTGAGTGTTGGATTTGCGTGGAGCTTCGAGCTCTTAGGATTTTTTATTTTAGCTTGATGAAGAAATTGTTTATGTTTCATACCAACTAATGCATGATTTGTCTGATCCCAAGAAGTGGGAGAAGAAAGTGGATGTTTAGGATTGATGAGAGGAACATTAGGGATGATGGTGGGATTACAACAGCTTTTTTCTAGGAGTATTATATGATGGAGGAAGAGGATATAGTCCAAGAATTGAAGAGGATGGGCTACCTAGAGGTGAGACACGATAAAGATGAAGGGATCTTTGGGATATGGCCCCAAGATGGAAGAAAATGGGCTACCAAGAGGTGAGCCATAAATAGAAGATAAAGGGATACTAGGATGTGGCCCAAGTATAGAAGAAAATGGGCTACTTGGAGGTTTCCCATAGATGGAAGACGATGGGCTACTAGGAGGTGTCCCATAAATGGAAGATGAAGGGCTACTAAGATGTGACCCAAGTATAGGAGATGAAGGGGTGTTAGGACGTGGCCTAAGAATAGGATATGAAGGGCTACTAGGATATGGCCCAAGAATAGAGGATAATGGGATGCACGAGGTGACCCAAAAATAGAAGATAAAGGGCTATTAGGATGTGGCCCAAGTATAGAAGATAATGGGCTACCAAGAGGTGAGCCACATATAGAAGATAATGGGCTACTAGGACATGACCCAAGGGAAGACGAAGATGGGATACCAGGAGGTGGCCCACATATAGAAGAAGATGATGGGCTACCAAGAGGTGACCCAAGGAGAGATTGTGATTGAGGAATTGTGATATGTAAGGAATGATTGGGTGATGAGAATATAGGTCAAGGATCAATGACAGACCCAAGTTTCTCCATGTAATGAGGAATGTGAAGATGGAAGAATAAGAGGATCAAGTTTGATGATCTTAGGATCTTCCTCTATTTTCTAACAAAAGGAATCAACCTCTTCCCCACAATACGCGAACACATCGAGGTCAAAAGAGAATCCTTGCTCATAATCCTCTAGAGGAATGTCATCGTACAACCCCATGAATTCTTCAATTACATCTTCATTCTAAAATAAATTGATCAGTATGGGTCGTTATTAAATCGATGATAAAAGGTTGATTAGAAGAAATGGGTTCAACAAGTGTTGAATATTGAGAAGATGTTTGATGATGTAGATGAGGGGAAGGTTTGACCTTATTGCTCAAGGGACAAAGAGGGATTGGATTTTGATTAATATAAGAAGATGACTCGAGAGATGAAGTAGATTTGTATTTGGATGTCTCGCGAGTGGAAGAAGATGTGGATTTGGAATAGGTTGGTATTAGTTTTCCTAGAAGACGACATAGTGCAGGTAGACAAATAAGATCGCGTAGAAAGTCAGTAGATTACGACATAGGGGTCAACTTGGATGATTGATTAGAGGAATTTTGAGTCGCATAGATCTTCAAAGGAGGAAGACATTGTTGAGGTGACTGATAAAGTGGGTCTTACGAAGAAAGGGAGGACTATGACTCAAGAGTCAAATTAGATGTTTGATTGGAGGAAATTGGAGTCACATGGATCTTCAAAGGGGAAGACATCATTGAGGTGACTGATAAAGGGGGTCCTATGGAGAAAGGGAGGACTGCGACTCAAGATTCGAATTAGATGTTTGATGGGGAGAATTTTTGGTGACACAAATCCTTAGAGGAGGAAAACATCATTTAGGTGACTGGATTATTCCTTAGAATAAATTTGATCGGATGAGGCTCAAGAGACGAGGGGAATCCGAATAATAGTTTGGATTAGAATAATCAAGAGACTGAGGGGAATCAGAAGAATAATTTAGATTAGAATCATCGGAGACTGAGGGGAATCTAAAGAATAGTTTGGACTAGAATCATCATAGTCATACCACCGATTATGAGATAAAGGTGAAGAAAGGGTAACCGAACGGGTTCTCTAATGTGAAGAACCAATCGAGGTTTATTCATGATGGGAGTATTTTTATGTGAATTCCTAAACCCATGTTCCTTATTGTCATAAGTGTGAGGACCAATGTGATAGTCAGTCATGGTTGGCATTGTTGGGTCTAAATGCCTAGGCCTATATTGTATGATAGAACTTCTTCAAATGGAAGGAAGATCCTGTCGATCCGGGTAGCATAACGACAACCAAATAGACATTTTTCAAATATGGGGATGCTCCTATGATTTTCTGAAGGGAATTTAAGGAAAATAGACATCGTGATGACACAATTTTGACAATCCAATAAGGTTTGGACAACAAGTTACATGTGTAAATGTCAAAATGGTTTATCAAAATTGACCAACATAATGGCTGCAAAGGAAACTTTTCCAATGTTCGATTGTCTCAAAAGTTGCTTGATAGGAATTTTTTTTTACTAAGGTTTAAAAAATGTGTAAAAGGATTACAATGACCTTAGGAAAAATCAAGCAATGTGACACTTACAAATGTCAAAATGAATGTCATAAATAATATCATAACAAATTCCGTAAAGAATACCCTAATCCACTACAAAGAATGTCCCAAAGGGATAAAAAATATACAACCAAATTCCACCGATGAAAGAATACCTCAAGGAAATAATATCTAGCAAAATATCGAACAAAGGATCAATCGTGAAAGATCCTACTCCCTATGTCTAATAATTTATCTCAAATATTGTTACGATAAGATAACAACACAATTTCAGTATTTAAATCAAGTTTTGGATAAACAAGATGTAAATACTAAAAAGGGGTTGAGGTGATGTGTCTAGAGTAACAATAAAAGTATATACTCTATAAACAAAGTCTAAGTGTTGGAAATGGAGGTTACAAATGTGGGCAACGTAACAATACTACTTGGATACTTTTAATCAAGTTTTAATGAAAAAACAAGATGTGAGTATCAAAATAGGATTGACACAATGCAAACAATGTAATGAAAACACCTTCCAAGACTTAGGGAAATGTTTGAATCAAAAAATAGGTCCAAGTATATCAATGAATCAATACAATGCAAGTAGCGTAACAAGACAATCGAGACACTTATATCAAGTTTGTGAAAACAAGATGTAAGTATCACAAATATAGTGTTATGATACGAGTAGCGTAATGATGTAAAGGGTAAATCAAGGTAGAATCACCTAACTATAATGAGATAATCTTGACATGGGTATCAAGATAAAGGCTTACCAAAACATGAGGACATACCAACACACTTTCAACACTTAACATTCCTGCCGCAACATGGTCATGTAAGTGAATACAAAAGTGGTGGACATGATTATTTTTGTAGTTCCATGTATGTTGTTCTCTTTTGACCAAAAATGGAAACAAGAGAACAAAGGAGATAGATCAAATGGGGATGAAAAATATGCGGCGTAACTTTGGCATAGTTTTGCCTTGTCTTATAACAAGGTAGAAACTAGGACAAAGTTTTTCTTTGTAAGTTTTGTGATGAATGTCACGCGGCACCAACTTTAATGGACTCTCCCCTTGTTCAAATAACAAGGTTTTGACTCTGAGAAATTCGTTGCTTTGTGAAAGCTCTTTAGAACACGATGGATAAAGTCAAGTTGGCCCCAATTCCAAATGGTTACCTAGGCTTTTGTTCTCAACACTCACCAATACTTTCCTAAGAGAGGTACACTTTTCTAGAATAAATCCTAGACAAAGGACCATTACCCCATAATCAATTAATGAATGAGGCCTCATACAGAAACTTTAATAATTCTTCACATGTTTTTCTAGTTAAGTAAGTAGTGGGGCACTTCCTGTTTCGTCCACCACTTCCCTCAAGGTGTGGAATACTTTGGGGTTCCTGTGGTAATCCTCATAATGATTTTTATGGCTTATGCCAAGATACTTCCCATGGTTTAAGGTGGACGGGTTTTAACCCTTATCCTATAACGCCCACAAATTTGACACACAAATAAAATAGTAAAAATACCAAAATAATTTTTTTACTTCCATTGCTTGATAGATGACATCAAAAGTGATCACTTAGACAATGCATAACACATGAGACGCTTGCACAAACATTATCCCACATAGATAACATGAAAAATACATGATGCACATCAAGGCCACCTTTCCCCAAATGACAAGGCACAACATAATAATTCAACTATAGTATAACTCCCGTATAGGCACCATCCATGACACAACACTTTCCTAATTTACATATTTATTACATTCATATTTCGTTATTGACCTTAATTATTTGAAAATCACTTATCATGCAGTCCTTCATTCTTCTTTAAACTAGACTACATTATCTTTATTTTACTTAACATTTTACTTGTAATGATTCCATCTAATTTTGTTTATTTCCCTTATCGCAAAAGAATGATGTAGCTTGGTTGTTGAAAGGAACATATGTACACACATGAGGATACTAGTGTTTGTTCTAAGGATTTGTTTTCTAAGTTGTATGTTTTTTGTTTTTGTAATTTATCTCAGTTACAACAAGGGAGGTTCACTTGAAACCAAGGAATTTTATTAGTTCAAGAGTAAATAGATTACGTGTTATTTTCATATTAGCATTTAATTACCAAGATTACTCTATTTTTTTTTAAGTTATTACAACTAAACGTATATTCTAACTACTTCACTAAAATACTTATTCATCAAGATCCTAGGGAGTATGATTTCATACTCAACCAAGTTTGGATTATTCATGGGAAATTTAAGTATTATATGTGTATTACAAGGTGATATGCAATTATAATTTTATACCCCCTATGATCTTCTAGTGACTATCCTTCTCACTGGATAATATATAATAATGTGTGATTCATCCTAATTCTCATAAGAGGTCCACATTCGACTAATTCCCGTTACCACTAAAGAGGGGCCTACACCATACCAACAGGATAAACTAGAGAGAACAATTATGCTTACCCCACAACTTATGCTCAACTAGAAACACTCCTGCTAAGATAACACCCTTTTTTGTGAAGAGAAAGGGATTCAAACTCACAGGTTTCATACATAGGTATCTCACGACATGGATTCCACTCATGTTCCAAACCCTCATTTCATAAGTACATAACATGCTTAACACTAAGTCTATGGGATGAATCATGAGCTTTAATTTACATTAGGTTCAACACCTCATTAGGACCAAGTCTAGAGGTTTATACTAGATACGAGATTTTTCAAGTGAAACACAAGGGCACAACCCATCATCACGAGATTCTATCGAAGCACAACACCAGAGAGAAGAACTATTAGTTGGTAAACACTAGCACCCATACTTAGGATGGTCATGGTCGAGTGGGGATCACTTAATCTAAGAAAATCTTAAGTTTTTCTCAACTATCTAGTGTCAAAGCTCACCTACTAGTCATGCAATAATCGAGGGAAGATGAAGAATTGAAGGGGTTTAAAGCACAATTCCATTTTAATTTATAAATATATACTTCTTTCTTCCATACATGATGTAAGTTTCACAACATAGCTATAAATGAAGTCAAGAAGAGCATTAAGTAATATTTGGCTAATTCTTAAAACTCGACAACAAGGAACAATTACAAGTTTATTTAAACTTCATGCATGACAAGGAAAATATTTTATTTGAAAACAGATAGGAAAATGGCACTTTACTATAAACGTAACAATACATATCTTTTTTTCCCATTAACATATATGAATTATAACAATACACAAAATGAATTACACCCACATCATTTTGCTATCTTACATGCATCTTACAAAACCATGTGAGCATGAGTCAGCGAAAATCACTAGCATGGCATCCACCTAAATCTAGCATAATTAACATTTTTATTTCCATTTACATAACCAGAATAATTTACACATGACAAGAGAGGGTTAAAGACATATATTCATTTCATTTCATTTCTTAACTAAGGGAGGAGAGAGAAAAGAGAAGCACTATTTTTCCAAAAGTTAGATTTCACACAACAAGCCACAAGAGAGAGTTGCATACAGTTAATTATAAGTGTCAATAAGTTTTCACGATGGTTTATTGTCTTGACTAGGGTCCTGCGACCTTATTTTACATTTTTCTACTAGTTGCGAAAACATCTAATTTTGGCTCGAAGGCTAAAGAACCATGTTCGAAAACTGCCTTCGATGGGAAAATGCACAACGGGTAAATTCCTACATGTACTCTTATATACCAATAATTCACAGAACTAACGGAGTTCATAACTGCAAACAGCTTGATTTGCAAATGGCGGCTAGTTTTCTAGGGTCATCGAGTCGTAGTTGGCCGATTGTAAAAGCAGATTATTTTAGCTTAAGGGCTAAGAAACCACGTCCAAAAACTAACTACTGATACATGAATTTTCAATGGAATAATTCCTACATGATCTCCTATATATCAATAATTCACCAGAGTCGACAAAATAGAGAACTAACAAACGGGTGACGAATGATGAATGGTTTTCGAAGCCACCTAGGTCGGAATTGGTTCAATTTTACCTAGTCAAACAATGACTAGAGGCCTACAAAACCCTTTTTCCAAACTAGCTAGAAATGTGTTTTTCCCCAAACTAAAGGTTGCAAGCAATTTTATAGTAGAAATACTAGAGGTTTGCAAAGGCAAAAAAGTGATCCTTCACTCGGGTGGTCCAAACAATGAGCCGAAACGAAACCAACTTCTCGCTTTTAGCAGCTCCCTAAAACTGCAAAATGGGGTAGCATGGCTCCTAGAGGGGTGGATATGAGAGCACAAACAGTCAATCGGGGTTGAACTAAGGCTTGATGTGACTCCCCACATAACAAGGGGCACAGACAAGACTTAACATCTCTTTTTCGGGTTACAGAAGGTTGTTTTGCGAGTCTCTGAATATTGTGTTTTTCTAACTTTGCAAGGTAAACAAAAACGGTTGTTTTAGTTGACGACTCATCTAGTTATCTCCAATACCAGCTAACACAAGCACCTAATTTTAATACCCTTAGTCTAGCCAACATATAAGGTTGTGGTAGAAACCGTGATTGATGGTCCAAGTGTAAAACAATTACATAAATCAAAGGTAGAGTTTTATTGTTTTGCACTAGAAATTTTGGTTAAAATATTCAAATGTATAACTATCTAAGGGTTTAATATTTCTATTATATTACAAATGAAGAACCAAATATATGATAATTATAAAAGATGAAAGTAAGTGAGACCGTGCCTGGAGGAATGAAGCGGTCGAAATTGTGGGATTAGTTCAAATCTCAAATAGGCATTTCAACAAGCGGTTTGCCGGCTTGTTCATGATTCCTCACTTTTCATTTGTAACTTCCTCCATATTTATCATTCATGCATTGTGTCACTAATTTTAAAGTTTCCTCTAGGATAAGCACCACAAACCGGAGTTTTTCTTGCAAAGTGAGCTTTAATGGAAACGAGGATGGCTCGTCAAGTATGAAAGCTTGGAAGGAAGTTGTTTTATTTTGGCGGAGGTGTTTTTTTCTCCCATCTTCCTCTAAAGGATTTAGCTAACTCTACAAAGAGAGACAGAGATCGAACCGACTCTTCCTCTTATTTTAGACAAGATTTCATAGACTTGGTGTCCTCAACCTTTTCTTCCACCATAGCTTCAAAACTCTCAAGCAGCTAAAGAATTTTTAAGCATTTTCAAAACTACCTCAACTATGAATGCCTTTTCGAGACAAAACCAAATCTAAATTCACATTTTCTGAAGGATGAATCCTTTTAAGGCATGGAAAGAACATGTTTTCACATAGAGGAGGAGTGAAAGAGACAAATCTTGTAGAAACATGTGTGGGATAACAGAAAGGAACTTTCAATGTCTTAGACAATATAATAGCCTCCCACATAAAAGATAAAGAGAAAGAACACAATGGTAGCTGACATCTACCTGAGAATGGCGCTGAAAAGGTTAGTTGTAGACAACACAGGTGCTTAGAAGCAAAAGAAGTAGAGTCGATACAACTGGATATTATGCCTAGATGAAGTGCCTCCCTAGCCTTAGTATTCTTCTTCTACATACAATAACAAAATGGCGGCAGGAGACAGTTTCCTTTCCTCTTAAAAACAATTGAAACTACTTTAGGTATATCTCCAAATCCAATTCAATCGGTTTGTATATAGAAAGGTGCGAGATATATTATAACTACAAACTTATCTTCGCATGTAGGTTTAATTAAACCCATAATGGTAATGATTTGAAATAGCTAATAGTGAGAGCTCTTTTTAGCACTATTCCCACAACATTCTAATTATTTAATTATTAGTGTTTTGCACTCGTTATTATCCAATTACTACTAAATTTATAATTTTAACTTGGGTTTTTGAAATATTTTGCTAGAATCATATAAAAAAGCGTGCATCGTGATGAAGTTGCACTCGAGTGGAATCGTAATGGCTCCAACATAATCGCAAGGAATAATCGATCAATCAATGGAATAACTTGCATAATAGAACAAAGCTTGCACATGTAGAGAAAGACAACGGAGTGTCTTGGCATACTCATAAATCGAAATGAAAGGGTACATATAGGGTGCTTTGAGTAACCCTAGTGCATGACACACAAGCAAACCCTAAACCTAACCCATGTGAGATGACCCTCCATATGTGAGTGGAGGACACATAGGATCCCACACACCAACACCCCCTTCATCGAAGCTGGGTAGTAGCTATGATGAGTCAAATAGAACAAGAAGACACTCCTAAACAACTAAGAAAGATGTGTCAATGGGGCCTAGCAACTAAAGGCATGATAAGGTGCCCATATACAAACAACATCTTCCTAGAAGAAGAAGAAATGGGTCCCGACACAAAGCCTGATGAGGTGCCCATGCACAAAAAGAATTCCCAAGCAGTGAAGGAAACCCAGTGGGAAAAACATCCACCACAAGAGAACAAAACACTCTCTAATCTAAGATAGATGCCAAAGATGGGTCCTGGCCATGACTAGCTCTTTGAAAAGGTACCCATGTACAAAGGGGCAATCTCTTGGAAAGATGAAGAAAAGAGAAGAAGAGGGATGCGAGAGGGATGCGAGAAGATGCCATAGATGGATCTGAACTCTGTAACTCTAAGAAGTCTCCCGAAGAATGTCGATCATGAGATCCTCTGCCTCTGACTAAAGAAGATCCACCCACACTGAATTGTGTGCCTACCCTTAGGAAGGATAGAAATGATGTGTTGGAAGTCCGTCCACTCCGCTCCGCGAAGGAAACCGAAGGCGAGACACGAAGAACTCGAGTCCGGTCCACAAAAGTGTGACATAGGCCTAGCAACGAGTGCGAAGGAACCGAAGGTAATGTCACGAGTGCGAATCGCGCCGAGTATGAAGGGTGAACACTGTAGAAGGGATGTCCAACTGATATGAAAGCAAAAAAACATCCCCCCAACATAAAATGGATCCACGAGCAAGGGTGGATCAATGAAGGTCTCCAGAAAAGTGGAAGTGGCAAGAGTCCCAAAAAGGGCACTCCCAACAACAAAGATGATGAAATCCTCTGAAATACATGTAGATAGATGAGGAACCTGTAGTACATCACAAGTGTACTCTGCGAAAAGACGACTAAGGTCAGGTAGATACTCGTCCCAATGAGGGGGCTCAACAAACAAAGAGCGATGTCAAATAGGTATGAGTCATCCAATGAAGGTGGAGGAGTGAAAGGGGCCTCACACAATGAAGGTGAAATGAGGTAGGTGTGATGACTATATGATCTTTGTATAGGAGACTGCTCAATGTCTGATGAGATGTGGGATGTGTCAACACTCTCTAGAATAGTGAGAGAAGGAGGAGAAGAGTCCTCTGTAGTACTCTCGACATAAAAGCGGGTGTACAATCCTCGTCGGAAAGAAGAACCAAGCGAGTTTGTGTCAGTGGAACTATCATCACATGAAGAAATAGAGGAGACAATTAAATCAGCCGCAATAATGACGATGGCGGTATGTGAAGGGTCTCCATGTAGGGACCAAGAATGCTCCAGGACACTGGTGGGGTGGATTTGAGTCCGCCACGTGAACCCATTGAGATGTAGATACATGCATCATCATGTGGCGAAACATAGGTGCAATTGTTGAGAAAATCATTAAGATGACGATGATCAGTGGGTGCAGGAACTGGCCCAAGCAAAAAGTGTGAAAGACCCTTGCAGGTGAAGTAATGTTCCGTAGAAGCACGCCAAGCTGAATAGTTCTCTCTCCCAGTAAGAAGTGGCAGAGGCTGTAAGGTGATCCTATGACGCTCAAGTATGGAAAGAGCACCCTCCATGATGCGGAATCAAAAAGTGCAAGATGCACAAATGCAAGACGTCAGACTCAGACGATAATGTGTCTACATGTAATACAACACCTAGGACAATATAGAAACATCCCCTTTCAAAGACTTTATAGTTTAGTGCATTGAATACAATCAGGTCTGAGCGTGCATCTTGAAACAACTGGTAACTCACCTTGCAAATAGTGTAATAACGCAGCAAGAGAGGAGACCACAATCATGTTTCGTGGAGCGCAACAAAGTGACGCTATATACAAGCACAAATTGCAAAAACCTAGGAAGGAGGCGAAATCAAATCTTGGTTGTGAGAAAAAGTGTCTCGCGTCACAAAGGATACCCCCTTGCTACAAACCATGGTGGATGCGCTCACTAGTCGCAAACAATAATAAGGGTAAAATATAATGTTTTTAAATGAACTCAAGATGAGTCGATGATCTTCAAAACATCGGGAAAGTGCTCGGAAGGTAAATAGTTGCTCGTAATGTCACTTTGCACACTTGAGCACGTGATTAGTAAATTTTTTTACAATAACACTTTAAAAGAATTACCGTTTTGAAACATCCAATTTAGCTAATTTTATAGCAATTAGGACTTTAAAAAAATGATTAAAAAAACGTTAATTAAAAGACAATTTTAAATATTTTATCTAATCGTAAATGAGATTCGTAATTAATAGAAATAGATTTAATATGTGCTAGTCCTAGAGTAGTGCTTTGGGATGGGTGACCTCTAGAAATTCTCGGTGTCACCGCTCCTAATGTTGTTGGGCCTGATTGGGTGTATACCCGGCTCCATCATGCGGGAGGGTGTTGGCATAACAGCTAATTAACACGATGAGATCCCTCTCCACCATAAGCTTGAGTTTTTGGTGTGACGACAAGTTATGTAGCTCTGATACCATGAAAGAGTTTGTGAGAATCATATCGAAAATTGTGCATCACGATGAAGTTGCACTCCAGTGGAATCGTAATGGCTCCAACGGAATAACTTGCATAACAGAACAAAGCTTGCACATGTAGAGAAAGACAATAGAGTGTCTTGGCATACTCATAAATCAAGAAATGAAAGGGTACATATAGGGTGTTGAGTAACCCTAGTGTATGACACACAAGAAAACCCTAAACCTAACCCTAAACCTAACCCATGTGAGATGACCCTCCATATGTGAGTGGAGGACACATAGGATCCCACACACCAACAATTTTACCGTGGTTAACGCATTAGATCTCAAATAAAGTTCTTGTATCATTATGAAAGGAAAAGATAGGTCTCGAAAGGCATGCGAGGATGTGAAAGCTCATGGATGAGGGTGCCCATTCCCTACCTTAAAGTTACACCTCACGATAGATATGGTACTCCAACATGCCAAACCTCCCATTAATTCCCCAACAACCACTCACCCTCCAAAGACTTCACTTCATCCACACATCCCATTATCATTATGTTTTTCATTATTATTATTTTTCTTCTTTTTCTAAAAAAATAATTTAATGTATTTTTATTTTATTTTTGGAATTAGGGTAAAGTATGGGTTTTGAAAGGGCCCACAACCTTGAACAATGAAGAAAGGGGAAGAGAAAAGAAAGAGGATAAGTCTCGAGCAACACAAGGGAGAAAGCAGAAGAGACCACAACAACAAGAGAGGAGGTTGCCTCAGCAAAGAATAGAGTCATCGGTATAATGGAAAATAAAAGAGAGGAGAAAACCTACGGCACACCAAAACTAAAAGCAACAAAGTGAGAATAAAGAGGAAGAGAGGAGAAGATGCAGCCCCTATATAACTTCCAAATGAATAAGTGGAGGCCACATAAGGAAACTACAATAGAAGGAAGAAGAATGGAAAGAGGGAGAAGATGATATAGAGTCAGAGTCTTCCCTTCTTTCCCTTCTTCGAACGTACCAACTGCCAATTTTCTGAAGAATTCTCCTTTGAGCACTGGTGGATGTTTGTAAGGCCAATTCCATAGGGGTGTCCGTCGGTGATTCCTGATTTTGAGGAAAGGGCCATCTTTTTCTAAGTCATAATGATTAGATTCGTGAGGTCTCTTGACTCTGGATTGGATTTTTCTAGTGAATGGGCTAACTCTACATGTTGACCCAACGCAACACCAAAACTAGTAGGAGTGGGTTGAGCCACGGTCGTAGGATTAGAACTCTTAGTTTCCTGAACATTCATGTCCGAGTCTGAGTCCTCATCGAGATCGGGGGCTCCAGTATTTGGAAGACTTTTTCTTTGTAGGATGGGCTTTCTTGTGAGGACAGGAAGACTGAAGGTGACCTGGTGTCCTGTAATTTCTGCACTGAAAGCCATATTTTCATAGTCAAGGGGTTGAACATGTGACAAGTCCCCCATCTTGAGGGTTATCTTGTCCAGAAGACCTTTTCTTAGATCAACCTCAACGCATATTCTAACAAAAGTGAGCAAACCACCATGAAATCTTGTATCATCCTGTGTTATAAATTTCCCTATACAATTTCCAATCTCCTCCACAACAAGGTAGAAGTGGAGAGGAAGGTTGGGTAGCCTTACCCAAACAGAACATGCAAAATGGAAAAAGAGCACGAGTCAAAGAGAGGGAACCAAGGGGTGGTAAACAACCCAGCTGAACCCCAGAACCATGGGCCTTCATTCAAGGCCCTTTGATAATCCTCTTGTGCCAAGAACAAAATGATGAAGAAACCTCTTGCACAGAAAAAATGGTCACAATTTTTGGTCCAGTTGGAATGAACCCATTGGATAAGAGCATTTGTCGAAGGCCAAACACCATTAAATCTGCAAATGAGGGCATTTTTTTCCAATTTAGATTTGAAAATCAGGGACTCATTACCTGTAATCTCCAAATGGGGAGTCCACTTGCTCAACTAGATAAGCTAGGGGAGGAGGATTGGAACCAACAGAGGGAGTGACATTTTTGAACAGTGCATCCTTGAAGGTTGCTCGTGTTGCGAGCTCTGGCTCCTCCTTTTAAGAAACCCACCATAGATATCGTAGAATCTTGGGTTATCCCGTAGGCGACTAGAGGGGAATCATCTCGAAAGCATTTTTCCCACAAAGGAGAGGCCAAAGGAACCAAGCTTAAGACCCAATTTAAGAGAAATAATGTGCTGAATCTCAAAACCAGAAACATGTCGATGTGTTTACGAAAAAAGGGTAGAACCCAAGATAGTGTTGACCAATATTTGAAAATCCATAGAGCCGACAATGGGAGGCTGAGCAACTACCTGATCAAGTACATATTGATTTTGGTGGGGAGAAAGATCAACAATAAGCTCCCAACTCGTAGACCACGTGCTCGCCAAAGTAGGGGAGCCATAAATCCTCACATTTTCCTGAGACTGAAATGGGGGTATCATGCCAACAGTAAAGCTCCCCGAGAATGAGCAAGATCCAACCTGCACACCCATCCAAATGCGCCACCATAGTTAGGTTTAGGGCGGGGAAAATGCCATTGCTCTCTCCAATTATCCTTTCATATTAAGACAATGATATTGGTTGATGTATTTTATTATTATTATTACCATTGTTTCAAAATTGCCTATCTCATTTAGTTTCCTAGAAAATCTACTAAAACATTTTTGTATATCCAATTATTATTATTATTATTGTTATCATCCAATACCTTATTTTGTATGCAGTTTATATTATATATATAAGGATTTTAAATATGATATTACTATCTAACCAAAATGAATAAGAGAATTAGATAACCCTAAGTCAAGGGTGACATTCGATAGTTGGAGAGGTAGTAGCAAATATGTGAAGGTTGTGCCAACAACCGAGAAGCTAAGTTGCACCTAAAGGGGTTTGAATCTTCTCACTTGACTTACGCAAAATACGCATGGGATCTGATACCTCCTAACTTGTTCAAGAAAAAGGTGAAATGTGCTCTTGTATACACCAACGAGCCGAGTGGAGGTGGTATATGCACCTAAATGGTTAGAAGCAATGAGCGGGGCATTACATATCCAAACCTACAAATACAATGTTTTGAGTAAAGTGGTGTGTTTTTATCTTGAATTTAAAATTGGGGTTTAGTACACCATTGGCAACCTGTAACACATTGTAGTTAGTATTTGTTTAGATCTTGATTGTTTGAAAAGCGTTAGGTCCTGTGCCAAAATGATTTAGTAGTTTTCTTATAAAAAGTGAACCAAGGTTGTTTTTTATTCTCAAGATCGTCCAAGGATGCAAGAGAAGAGCATACACAACACTTGATCCAACTAGATTAGAAAATGGAAAACTTAAATCAAATTGATCATAACAATTCTTTGTAAAAGATTCATTCCCTTAACAAAATAAATGATGAACTTTCCAAGTTAATCCAAATATTAGAAAAATAGAGATCAAAGTTGCTTTTGATTCTCAAGATCACCAAAAGGTGCAAGAGAAGAGCATACATAAGATTTGGTCTAAATCAAGTAAAGCATGGAAATACAACACTTGTCAAAGCATTTAAACATGTTAGAAAACTGATTTTAAATGTAAAAAACCCGGAAAACAGAGTTAGAGAACACAGTAAAATAGTAGAAAACACCAAAATATTAGAATCAAAATCTTGAAATTCGAGCCCTAATTTGACACATAACTCTAGTGCATGAATATCAATGTTAGTGCTAGTTTGTTAATATCAATGCTAGTGCACGAGTTTTAATGCTAGCGCATGTATTAACGCAAGTGCATGAGCTTTAACACTAGCGTGGGAAATTCTCTCTGTAGACAGAGAGAAAAAAAGGCATGCAACGCTAGTGCATGAGTTTTAACGATAGTGTGTGAGTTTTAACACTAGTGTACGAGTTTTAATGTTAGTGTGTGATTTTTAACGCTAGTGCATGAATTTTAATGCCAGGTGCATGATTTTTATGCTATTGTGTGAGTTTTAACTCTAGCACGTGGAACTTTGCTGTGTAGATAGAGAAGAAAAAAGGCATGTAACACTAGCGCACTAATTATAACCCTAGTGCTCGAGTTTTAGTGCTAAGCAATAAGAGGAACTTCTTTGCAAACAAATAAGAAAAAGAGGCATGCAATGCTAGCGAGTGAGTTTTAACGCCAGTGCACGATTTTTAACACGAACTTCTTTGTGTAAACAGAGAAGAAAAAGGCATCGCAACGCTAGTACGTGAGTTTTAACGCTAGTGTGCAAGTTTTAACGCTAGTGCGCGATTTTTAATGTTAGTGCGCGAGTTTTAATGCTGGTGCATGGAAATTATCTCGTGGTAGATAGAGAAGAAAAAGCATGAAATGCTAGCACATGGGTTTTAACGCAGACACGGGGGCATCAACACTAGCGCGTGAATGCCTATGTAACTTTAAGAACACATGATTTTGACAAAAGGAATGAGAAAAAGATCAATTTTTTTCTAATTAGCTTCAATTTTGGCAACACCTCCCTCCCTTATACCTGTAAAGAGCACTAAAATCATGTAAACTCAACAAAACAAGTTAAGATTCACAAGATTTATCAATAAATTCTAAAAGAAGATTAGTAAGAAAAATGGAAACTAAACTACACAAACTTGAAATAAATGCATGAGATAATGGAGAAAGTCCCACTGGGTGTGCCAAATGTATGCATATTAAAGAAGCTAAGCTAATTAAATGAAACTAACACCAAGTAGTTCCAATAACAAAGCTAATATAACATGAACATCAATGATAAAGCTTAAAGGAAATAGATAATCTAATGCATCAACATGAATAAAACATCTAATGCTAAGCCATCCCTTGAAATTGGATGTGTTTTGTAATGTATGATTGTTAATTAACATGAACCTATTTAGATCATAAGCAATCAATTTGTATGTTGTCTCCAAGTGAGGAAAGGATCTCACCAAAATGGCTTAATGGCCATGTTTGGATCTTCCTTTACTACTCAACTATGAGAAGAATGGATGCAAAGATGAAGGAGCTATTCCAACAATGGAGAATGCTCTTATCCTATGCGAAAGTGTTTAAAGGATATGTAAAGGAGTAAGGTGTGAAGGAAGGAGGTAGGTTCTTTATATAACTTTCCAATTTGGGAGAAGCTAGAAACCTAATGAATGTGGGATAAAAGATAAAGTAGAATTAGAAGAGATAAACATGATTAGAAAGAATTAAGTAGAATTAACAACTCATGGGAGTTGGAGATGATTTAATTAATCAACTAGGATTAATTAATAGGCTAGGATAATCTTAGAAATCTATTTATAGGTGATTTGGAGGAAAATAGGTAGGATTGAGATGATTTGAAAGGGGGATTTAATTAATAAGAAGGTTTATTAATTAAATACAAGGTTATAAAGGCTTAATTAACTAATAATAGTTATTAATTGATTAGATGATGCAAGAGCATCTCATGGATTCATTCAAGTGTCATTATATGCTTAGTGTGGTGAGTTAGGTATGTGTGAGTCATGTGTGAAAGAGAGGTAAGAGTAAAGAGTTTGAAAATTTGAATGAGGGTATTTCCCTCCAAAATGTACTTCAAAGTGTAAAAGGCATATTTAGGAGTATTAAAGGTTTGTGAAGTGTTGTAAGAGTCTAATTAAGTCCTAAGGGTGTGTGGTTAGTCATAAGTGAGTGGTTAAGAGTGTTAAGTGTGTGTGTTGTTATGTTATGAAGGGAAGTCCAAGAGTCGCTCAATGTCATATTTGGAGTCATTATTGCATATTGAAAATGAGTTAGATTAGTAAGAGTTACAAGCATGTGGAGTCACTCAAATAAGGAGATGGTAGAGAGAGGTGAGAATCATTATTCCTCGTGTAGAGAGACAGAAAAGAATGTCGCTGAAGTGATTTTGGCATTTGTATAAAAGGAAGATTTCAATATTTGCATGAAGCCTTATAATAAATGGTAATTTGTCTTTGTTTTGTGTATTTCTTGGACTACTGATGGTTCTTTGATTTTTGCATTTACAAACTAAGCAACATGATCTCATTGGTATGAAGGAATGGCTCTAAAAATATGAATATTGTTATTTACAAGTGAATATTATGTTTTGATAGTTATGAGTGCACAAACCGGAGTATATTGAATTGTGTGTGTAACATGATGAGTGAATCATTGCATGGATGTATTTAGAGGAATATTAATGGTGATGAAAGTCCCTGATGTTGAGTTGAAACCATAGTCATCTAGGTGTGAAGGTTTGATAACTTTTTGCTCTATTAGCCAAGTCAAACATTATGCATGTGAATCCAAACCGAGTTTCCATGCAAATACCTAAATAAACCTTATTATGGAATAATAAAGTATTGAATGGGGTTTTTTTAGTAAGTTACATTGTATAAATCCATCCTTTAACATAGGAGGTTACTTTGCTTGTCGTTTACAAAAGATCTGCAAACTGGGACTGTGAACTTCTCTAGCTCGAGATAGTGGAAAAGTTGAAGAAAAGGAGATTGTGCGTGATTTTCAGAGCTCACTGGTAAGATCATCACTTGAATCATCTAAAAATATACCTAGGAGTAAGATTTCATGACTTAAATCAAATCATGCTTTGAGAGTTATAAGCATTTGTCCTCTCTTGGGCTTTGTACTTGGCATAACTAGGGTTTCCATAAGAAAAGTGAAAAATCTACTAACTCCACCTTGGGAATCACTTGAAATTTGGAATGTATGTTTGTTGAGGTGTTTTTTAAGTGTTGGAAAAATATTTAGGCAAAAATGAGTTAATGAATGAAAGTTATTCATGACGCTTGGGAGCAATTTGGGAAGCAACAAATTGGAGGACTAACTTGAAGTCACTTTACAAAGCAAGTACAACCCAAACCTAGATTTGAGCCTTGGCACTTTTAAGAGATAAAAATGGATTAATTGATGATCAAAAATCCCCTTAGTGTGCATTATAACCTTTTGTAAACTCAGATATAGCTGATTTGCTCTGCGAAGACCTAATCAAGGGTTAGAAGACAAAATACAAAATAGAGCTACAAGTTGTCAGACAAAGAATCGAGTCTTGGGAATTTGAAATCGTGTCAAGGGTGTGGAAACACAATTATTGGAAGTGGTGGTTAATTAAGGATAACCATGAAAGATCCAAACCTAGTTAGGAACAAGAAACGTGTTCTTGGGAAACATATAAGGACAAAGTGTTATATAATGGACAAAGGTATGAAGTTTCTAGTTGTTTGATTAAATTTCTTAAATGTAATTAATTGTGCTCAAAGTATATACAGAGGGAAAATTACTAAGAAACCTTGGGAGAGTTGTAGAAGCAAGAAAATACTAAAGTATGCCTAAAGGTGAAAGGACAAAGAGGGACATTTTTGGACAAGTGAGTAAGAGTTGGTTCCTTGAAGTCTTACATAAAGTTAGTGATGATCCTTGAAGAACAAGGAGGTAGTGAGACAAGGTAAAATTCTTGGTGGTATTTTGAGAAGCTTAAAACCAAGGTTTCAAAGTTAAGATAAGTTTGACATAGGAGTGTGCTAGAGGGGCTGATTTATGAAAGGAAGGGTAAAGTGGGACTTTGAAGCTTTATGTGATTTTATTTATTAGATCTAACATGCGTTTGAAGTATTGAAACATGGGAGAGAATTTTTAGAGGGTGATGACCTATATTGTACTCTTGAGTGACCCAAGTAAGCAAGAACTTGAGTAAGAAGGAGCAAGGTAAGAATTCAGGAACTTTAGTGTATATTGATAAGTTTAATGAGTGAATGAAAAATAAATGAAGGTAATGAGAATGGTAGGTAGGTGATTGAAGTGAGTGAATCCTACTTGGAGTTTATTTGACAATGATAACACAATTATAAGACTTTTTAGGCTTGTTAGAGATCATCCATGCAGAGCTAGTGAAGTGAACTTGTCTAAACCCTCTTGTGAAATCAGTTATATGAATGATATTTTTATTTTGCTTTGCATCATTAGAGGAGGATTATAACTAATGAAGTGTCATTAATTGGAATCCGTAACTGGGGAAGGCTAGTTAATTAACGAAGTGTCGTTAATTGACCGAAATGGAGGGAAATGTTAGTTAATTAGCGAAAAATCACTAGTTGTAATGGAAATGATCGGAAAGAGGGTAATTAGTATAATTTTAGTATTAAAATTATGTAAGCGGATTTTAGGTGTCTACAACTTGTATTCAAAGATCTGGCTGAATTTGGGCCGAAACCCCAGTAGAACATGTTGGATCTGAATTGAGTAAGCTTTGTCTGGAAAACCTGAACCTAAAGCTTCTTCAAATAAGATTGCTTTAGATACGGACAAGACCGACCAAACGTTAGTGTCCGAGTTGGGTACTAGTGTCCTAGAAAAAACTCTGGATTTGATCTTCTCGGATTTGAACTTGACTTCTTCCTTTCACTCTCTGTCATATCCACTTTGTTGTAGGGTTTTACTATCGCACATAAACCTGCAAAAAACCCTAAATACCTACTCAAGGCTCAAGCAAACATTAAATGAACTAAATAATGCACATGCTTGAGTCAGATTGACCTCAACGGTCACCCCAATGTGATTGTCATTGAGCGTTGCAATACATTTTAGACTTTATGTAGTTCTAGTGTGTGTGATTGAATTGTGTCCCTTGAAGCTATGTTGTCATTATGCTAGTTACACCAAGATAGTGGGCTACAACTAATTTTCCCCAAGATGAATGTGTGAGATGAAATTCAAAAATAACCCCTCTTATGTAGTGAATAATGCAACCCAAATATAATCCTTGAATGTTTCTCTTTGCCCAAGTAGTAGATAGTAAGTAATATCCCAAGTTGTCCAACCCCTAATAATAATGAGTAAGTCATGTATATATATGATTCCCTTATTTGAATTTCTCCATTAATAACCAAAAAGTTGACCCAAAGTGATAAGAAAGGTTTTAGAAAAGATAAAAAATGATGTGGTATTTCAAATTTGAGAAAAGGAGGAAAATGACATAAGCACCGAAGGGGACAAGAGTGAGTGCTGAGCACTCCTATCCCTAATGGGTGGTACTATTTAGGATGCTTGGAGGATATAATGGAAAATACATAGTTGGGTCATATGTTTTCCAATGTCCAAAAGTAAAGTAGCCATTCGAGAAAAACAAATGATAAGAGTATTAAAAAGATAAAGCAATGTAAAATCAAAATAAGTGTTGTTAATGTCTAGTTTTCTTACTTAGGAATCATGCATATAATGACATACTTAGAGGCATGATGTAAGTAGTAAGTGCATGATTTTGTGTCTACATCACCCAACGAGGTATCCAAAATACCATCTAAGATAATGTAGAAACCACTAGAGACTACCTTCCCATAAATAGAGAGTAACAATGGATACCACTTTGATTATAAAACATTAACTCCACTAACATAAGTATCCATCATAAAGGCACAAGGTCAACTTCAAAATAGATGAGAAATATGACATAGGTTTTTGCCAACACCATGTTTGCAATGGTTACACCACTAAAGAATATATTAACATTAAATAATCATATAAAGATAAATCATGAGTAGGGTTATATAATTTATTTTCATGCACACAACCATAATATGCTACTTCTTATTACCAACAATGATAGAAAAGGGAACAAAACTTCCAATATGATTTAACCCCTTATTCACCATAAGATACACCCAAACACAACATTAAAGCATGCATTTGCATTTCATAAAGAAGATATACAAAAACTAATTTTTAGGCACAAAACCACTGTACTTTCCCTTTTACATGTACCTTTAGGCTTCATAGTAGTGTTCATACAAATGCACGGTATTCCGTAAGAGATAAAATATAATATTATATAAAGTTATAACTTGAATTGTCTAAGGCCGCCATGATTACAATAAATCTAACACTTCATGTACAATGGTCTCAACCCATTACAATGTACTTATATCAACACTTGTACAAAAGAGACAACATTTTTTTTGCCACCAAGGACCGAGTTCCTTCATGATGAATATCATTCCCAACAAGAACCAATGCAATCCTCTAATACAAGATAAGTTACAAACCTTGAGGGTGAGTAAAATTGAGCCTTCTGTTGGAGCAATTTGCTGAGAATGGCCCTACCCTTCCCATCCATCAACAATATGGAAGGCGGAAGCTCACATACGTCTCACATTCCTTCATAAACTAAACAACCACCCTCTCTTCCAATAATGTAGTACAAAATGAAACAACACGCAATATTGTCATATAAACAAGAGATATTGAACCCACAAGCAATATGTGTCATCTAAGGGAAAAAGAGATACAACCCACAAGGGATAAGGCATCTAAGACCAATATAAATTAACTAATTACTTGTTTGTCGATTAATAATATCAAAACCACATAAACACGACATGAGACCTACCTTTCTATTTAGTTGAAGTGCACAAGGAACATTCCCATCTCTAAGTAAATGGAGGTACTTTTATGCACTCCAAAACACTTCATTTTTAATACCACCATTTCAACAATGATCCAAAAACACAATGAAGGAACCCTCATACCTTCTCATGTTTTTACTTCAAATTTCTTGCTAAAAATTTTTCTTTCTCCAAAACTCAAAATATTTCCACAATGCCTTTTAGTTATAAACTCTATTCTAACCATGAAAGGGCTTAAAATTGAGCTCAAAAATTTCCAAATTTAGAAGCATTAATTTCAATCACGGGTTTTTAGGACCTCGTGACTAGTTCCTTCATCCCCCATTGTTTATATTGCCTCCTAAACCCTCTAAATTGTTGGCCCCGAGCTTCCTCCAAAATGATGGAGTGAAAAATGCAACAATGTGGGTAATCAATTACCTTTACCTTGGTTGGAAAACTACTTGATAACCCCAAAAATGTTACATGATGGCCTTTGGGGTGGTTGACCCCCGATTCACTCGATTATTAAAATAAGAATAACACAAAATGGGTGGCCCCAACATTTCTTGTGTTATATTATGTTATAACCAAACCTAGCCACATACCAATCAACAAATGTGATATTATTTACAAAATGTAACTATGGCCAAGGTGCTTTATAAGGATTTAAATGAAAACAAATAACATCTAAAACATACATAAGTGATGCCTAGTGGGGAGGAGTAGCCCTGTGTAAAACATTATATTAATTTTTTGGATTTCCAAATGATAAACCCGCTTTAACTTAAAACTTATTCTCTTATGCCTAAAACCACCTTGTGAGAACATTAGAGTGAGTCAACTCCATTATATTCTTACAATCAATCAAGCACATGATACTACACAAGTCCACATTACAAAACAAACATATCACAATGCAATATTAAGTACAAGTGATAATGCAACATAAAAAGACGAGAGAGAAAAAAGGTTGTCTTGGTTATCTAAATGATCTCGCAACTCGTGTGGGCTACATGTTACCGTCATTTCTAGCTTTCAATGCATTTGATTTTCAATTCCCATTCACTGCCAAATAAATGGGCATCAACGAATATGATGAATGTAAATTAAATAATATAACAATAGTAATGATTATCATAAAATCATAATCACAATATATTTCCTCATCATTTCTAACCAGGGATCCTCATAACACCATTAAGGCCTCAAAACCAGATTAGTACTACAACCAAGTACACATATGCATATGATTGAAACAACATATAATAATCCATACCGCCATATGATCAAATCATGAAAATGTTAGCTATGCATTAACTCTAACAAAACAAACACACCTACTCAAAATAGAGTGATACAATACAAATAGATAATGTTCAATTGTGTGCCTAAATAAGTAGTTATTAATGTCTTACCACATGTTTAAAGGGTAGGATATTACATTCCCTTCATTGAAAAACATCGTGGGGGATGTTAGTGTATTAAATTAACTGCATACACTATTGTATGTGATTAATATTCACTTGTAATATACTATGTGGATAGTCCATCCATTGATGCACACTCATTTGCATATTTTAATAGATTAGAGTATCAATCAATTTATTAAATTGATCGACTTTCACTAAGATTAAAGTAGAATTACTTTTTATAGTCACAAAATCACACACTTACTACTTACATCACACCTCTAAATATGTCATTATATGCATGATTCCTAAGTAAGAAAACTAGACATTAACAACACTTGTTTTGCTTTTACATTGCTTTATCCCTTTTCATACTCTTGACACTTTCTCTTCTCGAATGGTCACTTTATTTTGGACATTAAACAACACATGACCTAGTTTTGTAATTTCGTTATATCCTCCGAGCATCCTTGACATTACCGCCCATTAGGGACAGGAGTGCTCAAACGTTGTGTTCAAGGAAAAGTTGGTGTAGCTACGGGATGAAGCTTATAACACTCAATAAAGCTTCAAATCTTGCGAAACTTAAAAAATGAACCATCGGATTAGAGATAAATAAGAAATTATCTCTTTGCATGCATATATAAACTTGAAATAAACATTCAAACCCTAGCATATCTAGATATCTCTCTACTCCATGAAAGCTATGAAATTGAACCTATTAAAGACTCTTAGAATTAGTTATGATCGTTTGATTCTCAAGGTATTTGAGAGTGAGAGCTCACCATTAATGGCTACAAGACCATATGGTTCCTCTCATTTACCCAAAGCTTGAGTGAAAGATGCAATAACAAAGAAAATATCTCAATAACAATGAAGAAAGCTCCTAATCCTAACAATAATACTATAGTTTAGCCTAGAGAGGGAAAGTGTTCTTAGAAAAGTGAGGAGGGTCTAGTTCTATTTATAAGTTTCTAATTCCAAATATTAAATGATTTGGGTGCATGTGGGACAAAAGGTAAGTCCAAAAAGCACTTTTAGGTTTAGAAAAGGTTAAACATGCCTTAGGCTAGTTAATTTATGTTTAGGATAATTAATCCAGTTAGTGAGGAATTAGGAGCCTGAGAGAGTTGTGAGGGGTCTACTCAATCTAATGAAATGGATTGATAGGCTAGGAAGCTAGTAGAAGTGGTCTAGAAAGAGGTTAGAAGAGGGTTTAGCTAATAAGAGGCTATATTAGTCCGATTAGTCGGTTACAAGAGGAATACGATCAAAAGAGTGTCGTAAAAGGAGAGTTAGATAGGTCTAATTAATGAGGTGTCTTCAATTTGAAAGGAGTAGAATAGTTAGTGCAATATTAGGAATAATGTTGCTTTGATTGAATTATAGGTGTCTACAAGCACTACTTTTGTCATTTTCCCTCTCTTTTTCAAAGTTGATTGCCACATCATTTGGTATCTTTTCTAAAGTCTCTTTTATCACTTTGGGTTGGCCTTTTTGGTTGTTAATGACGAAATTTAAACAAGGGAATCATACATATACATGACTTACTCACTATTATTAGTGGTTGCACAACTTGGGACTAATAATTACTATCTACTATATGAGACAATTAGGGATATCACTTTTTATCTACTATCTACAAGAGAACACTCAAGGATCGCATTATTCATCGCATACGAGGGTTTTATTATGAATTCCATCTCCCACGTCTATTTTGGGGGAAAAAGTAGTTGTAGCATGTTATCACAAAGAGACTAATACAAAGGCAACCTAGCTTCAAGGGACACAATTCAATCTCTCTTTGAAACACACTAGAACTACATATAGTCTGAAATGTAGTGCAATGCTCTATGAAAATCACATTG
This sequence comes from Taxus wallichiana var. yunnanensis, assembly GCA_018340775.1. Taxonomy (NCBI): domain Eukaryota; kingdom Viridiplantae; phylum Streptophyta; class Pinopsida; order Cupressales; family Taxaceae; genus Taxus; species Taxus wallichiana. Next base: position 174,058,748 of record CM031236.1, read on the forward strand.
GGGTGATCACCGAGGTCGGGTTCGACTCAAGCATATGCATTATTTGTTTTATCTAATGTTTGTTTGAGCCTTGTGCAGGTAGTGAGGGTTTGTTTCGCAGGAATATGTGTGACCAAGGAACCTACAAAAGATTTGAAGTGACAAATAATGAAAAAAAAAAGCTAAGTTCGGACTCGAAAAGAGCATAAACAAAGCACCCGCAAGGACATTAGTGCTCGAGGTGATCTTGTCCCCATTTGAGTGGTTCTCTCCAAAGAGGTTCCAGATTCTAGTTTCTTAGACAAAGCTTGCACATCCCATTTCCACCTTTTTCAACCTATTTTCCACCTTCAGATCGGTCCAAATATCTCGATATAAGCTAAGTAATTCTTATCTCCTATCTTGCACATTTACTTGTGCTTTGCATGTCATGTCTTGGTTATTACTGTTATATTCACTTGATCTCAATCCTCTGATAAAGATTTAATTTAATTACATCACTCTCTAACTACTCTCCAAACCCCGATAATAACATTTTGTTTGTTTTTATAAAACATAGAAAGATACGGTTTGAGGTAATTCATTATGGAAGAGAGCGACGAGTATATTGATTTAATTCAAGCCATAACTTTTAATAAAATAAGTAATGATGAGACTCCAATTTATAAATATACGTTATATCTTTATCTTAAGCTTTCATTAATTTATAGTGTATGTATATATGTATGTGAGAAAATGTCTTATAATTGTTAACATTATGGAGAATATTCATAAGTCCAATAAAAAATATTTTATTTTTGAGTTTTGAAGTACAATTTTAAATCGTAAGTCAAAGGGTTAAACAAGTGTGTGGGTGATGTAGTAGAAACATGTTTAACCCATGGTATAGTTAGCTAAATCAACAATAAAAAAACTCTATATTTTATTTGAGTGTAAACCATTCTTCTTACCCACTAGTCCTTGTAGTCATAAAATCACGTGCTTTAGACATTATTTAGACCCTAGTCTCTTACTACTATTCATGTGGTTTTGAGTGAAGAAAGTACTAATTAACCCCATCTTTTGGCCATTTTACTTTGATTTCTATTGTCACTGTCGACCTCCCATACACACTTGCCCAGTCTATTTTTGTCGTTTTCCATCATTTTAGCCTTGATCGGGATGCCCATGTTTATACTTGGGGTGCTGCAGTGCCCCGTCCCGATGGGGTGTCCCGATCCTTTTCCCACTTTCCCACCACTTTTTGGGCACTTTCTAGTCATTTGAGCATTTCATATTTCTTGTGGTCAGCCTCTTCGGGGTTAATTACGAAATCAGATCAAGAGAACCATATAAATATAAAGTTATGAAACCATAATGAGGGACCAAACACTAGGCACTATTATCTTCATCCAAGGTTGCATCCATCTAAAGCTCATTTGCATCCATCTAGCTCCATCACAAGGCACAAGGTTGATTCATCCATCACTCTCACACTGTATAGGAGGAAGTTTATTTTATTTCATCCACCATTCTATTACATTTTCTACACTAGTTATTGCTTTGTTACTTTCACAAAGTGCGATTGACATAAGATCACCTAGGGCATGATTACACACACAAGCACATAAAACTACATTAGGTCTAAGATGTGAGTGCAACACTCGCTAGTAAGTCCACCATTGTGGCGCGATTGAGGACAGTCGACCCCTTTATATGCATATTTTTTTAGGGTTTGATGCTTGTCTTGGGGTTTTACAGGTCTCCTCTTCATCATTGATTACCAACGACATACAATGTAGTACAACGAAGTTAGTGCATAGGAAGTGAAGGCAGGAAAATACCAAATGACACCTCGTGAGGAAAGTTACGATATTTTTCACAGACAAGAGTGCTTGATTGCAGACTAGGAAGGCACAGGCACCCCGATTCTCTCCTGGCACCCTAGTCCACTCAGATTACCCTGATTTGCAAGTTTATGGACCTCGACATAGTTGTTTGCTCCTCATATTTCTCTAGTCATCTCTCGTGACATAGTACAACAAGTTCGCTAAATCAACTAAGCTCTTTCTAACCCTTCTTTGCATATTAGGGTTTTCTATTTTCATTAGCCTAGTTGCTTGGGTCATTTTCTATATTTATTTACCATTTTTATTTACTATTGTTCCTAGTTAGATTAACCTAATAAATTCCTAATTTTAATTAATCATTTTGGCAAACTCGACCTCCATCATCACGCATTTATGATACTCACTCTTTGTCATCCTAGGGTCTAGTCATCATGAATATCTCAATTATTGATTATTTTCTTACACACCCTGATGTACGGTATAGAGTCCAACATCTTCTAGCTACTACTCACATTCGTGCTGATATGCATCCTAAATTAGTGTATCAAACTTTTGTAGATGTATTTTCTCAACAATTATCATTCAAATATAATCTTCCCACTGATTTCAACACTTTTGATAATGACCCACCCTTGCATATTATGATTCACATTCTCAATATGGGTATTAAGCGCACTTTAATTGATAACGGATCTAAACTCAACCTATGTCCTATGTCATTCCTTGAAAATTTAGGTCTTTCCGCTCATGATGTTAGTCCATCATGCCTCTCACTCTGTGCATACGATGGTTTCATTCACCCACGCTCCTATAACTATTTACTAGGTAGACCATGGCTTCATGCCATGCAGGTTGTGGCTTCTACTGTACACCATTGTGTTAAGTTCCTCCATGAGGGCATTGAATATACTATTCTTTGTGACCGTGACCCATTCCAATATTGTGACCACGCTCCTAATACTAGTCTTCCTATTCCACGTATTGATACTACAGATGATCCTCAACCTATGGATGAACAACCTCACTTGCCACCATTGAAGGTGCCATTTGTGTGATAGATGCAATTTCTTCAATGCTACCTATAACTACTACTATTGTTATGATTCCTTATCAAGGGCTTGTCTAGTCTATGGACGTCGCTTTATCACCTACACCCACACCTTCACATGTACCACCTACATTAGCACGCCCACCATTTACTTGCACTTTTTTATGAATGAATCGTATTGGGAACATATTTCATTTGATCTTACTTGTGATGACACCATTTGCTCATATGATGGTCTAGCTTGATTTGGTTTTGCTTTTAAGGACCTTTATCCTCCTACTCATGTTCCTCATCTATATTATGGCTTTATCACTATTATTGTTACTTATGGCTCGCATGTCTTTCATCTTACAGTCTTTATCACACATTCCTCACTCCTCTCCACTCACATTAGGGCAATCATGGCTTGATTACATTGGGGCACTCTTGATCCTTATCATACGAGACATATCTTTTCCCATGCCCTTTGGTCATGTCTTTATTTGCAATAGTTCTTTTCTTGGCTATTCACAAAATCTCACTCGTTGGTATGCACATAGTTGTCCACTTCCTCCATTCACTAATGAGGAATATGCCATGGGTATGTACAATTTATGCCTTAATGGCTTGTTACATGATCAACCAGACACTATTGCTTATCAAGTCTCTAATGTTTATCCATATGACTTTGACCCTAAAACTGATGATCTCTTAGATGATATTACATGATCGATTCTTCACCTTCCACACTTGGGGGCATAACATCTAACACACCCCCTTACCCTAGTAACATCGTCCATCACAACATAACATACTTCTAGCATACGCATATCACATCCTCATTGCACACTCATCACACTTATACTTGGTATCATCGTCACCGATGAAGCACACTTGTGCTTCGGTTCACACTTGACTATTGAGGATACATCTTACACATGAACCTCACACACTCGCACAAGAAACATTACCCATCATGTCTTCTCACACATCATATGTCTTGTATAAGACATACTACATTTCGTCTACATTCACACACCTTACACATTCTACACATAATATTAGTCTTCATCTTACGTACATATATACTAGGGTCGATTACGCACTTTGCATCTCATCTTACACATTACATTCAGCATTCATCACATAAGCTACATACATTGATTACTCTGAATCTACATTCCGCATGTATTTTATACTCTCAAGGCTATCTACATATCTTGCATATTACATCATTCACCATATTATACTTCTATTGTTTACATGATTAACCTATTATACTACTCATCCTACATACTACATTACTAGTTTAATTTACACATATTACCTAGCATAATATGCATTGCATTTTACACATCTCTAGTCATCATATGGTCGTTTACTCATCACACATACTACATAGCACACACCTTACAATTATAGTTTACATACACACATTGCATTACATTTTGCATGTCGCATATTTACACATTTATACATATCATATGATTGTCTATCATCATCATTACATATACTACATCATCTTCTACGCACTGCACTCACTACCCTATGATGCACTTTAGTTCCTCGGTCCATACTCAACTGCCGAGGGTTTACAAATCAAATGTAACTTATCATTATTACACACTCATCATTTGACCTTATATCATGCGACATTACCAGGTTAGTGGCATACGCTTTGGGCTAAATGATCACCTATCCCTTCATCTTATAGTGGTAAACACTTTAGGCTACATCCCCACTCCCTCTATTCATCTATTAGTGATATATGCCTTAGTATACATCATCACTCTTTCGATCATCTTGTCGTGATATACGCTTCGGCTATAAGGGTCACACACACATCATTTCTAGGTCACATCTCATCAACACGCACATACACACTCATCACAACACGTTAGACACAATGCACACTATTCGACCATTTCCCGATGATGCACTCTCATTTACGGTTCATTCTTGACTACTGATGAGGCAAACTAAATGAACCTCACTACATACATTTCCATTCACTCGGGGCACACATCTTATCATTCATCTTGCATTCCATTCCATCCATCCACAACATATTGCATATCTTGGTTGCTTTTACTCTTTCTTGCATTTGTTTATATATGGTTGCTTTATTACACACACTAGCTAGATCTCTTGTATGTCATTTATTTATACCATACACACATGCACATTCACACCTTTGCTTAGTTATGGTCGTAGATACAGTATTTTGCACGCAGATATGGATGTTTGCCTTCTACCCATCCTATTGTCGCTGGAGGCATCCACATTTGTCTCTCACAGTACTTTTGTTTCATTTTGTACTTAGCACTTTATATTACATGGCTATACGTGCTTTTGACATATTGTTATCTTTCTAACATGCTAACGAGTGCTTTATGTGCAACAGCTTGTTTGCAAAATTACTTACTTCCATGGTTATATGTTGTTTGTACTTGCTTGTTTTGTTTACTCTTGTATGCGGGCCTTACCCTTTGTTTGGTGTACACACTTGTTTGTTGTATGTGACCATTGCGGCCTTGTGTGTCTTGTGACATCGTGAGTGGTGTCCCATGTTTGAAACCTAGAGATCTCTACACGGTGCACAGCTTCAATTCCGTTTTTACGTCCTTGACATTGTGGGTTATACATCAAGTGGTTCGGACTCAGGTCTACGAACCCCGTACACAAACGGCTTTTACATGGAAAATTGCCCTTAACATTATGGGGAACAATTATAGGTTAGAGGATACATCAGACTTCCTCTCTACACTACTTCAGCCGGTGGCGTTGAATCGCCTAAAAACTAGGTAATACAGAGAGATCTCTTCACATTTTATTAGGAAACAGCTTAAAGGTTGGAGGTTACAACAAAATTCCTCCCTATACTTCTTCGACATATGGCGTCGAATCACCTAAAAACTCGGGACAAGATATCCTCTTTCTATACCCTTTCTCTCATCATGGATCAGATGCACATGTTCCATTTTTCATTTACGTATTTTATATTTACATACTTTTACATACATATACATGCGTCTTTTACATGTGTTTTTACATATATACATGCGTATCGACTTTTTGATCATCTTCTCCTTGGCAGTCCGATCGTATGAGAAGCAAGTAGTCAACAACAACAACTACAACAACAATGGGGAAACAACAACATTTTGCGGCAACACACACCATACTAACCATGCAGGTACATCACACACATCGACAAATACACACATGTTTCGCTCTAGGTTCACTCTCATAACTTTTTTGTGCTTTTGCATCTTTAGTTTCCACTCTCTATCATATTTTTTTCACTCCACGCTTTGTCTAGTCCTTCGACGCGTTTCCACATCACTCTACACAGATTATCATGTACGCATCTCTATCTACTTTATGTTATTGAGCTTTTCACTCACCAACATAAAGCGGGGGCAAATGTAGTCACAAAATCACACACTAAACATTATTTAGTCCCGATCTAATACTACTATTCATATGGTTTTTGAGTGAAGAAAATACTAATTAACCCCCGTCTTTTGGCCATTTTACTTTGATTTTTGTCAATCCAACCTCCTCCCATACATTTGCCCATCTGTTTTCATTGTTTTTCGTCATTTTAGCCTTGATGGGCACCCATGCTTATCTTTGGGGCATTCGCGAGCACCCCGATCCTTTTCCCACTTTCCCCGCTTTTGTGCACTTTCTAGCCATTTGAGCATTTCATATTTCTTGTGGTCGGCCTCTTCAGGGTTAATTACAAAATTAGATCAAGAGAACCATATAAATATAAAGTTATGAAACCATAATGAGGGACCAAGCACTAGGCACTACTATCATCATCTAAGGTTGCATCCATCTAAAGCTCATTTGCATCCATCTAGCTCCATCACAAGGCACAAGGCTGGTTCATTTGCATCACACTTGTATAGGAGGGAATTTTATTCTATTCCATCCACCATTCTATTACATTTTCTACACATAGTTATTGCTTGCTATTTTCACAAAGTGCGATTGACATAAGAGCACCTAGGGCATGATTGCACACACACAAGCACATAGAACTACATCGTGTTTGAGATGTAGTGTAGCGCTCAGTTAGTAAGTATACCATTGTGGCAGTTGAGGATAGTCTGACCCCTTCACATGCATCTTTCTTTTTTAGGGTTTGATGTTTGTGTTGGGGTTTTGCAGGTCTCCTTTTCATCATTGATTACACGGCGACATACAATGCAATACAACAAAATTAGTGCGATAGGAAGCGAAGGTAGGAAACCTCCAAGCGACACCTCAGAGGAAGGTTACATATTTTTTTTCACTGAGACAAAAGTGCCGTATTGCATATCGGGCGCCCACAGCTCCCCGATTCTCTCCCAGTGTCCTAGTCCACTCGAGTTGCCGGATCTACAAGTTTCTAGACCTCAAGATAGTTTGTTTCCTCCTCCTATTTCTCCAATCAACTCTGCGACACATTCCAACAAGTTCACCGAATCAACTAAACTCCTTCCAACCCTTTTTTGCATATTAGGGTTTCTATTTTCATTAGCCTAGTTGCTTAGGTCACTTTTTATATTTATTTACCACTTTTATTTACTTGTTATTTACTGTTGTTCCTAGTTAGATTAACCTAATAATTTCTTAATTTTAGTTAATCAATCCCATGTCAAAATTAGCTAATTATTTTTTATGAGACACCCCTTAAATATTATAGGAACTTATTATAATATAGAGTTTCATACACTTCTTAAATATTTTCTACAAGAGATACTAATTTATTTAGTGAAACACTATGCTCCTAAAATTATAAGAATAAATTTATTTCTCAAATATAAAAAACTACAAAACAAAATTATAAAGATAATAACCCTAAAATAAGATCCCATTTAACCCCCAAAACCTTACCCCTTGAAAATTATGAACCCCTCACCCTAATTAAAAACCTCCGCTCCTAAAACCCAACTTAAAAAGCCCACTAATCCTCACCCAAAAGAAAAAGTCCATCCACTTCACGAACCCAAAAAAATCCAATCCTTCCTTCCGATTTCCTTAAACCCACACAACGCGGTAGTGAACCCTACAGTCCATATTTCTGCCGTCAACCCTAAAGCCCATATTCATGTCGTAAACCCTAAAGCGTTTCAAACCCTAACAAAGGGCATCCATATTCGATAAAAATCCATACAATTTCGACGCACGGTAGCCACAAATCCATGTTTGTGCAGTGAAACTCCACCGACTCTCTGAGTAGTACTCAAAGGTTTGATCTTAAGCTTGGAGGTAATATCAAAATGGTGCAGAGAAAGACGAAGACACCAAGCAAGACGCCAAGCAAAAGTGCCGAGCTCCAAGTAGAGGAAGAAGTGGCGGCTGTGACACAAGAACAAGTACCTGAGGAGGCAGAGCTCAACAAAAACGCCGATCCCACTGAAGCTGAGGCCGATCAGAAAAATATACTGACAGCAGAGGCCGCCGAGAGAAACACAGTTAAAATAGATGTCGAGGAGACAATATCGGAGAAACCAGTGTCCACAAAGAAAACTCGCAAGAGAAATGCCGATAATATAGTAGACGAGCCCATAGATGTCGAGAAAGTAGCGGCCCAGCCGAAAGTTGAGATTGCAGCTTCAGCGCCGAAAGAAGAAGAGAATGGGGAGGCGAAGCAGAAAAATGAGGAGGATGTAAAGGCCGAGCAGAAAAATGCAGAGGATGTGGAGGCCGAGCAGTCTAGTGCACGGAGTGCAAAGAAGGCAAAATCCGAGCAGAAATTTGCACAGACCGTGATCATAGATGGAAATACTGCAGAGAAAGTTGAGTCGCTGCAGAAAATTTCAGAGAATGATGAGTCAGAGCTGAAAATTTCAGAGAATGATGAGTCAGACCTGAAAATTTCAGGGACCGAGTATAAAATCTCTGGCGCATTAGTGGGAGAGATTGGGAAGATTGATACAGAGAAATCAGAGGTCGGACAGATAAACACGGAAAAAGTTAATGACGAGCCGACAGATGGCATTAGCAAGACACAGATGAAGAAGTTGCGGAGGCGTCAAGGCTTGGAGAAAAAAAAATGAAGACAAGAGCGATGTAGTGATAGTGGAGGCAAAGGTTGATGAGAAAGTCCGATCCGAGCAGAGAAGTGCAGAAAAAGATGTGGCTGAGAAGAAAATTGTAGAAAATGTTGGGGCTGAGAAGAAAACTGTAGCGGCAATTCCAGAGAATGCTGAGCCAGAGCTGAAATTTTCAGGGATCGAGTATAAAACTTCTGGCGCATCAGTGAGAGAGATTGATACAAAGAAATCTGAGGTCGGACAGATAAACACGGTAAAAGTTAATGCTGAGCCGACAAATGGCATGAGCAAGACACAGATGAAGAAGTTGCGGAGGCGTCAAGGCTTGGAGAAAAAAATAAATGAAGCCAAGAGCGATGTTGTGACAGTGGAGGCAAAGGTTGATGAGAAAGTACGATCCGAGCAGAAAAGTGCAGAAAAAGATGTGGCTGAGAAGAAAATTGTAGAAAATGTTGGGGCTGAGAAGAAAATTGTAGTGGCAGTAGGGGAGAAGTTGATAAGAAAGTGGAGTCCGAGCTGAAAAACACGGCAAAAGTAGATGCTCAGCAGAACAGTGGCCTGAGCAAAACACAACGAAAGAAGCTGAAGAAACTAGAACAATTAAAACTTTTAGAGAAAGCACAGACAGGACAGAGAGAAGCTGATAAGAAAGTAGAGTCCGAACAGAAAAACACGGCAAAAGTAGATGCTCAGCAGAATAGTGGCCTGAGCAAAACACAACAAAAGAAGTTGAAGAAACTGGAACAGTTAAAAATTTTAGAGAAAGCACAGAAAGAGCACATAGACAAGGATAAAAGTATAAGGGAAAAAGAGACAGAGCAGAAAAACCCGGAGGAAATGGATATTGATGGGAAAGTGCAGGAAAAAACGGAGAAAATAAAGGTAAACGAGGAAGACAAGGCTAAGAAAAGGAAACGCAAGAGCAAGAAAAGGAAGCTTGAGAACATAGAGAAAGAGGGACAGGTAAAGAAAAATTGAAGGCAGAGGGGGAAAAAAAGAACAAGAAGCCAAAAACAAATGATGTCACAGAGGCTATAGAAATGCTTGTGGACACGCTCAGAAAAGACGAGATCTCAGAGATTCTGAAATCGGCTGTAGGAAAGCACGGAGATTTACTAAGTCTCATTGAAGGAGTGGCAGACCGAGATCCATCTAGGAGAAAAATATATGTCGGAAATTTGAGTTCAGACACGACATCAGATATGCTATATAAGGTATTTTCACAGTATGGGAACTTGGTTGATTGTAGGGCTGTTATGGACAAAGACACTCGCAAGTGCAAGGGTTTTGCCTTTGTCACATTTAGGTCTGTATCAAGTGCTTTAAGTGCTCTGAAAAATCCCAGAAAGGAAATCAATGGCCAATTGGCTGGCTGCAAACTAGCGCGGTCCACAAGTAGCATAAATCAGTGTGTACCCATGCTTGGCTCAGGAGGGTTTGTTAATCCTGCCATGCTTGGCCCAGGAGGGTTTGTTAGTCCAGCCATACTTGGCTCAGGCGTGCTGGGAAAATTCGGACCTCCATACCAATTGGCATTCTTACCCAAAAAATGAGTAAGTCTTACTTCTGCTTTGCATATTCATTTCTTGCATGTTCGTTTGTCTTTTTATATTTGCTTTTGTTTGTTGAAGTTATCAATTGATGATAAAATAATAAAAAATCTGGATTTAGTGTGTCAAATGAAAATCATTGTTTATGGTAACTGTAAGCTAATATGGCTTATTTCAATTTTGTTGCTTACATTTCATTTTTGTAAAAATAACTCTGTTCATTTTATTGAAAATTAATCTTGGGATTATAAGGCAATTTTCATATGTAGGATGTTTACCACATTTCATTTAATCTCTATGCTGTCACTGTTTTTATTGACACGTAATGGGTCCCCGTTCTCTCACATTTGGAAGGATTTAACAGCAATCCTTTATCCACACCGGGTCATCCAGGTGCCGTAGAGAACTTCATCAATTTTGTTCAAAAATGTGTTCTTATGTTACTGTCAATTGCAATATTTGCAAGAATGGCTCAAGTATGAACGAAGTTGTGCTTGTCTCTATGCCCATACTCTTGGCCATTGCTTGTAAGCTACCGTGTTCGAACCTTTTGGTTAAAAAGTAAACTTATTTTCCTTTTGGAGGTGTCTCCCACCATATATGTTATATCTTCTTTTGCCTGGTACCCCATTCAGATTTCTCTAATTGAATTCCGTTAAAACACATTTTATCTTCTCCTCCGACCACATTCTTTTGTAGAAGATTACCGAAAGTTGAATTTTGTACTTTCTTGAGCTTGATTTTTATGTGCTTCAGATTTATCTCCTTGATATGGAGATATTTACCACACCAATCCTCATCCTATTTTCCCGGAATTAAGTATGAGCAAGCCACAATCTCTCTCATAAGTAGGGCACACTTTGTAATGCCTCATTTTCAAAATTAATTGATTTTGGATACCCGAAGCTTATTCTTTTTATTTTCCATACGGTGAGGGGAATTAAAAAGGAAATAAATTAATTCAAGTGGTCCAAGGGTATTTTTATAGTTTATTTGGAATAGGGACACACTTGATTTTATTTTAATCCAAAAAGCAAAAGTGGAATAAAATGCTAGGGACACTTGAATTTTATTTTAATCCAAAAATCAAAATGGAATAAAATACTAATAAAATAAAAACTAATATTTTTGGGGGTTCCAAAGATAGAATGAGTTGCATGAGCATCAAGATCTTATTATTTAGGATGAGAGGATAAAATAATTTTATATTGTTTATTCTTATTTTTAGGATGGGCTGCCAACATGGGAGAGAGGATAAATTGATTTTATATTGTTACTCGTATTTTTAGGAGGGATGCCAACTTTGGAGAGGGCCTTAGAAGTTATGAAGGCAGATTTGGGGTTTATTATTTGTCTGCAAGTAGCTTTTGCTACTGCATCAACAATAGAGGATGCAATCCCTCATTTGCATATAGATTTGAGGACGAAATCCCTCACATTTGAGCTTGACAATTCCATTCAGGGGTTGCAATGGTCATTCAAGGTACAAGTGTTCATCCAAAGGCAACTAGGGCACGTTTTTCAGGTTTAATTCAACATTCAGAACAAGTACAACTAGGGCTTTAGTATTTGGTGGCAGATTTTAGTCAAACGAGTTTGCATGCTCTTATCTTTCATCTATCTTTCCATTTAGATCATCAATTGTGACAAAATAATTGTATTCAAACACTGGTATTTTTATTGTAGCTGATTTGAAATCAATAAATAAAGTCTGTATTTTCCTACATATTGCAATTGCTGTTTTTATTAAAAATCAGATTGTCGCTGCTGTCATAAAAGTCAATTTTTTATACTGCTGCCCTAGGGTTTTGACAGAAATATCCAAATTTATCTAAAGTATTTTTAGGGATATTACACACACTAACCTCTCAATCACAAGTAGGGCATATCAACTTCTCGATTGTAAGTGTAAGATCCATGTTATGCTTCAACAAACTAAGGGATTTTTTTTTAAAACCATTAATTAACTTTATGCCTTCAATGATTATCAACACGCAACAAAATAAACCCAACATACTATCAAGTTTACAAAATCCCTTAAGTTCTTATAATGTTGTAATGAATATTATCATTCTCAGCCACTGTTGAATTATTCCAACATTACTTAATATTCCAAAATCCATCTAGACAACCTACGATAACCATGTGCAATTGCAAAGAGTTCTGAATCCTTCACGATCTCCCTTCTACACTCTTTACGAGCCAGGATACCATTTGGTTAACCCTTACTATAGGTTAAAAGAACTTGCAAATCTTCTTAGTGTCAATTAGAAATTCATTAAGTAACCTCCATCCGACTTCTGGACACTACTAACAAGAAGACATGGTGAACAGACAATGCAATTAGTTATTTGCACTATTATGGCCATAGTTATTTGGCGTTGTGTTAGCAAGCCGCCGAGACTTTTGAGACTGCACACAAGCTTACGAAACCTGTCTTCCCTTTACCGCACAATCGTCTCAACATAGTTATCTGGATTTATTCTATAGATTAAGTATTAAGTTTACAGTTAATCATTTTAGTTATTCATTTACAATAAGTAATTGGATGAAATTTTGAAGTTGTAGATATCAAGACTCGATATTTGGGTCATATGATTCATGTCAGCACCACCTTGGGATCCCTACAGGAAAAGATACGTTCACATAATGACCTAAGTCATTGCGTGTTCCTTCCGCCTCCCCGTAGCCATCCCGCTCCGGTACGGACATGTCTCGGGCGACATGAATGTCGCTTGTGATGCCTATCTTCATTTACAATTTATTATGTTCTTGCCAAGAGGAAATATTAAAAGAATTTCATTATGTTATCCATTTCACAATAGAGGTGTACAATGATATCATCGACTCATTAAATAGTGTATTTACCTATTCCACACATATGTCAAACTATATCGATATTTGGTCATTGCCTAGGTTTAGTCAAGTATGAGTTTTAAACCAATTCATAACACTAAATTAAATATCATTCATGATCATTAATAGACACTTGGTCAATTTAGTTTACTTAAGTCGAGCTTGAGTATGTCAAGATACTATATCTCATGATGATTATGAAGTACTTTCATACTTTGTTCCATATCGTTGTAATTGTTTCCTGCTAGGATAAAGTAGAAACAAAATGATATTTTACAACGAATACATTTAATCGTAAACAAACAGGTTGCTGTTAAAAGACAACAATATGCTTCACATAGTTTTATACTTATAAACTGATTTATATAATCATGTTTAACTATGATTAACATATATATCTTATATACTTATCTCGTTTAAGTACACTGTCGTATTTCCTTGTTTATCTTACGGTTTTCGTTATATATTCATTAGATCATCACGACATCTTAAAACAGTTATCACATTAAACACCAATACACAATGAATACTTGATTTATATAATCATGTTTAACTATGATTAACATATATATCTTATATACTTATCTCTTTCAAGTACACTGTCGTATTTCCTTGTTTATCTTGTGTTTTTTTCGTTATATATTCATTAGATCATAACGACATCTTAAAACAGTTATGTTATCACATTAAACACCAATTCACAATGAATACTTTGTTGTTAAATGCCGATACAAAAATGTCTTAAAACACAATCATAATGAACTGAACCATAATCGTTAATTCATAATTAACATTAATACATGTTCACAAAGTGATTATCAAAGATTATTATTTAATACATCAAGCGCATTTGCCTTATACAATTGTGAGTAATACTTTCGTGTTAAAGTCGAGTACAAGTACATTTATTACAATCATATGAATCAGTACATTAATAATCAACACATGATATGTTATACGGTTCTTTAATCAATTCGTAATACCGTATAGTCCAACAAGCTGAAAGATAATCATATATGCACGGTCAGTTCATTGAACTGGCATGGGTTCATAACTCATAACCATATTGTTACATTATGAAATATAAAATATTAAAAGGTTATCTAACCTCTATACTTCAAAATACAGTTAATCAATTTTAATAACAATGATCATCAAGTCATGAAATGAACTTTATTTTTATAAGTTATTCATGATAAAACAATTCTATACAAAAATAGATGAGCCTTAATATTAACCTTTAAGCCGAATCTATTTCAAAACTGTTCTCAATTCCTATGTCTATTCAATTCTAACTGATCAACATAATCACTCTGCTGAAAATCAATATAGTTCAAAGTTTATATTTACAACTAATAAAGATCTCATGCAAGCATATTCCAATTTATAACTCAATAAGAGTTCAATAAAAGATTAACTACGACGCAACTTTTAAAGGTAAACTTTTGGTTATCAAGGACAACTTGTGTGTAACAGCCCCAACTATGCAGGTCCCATTTGAGGGAATTTATTGACTTCAGTCATAGCATAGAAGTATGTATTACACAAGAAGGTTAATGACAAACCATGGAGGAATCCCTATTATTACGCTACCAAGCCAATAATCCAAAACAATTTAACGACAGAGTTAGACCCCCTTTAAGATCTGATAATCATTATAACATATTTCAACAAAGTATACACACCTTCCCTAAAGAAGAGACTTTCTACTCAGCTTGAATGAGCTGCAGAGCACTCCAATTTTCTCGGCGAGCTCGGTATAACTCTCTACCTTACAACCCGCTTAATCAAATTAAATTACTCTGCTAAGGAGCATGAATTCACATGACACAGTCCACCTATTTTGTGTATCCTTTTAAAGCTTAAAATAATCTCTATTCAATAATACGCGGGCTGGGGTTTCCTTGGTCGAACAGAGAAAGAGTATAGTCCCCTCTACCCAAGGCCAGGCCATTAAATATCCCGCAAGGCCTGAGAGAGCACGGTTCAAATGCTATTATTTTTGCAAATACTAGAACGACCTGCAATAGGTCAGAATCACACTTCCACTAAACCCAAATATGCAACTATGGAAACAAAACAAACTCCTTTCTATCAGTTGAAATCTGAGTCGTATTTACGGTTATCTAAGCATTCAGTTGCTTACTAAATTAATGGCCGTATACATTTTAATACCATTAAGTATCTCAGACATGATATTCTATCAACAACCAAATATAGATTGAATACTTTAGGAGTCGAAATCCCAAACACTCTTCAAATTTTAAGTTTTTAATTTTAAGACTCTTCAAATTTTAAATATCTTATCAACTCCTACAAATAGGAATTTTATTCCATTTCAAGATATTAACTAGAGGAAGAAAACCCATTAATAGACTAAATCTCATATTGAAAAATAGATTTGATTCAAGAAACCATGCCTGCAAACTATAAGCTTCCCAAACCAAATAACCAGCAAAACCCCAGAAGTGTTTTCTTTCATGAAATCTTCACAACTCGTTCCAACAAGACTCAAAGGAATTCAAACCACCAGAAAACCCCCAAAATGTCTTAACTTATAAACCAATTTTATTGCCTCTCGATGCCCAGATTTTCCGCATTTTATTTTTAGCAAAGAAGTCCACGCAAAAACCCAGATTACAAATAACCTCGCCATTATTATCTACTTGAAATCTAGACTGAAAATAACCTCTAAAAACATTATGCACAGCTCGCCCAAAACGGGATCAACAAAAACTTAACCAATAAAAATAAAACCAACAATACATGTGTTTAGCTTCTTGGAGAAGCTTCACTTCTTCCCAAAAGTCCGGTGACTTCATTTAATGTATTAAATTCTAGCAGTGCCACTCAATGGCCTAATGAAATTTACTATTTTCCCTCCAAAATGGTGGTGGCTCTCTAAACGGTCGAAGGCTTCATAAATAAAACTTAACACTTTATTTCACAATTTGCATGATGGTCTATTCGATCGGTTGAAGACAATAATAACCACAAAACATTATACTTAGCATCTCATTAACCATGCATGGTGGCCGCTTTATGACCAAATTCAAAGATAACCAATTAATCAACATTAAACATCAGCCAAAATATGGTTGAAGACCTTAGTATTTGCCACCAAATCATTTGGTTAAGGCCTTTATTAAACATCAAGATATTTATATGCCATGAGGTCTTAGACCCTTCAATTACATGTGGTTCGAGACCTTCAATTAAACAACATTTTTAAACAATTGTAACCATTTAAAATCAACACACACCTTACCAGGTTTGCTCATGGTCTACGACCAACAACAATCAAGAAATGTGATTATACCACATTATATGCTAAGCATCAATTAGGTGATTATAGTTGGCTTATAACTATTGTTATTCATGATCAATAAGTAGTAAATGAAAACCATGATAAACTTACCTTAACTTATCCTCTTATTGCCGTGACAATTACACAACATTGCGTTTTAAGACCGACATAGCAATATGAATTATCTCCAAGTACCATAATAATACAAGGTGCAATCATATAATAGATTTATTAATATTGCAAAAACATCATGCATTACAAGCAAATTGGAGCACTATCGCGCAAGTAAGTACACCAATGAAACAAGTGTAACACCGATACAATATCATTGCAAACAACGAGATGAAGAACAATCATACTAATAAGTACATCAAGAATGAGTTGTGACTTAATAAATAGTCAATGATCGCAAGGTGATGAGTGTAGGTGCGGTGTTGGGTATGCACCTACACACACGTATATACTTCCTTGCGGAATTATGTGTGTGTATGTGCATACACACCACATCGACACTAGTCCACTTACTCCCGCGACATTTATTAAACCTTAACTTATTTTGCCCCAAAACTAGAATGAAAAAGAGGGATGTGACAAAGGTGGGCATTAAGGGGAGGACAATCTTCCATAGTTTCAAGACCTGCTTCATAAGATCCACTCATACAATGTAAAGAGGTCCGTGGCTTTTAAAATATTTTGTTTGTCTAATTTCAATCGAGTGTCTTGGTGTTTTCTCGGAGTTAGTTGAAATTTTACACAAATCACGATTTTTTTTTCCCGGTGATAATAAAGCTAATAAATTTTGGTTTTGAAATTTTTATTTTTGAAATTGGTGTTTATGATATATTGTAATGTTTAGTTTAGGTTCTTAAATTCTATTCATATCCCAATTAGGGCATATCAACTTCTTGATCATGAGGAGGAACCAAAACTTTTGATCTTAAGCACGGTATTAAGGGGAGGAGAATCTTCCATAATTTCATGATCCATTCATCCATAAACTCTACCCAGGACTCTTTGTAAAGGCCATAAACAATACCCAAACTTTGCAAAGAGATCTAGAGTTTTTTATTACAATTTTTTTCCCAATTTCACTAATCAAATTTCTTCTGGTGTTTCGGAGTTAGTTGCAAAGAGATCTAGAGTTTTATATATATATTTTTCTAATCTCAATAGTCAAGTTTCTTTTGGTGTTTTTGCAGCTTGGTTGAAATTGTACACAAACTTTAATTTTTTTGATAAAACTAGCAATTTTCGGTTTTTAAAATTTTTATTCTGAAATTGGTTTTTATCTATTTCATGGGGATGTGTCCCTGCTTTTAAGCCCGTCCCCAATAGGGGGTGTTTTGAGGATGCTGGGACGGGTAGTAAACATCCCCTACCCATCCCCAATTCATAATAAGATTCGGGGACATCCTCGGGATGCTGAAATTTAGAAGGGGGATGACGAGGGGATGACAAGGGATGCCCAAGTGTCCCTAGTACAACCAGGGGACTTATGTAAGTCCCCCAATCCGCATCTTGGGACGTCCGGTGTCCTCTACGTCCCAACAAAGGCAAACTTTATTTAAAAAAACAAAGTGAATAAAAATGAAAGGAATGTGGGGGCCCACAAAGGCCTCCACACTCATTCCTAACTAACCTAAACCTAAAACAACCTCTCTTATAACTAAAACAAAAAAAAAGCTTTTTTTGTCATTTCCCATCTTGTGAAGGAGAAGACAAAGAAAGAAAACAACATTGAGAAGATAAGAGTACAACAATGAGAAGAAGGCAAGAGAGCAATATTCTACACCATTTGAGGTATGTTTCACATCCTTTGTTCATTTTAAAAATTTACACATTATTTTTTCATTTGTTTTTGTTTTTTTCCAAGGTTTCAAACTTCAAGACTTAAGGAGGTTTTATTTTTGTTTGCACTTGTAGTTGTAGTTGGGTGTTGCATTTTCAATAAAAAATAATGGGTAATAGTGAGGGTAGTGATGGCAAAGAGATTCAAATGCAACATAGAGGTAGAAATAGGGTTTTTTAGGCGAGAGAGAGTGTTGTATTAATCGTGGGTTCAAATAATCCATTTAAATGCCCCTCTCAACTCCTCAAAATATATGCATTGGGCACTCTCAATCCTAAACAACCTCTTTCACAATTTACCACAACCATTGACAAAGGAAAAAAACTCGGGGGAGTAGAGTGTGGTTGTGTCATATTTGCAACAAAGATTTTAGGGCCAACTACACAGGGGTTTATTGTCATCTTTTGGGCATAGTTGGATAGGGGTAAAAAGTTGTGAAAAAATAACATTAGTTGAGAAGGCCGAAGTGACTAGGTTGCACATGGAGGGTGAGGCAAGAAAAAAAGGGATGCCATTGGAGACTATGCATGGTACATAGTTGGTTCTCGAATCCTAAGATGTTGAAAGTCAAAGGGAAGAAGATTCTACCAAGGGAAAGAGAAAGACTACTACTTGTCATGGGGGATGTTCAATCTGCAATCATGGGAAGTACCGACTCTTCTATTTGACAAATTCTTCTTTGCTAATGCAATACCATTTCATGTATCACATTCCCCTTACTTCAAACAAATGTTCAAAGATGTAATTGCTGTTGGTTCCTCGTATGTCCCTCATAGAGAACATAAACTATGGGCCAACCTCTTTGATAAAAAATATTCTAAGGTGAGTGTGGTGATGGAGGAGATGAAGCAAACTCGGATACGAGTGGGCTGCTCTATCATTATGGATGGGTGGACCGATATTAGACATTAGCCACTCATCAATATCATTGTCACACGTCTTGCCGACTCTTATTTTTTTAGAGCTATTTATTGTACAGGGAAGAGGAAGGATGTAACCTTCTAATTTGAAAATTTGAAGCATGCCATAGAGGAGATTAGGCCCTCAAATGTTGTACAAGTGGTGATTGATTCAACCTGCATATGTAAGTTAGTTGGCTTGATGATTGAGGGTGTCTACAAGCACATTTTCTAGACTCCATGTTATGTTCATGCATTGAACAACGCATTGAAAGACATTGGAAAGATAAATTGGGTGAAGACAATGGTGGTAGAGGCTAGACACATACAAATGTTCATTTGCAACCATCACACCTCACTTGCTTTATTTAGGTCTTTTTCGAGGAAGGAATTCCTCAAGTCTGTGGAGTTTAGACACTAGATATGCCAACTATTTCATTTTGTTAGAGAGGATGTTTGAGGTGCAGGAGGCTCTACAATTAATGATGGTTAATCAAGAGTGGGGTAGATGGCTAAAGGCAAACACTTCTAAAGGAAAAGGTGTGAAACAAAAGATCCTCGATGATGATTGGTGGTCCACAGTGAGGTAAGCAATTGCTGATTTTATATATTTAATAGTTATAGTTTAATTTTTAATTTTTAAATATTTTTATCCATGTTTCTGACTTGTAAATTATTTTAGTTTTTCATTCTTTGTGATAGCATATTCTAATTCACTCCTTGAGTCTAAAATTCTTAATATTTTCTATTTTTTTTTGTAACTAGTTTGCAAATATTTTTGCTCTATCATCTCACCTGTAGTGGGGGTCATAAGATATGTTGATATAAACTCTCATAGTCTTGGAGAGATTTATGAGACATGTGACATCATGCTTAGGAAGATGAAGCAAACCATTTGTAGCAAGGATCCTACTTTGGTATTTTATGAAGAGCATACTAGGCCCATTGTGACATGCCGGTGTTCATGAACACCTGCTTCATATGGTAGCCTATGCTCTAAATCCCAAATGGTATGCAACACGGCTTGGGAGAATGCCTCCATCTGATGATGAAGAGGTGAAAGAAGGGCTCATGAAGGCCTTTTGAAAGATGTACACTAATGAGGAGTCCACTTTACTGCGGACACAATGGCTATCCTTTGTCAATCTTCGTGGTCCAACATTTGAAAACCAAAGGCGAGGACAGATAGAGCTACATTAGCTCAAGTAGACCCTATTGGATGGTGGACATGGCATGACAAGGATGCACCAGACTTGAGGATTCTTGCCACTCGCCTCCTTTCATAGGTTGTCAGTTCCTCTGTTGCAGAGAGGAATTGGTCCACATATGACCTCATCCACTTAGTTAAGAGGAACAAGCTTACCTCTTGACGAGTAGAGAAGTTAGTAGCCGTGCATAGTGCCTTGTGACTTCAAGATCGGCTGACTCCACTTGCATGTTAGGATGTTGATCTTGAAGATGCCACATAGGTTGATGAGGAGGAGGCACAAGTGGGATTGGTTGGGGTTCCATTGGATGAGGCAATCCCTCATAGTTCTAGTGACTTAGACTCAGGGTCTGATTTTGATGCCATTTTAGCGGATTTTGATTAGGGGCAACAATATATTTTCATTTTCTATGTTTCAAACATTTTGTAGTTGAAAGTTTCAAATATAGTGTAATTATTATTGTAATTGAAACTTGAATCTTATGTGAAATCTCAATTCAACTCCAATTTTATGTATTAAGGTTCTATAATGTGTGTGATGAATGCTTTATCAATGTTATCATATGAATATTTGAAATTTCCTATATTTTTTAAATTTTCCCTTATTTTTTAATAACTATCCCCTAAAAAAAGGCCTCCAAAAAATCCGTCCCGGAAACACATCCCCACATCCCCTGCAGTCCCCGTCTTGGAAACTTGGTGTAACATAGGTTTTTATGATAATTATAAATGATAGTAACTGATTTTAACTAATTCAAAATAATAGGTTTCGTTTGACTTTGGATTAGTTAAATTCTACTCTAATTGTAAACGGGGCATATCAACTTCTTAATTGTAAGGGGGACAAAAACTTTCAATCTTGAGTGCAGCATTAAGAAAGGGAGAATCTTCCATAGTGTCAAAACATGTCCTTAAACATCATTCGGACTATGCATATAGTAATTTTTTTCTAATTTCAACCATAGTGTTTTTGGTGTTTTTTGGAGTTGATTGAAAGCTGCCCTTTTTTTTCTCGTTGATGATAGAGTTAGCAATTTTTCTTTGTTAATTTTTTAATTCTGAAATAGGTGCTCATGATAATTGGATCGACCATAAATGATTTTAGCTGTCCAAAACATATGGCTTTAGGATTAGTTAAATTCATTCCAAAGCTTTATTTTGTTTTGGTAAAGCAAACTCATTGATGTAGTGTGTTTTGTATTATTGGTCGTCTCTTTGTACATAATTACAATTTTCTTAAGCCTTGAAGCGGAAATGGGACTAGTTTTTTTTTTTTTTTTTTTTTGAGTTTTGGAGTAAATGGCTAAAAATTTCTTCCCAAGGTCTCGTGGTTTTAGTCATGCATTTTACTGAGATGAATCTAGACCGTTATGTTATTATGTATTTGTCTCAATTGTGGGATGGTTTATATGCTTTTTTACATATATGCATCAATGTTTAACCATTTGGTTGATGTCCTTTCACATTTGAAAGGACCAATCATCTATCTGTTCTTCCCACATAAATTCATTAAAATGTGACAATTGTCTTCTGTTTACACCAATGTAATCAATGTTTGGTGAGAGAGATCTTGATAAGGTGCATATTTTTTTCACTTGCATTACTTTTTATGCTAGGTTTATGGTTTGTTTGGGTTAGAGATTTGGGTACAACAAATTGGGTTTTGCTGGTTTTGCGGTTTGTTTTTGCCTCCGGTATGGCTTGGGTACAACCGTACAATCAAATATGTAAAATAAAAAAATATAAATAATCTAGCCTAATAAACATTAATCAAACACAAAGTATGGATAAACAAATGAACCATAGAAACACCATTGATAAATTGATAATGTGTACAAAATGATAAATACCATTATAATTTGAAAGAACGTAAACACCCCTGACGTATCGAGCCATCGTTTGCACCGCTAAACATGAGATGAACAGGATCATCGAGATGAAATTCCACCTTCTCGCCTACTAAACAAGAGATGAACAGGATCATCAAAGATGATTTTTTTCGCTTCATCCGTACCACTTGGGTAAATCCTTAGGGGGTTTACGTCCCAAGATGGCCTTTTATGTTGAACATTTCTTGGAGTTGAGGGACGGTCTCATTATCTCGCCCTCAGTACACCCTTCGACACTTGGATGCATGCCCTTCGCATCCCCTTGGTTAGTTCAGGGTTGGTTCTCATAGACTCCGTTGTGAGATAGATCACCACCTTGATTGTTCGGACAAGATTTGCTAGTTGTGGTCTCCAGAGATTGAGACAAACACACTTCATCTTTCGGCCACATTTACTACGAGATCAGAGGGAGGTTCCATTGATTATTTAGGAGGATGTAGGATCTTTTTGACTTCTTCAAGTATGAGTATCAAAGGTGCCTGGCTTTATACTTGCAAGATGCTATGTTGCTTCGTGAGCACAATCTTTAGCATCTTAGATTAGACTCTACTTGCGAACCACTTCCTTCTTCATAGTCTTGCCTTCGGAGAGAGGTAGTAAGCACCCTTGTGAGACAAACCCCGCTTTTTCCTCCAGATTGGTTTGGCCCAGGGGAAACCATCCATGGTTCCTCGAGCCATCACATGCATGCCCGTACTAGGTCTGGCCTTAGGAGACAGACTAGATCCACTAGACATTAGAGGGATAATATTGTGTCCAAACAATGACATAATAGGCAAAATTTTCTCCTGGTGGGTCGACATTCTATCCTTAGCTTTTTCCAGCTGACCTCGGATGTTCGGAGAGATGGGTCTACCATTCCTTGATGGGCTTTCCTCTTTTCTTCTCCTTGATCATCTTTCCCTCTTTCTTCCTCTCACTTGTATTTCCACCCCCATTCTGGGTGCTTGTGATTTCTCCTTCCTGTTGGCCTCCTCTTCTGGCTTTTGTACTTGTCTTTCTTGAGAACTCTTTGGTTTTCCACCTTTGTATTGGTGCTCCTTGTTATCTCGTAGTGCCTTTAACCTACTTTTGTGGTCATTTGTTGGACATTAATATATTTATTTTATCTTATCTAAGTTGTATGCAAGAGTAAATTGATGAGAACTTTTGGAGTGGACTCATCTTTTTGGAGGAGGACTTAAGACTATACATGATGTTGTATGCAAGAGCAATGAAGGAGTTTAAAGTCTAGATTGCAAGAGCAATGGAGGAGTTTCAAAGCCCCTGAATGATAATCCCTCAACAACATTATTCAAGACAACATTCATGAATGCACACAAAATTCAAAAAATTAAAAACAAGCAAAACCTTTGGGATCTCTTGGGAAAGTTAGATATTTGATGTGAAAGAAAGTGCATTTTTAACTTGTAAGAAAAATTTAAAAATTTAAATCAAGTAAAAACCTTTGGGTATGCCCTAAGTTTGCCTTGTGTTTTGCCTGAGTACTCTTGTTGATTACACGTCCTGCTTGTACTAGGCATACATAGGGTCCAATCATTGTGGTATGTAAAAATTAGTACTAGAGGGAGGGCGGAGGAGGGTTGAATCCGACTACTTAGTTTATATTTATGGTCCATGCATTTTTTGTTCATGTTAGTGGCAACATGACTCAAGTATTGTTGTGGTTGTACCTATCTCTAATCCTATAAATTTTAGTCGGCGCACACCTTTTTAGACATTTTTAACAAGCTTAGGCGATACCTTAGGCCTATATGGACTGGCAAGGCTTGATTGATTACTAGCTTAGTTGGTACTTGGGTCTCATATGGATTGATAAAGATTAATTTATGACAAACTTGGTACCTCGAGCATATGGATTGGCAAGGTTTGATTTATGACAAGCTTGGTCCTAGGGTTGAAACCTAAAGAGATGAATTTGACAAATATACAAGGCAAATAGGAAAGGAAAAGCAATTCTCCATTGAGTTTTTATGAGGAGGGTCTCAAACCCCAAATGGCGTGACTTATCCCTTTTGCCTTTACCTTCTATTATTGTCATACTTTTTGCCCAAGGTGGACTCTTAATCTTGCTTAAATATGAAAAAATCCAATTGTTTATTATCTTATTCCAAATTTGTAGGATACGACACCCTTCATCATTGGGAAGTGCATCCTCATGCCTCGAACAACTCTAGATATGTTATGGCCTGGATACAAGTAAGATACTAAATCCTTTTATACCAACAATTGTGCCCATGTGTGGACCAGTATTAGATATTGCCATGGGTGTATCAACATTTGTAACTTCAAAAATTAAAAATCTCATTTTTTAATGGAACCCTAGAAATATATTATTTAAAAAAGCACTTTGCTAAAATCAACAAGTGCAACAAAGGTCAGCAGAGTGATTTGGTGCACGGTAGTGGGTTGGTGATTTGGCGAGCAACAATGGAGAGTGAAGGTGCATACAACTTGCATTTTCTTCCTCGTAGTATCCTTATATACAATAGTTGTGGTTGCCTTGGCATTGATGTGTTTTCTTTGTTGTTGTTTCTTCCTCTCGTGCTTGTTGTGCCTTGCTATTGTTGTGTTTGATGCATTTATCCTTGCATTTAACCAACCCTCATTTTCTAAATTGTTGTGTTTTGCTTCTCGCATTTATTATACAATCGTTGTGGTTTCCTTGTCATTCTTGCATTTAGTCATTGTCGTTTCAACCTTTGTGCTTGTCGTACCTTGCCATCAATCTGTTTGATTGTATTTGCCTTGTGTTTATCCAATGTACATGTGAATAAAAGAACCCAATTCTTAGCTCAGTTTAGATTAATTATACTTTAGATATCTGCTATACAAATATAGTGTATATTTATAACTCTATATCACTAGTGGCAAGCGAGTTTAGGTTTATGATGTAGACATTACTTTTAGGTTAGATATTAGAATATAAGTTAAATTTAATGTTCAATATCAAGTTGAATTTAATGTTAAATATTGATTTAAATTTAATGTTAGATGTTATTATTTGTATAAATATTATTTTGAAGTAATCATTATTAAAATAATTTTTATCGCTGTTGCACAAATACTCATACTTGTTTCTCTCGAGATTGGAACTTGTCCTAAAGACAACATTTCAAGTGTTTAAAAAATAAGATATCATACACCAAACCTTAGACATGATGAGATATCAAAGATAAATATCAATATAATTACTCAAATCTTAACTTTATTATTGGAACTCATTGATATATCATATTAAACTAATAACAAGAGTACAATAAGCTACAACAAAAGTGGTTGGTAGGTATGCATGGCCTCAAAGCAAGAGGCAACTAGAAATACATATAATGATACAAATTGCTCTACATTACACAAACTTGGTTAACAAAGCCAACAAAAAACTCACCTAGGCACATGCCACACCAACATTGGGATGGGGTGGAGCTAGGCACAAGCCGTGACAACATTGGGAGGAGGTGGTGAATCGATCTTCAAGGGGCCCAAACAGGAGGCGCACTAGAAGGAGGATCAGGCATCACCTGCCCACATCTTGAGCCTGAGATCCACTAGTAGGAGCCAAGAAAACAACGACCTTTAACCTAGGTGGTGGAGGCACCACCCACTCACCCTCATCTTGAGCTTGAGAGTCGCCAACAGAGCCAAGGAAACAATGATCTCCCACCTAGGTGGTGGAAGCACCACTTACACATTACCTTGAACCAAGGAAGACCACCGAGATGGGCTCGTGATTGACTTGCCCTACGTTGAAGGTAGTGGTCTCCATTTGTGAACAACATTGTGATGGTGACGGGAACCTTGTGGAGGGTGGTTTGATGGCACTTGAACTTGTAGTGCGAGGAGTGCCCCCAAATGGCGGCAAAGCTTTTGTAGATATTGGAATTTAAGTGACTTTCTCTACTTGGGCTTGTATTTGCAAGTACATTGAAGAAATTTCAGTTTCTCATTAATAGTTAGCTCCGGTGAAATGGTCTCATTGTTGAAGATAGCTAAATTTCTAGACTTTCATACCTAGAACAAAATAACAACATGGAAGAAATTCTACAAAAAAGCAATATATTTAGGCCATTTTGTAGGACCAAAAAAATTAATTGCTGTTTGGGAAAAACCTTGAGGACAAAAGCAAAAGGTGTATTTAAAGGATTGAATTTGAGCACATGTTAGACATTGCACATACATATCAAAATGATCAAGACACTCTCGAAGGGGCAATCCCTAGTACATAAGGCATTAGAGAAAATGGACTAATCTAGGCCTTAACTTGGGAGATCAATTTTTGTGAAGTCGGGAAAGCCAAGCTCATGCGAGGGGAAGACTTATAATTCTAACTTTTGTTTAATTTGCAAAACATTGAGGAAAAATGATTTGTAATTTGATAAAGCGACTTGAGAGAGTAGCCTATAAAAGTTGTGTCACAATTCCATCTCTAGTTTGTCCACTATGCTTGCACCGATTGGAGCTCAAGATCATGCAACATCACATTGAGTCTTAAATGCAAACAATAGTAGGCAAATTAGAAGGTAGAAGATGAACTTTCTGTCGTAGATCTGGCTATAAGGGATCCAATCCTTGGAAGAAACTAGGTCTAGAATAGTGGAAATGCCCTCAGAAACATCCTAAGAGCTTTGATATTAGGCTCTTTTGCAAGGGGATGGTAAATGGGGATGCAATAGAAGACCACCAAATGTTGTGATCATTGAAAGATAGTCTATTCCTAAAACCATCTTCAATCCACTTGAGGTGTGGCTTGACAAATTTGAAGGTTTTCCAAATGCTTTTGGCAACAAATGATCTCTCAATTTTGAATGGAACAATGGTGATCGTGAGTGTGTGAAAGCCGACACTTTCTTCTAGCATGGTTTGCCACATGGGGCACTCATTGATATGCAATGTGGCGTAAGAATTTTCCAAGCTTCTTGTCCTTCCACCACACGCGTAAACCAACTTAGCACAAATAGTCATGCTTTGGCAATGGATTTTAGTAATGCCCATGTCACCTTAGGCGATTGTGAAATCCTCGAGCATGTTTAGAATTGGCCCATGAGAAATACGTAGTAGTTTTGACAACTTATCATGACAAGCTTTCGATCGATCCTAACAAGAAGGATAGTAAACATGGTTGACGGCGAATTTTGACACACACCTGAAATTTAACTGCAAAAGAGGGGCTTAGAAATCTTGTAGGAGATTTTTGTTTTCCACTTGATCAATCATGTATTGCCATAAATCAAAGGGAGAGCAGTCAAAAGCAAATTGAATGCCCAAGAATTTAAATTGCTCACCATGAGATATCCATTTCCATTGACAACCTTTGAGCCAAACTAGAAGTGGTGAGAGGTTGTGGTGGAATCATTGCAAAAGTGCAATCTTGGTAGATGGATTGGAAAGAGCAAAAGTCTCGGGCTCGGCTGCCATTGATAGTCAAACAAGTAGAGACATTTGCAAATAAGGTTTCGATTGTCAATTAGAAAATGACAAATCCAAGAGCTTTGAGCATGGTTAAGATGAAAGGCCATTCTATACAGATCATTAACTTTTTCAAAATCCAATTTAAGGACAAATTGCCCTTTGTTGAGAAGCTCAAGCCCACTCCATGCCTAACCCAAATAACAATAATGTTGTTGAGAATGTATTTACTCTTGATGAAACCTGCTTCGCTTTGACCAGATGATGACAATCAAGATGTGTTGAAGATGCAAAGTAAGCACCTTGGTGAGGATTTTATAATAGACATTTAACATTGTTATTAGCCTTCAATTGGTAAACAAGTGAGGATATCTTGCATTGGGAATAAACTTAATATTGCCAAGGTCTTTATTGAAAACTTGTAAAATATTCAATTTGATGAATTCCCAAGTTGTTTTATTGTCATTGGCCAAGGGAAATCAAGATCAGTTGACTTGTCATTGGCCATGCTATGAAGTTTGAACAATAGTGGAAAGTTCCTCAAGAGTAAGAGGGGAGTCCCAACTTTTAGGCTGATCACCATATTGCTTAAAGCCTCTTTCACCTTCACAAGTCGCCTCAAAACAAGTGTGTTAGAGGAAAATCTTGTTTTTGCAACCTTCAACAACTCCAACCTTGAAAATTTCTTGAATATGGCCCGTGACATATGATGGTTGGTTTGTTAAACATCCGAATGTCTTTTGCTTCGGTGTAAATTTGCTCGGTGCACGAGATTTTCCCAATCTTTTGGAGCATCAAATTAAGGGAGTGGACAACACAAGGGGTCTAAAAATGTGCTCATATCTACCTTCTATAATCAATCCTGTTGCTTTACAATTTTTAGCATTGTTCTTGATGACTTGGACAACATTCTAGGGGCCCACCGACTCAATTGCCTATATCAAAATGTCAACAATAAATTGTGCATCTTTGACTTGCCCTTCACATCAATGGCTTTTAGGAACATTGCCCCTTTAGGGCCATATTACTGCAACAACATTTATGGGGTCTATTTATGAATCCTTCCATGGATTTGTGATTGGCTGCAAAGGGGTGTGAATGTGTTCCACTTCCTTTCCCAAGAGTGTGGTCGAAACCTTATCATAACTTGGGCATTTGTACCCTTGCGAAGCTTCATCGATAGCCTTCACCATCTGATGCCAATATGGAGACCACAATACATTAAAGGGCAGCCCACATGCATAAATGCATTGAGCAACCACCTCATTAGCAATACCCCTCTTGTCATTATTAAATGCTTTTTCCAATGCTCCTTTTGGATTTTTTCGTGATGTCTCTTGACTCTCTTCATCAAAAGGGGTATCAAGTGGTTGACTTTGAGTTTGGATGAAAGGATGAGTAGTAGATTTAGGTGTGGGTGGTCATAATGAAGGCCTTTTTGCAATGAAATTGTTTTAGATCTATTTCTTTTGCATTGTCTAGCAGCCTCCTTTTGCTCTCTTAGGTACTATGACATTTTCTCTTTTGATATTATAGGGCACTTTTTTATCCCCACACCTCCAACCCCACTCAAATGGATTTTTAGTCAGCTATATGACGATTTGTATTGAGCATGACAACCATGACATATCCAAATCTAATCCCCACCACCAACAAGGTATTCTACCACTGTCACATGTTTCCAAAGAGGGGAATTAGGATTATGTTTCACAAGAAAGGATATGTTTTCGAAGCTTGTGGGCCTTGCATTCCAATTGACGTAGAACTTGATGCCATCCTAATCAATTTTTGATCACCAAGATCACTATAATAGTGGGAGGTGAGCATACAAAAAGCTAGGATGTTAAAAAAGTTAAAAAGATTTTGCCTCTACATAAATAATAATTAATAAATTAATAAACAATGGCTTACTAATTTTTAAGTGATGTCATCCTAATCTGCTTTCGATCACCAAGATCACCATAAAGGTGCGAGGTGAGAGCATGCACTAAGTTAGGGTGTTTAAAAAAATTAAAAATATTTTGCCTTTACATAAATAAATTATTTATGTCATCCCAATCTGCTTTTGATTACCAAGATCACCATAAAGGCGCGAGGTGAGAGCATACAAAGATTTAGGAAGTAAAAAAATAAAAAATAACATTTTGCCTTTACATAAATCAAATGATAAATGCTAAAATATTAATTATTAACATTGAACAATGAATTTAAAAATTAAAAATAACGATATTTACTAATTATTAAATTAAAAAACCCTAAATCATGCCATCCTAATATGCTTTTGATCACCAAGATCACTATAAAGGTGTGAGGTGAGAGCATATACTGATTTAGGAAGTTAAAAAAATTAAAAAACTTTTTGCCTTACGTAAATCAAATGATAAATGCTAAAATATTAATTATTAACATTGACCAATGCATTTAAAAATTAAAAATAACAATATTTACTACTTATTGAATTAAAAAACCCTAAATTGTGCCATCCTAATATGTTTTTGATCACCAAGATCATCATAAAGGTGCGAGGTGAGAGCATACACAAATTTAGGATGTGTTTAAACTCTAAACTTTGAAAAAAATGCAACAAAATAAATTTAAAAAAACCGTAAAAAAAAAAGAAGGATGAATTAAATAAAAAATACTTGTAGTGTAGACAAGGGTAGGAAGTAAAACAATGTTGCCTCCAAACGTAGATCCTTGTTGTAATAGAATTCTAACAAATGCTACCTCTAAACGTGACATCTACTCTTTTGAATGAACAATAAAACAATGTCTTGCTCTCAACAATTGCTTCCTCTAAACAAACTTGAACTTCTTGTAAGCAATGGCTGCTCCCAATCTTCTCCTCCTTGTAATGGTTGCCTCCAAACAAATCCTCCTTCCTATGTTTGCCACCTCTTCATTCCTCTTGGACTCTTTGTTCATACACTTGCAAAAACCAACAACGAATTGTTGGTGTGATTTCAAATGAATGGGCGAGTCCTTTTTATAGCTTTTTGAGGTGTTTAGGGTTTAATATTTTAGTAATTTAAGTGTTAGGGTTCATTTTTTATTCATCAAGTTAAGTAAAAAAAGCTTTTTAATGCCTTAAAGACGTCTAAGGTCGTGGGTTTACCGTGGGTACATCAAAACGTCGTGGGATGTATCGGCACGTATTAGTGGCGTGCCTGCCCTCACATATCCATACCGGATACGTACTAAGCGGTACGTACGGGGCGGGGGGATGTATCGTGGCAACATAGAGCTTTATCTTGAAAAGTGACATGGCTGCCTAGGTTGATTTGCCACATTATCCCGCCTTTAAGGTGTTTACTTTTTTCATTTGTCTGTAGGTGGCCGATCCTAGAGTTGCCCAACTAGTTACCTAAAGGGGTTGGTCAAGTTTCAAAATGTATACTTATGCTTTGTGAGTTGACTTCACGGGTATTGATTGATGTGTATGTATCAGCCATGCTAATTTCATTGCAAAAGCTTGACTAATCTTTTGTAGATATTTAAAGTTCAGCCCTACGGTGTTTTTCGGCGTGTCGTTCTTGCCCCGTGGATGATAGAGGACAATTTTTATTCTTCAATCCATTTCCACAAGAATTTGCATTGTAATTGAACCAATTGGGCTTTTGACTTTAAGATACAATGGCAGAAGAGGGAGAAGATATTCTACGTTTGGTGATGAGAATTTATATGAATATATAGGGTACATTATGTTAGTGGTCTATCCTAAGTCCCCATATTTTGTCCTTTGTTAAAATATGTACAACTATTTTTTGCCCTTAGTAGGTGGTTAGGTTGAGATTATATGATGCAGAGAGTTCATGGATTTTCTTTATTCTTTTGGGGTTCATTTCCATTAGGATTTATATAAATATATATGCGTTTGTTTCCATTAGGATTTATATAAATATATATGAGTTCGTTTCTATTAGGATTTATATAAATATATAGGACAGTGTTACAAAAATTGGTCCATCCTAGAAATTGATTTTTTCATCATAAAAAACTGCAGTTTTTATGTTGGTACATTTGCAGGTCATGCTGCCATAAAATGCGATTTGTACCCTGAGAACTGCAAATTGCAACCCTTAAAATTGCATTTTTCAAAAATGTGATTTTTTTTTGCATAAACCTAATGAAAAAACCAGTGTTACCTAACTTTGGGACAACGGGACGGAGTTTAAGGATGACAAAAATTTCCAAAATTTCAGGACGGTGGGGGGACGGCTATTAAAATAATGTATAAATTTACAAATATTAAAAATATACAGATAAATTTTATGAATAGCAGTTCATTTTTATATATCAGTCCACCATGTGCATACAGTCCACGTCCAGACATCCATATTAAAAAGTAAAAACTCAGCAACATACAACTGTACTAATGTTATGTGTTCATATAATTTTTAATATTAATATGTATGCTGTTGGTTTTCATAGTATGTTGTGACAGTCCACCATGTGCATTTGTGCTCGAAAATTTCTGTATTCATATATCACTCTTGATTCTTAATATGTCTTTGTAATACAATATAGTCGGGTTATGGTTAACTGGTAAATGTTTTTAAAGAGAAAACAACAAAGAAATTAATTAAAAATAATAAAAATAAAAACAGTGAAAAAAGTGTTTTAAAAGTGTTGTTGATATTAGGGACGTCTCTCAACCGTCCCGGGGACATACAAACGTCCCCTACATCCCCCTCCCGTCCCAAATGTCCCTAGGACGTTTTCTGCATTTGTCAAATGTTCCTGGACGTTTCCCTTGCAACTCAAAAGTTTGGAAATGTGGAGGAAATGTTTCCTCCACATTTTGGCGTCCATGGAACGCTTGGGATGTCCGGGACCCCCTCGGATTTTGGGGCGACACATTTCCGTGTAACACTGGAAAAACTGAGATAAATTGCAAAAATCGTTATTTATTTAAATAATTGCAATTTCCATCTATAAATGTCAAAAATGAGATTTTTACTTTTTATTTCATTGATTTTCAGCCGTATTTAGAATGCTTTTCGGCAGTTTTTAAATAATATTTTGAGGGTTTTCAACTGCTTTCACAGCATTCATTGACTATGTACTCGTCGTTGCAATTTTCATTTTGAACACAACTTAAATAAACTCTCCGTAAAGACTTGTATTCCAGCGATTAGCATTAGTTTCTCAATCAAAATAATTACAAATTTAGTTATTTTAGGTTATTAATTTTTTTATTACACCTTAACCTAATACTAAATTCTGGTTTTCCAGCATTTAGGGTTATTTTTATAAATTGAAATATTAGCGTTAAGGGTTATTTTTCTAAATTGAAATATTTACAAGTGTAGAATATTTAGCTATGTTAATGTTATAAATTTTTTACTACACCATAACCGTAAATGCTTATTTTCCAACATTTAGCGTTAGGCTTTTAAAATCAATTTTTACAAATTTAAAAGATTTTGTATTTTAGGCATCTAAATAAATTTAAATGCCTAAGTTGTATCTATTTTCTATGCAATTGAAATGCCTAATATGTATCTCAATGCAGCGGAAATCCCTGGAAAAAAACAGTTTTTTTCCGTGTTTTTATAAAGCTTTCAGTTTTCCCTAATTTTTCTCGATTAATTGCAATTTTTTCAAGAAACATACTTATGAAAAACTCATTTTTCCCAAAACGATTTTTGCTACCATGGTGCAGTGTACGTTAAGTTAGTGGTCTATCCCAAGTCCTTATATTTTGTCCTTTGTAAAATATGTACAATTATTTTTCCCCCTTAATTTTTTTTTTTGATAAGAGAACGCTTTTTACCGGAGCTATGAACTGGGGGTTCTTGGGTCCCCTCCCTTACAATATATATGATATCTAGAACAAAAGATGCAGGGTGGTTTACATAATAGCTATGAAAGACAACCACCTTGAGACAAAAGCCACAAAAAAACTATATGTGCTAAGCTAGCTATGAGTGAGATCTTAATCTGAAATTTTGATCATAAACTACTGCTCTTCATGCGAAGAGTAGTAGCCGAGGAGGTTCGCATAGTGCCCCTTTTTGCCTTTTTGCTTTCTGACCTCATGCCATTTGTTTTGATTTGAAGCTACCACCAGCATGAGGTCATTGGAAGGATCAAGATTTTGTTCCTGATCTGAATCCAATTTGTTAGATTTGTCGGATTTGTGCCCCCTCTTCACACCACCTACAACTGTCCTGATCTTCAACTTTGCTTGTAGGAACCGTATTGACTGGCCTCTTCGGTCCATTCCTAGAATCAGGTTTTGAAGTCTCGCTAGAAATTGCCATATGATCTGTTTTACGTGCCGAGCTCCGAGGGGGATTGCTCCAAACTCCTTTGTTTGCCGATGCTTTTCTTCGCTGATTCCTTTTACCTTGCGGGCAATCCGCTTGCAAATGCCCTGGAGTTCGGCAAATGCGACACCTAAATGCTGTGTTCTCATAATCTAGGGTTTGGACATGCTGGAAATTCTCCAATTTTAATTGTAATCTGATCAGGTAAACCCTTAAATATATTTCCGCGCAGAAGCTGGCATATGTGCGAAGCCCCGCAGCCTCCCTGGCTAAGCCTTCCTTTAAAAATTTGCCCAGAGCATTGCCGATATCTTCAAGTGCATACCAAAAATGTAGCGGGAGATTCAGAAGGCGAACCCACACATGCATTTTTGATACTAAAAAGGAGGTCAGATCGAACTCAGGAAACCAAGGTGTGAGGAATAGCCCTGCATTGCCCCAGAACCATGGTCCATCTGACATACATTTTTGATAATCTTCAACCTCTTTGAACTGAACCACAAAGAAACCCTTAGAGTAGAACGATATTTCGCAGTTTGTTGTCCAGTTTTTGGAAATCCATAGTGAGAGATTGGCGGAGGACAGCCACATGTCGTTGAATCTCCCAATAACTGCTAGCTGGGACAACAACTAATGGCGGGCTAAAACCTCCGGTTTTTCCAGACTCAGCAGAGGGGTCTCTTCTGCCATATCAACAATATAGGCCGGCTGAGCAGGGGGAGAGGGGGGTTTTTGATTCACCGCATCCTTAAAGGAAGCGGAAACTTTGGAAGATGCTGTGCCACCACCAGGCATACCAGAAACAACACCACCTCCTGCCATAGAAACCACAGCCAGCCTCGCCACCGTGACCGAAGAAGAAGCATTGCCAACACTGGCAGGGGGACGATCCGAAGTAGCGTGCTGCTGTTCCAGACCCGAACTCATCAGCTCTTCGTCTTTTATGCGTGCAAGATATTTGATTTTATCCTCCTGCCTGAGAGATAAAAAATCCTGAATGGCAAGCTGCTCCTGCCTGCTACCATTTAGACTCACATTGTTCATCTCCGTTACTGTAATGTATCCCAGGCCTCTGCCCCCCACACGCTGATCATCCTCGCCTTGGCTTGGGCTGGATCCTTGCCTGATTTCGATGTCCTTCCCGTCACAGGGTTTCATGCCTTATCATTTACTTCCCGACATTCTTCTGTCTATTTTTCCCCCTTATTAGTAGGTGGTTAGGATGATAGTTTATAAAGTGGTGATTTCTGTGGATTTCCCTTATACTTGAGGGTTCCATATGCATCCTTTAGTCTTATGCTGGTATTTTTCAACAAAAGAGATAAATTAGCTACTAGGTTGTTAGTGGGTTATATAAAATTGAGACACCCTATTATTTAGGGACGTCCTTCCTCTACTATTTAGGAGATGGATTTCTAGGATTCATATTGACGAAAGTGGATGTCCTTATTTTTAGCTATTTGTTAATTCATACTTAGCTAGTTAATCTTAAACTTAGCATATGAAAGCCTATTTAAAGGCCTCATTTATAAATACAATTTGGTCGGAGTTTAAAATCTTGTTGTGTCAGAAATTAGATTGGTGAAAAAGATTTGATTCTCTTGGCTGTATTTTAACTTTTTTGATATAACTTCATATAATTTATATGGCAAAGGGCAATTGGTCTGTATTAGTCTATTGCATCCACTTTGGTTATTTTCGAAATCAGAACAAGCCTCATTGCATTTATTTTCTTCTGGATTCTTCTTTTAACCTAGAAGATCCTTTTTAATGAACATCCAATAAGATTGACAGAATTGTGTTGGAAGTCTGTTGGGGCCTGGAGACTTATGAGGGCCAAATGAAAAAACAACCTCCTAAGCTCCTCTTCTTGGATTGGTTGTAAAAGCAGGGTATTATCTGCATGTCAAGCAAGGATAGTTGAGACGAGAACTTTTTTCTTTCTTTCTGTATGTGAAGGATATTTTTGTAGAAGTCAAAAATTCAATTATATGCTCAAGGATGCCATCTGTTTTTCAAGGATATTAGAGTGCCATCTGTTTTGCAGATTCTGTGCCTGGAATTTGTTTGCTTTTTACCAAGGACAGACTTATGGAAGAAGGCTGTGCTTGCATCCCCAATTTGAAATACAATTCTTCAGATCACTGACCCCTGTAGCTTTCCTCATCTCTGAAAATCAGTTGATTCCTCTATTAGATTTTGCTGTTGTCTATTCTATTGCTAAATAAATTATTCCTTGATTTCTTTTTGTAGATGACCAATTGGACCCTAATTCAGACATTTTGAAAATATTGCCAAAAGTAATTTCTTCTACCGGATGGTAGAGCCTATTGCATGGTCTTGGACATGGATGGGTTCATCCCACCATTGAGCTAACTTAGGAGAGAAATCTGGGTGTTGCATCCATGTGTTTTCAAATCTGAAGATAATGTTTTTAGATTTACTCATGGACAGAAATATGACATGGCCTTGGACATAGATGGGTTCGTCCCACCATTGAGCAAATCTTGGGAGAGAAAACTAGGTGTTAAATCCTCATGTTTTCGAATCCGAAGATATTGTTTTTCAGATTTACTCATAAACAGAAATATAGCATGGCCTTGGACAGGGATGGGTTCATCCCCCATTGAGTTATCTTGGGAGAGAAATTTGGATGTGGCATCCACACATTTTCAAATCTGATGATATCGTCATAATCTTTTGATATTTCAAGCTGAAAATATATTCACACATTTTAAAAATATTGCCAAAACTATTTTTTTCCAGTCTTTGATTTTGTTTCTTAGATGGTTGAGCTTACTGCATGGTCTTGCACATGGATGGTTTATACCACCGTTGAGTTTTATTGGGAGAGAAATCTGGGTGTTGTATCCATGTTTTCAATTTCAAATCTGAAGATATTGTTTTTCAGATATACTAATGAACAGAAATATGGCATGCCCTTCGACATGGATGGCTTCATCCCACTATTGAGCAATCTTGGGAGAGTAATCTGGGTGTTGCATCCTTATGTTTCCAAATCTAAAGATATGTTTTTTCAGATTTACTCATGATGAGAAATATGGCATGGCCTTGGACATGGATGGGTTCGTCCCACCATTGAGCTAATCTTGGGAGATAATTCTAGGTGTTGCATCCATATGTTTTCAAATCTGAAGATATGGTCATAATCTTTTATATTTCAAGCTGAATGGGCCAAAGATCTGAGAGAGTTGAATCATGTACATGGGCCATAATTCTTCTGAATGGGAACAACCATTGATGGGATATTGAAAATCTGTCTATTTTTATGGAATGTATTGCCACCCTTTCCCGTGATTACACAAAGTGTGGAACCCTTTGGGTAAATTTCCACATCAATCGACCTGAATTAGCCTTACTACTACCAAGGAATGTCATTTTTCCTTGCTTATTTTCATCTGAAATTGCTTTTCAAAAGACAACATATATCCGGTCATTGTCTAGACCAAGGTATAAAAGTGTATTGTTTTCAAGGAGTACAACACTTAAGCCTGCAGTTGGAGGGAAACTGGTTTATTGGCCTAAGTGGGATGCTCAATCGTATATTTTGGGAGATCAGTGCAGCACAGGTATCCCTCCCAATAAAAAAGGGTGTAATACTCCAAACAGATTTTTTATCCCTCCCAGTAAAAAAAAAGGGTACAATACTCAAAACAGATTCATTACAGTATACCATGAAGTTATGACAAATTGAGACTCATTTTAGTTTACAAACACACCCATCAAATATTTAGTTTTGGTTTTCCTTATTTATCTATTTTGGTGCAGATTGCTACTGTTATTTAGTTTCTTTTTGATTGTTTGTCCTGGTATCTTGTGCTATAAAAATGCTTGCATGGCTATGGTTAAAATGGCAACATAAAGTCGTGTTTACAGATATCTTTTAAATTGAAATGCACAATCATTCTTCTTTGTTGAAATGCCATGCATTTGTTTGTCGTGGAGTTTTTAGTTTTCTAAGCTTACCTGACTTTCTTTTGTGTAAATCAATTCCATCAAATAATTTTAAAATTATTTTGACTGTTTTGACATGATTTTCTCAGGACCGACCTTCCTTGAACAACTGGTTTATGAATAGATTTTTATGTATTGGTCTATAGAAATGTGCGGCTACATTTTGAAGGAGAGAAAAAACTTACCGTGTTGAAGCCTGTGATGGCTTGAATTTTGTTTTTGGAGTCAAGGTGATCCTAGAAGACTTTTTCTACACAGACCGAGTGTGGAGTTTGCCTCACATCTTGGTTCTTCTCTGCGGTGACAGCTTTTAATTTTTTAGCAAATACAACCTTTCTTTTGCTGATATAAGGGTATGCTCTGAACACATGTTGGTCAGAATTTTAGTTCTGTGGCTCTATTTTTCTAAGTTGTGAGTACCTTGTGAATCCCAAGTTAGATGCATACATTTTGATATTTTAGACTTACAATCTTATTAAACTAAAGTGAGATTGATTTGCTATGATATGGATAACGAGGGCATCTTATTCTAATAATTCAAAAGCTAATCATGCTTCCCTGGCTTTGGATTTTTGGAAATGAATAATTATGAATTGATCTGGAGTATTGGGTACTGTTCAAATTCTGATTAGTTTTAGTGGGTATAATTTAGGATGCATGCGGAACCTAATACAACAGCTTGCATCCTAAATTTTTGCTCTAAATTGAAGGAGTGTATGTTACACAAGCTCTCATTGCTAGTGCTGCCATGGTGCCTATCACATTCTATTTAAGTGATCAGCTGCTGCTGTTTCTTCTGCTTTGTGTGTGAGATCTCTCAGTATATGATGGTTTTTGTTCAAAATTGCAAATGGATTCTCATTTCCTTGTCTTTGTATTCAGTAGCCTATAATTCAAATGCAATACTAGGAAAATGTGATATGGATAAAGAGGGTCTCTCCTGATATTAATTTAAAAGCTAGTTATACTGTTTGATGCTATGGCTTTAAAATTTTGGAAAATGAATAATTATAAATTGATCTGGAGAATTGGGCGATGTTCAAAATCTGGATGGTTTTTGTTGTACAATTCATTCTGTTTGAAACTTAATTCAACAGCTCTCATACTAAATTTTTGCTCTAAATTTAATGAGTATGTTACACAAGCTTTCATGGCTAGTAATGCCATGGTGCTTACCCCATCCCATTGAAGTGTCCAATTACTGCCGTTTCTTCTGCTTTGTGCGTGTGATCTCTTTCAGGCCATGTTGGTTTTTGTTCTCGTCTTTGTATTCAGTAGCCATAATAATTTGAATGCAATACTAGGTAAACCTGGGCTAAAATCAAGTTGAGTGCTTGTTTGTTGGCCTCGTGTGATCTCTTTCAGGCCATGTTGGTTTTTGTTCTTGTCTTTGTATTCAGTAGCCATAATAATTTGAATGCAATACTAGGTAAACCTGGGCTACAATCAAGTTGAGCGCTTGTTTGTTGGCCTCAAACCTGCAATTTTCAGGTTCTTAGGTCTTTTAATAGTTTGCTTCTCCGTTATATCTTCAAGAGGCAATAAACATGACTTATGCATGACTATCGCACCATTTGATCTATTAATGGTTCTCACTTTCTGAAAAACTGTTTGGAGAGGATGGTTCATTCTGGTTTTATCTATAGGTTTGCCTCATGCAAATGAAAAGTGGAGCAACATCTCTTGGACTATATTGTTGGAACTATTTTGGAAAAGTCTTGCATAATTTCAGGCCTCAAATGGTTAAGCAATGAATTATGCACAGAATAAAAATGCCAATAGTGTTATTCAACTTCATATTTCTACGATTCTTTTTCGTGGAAAGGCATGCAGCCTGACACTAGACTCCCTATTCTGATTTTGCATAGCTTGAGGTGAACTTTTATTCATGCAGTGCATAAACCCACAACTCTCTGTTTTGCCAAAATCAAAAGCCAGAGGCCATCTGCCCCTCATTAGGACTCCATCTTCTTGCATGAAAGCATAGAAGGCAAGTTTGAGATAAAGTACATCCTTGCTCATTAGGCTTTGATCCTCAACCATACAAGGCAGGTAAGACTTTACTAGAAGGTCAAACAGTCAGTTTGCGTTTCATTTTAATATCATATTGGGTATACTTGTATTCTAATAAAATTATGCGCCATGTACGAATCAATTCTTATTTGTGTGTGAAAGTTTGAAGGCTTCATGCCTTCAATATCCCCAGAGTATACACACAGGTAGGAATTGCCCTGTTGTGCCATAGGTATTTGCAGCTCCCTGCGAACATAGGCATCATGCTGACTGGAGAGTGTCGTGCCTTCCATATCCCTTTAGTATACCTATACCTACATACAGGTAGGAATTGCCCTATTGTGTCAGGTATTTGCAGCTCTCTTACTTACTGCTGCAAACATAGGCATCATGCTGACTGGGGAGTGTGAGAGGATGAAATTCGATGTGTTTGGACACTCGAAAAAAATCGTAAGGGACGAGACCAATTTTATTTGATAAGTGGAGACATTACATTTGTGGTTCATGTCAGCTACTAAGAATCTTGGTTGAAAATGATGACGGAGATCATAATTAGGGTAAAAATTCTCAACTACTCTGAATCTTACCTATTGTCAGCTACTAAGAATCTTGGTTGAAAATGATGACGGAGAATGTGGCTTTTATCTATTTCACAGCGAAAATTAGAGACCAAGATTTTTAATTATTTCACAGCGAATAGTATGGATCAAGGTTATAAGTCAAAGAATTAGGCATGAATGATCATTCGCTTTGCACTTAGGCGAGAAAGAAGAGTACACGCTTTTTTCTTATATCCTTAATACTTATAAAAAACTTTAAAACTAATGCTCACTTCTCTTAAAACGTTATATATAGAAATGAGGCAATTTCACACCTTCCAATGCATTAAGCAGACAATTGCACTCTATAAAATAAGTTGTATAAGGAATCTCCATTTATTGAAGTGAGATGGAAAAGTCTCCACTTTGGATGATAACGATGATTTGATAGACGGGTCTAACAATACATCCATGTATTGGATTAAAAAGGCATCAAAATTTGATATACATGATGTGTACTCCAATAATGTTTATAGATGTGATTATATTTTTAGAATTATTTATAAGAAAGAGAACTCAATTTTTGAACAATTGTTTGTATGGAATGTTTTTCTTGTTTGTAGAAGGCATGTGGGGCAAGGTGTGTAGCAAATTTATGGAGAAATGCATTGTATGCAATTTTGTTTTTTTATTCTCCATGTCTAATTTGCTTTTCCCATTAGGATGGAAAATTGATGCAATTGAAATTCGTTATTAACATTTAGAATAGTAATTTTTCTTCAACATTGCCTTGTAAGGACATGTGCGACTTGACATTTGAAGGTCTGATT
This sequence comes from Taxus wallichiana var. yunnanensis, assembly GCA_018340775.1. Classification (NCBI taxonomy): domain Eukaryota; kingdom Viridiplantae; phylum Streptophyta; class Pinopsida; order Cupressales; family Taxaceae; genus Taxus; species Taxus wallichiana. The sequence goes on from CM031236.1 coordinate 174,100,228, forward strand.
AAGCAAGATGGAAAATGTGTATCTTGGATGTAGTTTTCTAAGAATTTGTTCTTGAATTAACACATTTAGTTCATGAAATTTTATGATAACCCCTAATAATATTAAATCTATGAATATGATAATGTATAATAGTAGTGGTTAGATTTTACTAAAACAATCAACATCATTCTTTCTTGTAAGTTTGTAGGTAAATTCGATAAATAGTCTTTCCAACGTACATATTTACCGAGACCATCCTACTTGCCACGGCCAATTTTTTGAAAGTGACATTTGGTGAATTTAGTTCTTATAAAAAATTCTTTCAGGTGCATGAGGAATTTTTTATTCATTTTCCTTTGGAGCATAAATTTATGTTAGATGAAAAACACTTTTTTATGTTATCTGAAAAGACTCTACTGTCATATTCATAAATACACTCTTTACCATTTTCTATTCAACAAAGACTTCCTCTCCATCTGAAATCACTTGCATTTGTGTGTGAGCTAATTTTTTAAGGTCGTCGATATGGAAAGCTAAGAATTTTTCTTAAGATTTGATTTTTGGCCTGCTTTTGACAATTCATTTTTTCTAGTTATATTTTTTATTTTTCTTCAACATTTTTTAGAACATGGCTGTCATTTCTTGAATCTTCATTTAAATTATTAATGTATTTAGACGTTCTTGAAAATGCTTGTAACTGTTTTTTGGTGATAACAATAAAAACTGAAGTGCTTTTTTGGTATACGACATTTTTTTATAATCATACCCGATAAATTATAGTTCTGTTGACATAATTGTACTTTAGTGTTGGATAATACAGTTCTTGCATCTTTAATTAATTCAATTTTTTTAAGATGAATTAAGTGATCTTCAAGTGTTCACTAAATTGAGAATATCATCAATGGAGATGTATGATAAAAACACGATCACATATATTGCATAACACATCTGAAGATTATTAATAATGGAAAAATTGTAATATTTATAAATATTGAACTGATATATGAACCAAATGTGATATTTTAATGTCCACGAAAATGCCAAAAACACTCAAAAGAGAGCTACTAGAATTGCAAGTACAATGGCTTCTTCTAATTTAACATGTGACACACCATCCTTATTCAAGTACAACATTATTATTATAACACTTAATTAACACAAAGAAACACGTATTATTGAGAGTTGGGAAGATTTTTTTTTATGAAATAACAACTAAATTAGTATTATTTTAATTCACCCTTGATTCAAAATGATCTTAGGTGATCTTAGGTGACCATTGTTGGGGTCCTTGTTTTAAATCATATAATGACTTGTTGAGTCTACAAACTTTTGTTTCCTAAGTTGAAGTGAAAAAACTTTCGGGTTGTGTGTCATGTAGACTTCTTCTTGAAGATCACTTTGTTAAGAAAAACACTCTTTACATTTATTTGGTGAATTCTCCATTCAAATTGTGTAGCTATAACAAACATCATCATGATTGTTTTGATCTTTGTTGCGAGAGAAAATATCTCCTCATAATAAATGTCCTCTTTTTGCATACCCCTTTGCGACAAGTCTTGCCTTGTGGTTGTCAACACTACTATCTGCTTTGTATTTGGTTTTGAACACCTATTTGCAACAAATTGGCCTCTTTCCAGTCGAAGATTTACACGTTGTCTTGTTTCGTTCTTGATCACAAACTCATATATGGTCTCTATGTCTTCTTGACTTGAGTGCTTTTCAAACCTTGGTGGATTCATCTGTTTCAACAAGTCTACTTGTTGGGGCTATGTTGACTACTTGTCTTGCTTTGTTGCGAGTTCTTGGTCCCGAAGTATTATGTGGTTAGAACACAATCTTGTTTAACATCTCTAATCAAATTTGTACACCACCTTGGCATACATTGTGTTATGGGTTGTGGAGCTTGGACTTCACAATCGATGTCGTCATTATTATCACCACTTTTTGCATCATCTAATGTCATCATAGATATGTTTATCACACTCTTTGTATTTGAATTTGTGGAGAATGAACTTGAGCCTCTTCTCTCATCAAACTCAACATCCCTACTTATGTAGATCTTTCTTTTTTGATCCACAAGTTTGTTTCCCATTGAATCTTCATCACATCCAAGAAGGATGTAAAGTGTGGACTTGTCTAACTTGGTTCTTTTTGTCCGGGATGAGCATATATGTTCTGCCTCCTAAAACATGTAGATGTTTTACCGATGATTTCCTATCCGAGCATGCTTCATGTGGACTCTTGTTATCAAGTGGAAATGTTAGTGCCTAATATGTTCTTGCCAAACTTGCATCCTTCATCATATTACATGTCATTTCCATGATAGTGTAGTTTCGTTTGTCTCGCAACACCATTTTGTTGTGGGTTGTAGGGTGCTAATATTTGATAACAAATACATTTTTCTTTCAAATATTCAAATATTGCATTATTGGTGAATTCACCTTCTTGAGTTGAGCGGAGTACATTTTTTTAACTAGTTTGAACTTCAAGAAGTGCCATGAATGACTTAGCTTGAAAGGCTTGATGTTTTGTTCGTAACAAATATATCCACATTTTGTGTGAATAATCATCTATAAAGAGTTGGAAATATTGATATCCATTAGATACTCCACTCATTTGTTTGCAAATATTTTTATGAACCAAGTCTAATAGGTCTCAAGTTATATTTAGATTTTTTTTTGGGAATGGTGCTCTATGTTGCTTTCTTGCTAGACAACTCGAGAAAAGATTACTGCTATTTATTTGTTGCAATCCTCTAGCCATATTGTGTTGGAAACAAGATATAAAAACTCACATGCATGTGTTTGAGGTGCCACAAGATTGCGGAGTTTTGATCTAATGAGTGCCTAATTGTTACGTGGTACAAAGTCAAGTTGAAACATCTTGGCAATGCCTGATGTACACACAACAATTTGAGATTTTATTGTCTTATCCCTTATGAGACCCTTTCTTGCCACATACACAATCAAATTCAATCACAATAATGGTCTAGGAGTTGATTGATGGATATAAGGTTATTGGTAAGTCCTAGAACATATAGAACTCCTATGATAGTGTAGTCATTTTTGCTTAGAGGTAACTTGATATTCCCCATACCTTGAAGTTTAGAGTTCGGTTGTATCATATTGCTCTTGATAAATAAAATCTTATTGAGTCTCTGTTTCATTTTGCCATAATAGTACTGCTTCTCTTCATCATGCTCGGTACTAGTTAGTTTATGTGTTAATTTTGTCTTCTCGGTTTTGCGCAAAGAGGCAAGCCGTTTGTAAGTCATAAAGTGCATAATTTTTAAGCCGATACCGTAAGTCGCAAATAGGGACCAAATTGTCATAATGGAGCAAGTAGACCGACTTTTTCCATGAGAAAATGAAGTTGAAGAAGACCTGATCAATCCTAGCTGACATGTTTATTGTAAATTCTTCATTAGATTTATAGGAGGAAACAGAGCCACTTCTAGAATGGAGATTGCCCAAGATCTCTTACAATCAAGTCTATGATAAGTTGTCTACCTTTCACTTAGTCTGTTGCATTTGCATTTAGAACTAGAGAATCTGTCATACAAGTTTCCCAAATAGATAAGCATGAGTATGATATTCCTCTAATAGATCCTAAGGATATTAATTTTCTAAAAACCCAAAAATTTTATAAGTTTGTGCATATAGGGTGTGTTCAAATTGGTATTACCCCTCTCTTCCGTCGTGGTCTCAATGCATCTGTTTTGTGTTGTTTATTAGACTAGAGACATAATAGTTTTAAGGACTCTTTGCTAGCCACAGTCCAAACCAGTCTGCATAATGGTCTAGTGTCTTTTGAAGTTTTCCCAAATTATCCTGTAGGTATTCACAAAGATAATCTCTTAAAGCAAGTTTTACGTCTGCACCTTGCCACATCTGGAATTGACATGAAGCCTGGCTCATGCCCTCTAGCTATTCACTACAAGATTATCTATCGCCTTGTTAACACCCTACATCCCAGTAGTAAAAATGGTCTAACAAAAGGCAGTAGCGTGGTGAGCCATGTCAATTTAGAGTCTCATAAAATCGAACCAAAACTCATTTCCTAGGCTAATATAAAGGTTCCAAAAGAATGGACTTTGTCCAAAAAGGCTCTAACTCAAGGTCAACCTTCATTCCAAAATGCCACTAATGTTTCTAAAAGTAGCCATCGAATCTCTTTGTCTTTTCGTAAAAAGGAGACTTCTTCTCTATCTAGAGCTTCTTCCTCTAGATCTAGTACTTATTTTTCTACTGAACCATCCAAAGAGAAAAAGAAAGAAAAAGTCTTTGTCTGCAATCATGATAGCCTAATCCATGATCCTAATTCTTGATTATCTATGGTGTCAAGATTGTGAGTAGATGATCAGACAACAATATATCCCCACAAATGGTCCAGTTATTAATATGATTGCAAAAGTCAGTATGGAAAGATCTGTTTCAGATCTTCCCCTCTTGAAGATACTTGAGATTGTTTCTGCAGATGGAAAGCAAAAAGCTACTTTTTGGTACTAGCGGACAGTGAACAAAGAAATTGAGCCATTTGAATCCTCAAAGATGCTCAATTGGACAAATAAAGTCGTGAAAGTTGTTCATGCAACCTCAAAGAAGCATGAAGAAACCCTCCTAGAGATCGAAAAGACTCTCAAGGCAATGGAGCTTTATAACAAAGGTGAGCTCAAAGCCTGTATCTCAATGCTTACTCATAAAGTTGATGATCTTCAAACTACTGTTCAAAAAGTAACTACTTCGGTTGAATCCATTGTTCAACCTGTTCAAAAAATTGTTTCTAATGTTGAAAATATAGTTCAGCCTATCGTAGATCTTCCTAATCTACCCCTAGAAATTTCAAAAAGTATTGTAGAAAATACCAATCCTATAGTAAAAATTATTGAGGATACAAGGAAGGAAATCAGATCTAAACTTTCTACATGTCATAAGCATCTTGCTAACTAGATCCAAATCCTTCATCAACAGTCTTATGATCAATATAATAATATTGAAAAATTCCAACAGTCTGTTGATCTTATCCCAGACATGTCTGATAAGCTTGAAGACATCCATTCTTTTACCAAGCCAAAAGAACCAGAAGTCCCTGATTGGTCTAAAAAATATCCTGGTCTGATGTAGTTAAAAATGTTAATGAGTCTAAGCCAAGCCTACCTTCTTCATCTAAAAATATCTCCATGGCTAAGCTAACACTGGAAGATGCCGAAAGCATATACACCCTGGTGAAGCTTCTCATTCTGTTGAACCTTTGCACAATACTTATGCGCACCCAAACTCTCCAACCTAGTTGGTATAAAGTAGAGTGCAATAATCCAACACAAATAAAAGAAATGGTACATGGGATGATTGCTTGGTCAAATACTCAAATAACTCAATGACATAAGAATCCACATGATACGGTCGAGGCTATTGCAAATGGATTCGTTGGTATTGTTAAAGAATGGTGGGACTCTCTGTCCAATCAGAATGATATTCTGCAACTAGGTACTACAGGACTCACTGCCGCCTTGATCAATGAATTTCTTGGTACTCTTGAAGATGATAAGTTCAAAAATACATCTTTATTCTTAAAAGCCAGAATCTATGATATGACACAGGTCAAACAGTACCAATGCTATATGCAAAATCTATATTATAATTCTAGTAGGATCAATGACCCTACTATGAAAATTAGGTATATTGAATCATTTCCAGCTTTCTTTGCTATTGAATACAAGAAATCTCTTCAACACAAGCCTATTAAAATTCTTAGTTTTGGAGCCATTAATCAAGTTATTAATGATACTAATGCTCGCTTGTGCCAAGAAAAGGTGACAGAAAGAAGTCTTCCAAAGCTCAAAAGGCACTAGGTGTCAAGTTCTATCAATTACAAGACAATGATCATTTTGGTTGCAAATCTTCAAAATATGTGTCTAAACACAAGAAGAAGCCATGTTCCGATTTTCTTCATTCAGAAAAGGGAAGGGCACATGGTGAAAATACAAATATTTCAGGTATTCTTCCTCCTAGAAAAAGAAAAAGATTTTTTAGAAAATATCAGGGAAACAAAAGAAAGAAGCACGTTTGCTTTATCTATAAAGGTGATCACTATGCTAATAAGTGTCCTAAAAGGACACTACTAAAGGAAAAGCAAAAGGTTATTTTTCTCAAAGAAAACCATATTGATGAAAATCTTTTTACTTCACTTCTAGATCCGACTATGAAATCTCAGACATCTTGTATAGTTTTAATGATGAAGACCAAAAGATTAATCTAATTAAGGATGTTGATTCTAGTATAGAATCTGATAGTATTGATTCAGGGTATGACTCTCTACCTTGCTTTACTCATGTAAATATGTTATCAAGTTTTCCTCATCCTTTTATTCCTCCAAATTCAGAATTATATGTTCTGAAGCCATGGATATATGTCCTCCATGGGACACGACAAGAAAGACATATTTGTATCAACAGATGACCGCCCTTCAACTCAAGCATCAAGCCCAATTGAATCTTGAGCTTGAACAAAAAAAGAGGAAGAATGTCTCAATCTTCTTAAGCATCAACACTAGCAAGAAGAAGTAGAAGAATTTGAAGAAGAATTCAAAACTTCAAAGCGATGCAAAAACTCCTCCTAGAACAAGACAACTTAGAGGAGGTTGCTCACCAGATTCCAAAGAGGATGTGGTAGGAGAGAAAGGAAATTTCCTTTCCTCTTTCCCTAGGAAACAACTTCTGAGCCAAAGAAACAACCTAAAAGATTGAATATGCTCCACCTATTTCCGAGGAAACAATGATGGGCGAGACAAAATGAATTTTTTCTTCAAAAGGTCATATCTAATGCCTCAAGAGAATTCAAACAGTTGGTTGAAGAAGATGAACAAGATAAATAAAATCTTGAAGAATCTCAAGAAATGTTGGAACAAGCGTATATGCAGTTCATTCAAACTCCAGATGAAGAAGAACCAATACTAGAGGTAAGCACTCTCAAAAGTGCCCAAAATCCTTTCATATCTATCACTTTCTACATCCCAAATATAAGACAATACTCTTTAGATGTAATGATAGATACGGGGCATAGACATCAGTTTGCTTAAGAGCCAAAGCCATTCCTCAAGATTGTTGGGAACAAACTTGTCTAAAAATTACTTTTGATAATAAACAAGTTGTATCTCACTTCTTGGCATATGTCCCTATAAGCATAGCTTGGCTACCAAAGAACCATTAGATTTTACCAACATGAGATGCAATCTTATGATTTCCTAATAGGAATGGATGCCTTACTAGATTGTGGAACATTTGGTCTCACAAAAGATAATATATCACTATTCAAATCCTCAGTCCTAGATTCCCAGAAAGTATACCTATAAGACAATCATCCCTTTGTCTACTAAGCCTGAGAAGAAAGGAAATATTGAATGGATCCATAAGTCAATTGCCCTATGTCAAAGTAATATCAATTATATTACTCAAAAGATTAGGACAAAATTATGTTATGAAAATCCACATGCTTTCATCCATCGAAAGCAACATTTTTGTAAAATAGATTTTGTCTTAAAAACAAAGATGGTAAAGAAATACTTCCCAAGTTCAAAGCTCATCACAAAGGCATGAATCCTAAAGATCGTGTTGAGTGTGAAATAGAAATAAGCAAACTATTGCAAGGAGGATTCATACAAGAATCTAATTCTCCATGGGCTTGTGCTTTCTATGTAAACAAAAGAAGTGAACAACAACGTGGCAAGAAAAATATTAGTAGTGGATTATAAGCCACTCAATAAATACATCCAAGCAGTTCAACATCCTATCCTGCCAAAGATGATTTATTCAATAGATTAAAAACATCAAAGGTTTACAGTAAGTTTGATCTTAAGAGTGGTTTTTGGAAAATATTTCTTCATCCAGAAGACAAATACAAAACTACTTTTGTGGTACCAGGAGGCCAGTATGAGTGGAAAGTCCTACCCTTTGGGTTAAAAACAACACCTTCTATCTTCCAGAAGGTAATGAACAAAATCTTTGGTTCTCTCTCAAAATTTTGTATAATTTATATAGATGACATTCTCATCTACTCAAAATCACCCAAAGATCACATAGAACATCTCACTAAGTTCTATGATGTTGTTTTCAGTAATGGTTTATGTCTCTCTATCTCCAAGATGGAAGTATTCAAAGATTCCATAAATTTTCTTGGTTTAGTTATCACAAATGGAGACATCTAGATTTAAGAACATATAGTGTCCAAAATTCAGACATTTCCATATCAAATTCAAGATCTAACACAATTGCAAAGATTTCTAGGATGTGTTAATTATGTTGCTAGTTTTTATAAGAATATTGTTGCAGATAGAATTCTTCTAACAAAAGACTCTAGAAAAAGCAACATGCATAGTCCCCAGAGATGACTGCGGCTGTCCAAAGGATTAAGCAACAGGTATTAAATTTGCCCCTATGACTCTTCCAGAAATGGGTTAAAAATTATTGAATCTGATGCTAGTAATGAATATTGGGGGGTTGTTTTAAAAGAAAGACAAGACAATGGTAATGAAAAAAATTGTAGATATGCTTCTGGTGCATTTCATGGTTCAAAATTAAAGTATCATTTTGCACACAAGGAAATCCTTGCTTGCCAAGAAATCCATTAAAGCTTTCATGTTCTTTGTCCAATCTGAGAAATTCATTCTCATAAAACTGATTTAAAGGATTTTATGGCTAGATTAAACAAAGGAGACCCCTCAGATAAGACTGCCTTCAACAGACTTCAAAGATGGGAATGTGGTTTGATAATTATGAGTTTGAAGTCCAACACATTAAAGGTAAGCAAAATGCTCTTGCAGATTTTGCAAGCAAGGAATTAAATCAATCAAAATTTGTTAATATTACTCATGTTATTCATGAGTTTTTGGCCATATTTGGTCTTGTGCAAATCACCAGAGATCCATAAATGTGCTAAACAAAATGATAATCAAATGTCTTATGAGGCACAACATCTTCTCTTATCCCGAGATATTATTTCTGTTTCTTCTTACTCCACGACTGAGTGGCAACTAGATTCGTAGATCCAGAAATACCATAAGAAAATTACCATTCTCTCCAAGAACCTATGGTATTTTGCACTTTAAAATGGAAATGGAGACATTCTAGATATGTTAAGCCACATGTAGATGATATTTCAGTTATCACCAAAAACCAACACCCTCCGATTTGCATACCTGTGTGAATGAGCAACCGATTTTTTTGGGTAACATTGGACCATCTCTCAAGTTGTGGGACTTGCTACTTGAGATGGACCTCCAAAGAAGGCCGATTCCTCTACTTAATCTTAGCACTAAACTACTTTTAAGGAAGGAAATGCAACTATCTACTCCTAATCTAACTTTCCAGGGACTAGGGACAGAGAGAGAGTATAAAAATTAAGAAATCCTACACTACAGAGGTGATAACACCAAGAAAAGGGGGTGAAATATCTTGCTTAGAGGAAAATACAAAAAGAAAATGGAGTTGAGAGAGGCCAGACCAATGTGACACAGACCCAGATCTTCATTTACCACTAAATCTCCATGAAACACAACATCCTGCACCTAAAAATGAGACATACATGCACAAAAAAATAACAACAAAAATAGAAGGGCAAGGAGATACAACAAAACAATGCAAGGGTTGAAAGAACACCACAAACACAATTTTATTGCTCTTAGAATATGTGCATTCCATTACATTGTTGAAATAGAGGCACAAATCCACTTGTCAGGCCCATGAGAGGGTTTGCAGACTAAATGGTGTTGAGAAATTTTTTTTACAGAGTTTCCCCACATCTCAGAATATCTCCCCTCTCAAATGAGAAGTGTTTACTGATATATAAAAATGAATGAGAGAAAAAGAGAGTGAAACTTAGATTTTTCTCTCACCAACCAATAAGTGCCGTTAAATGGTCTAAAAAGGCATGGGCACCCTTACAAATCATCTTACATACGTACTTTAGCTTTTGGAAGAAAAAAAGGGGTGCCATACTTCATTAATTGTGGTGGTTGGGCACAGACCGTGTATTCCGTGCTGGAGACGTTGTCTAATTTTTTGCACATCTAACCTCAATAAAATTTAAAAGTATGATTCTCATTGCATAGAGGACATTGAGACCTTTCCAATGATATAAAGTTTCTCAAATTTCGAGCATTGGATCAAAAGTTATACCTATTCGAAGTTTTGCTTGCGAAAACTATCGTTTACTTGTTCTGTGGATTTTCCCAATTTTCTGCAACATTTTGCGGATTTGGTTTTCTCGCTTGCTTCGATTTTTTTGCGGACTTTTCTGTGGCTTTCCATGGCTTTTCACAGATTTTCCGCGGGATTTTCTATGGCTTTCCCTCTCAATTTTTCACTAACTCCTTGGAATTTTCTTGGATTGGGAGTTAGAAAAAATGAAGTAGAGTGCCCCAAACCCACATTTTCCCGATTTTACTCAATTTTCTCAAATTTGGCCACAAATTGAACTCCTTTGCCTCTGAAAACCCCGGCTGCTTGTCGACACTAAAATTTTCCTCCATAATTTCTATTTCATTAATGTATGTATTAGGAATAGGATGTTGTTAAGTATAATTAGTAGTAGCGTCGATAGAAGATAACGGCGCCAAGATGCGGTGTCACCAATAATGTGGAGTACGGTAATATCAAAGTACAATAGGAATGTTGTAAAAATAAATATTTGTCGTAAGTGGTCCAGTAATGTTAAAATGTCAAAGTTTGGGTAATTAGAGAAGTAGGGTCTACATGATTAGGAATTAGAAATATTATATTGGTAATAAGGACAAGGAGTGAGGTCATAAATATTTTGTGTATTTTATTTGTAAAAAGTCTAAAAATGTGGAACCCATGTAAAATGATAAGGTTTATCTTATCTTAAGAGATAAGCTTACATGTACAGATAAGAGTTAAGGTATGGAATATGATTCGTCAGAGTGGATTTCTTATCCTATCTTAGAGATAGGATGGATAAGCTTGGAAGTTCTATAAATAGAGAGGCCACCCCCCTCATTTAGCATAGAAAGAAGTAGTGAGAAATATTGTAGGAAGTGTGCAAAGGAAGCCATCAGTTAAAGGTGTGTTGAAGAAGCCATCAAGAGGTGTAATTGTAAAGTTTCTCCCATAGTCTTGTTGAAGTACCTCATGGGTGAGATTGTAACAATTTCATGTTAATATTATAATTTACTTTGATATTTCAGATTTGTCATCATTCCGTCTTATTATAGTTGATGGTATTCTTGTGTTCGGTTGTTTTGTTTTCAGATTACATCCACCAAACTAAAGGTCACAATCAAGAAATAATCATAAAGACGAGGAGTTCTTGGTGAAGAATTATCATAGTGCGGATTGGTGATGACATTTTGGCTCTGTTGCGGGACCATTCCTCGTTGGTGGATTTTACGGAGAGATATTCCCACTTAGTCAAAAATCAATTGGAGGATAACCTTGTTTTTACTGTGCATAGTAGTTCTGTGGTAAAGTCATTTTTACTTGTGAATAGTAGTTACCATGATAAAGTCATTTTTGTTGTGAATAATATTTATCATAGTAAAGTCACTTTTTACTTGAATAGTATTTACCGATAACTTCACTTTTTTTTACCGTGAATAGTGTTTACCACAAGTAAAATCCGTTTTTACCGTAGTAAGTCAAGTTTTACCATAGTTTACCGTGGTCATTTCTATAGTAATTCCAATTATTTGTGCGCATAAGTCTTGTTGATTGTACTTGTGGGTTGGTATTTCATGGTGGTTACTTTTGAAAATGGGAAAGATTCCTGCTTTTTCAAATTTCAATCTAATGAAGATGCTTCTTCTTTCATTCAAGAGTTTAAGCAATCTTGTATTTGTAATGGCCTTATAAGAAGGAACAATGGACTGAATTTTTCCTACCTTTTTGATGGTTCCGCACTTAGGTGGTTTGAAACACTAGGTGATAATGTGAAAAACTCATGGGATTTATTAACTGAAAGTTTTCTTGAAGAATTTGGTGAACAACAAAAATATGCAGATCTCATGATCGAGATCACAAAGCTATCCCAAGGAGAGAAGGAGAAGATAAGGGATTATCATGCTCGTGTTCTAGAGCTAAGGAGGAAGCTCGATGCCCAGATCCGGAAGGAAGGACTAGCGGATGGGTTGATGAATGGCGTGGATAATCTCCTCTGTAAGCACTTCATTCTTGGGATGAAGCCGGAGATCAGACAACGAGTGAAGTATGACCGCCCAACTACCATTGAACAAGCAAAGGAGATTGCAAGAAGGCAAGAAGAAAGCATGGAAGAGGAGCCCAAAGAAATTGTTGCTAAAGTAGAACCTACACCAAAGACCTTTGGTCCGTAATCCACAACCACTCCCATGTGAGCACAAATATTTATCCTAGTACATCTACTGCGAGTATGAAGATCTGCTTAGGAAGATGGGCCGATTAACTATTAATCTTCTTCAGGAAAGGAATTTAGTTCTCGGGGAGGAGATAGAGGTCCAAAAAGAAATATTTCAAGTTGTTTGTTATGGTTGTTATAAAAGGGTCATTATAAGTATAATTGTCCGTGATAGAGCTTCTACATCAGGTAAAGGAGATAATGATAAAGGAAAAACACCCGTGAATTCTCTTGATGTAGTAGATAAGAGTAGAAATAATGAAGTAGATGTGTTTGTAACAAAAAGAAAGAAAGAAAAATATAATCAAGATGGGCCCGATCCTAAGAAGATGAAAGGAGAAACTAAGTAGTAAGAAACATAGGAGAAGAAAGTTGGGTGTGCGGGATTTTCCGATTTCACAGGGCAAGGACCATACTCCATCTTGGAAGATCTATCCAAAAGGCTGCTGCAAATATTACATATGGTCAACTCTTGGCTATGTCTTCGAGAAGAGGCGGGAGTTGCGAGGTGGACTCAATGCTCGAAGAAGAAAGGAGGTTGAGGTCCCTGTTTTGGAGGCGAGGCATCCCTATGCTCCACAAGTGAGGTATTATGTAATGGTATTTCAATTCATGATGTCTTAGTTGATGGAGGTGCTGCGATTAATGTAATGACCGAGTCAGTAATGAATATGTTGGGTTTAAAATTGATCGCCCTTCAACACTTATGTTAAGGTCATTAAACAAGGGAAAAACTAAACCGAAGGTGTAGTTTCAAATGTGACAATATCTCATTATGGTGTTGTATGTGTGGTAGACTTTCGAGGTGATGAAAAATGGTATTGTTGTGTACCCAATCTTTGCTTTGGGAAGACTATGGCTAAAGAGAGTTCATGCAAGAAACTACTAGAATGAAGGTTTCATGACACTTGGACGTGGTAGAGAGAGGGTGAAGATAAATGTGATCCCTCGACATCATAAAACAGAACTCGTGGATTCAAGTGATGAAACGATGATTGGACATCCTTTGATTACTCTAGTACCAAAGAAGTGGACACTTTGAAGATGAAGAAAGTGAGGTGGATGTTTCAGTCATGGATATCCTACCAATCACACCAACTCATGACCCCATAAAATTATCTCAAGAAGAAGTTGATGATCGTCTCCAACAAATAAAGATTGGTGATCTTTGTGATGGAGAGTGAGAAGGAATCCTACCTCCGACTCTTTTGAAGGTACATACACTTATTCACTTTTGATTACAAGGAACTCCGTCAAGTAAGTTGGGTAGAACATTGTATTGTATTGAGCTGGTAGATGGTCTTAAGCCCATAAAGTAAATGCCATATATAATGAATCCTAATTTTTCCAAAGCGTAAAAGAAAAATAGATAAGTTCTTGATGCAGGGATTCATATTTGTTATGGAGAATTCGAGAATGGGTTTCTCCCATTGTGATCTCAATAAAAAGAATGGGAAACTACGCATTTGTGTTGATTACGGGAAGCTCAATAAGGCAACAAAGAAGGATCATTACCCTCTTCCATTTTCGATCGATCTTGGATGAAGTAGGCGGCGAGTGCTATAGTTTTGCTTTGATGGATATAGTGGCTACAACCAAGTTCGTATAACAGAGAAATATTAGCTGAAGACCACGTTCACCACTCCTTGGGGAATGTTTGCTTATAGAGTTATGCCTTTTGGGTTGTGTAATGCTCCAACAACATTCCAATGATTTGATGAATAGCGTGTTCGAACCCTACATTGGGACCTTCATCAGAGTATTTCTGGATGATTTTTACATCTATGGGAGCAAGTTGGACCACTGCGCACCAAATGGAGACAACATTTCAAAGGTTAGATGAAGCACAAGCCTCACTAAACCCTACAAAGTGTGTCTTTGGATGTTCTAAAGGTGTTTTGTTAGGGCATGTTGTATCTAGAGATGGTATTGGTACTGATCCTCGATAAAGTTTCAAAATCAAAGATTTACCATTTCCTCTTAATAGAAGTAAGTTGAGATTAGTTTTAGGCCATATGGGTTACTATAGAAGGTTCATCAAGAATTTCTCAAAGATTGTACAACCACTAACCCAGTTCTTGAAGAAGGATGTTACTTTTGAACCGGAAATAAGGCGCATGAAGCTTTTGGACAAGCTGAAGGAAGCCCTTGTGTCTTCACCTGCTTTTGAAGAATCCAGATTGAACAAGCCATTCATTGTGTACACGATGCCTCGGATGCGGCAAGACTAGGAAGTACTTTGAGCCAAAAGGATGAAAATGGGAATGAACATCCAATTTACTTTGGGAGCGGAGACAAATGAGCGATGACGAGGTAAACTATCTTTGTAGCTGAAAAAGAGGCTCTGGTTATCATTTTTCTTTGTAAAGAAGTTTAGAAATTACTTGCTAGGGCAGAAATTTATAGTTGTAGCAGATCATCGAGACTCTGAAATATATTGTCAATAAGCCTAACCCATCAGGGAGGATAACAAGATGGATAATTTTGCTACAAGAATTTGAATTTGATATTATAGATAGGCCAGGAAAGAAGCATGTCAATGCAGATGCACTCTCTCGAGCCTATGATGGTTTAGGATCATCTTGTGATGATGATGATTTTCCCGATGCAGCATTGTTATCCCTTGACACAATCCCTAGTGAATACATAGATATTTGGAATTATTTGAATGAATTCAAGTTTCCTGATGGTGCTAATGCAAAGACTAAGAGAAAGATTACTCAAGCCAGTCGTCCATATTCTATTCTGCATGGAGCATTATTTCGAATAGGACACGATGGACAGTCTGAAAGAGGCGATTGGACGTGATCAAGGAAAGGAGCTGCTAGAAGAATTCCACAATGGTACATGTGGAGGGCACTTCTCTGACAACTTACGTGAAGGATCTTGGATGCGAGTTATCACCGCCCACTCTTTTTAAAGATTGTTATAATTATTGTAAGACATGTGATATTTGTCAAACACATGGTAACCGTAAGACTTCATCGACTCCATTATGTCCTATTCTTCCACTTGGTCCCTTTGAAAAGTGGGCAATAGACATTGTAGGTCCACTTCCAACTACATCACGCTAAAATAAGTATATTGTAGTTGCCACATTATTTAACCAAGTGGGTTGAAGCTAGGCCATTGACAACTTCATGGATGAAGTGGCAAGGTTCATATATGAGCGTATTGTCACCAGATTTGGTTGCCCATTAGAAATTGTAATACAGATCAAGGAAGCCACTTCATTAATGAGGTGGTAGAAGCCCTAGTCAATAAGTTTTCTATTAAGCACAGGAAGGCAACAACATACAAGCCAAGCACAAATGGACAGGTGGAACGAACAAATTTTGTGTTGTGTCAAATTCTAGCAAAAGATGCAGCCTTGTAGGTACATAAATGGGACAAAAGCATTCATGCAACATTGTGGGCATATAGGGCAACATCAAAGTCAACAACAAGATACTCCCATTTCGGTTGGCCTATGGCATTGATCCAGTTCTTCCTATTGAGTTTGATATTCCCACTGTGAGAGTTATGAAAAATGAAAGGATGGATGAAAGTGATTCAGTAAAAGAAAGGTTGGTACATCTTCATTTGCTAGAGGAAATGAGGGAAATAGCAAAGGATACAAGCCATAAGAAGAAAATGAAGCGGAAGAAGTACTTTGATCAAAAGATCCGGTGGTCTCCATTTCATGTGAATGACTTGGTCCTAGTATATGATTCCGATACAAAAAAAAGAAGACAGAGAAAATTTCTTCCAAAATGGATGGGGCCCTACAAAATAATAGCAGTTGTGCATGAAAATGGTACGTCTTGTTGGAGGAATTGGATGGCACTCCCATTACGAAATGGGTCAACCACGACAAGTTGAAGATTTTCCAAGCACTGAGAATAGTCTACTCAGGGACGGAGTAGAAGCTAGGAAGGGGAAGATGTCGACACTAAAATTTTCCTCCATAATTTCTATTTCATTAATGTATGTATTAGGAATAGGATGTTGTTAAGTATAATTAGTAGTAGCGTCGATAGAAGATAACGGCTACATCGATGCAGTGTCATGCCATAATGTGGAGTATGGTAACATCAAATCTGACAATAGGAATGTTGTAAAAAGTAAATATTTGTCGTAAGTGATCCGGTAATGTTAAAATGTCAAAGTTTGGGTAATTAGAAAGTAGGGTCTGCATGATTAGGAATTAGAAATATTATATTGGTAATAAGGACAAGGAGTGATGTCATAAATATTTTGTGTATTGTATTTGTAAAAAGTCTAAAAATGTGGAACCCATGTAAAATGATAAGGTTTATCTTATCTTAAGAGATAAGCTTACATGTACGAGATAAGAGTTAAGGTATGGAATATGATTCGTCGAGTGGATTTCTTATCCTATCTTAGAGATAGGATGGATAAGCTGGAATTTCTATAAATAGAGAGGCCACCCCCATTTAGCATAGAAAGAAGTAGTGAGAAATATTGTAGGAAGTGTGCAAATGAAGCCATCGATTAAAGGTGTGTTAAAGAAGCCATCAAGAGGTGTAATTGTAAAGTTTCTCCCATAGTCTTGTTGAAGTACCTCATGGGTGAGATTGTAACAATTTCATGTTAATATTATAATTTACTTTGATATTTCAGATTTGTCATCATTCCGTCTTATCATAGTCGATGGTATTCTTGTGTTCGGTTGTTGTTTTGTTTCAGATTACATCCACCAAACTAAAGGTGTGCATTAGTAAATAATCATAGCACGAGAGTTCCCTAGGTGAAGAATTATCATAGTGCCGGATTGGTGATGACAAACTCAACCATGGAGCTCTCAAATTGCCCAAGTTCGGTTTTCTCCAGTTATCCATTTTTACCAAGGGGGTAAAAATGGATAACAATTCCTATAGAAGGAATTCGTCTAAGATAGCTAGTCCCACGGCCTAAAACTCTATGGAGGCTTGAATTTTCTCGAATGTGGCATGAAGGACATCCATCTGCAGACAAACATTTGGAATAGGGCCAGTAGAGCGGGAGATCAAGGATACATTGCCAATCATTTCAAGTATTTTCTCTCTAGATATCTCCCTACAAAGATTTATGATCATCCTCTCCTCCAAATGCATCCTGACATTGCCAGAAATATTCTAATTAATTGTAAAATTCCTTGGTATGTAAAAGAAGTATATTATGTAAAATCTAACCATGTGCAGGCTCATCATCAACATCCAAATGGACAACTTTGGAGAAAGATCTATCTTCATCATACCATGAATCATCCTCCTACACCAGGACATATACTACGGATCTCGAGACTAGGACATATACTACGGATTACAGGTAGCAGAGATTCGCACGACACCCATCTTATCTTTGAAGAAGATAAATTTTGCCTTCCCCAATGCCTTAGCGAATCTCTCTTCTTTGTTCCTCTATAGGTATGTATTGTAGCTAAACAATACCTCGTTGTACACAATCCGATGAAGTGATACCATCACAAAGACATGTAACAAGCAATAATGATGGTACTTCCTCTATTTCGAGGCTTTGGTATGAACACAACACACAAGATCTTTATTTTGCTGAAAGAGGAGAATCTTCCACTCATCTGATAGCGATGAAGATCCACAAGTCTCTTTCAGTCCGTAAAAGTATTTTATTCACATGCTAGGTTGTTAGGCATGTTGACAACTTGTGTTGGCTATAGGGGCATGTTTGTTGCCTTTTTTCATAAGTGTGTAGACCCATTCTTTATAAATGCATAAATTTATGTCTTTTTCAGAATCTTTTGGCCACCCAAGTTAAAGGTTTCCGGTTTCTAGTTATCCGGTGAAAAGCTACTTTCTTCCTATAAAAGGGAGTGAAAGTTTCATTCACTACATCGGAAGTTGGAGAGTCTTATGCAAGTCTTAAGTCTTTAGGTCCTGCATAGAGTCCAGAGTTATTGAATTCTCTGTCTAGGGTAAATATGAAGTTTCAGACACACCTTCTAGATGGATGAATATTAGTTATATAAAATTTGTCTTCTTATCTCTATGATATTTGCTTCTTATCTCAATGTTGTTTGCGAAGTGTCATCACTCAAAGAAACATAATTCTTGGTGGAGGAAGGATCTAAGTTTATGAACCAATCATTTCCTCTAGTCATATCTTGGGTGGGTCCCAAGTCAATATACCAAATAGAGTTGGATGAGGATATTTGTCACTTTATAGTACACTATATAGGACACCCTTGTCAATTTTTTCACCCTCTTGATCAACAAGATTTTTGTGGTGTTGTTTCTCCTTTTAGTTTCCCTTATTTTGTCCATGAGACTTTTGTTGGTTATTTGATGATTGTTGCTGGTTATAATTCTAATTTGAAGAGCCTTGGGTCAATCCATTGTACCAATAATCCTTGATGTTATGCCCCTTTCCACAAATAAGACATTTCTTGTTGGATGACCCTTGATTTTTCTATGTATTATGTTATTGAGTGTTTTTGTTTCTTGGAGAATTTCTAGGTATTATTGCCTTTGAGTTGGAAGAAAGTGCATGGTCTTCATTGTCTGCTTCATTGTTTATGGATTCTTCTTGTTTTAGCATGTTGAACAACTGTTCAAACATTGGTTTCTTGTCCAAGAGATTCAATGTGGTGACCAACACTTTGTATGATTGCGGTAATGCTCTCAACACTATGGATACACATGTTTTATATTCCACAAGTTCATTTAATGTTAGAAGTGAGGCACTTAATGTTACAACACATCTTTAAAAAGTTTTCATTGTCTCATTTGACTTGAGTTTTAGACCGTGTAGTTGGTTTTAGAGAAGGACACTATTATGATTCTATGCTCATACACTGTTTTCAGTTTGTGCCAAGTTGATTTGAGTATTTCTATATCTCTTATGTGAGATTGGCCCTTGTTTGTTACACTAAACATAATGATTAACTTTAACTTTTGGTTAACTATATCATATCTACGTTGTCGATCAACATTTATTAAATGCTTGGCGAAACCTACAACATTCTAGATATCCTCAAATTTCAGACAAGTCTTGATATTGGTTTTCCATGCAACATAACTATCTCGTAGGTAGGGGTTATGAATCGACGAAAAGAATTTTGGACCGTTGTTTGCCATTGTGTTGTTGCAAAAATCATATCAATGTGATTGGTTGTTTACTTACCAATCCAAAGTATGCTTCCTCTTTATATACTATCATGTGGATGTACCAAACCTCTCTATATATGTGCCATTTCCATATATCCATTAGTATTGGAAGAAGTTTGTTCTTTCAATATACCTAGTGGTAGATGAAAGATATATTAACACACATGAGGGAAAAGTGGTACATGATATGTAGATAGTACGTGGGAAGAATTCATTCTATCGATGACACCTTTTTGAAGTGACATCATTATACATGGGTGACAAGTCTCAATATACATTTTTCCAATTTCGTGGATTTATGCATAACAATCATGGTGAAAGGGTAACTAAGGGATGTTAATGAGTGAATTATCATTATTACTCTATGACGATTTATAGGGATGATTCCATAAACATAATTGTTACAACTATATTAGGCATTGTATGATGTAGACCGAAAGCATAACGATATTTAATTATAAGTGTGGTCCAAAGACACTTTGCGCCAATATCAAATGTTACGAGATCAAATGGTATTGCAAGCGTGTTTTAGAACTCATTTTTTCACAATTTTTTATCATGCACAATGATTTTGCAGCAGTATGCCAATATGCAAATTAATATAAAATAACGAAATATTCAATAAACATGAATTTTTTTCTCCCCCTTTAAGAACAAAAAAATAATTTTGTAGCCCTTTTATAGTCTTCCAAGTTTGTTTTACAAAAAGGATGCATCAAATTTTCTCTAAACTATATTTAGTTGGTATGGTTTAGAATCTAGTTTCTAGCAATATTATTTCAATATTTTTGATATAAGAAAGATGGTCGTGGTGATTATTTGAGTGCAAGTAGGTTTTGTAGTTTTAGCTCCCCCTCAGTGATCTTTTTTTCTTTGAATTTTTGTAATCCCTTTGTATTTAGAAAAATGTTGATTTTTTTGTATTTTTTGATGTTTTGAAAAAACTAGTACCCTCATTGGTTTTGGAATTCACAAAAAAATTAATTAAGTTATGTTGTAAAAGTTTTCTCCTTTTGATTTATTAGATAGGCCCCTTTTGAATGAGTTTTATGCAAATAGAGTAGATTAGTGTGGAACCCCAAACCTCTTGTCTTTGCATGTGTTTCAACAAAAGTGTGCTTAATCGCCAAAATTTGCTTCTATTGAGAGAAAAACTCTATTTAAGGTGTAGTAAGAGCCACATTGGGGGTTGAAAAAGGGTAGAGAGGGCGGGTTTTGAATTTTGTCCTCTGGGAGGGTAGGCTCTTAAGTTGCATAAGATAGACAAGGAGCTAACTAGAAATAGTTATGAAGGGATTGGTATTCAAATTTTTAAAAATAATTTTTTTAATTATAAGGAAAAAATGTGGGTGAGGTGGGGTCAAGACGAGCTTGAACCCGGTGACCTTAGCGCTTTCGGTTAGCCTAGCCAAAAAGGCCAACTTACTAAATAGGTAAGAAAGAAAGCAAAAACATATTTAAATTTTTAAAAAATGTGATTTGATTTTTATTTACCCACATTTAGGGCTGCCATTCAATGTGCATTTTAGTGTTCTCTTGCTTTTTCTTATAGTTTTAGGTCATTTTTAGCTATATGAATGCCTTAGATGTTTGTTTTCTTATCACTTTGATGATGGATGAAGTTTGTTAGATTCGATTATTCACCATTATTGAGAGAAAGGAATTATTAGAGAGATATGAACCCAGGGAGCTATTTTCCCAAAGTGAGAAGACACTTGTGTATGTTGTAAAACGACTCGATCACAATAGTTGCCTTGCCAAGATGTTAGCTCATGCCACAAGTAGTTGGAGGGATAAGCTAAGGCATGGGACTAGTGGGAGATCATGAATAGGAAACAAAAGTTGAGCCATGGCTAATATAGACCTAGCTTGTTAAGAGTATAATAAAAATACTTGGACAATGCATAAGAAATTGTCTTCTTGTTCAGCTCATGTTAACAATGCACCATGAGAACAACTCACATATGATACAGATGTGTCAAGCTCGTGATCAAAGTATGTCAATTATGCACCTTTCTATTGCAAATTTCCTTGAACTAAGAGCTTTTCACCTTGAATTTTCTTAGAACCCAACTTGCTCACATGTACCAAGGATTAGAACAACTCACCTAGTCCGCCAATGAACTCGTTCTTATTTGTAGCTCAACTTGCCTTTGCAAGAGCTCACCAAGTGTGAGACTTTGAGATAGGGCTATATGACCTTTGTATACAAGCAAGAAATATGCATTAATACATGGACCCTATAGGGCCCAATTTTTTTGTCCAATTTTTATATTTTTGTTCAAAATAATGTGCTTTTTCATACTAGATACAAATGTATGCTCTGTTTGAAGGAGCATTTTTTTACTTTTCAAACATTTTTAAATGTAAAACATTGGTAAGAGTTAGGGGTCAAGGAAGGTTGAGAGTAAGGGTTTCTTGGGATCCTCCTCTTAGGTATCTCTTGTTGTAAGATTTGTAAACCTCCTTAAACAAACACCTAGTCAAATTTGGGTTCATAAGCTCAATTTAATACCAAATAATTAAAACACAAGATAATGTATGCTACACAACAAAAATATGAAGATTATTATTAATGAAAACAAGTTAGAATATTTATAGATATTCAACAACTAAATTATAAACCAAATATGACACTTTAACATGTCCATAATAAGTGCCAAAAATCACTCAAAAGAGAGTGACGATAATTGCAAGTAAAATAATGCATTCAAACTTAACAAGATGACACAACATCCTTATTCAAGTATAACACTACTACTATGACACCTAATCAACACATCAAACATGCACATTATTGAGACTAGGATAAATTAAACTATATGATAATAACTAAATTTTTGTTTCTATTAATGCATAAAAACTTACATGTATTCGAAAAATAAAATCCATATGCGATTGGAAATAAGATGGATCATTCGTTTGTCTGAAGGCATAACATTCAAATGACCCTTATTTGATAAAATATAAACTTGTATTCAAATTGGAATAAATAGTTACATCTAGTTACTTTTTGTAACAAATAATCATTTATAACCATTATTTTCTTTCATTTCTTGTGCTCCAGAATGCTAATTACCCATGAAAACATAACAAAAAAATGATATATGGAGGGTTCTATATATTTTGAACTGAGCAACTCATTAATTTCCTTTTCCATGTCTTGATAATCTATGACATGTCTTGCAATTATTTTTTCTATATTCATTCTTTTTCCCTCCTTAATTTTTATCTCCATTTTTGGCATTATTTTCTACCATTTTTGAGGGTCATCTCGAACGTACTTATTATTTTATGGCTTCTCCCATCCCATTTATTTAAAGACAGGATTGTTTGGTTTTTGACTTAAAGTCTTAATAATCATTTAAAATCATAAATAAGTTTAGGTGTTCTAACTCTTTATCCATGGATAATAAATAGTACACTTTTCGAGATATTTACATATGGAGAGTAATTGTTTATAAAAACACTCCCCAATAAGGTATCTACATTCATATTATTATATTATAAGAAATAGACAAAAGTTTTCCCCAATAAGGTCTCTATTTTGGTGAGCAAATCATTATTTTCCTTTTCCACGTCTTGATAATCTATGACATGTCTTGCAATTATTTTTTCTATATGCATTATTTTTCCCTCCTTAATTCTTATCTCCATTTTTGGAATTCTTTTCTACCTTTTTTAGGGTCATTTGAACATATTTATTCTTTTATGGTTTCTCCCATCCCATTTTTTGAAAGACAAGATTGATTGGTTTTGACTTAAAGTCTTAATAAACTATTCAAAAGCATAAATAAGTATATGCGTTCTAACTCTTTCTCCATGAATAATAAATAGTATAATTTTTGAAGTATTTACATATGGAGAGTATTTTTATAAAACACCTCCCAATAAGGTATCTACATGCATATTATTATATTATAAGAAATAGACAAATTTTTCCTTGAATTATCACCGTTCATTATGTTTATAGTATTTGCTATCAAAAGAATCCCCATGAACATCAAAAAACTTATATACTTAGTATTCTTTGAGTTTTTCCCTATATTTAATCATGGGACCTTTGACAAATGATAATGAGGTTCCTATGTCTACCCGAGCATTAAAAAACTTACCATTAACTTTTAATGGAATAAATTAATCATACGTACCACTTATGAGATGGGTTATGTAAACAAGGTTTGGCTCTTTTGCTGGAATTGCAGTGTAGACAAACCTCTTGTGTGAAGGGTCTTATACTAGGATTTTTTTGCCTTTTTCTTCTTCAATATATTCTAGGGGTTATTCAAATATTCTTCTAGGTTCACTAATTTTTTATGTCATGGATCTAGATTGCATCTATCAAAGAATTTATTTTTAAAATCATCAAACTCTTCTTCATCATCTTGTTCAAAGAAATAATCATTTCTAGCCATTTATTCTTTGATAGTTCTAGAGGATAATTTTGGTTCCCATACTGGTATGGAGATTGCAAGGCTCTGCTATATTTTTTATAGTGGTTATTCTTCTAGTAATAGAGAAATAAACTTATTTCTTATCCAATTTTCACTTGGTCTGAATGAATGATCAAATTGGATAGGCCTTTGTTCGCCTTTTGACTATGGGTGGTGCATGATGGAATTATGGCCGAAATTATCTTCCACCATAATTTCTTCCTCTTAGGAAGTGGCCTTTAGATGATCTCCCTCTTGGGGTCTTTTGTTACTAGAACCTGATATGAATTGATAGTTCTATGAATCTAAAATAGCAACAATTACATTAAATAATTGAAGAAAACAATATGAGGCATAAGACAATTTTGCAAAGCACAAAATATAATAAACACACTTATAATTTATTCAATATCTCGGAGTAATTACATGGTGCTTACAAAGAGATTACATATATAGCCTTTCCATTTCCTATAAACAAGGAGATGAGGCTTACCAATAACATCCCACTAATCTCTCTTAGAGAATCTCTCCTATGATCACTCACCATTATTCTCTCACATATCCCAACAATATCTCCACACACACAATTATCTACAGGCATTGTTTATTCAATAAACTCACAACTAATATATTTCAACATATATTATTAATAATGAGTTATTTGATAACTCATATTAATGATATTACATTATTTTATTTTTCTCACACAAATATGATATTAATATCACAATATTAATATCTCAATAAATCACTAATGTAATATATGAATATTACATTTAAACCCTTACAAATAAATACGTGAGTACTAATCCAAAGACATTCCTAAGAGATCCTTCTTTATACGTTTGGTTATATCTCTCGGGATGTTTCATCATTATGGTCAACTCTTTTTAAGTGATATGTCGAACTTTGCAATTCTTTAACATAATTTTTTTCTTATTTTTCAAACATATTTTCTCGAATAAATGCTTGAAAGATCTCTTCTTGTTAATAAATATATCTTCCTCTATGATATTCCCCCATGTTGTTGTGTTGAAAGAATAAACAAATTTAATGGATTTATTTAAGGGAGCATTTGGGGCAATATGACCATTGTGGCAAATGTAGCATTTGATGGGTTTTAGTGAGGATGTGGGGAACTATGACGGTGTAAAAAGGTGCGGCGAATGGAAGGAGTGTAGTGATTAGGGAAAAATTCAAAAATGAATTTATAGGCAAGGTGGCAACAATGTTTTTTGGGTTTTGATCAAATGGATGACATCCAAATGGCGTGGTTTGCAAAAATGTTTGGATAGATTAGGATGATTAATTCTTGTTTCTTTGAGATTTTGCATTAATTTAGTTTGGGAGATAAAATACATGATTTATTGGTGTGTAAAGTGTAAGAAATTTGTTAGATTCATACTTGAAATATTTAGGTATTTAACATCTATATGATGAACTATGTGATAAAAAGATTATATTAGAGTAACTCTAAAAATAGATTTTTATAACATCACCTGGAATAGACTTGTCGGAAAGATTTTTTTGTTGGATGAAAAATATAACACCTTGAAAATAGCGTGTGAGAAAAATTCCTTCTATTATAAGGGGATGTGCCAATTTTGAAAACCAAAACCAAACAAGAAAGAATGTGTATAATATTTACACTAAATTATCTCATGGGGGTTGGGATTATACCTTCAAAGAAAGGAATATTAGATGAGAAGTGAGAAGGAACAAAGGAATGTGAGGGAGTGAGAAAAACTTGCATTTCAATAATTAAATGCAACTATTCTAGTTTGCAAGGAGAACATATAAAAGATAGACGATTAAATACTAAAATTATGCACCATGGGAAAGGAGATACACAATTAAACATAAGAGAGATTACCATCACCGAAGAATATTCAACACAAAATTATGGAAACATTATTTGTATTTCTTAATGTTGGAATGAATACAAAGCTTATGTTGGTGAAATATTTTGTCGGGGATTAAATATGGGCTTTGTCAATGCTCATGAGACTAGGTTCCTATGCTATTGAATAGGGTGAATCCCATTTATTGAAAATTGGAAATTATATACACTAATTCTAACCTCAAGGGGGTGGTCAAAGACCAATGAATGTGAAAGAACACCCTTGTTGTAATTTCAACAATGGATCGTAGAGAGGGAAGAATTTGCAATTAGGTGAGGAGAGAAGTATAGGAAAAGAAGGGGAAAAGTAAGAGGAGAGTTATGCCAATGAGAGAAATACATATTTCACTAACCAATAACTTAGAAAAATTTTCTAGTTCAATTAGAATAAACATGCAAGCATATGTAATTAAATTAAAACAATAACACAAATTGGCACAAACTAGGGCATGAAGTTTGTTTTCATGGAGTTATGAAGAAAAATGGCTACACTTTTTCAAGTTGTGCTTTTAAAAATGATTTTGGGAGGATGGGAGGTGATTTCAGTGATTTTTAAAGTGATTTTGGGAGGAACAAGTTAAGTTCACAAACACATGACCTATAACACACTTTATGACGATGTTGGGAACATATGAGTGTAAAAAGCACAATTTTTGAAGTTCATAGGAACAATTAATGCAAAAACAAACTTGGAGGAGTGTATAGGAACAAATTAAAGTTCCAAAGTGAACATTGCATGGTTAATGTGAAGAATGAACAGTGAAAGTGCATTCCCAACACAAAATTAGAAACATGAACAGTGAAAGTAGACTTTATGGGGTTCATAAAAATAGTGAATAGTAAAAGTGCATCCCTAACTTAAAAATAGAACATGAACAATGCACAACACTCCAAAAGTGCATGGGAAAGGTAACTTAAGCACATGAATAGTGCAAAAGCACACTCTCAACACAAAGTTATAGCATGGGAAATTCAAATGCCAACCTAGGAGTGGTTCTGGGAACTAGAAGTTCAAAAGTGCATTCCCAACTCACAATTAGAACATGAATAATAAATTTTCTCCTCCCGCATTAGAAATGGGAGTTTTATGGAGGCATAATATATCATTTTGACAAGAAAAGGGCCAAAAGTCCAATTTTATAATTTTTAAGTCCTGAAAATTCTTCCATTTTGAGTTTTGGGCCAAAACCTACAAATGACCAAAATGACCACAAGGAGGCAACAAATGGTTTTGATTTTCACGAAATATTGAGATAGGTAGGATAAAATGATTATATTTTATAGGGGATTCAACGAGACTTAATTTTACTACTGGAAGTTATTTTTAATCCATCTGAAGCTCCCACAATCCTTTGTACACTCTCACTCTTCTCTCATGACCAAAACACCTTGTATTGGAAAAAACACTAGAATAGTTTTTGTTCCCAGAACATATCCTCAGCTCCCATAATATAACTATGAGTATACCAGTGTGAAGTAGAATCTAATAATTTTTCTAGTGACTACACAAAGAACACCTAAAAGTACACATAACTCACACATGACCATTCACAAGTTAACACTCACAAAGGAGCAAAATTTGTAATTTTGGCTAAATTTCTTAAAGGAGATTTTTTTTTTTTTTTTTGGTTGTTAAGAAAAATGACTATTAACATTTTGCATGCCAAAAACTTCATACACTATCCTTCATTGGGAAAATTTTAAGCAACATCTAAGATCCTTTATTACATAAAAATAACTCATATTTAAAAAAAAATAAGTAACCCCTATTTTGTGACCTTTCAACTTCCCCTCCTACTAATAAATTACAAGATAAAAGTAAAATGAGGGAGACATTTCAAATTCCCATTACAAAAAGGAAAGGCCATTTAAGTTACATTCTATTTCTAAAAATTAATTTCAAATAGAACTATTTTTAAGATGACTTCTCTATGAATTTTGAACCAAACTGTTTGCTTTACATTTTCCTACTACTTACACCTTCTTGAATTCTTAATACTCAAAACACAATGATAAATTTCTTGACGATTCTTTACACAAAAAATGTTTTACTATTTTTATGAGTACTCCAATAGTTCATTACCTTCCCGAAACACATTTTTTCCACATATATTTTTGTGTTATTTGAATTCCAATAGTGAGGGTTTTGGGGTGGTAGTAACTAATAGGGCTGGGTGGTGCTCTCATATGGTTTGAGGGAAATGATCCAAAGATAGGAACAATTTGAGCCTCTTATGGCCTTTAAAACATACCAATTCTTTACATTTTCACCTAAAAACAATGCCTTGAGTGTGGGGGTGGAAAACAACCTCTAGATTGATGGAAAATTGATGTGCAAGAGTAGTGCACAAGGCAATAGGTGGCTCGGGCATGCACACAAAAAGGTTAATTAGGGTGAGAGGTCACAACAAGGTGGTGAATAAAGTCACATATGGGGATTAGTGTGGGTGAGTCATGGAGAAAGTTGTAGGGTGTGTGCAAATAAAACATGCAAGGATGTGGGTGCATAGATGTAGTGGATATAAGTATGTAGATGCGACATAGATGATCATGCATGCAACATGGTAAGGTGAGTTGTGCATAGGAAAGGTGAATATGTGTGAGACATAGTGGTTTATGGTGGGAAATGAGATTGCACATAGGGGATGCATGAAGTTGAGGAATGCGGAAATGATGAGAGCTCATGAAGGTGCATGTAGATGAAGGAAAAAATGTGGTAGTGAGATGGAGGCTATGTGGATGTATGCAAAGGAAGAGGAATAAGCTATGAGATGTGTCACATGCACATGGAGGGATAAGTGAAGAGGAAAGGGGATACTTGATGCATGTATAAATGATACTTGTATGATATGGAAAAATTAAAAACAAGGTGAATACTACATATGATATATGAAAAAGGAGCATACAATGCGGTCATGGTAAATTATGAAGAAGGGAGTATAGAGCTTGGGTTTACATCGAGGTGATTAGAGAGTGATACTTGGGTGTGGTATGAATGTGATGGGAAAAATCATGGGATGAAACATACATGCAATAATAATACACGAGAAAAAGGGTTGCATAAGGTGTGGCCACATGGGTAGAAAGTGAGGCGGTGACTACCTCGGGATGGTTGGGTATGCAAGTGTGTGTGGTGGTGATAGGAAGAAGTTGCAGAAAGTGGATAAAAGAAGTTATGGGGAGAGAATGTAATGGACATGTGACTAGAGTTGCAAGGAGGGGAGGTACACACGTGGTGGCTATGCATTTGGAAGTAAGGGATGTGCATGATTGTGTTTTGAGAGAGCTCATGCGGTAGTATTGGAAGGAGAATAAAGTAACGTGTGGCCCATGAGAATCTTGATTTCTTAGTCCTTCATTCCCTCAAGAAGATAATGATCTAGGCCTAAAATTTTTGACTGGTTGGCTACAAATTTTGGGGTTCAACAAGAATTTACCTTCATAAACCATATTTCTATATTTCAAGGCATAGGGTTCAAATCAAGAAATATCACTCGATTCATTTTGGCTAACCATATATTATTTTCATTTTTTTGTTACTTTGTGAAGGGATAAATTCATTAATGACTATTTGATACAATGTTAACATTTGATATGACTAGTTGAACACCATAGACTCACGAAGTTGAGGTGTCATAAAATTCCACCAATATAGAGTAATACTCCAAAAATATCTAATAATAAAACTAGCATGGGTGTGACCAATTAATATTAACAACGGTATCTAAGGTCTTCATAATATTGACGAGGATTTTATCTCATTTAATGGATGAATAATATCATCAATATTGTGATATAAAGGGTTTATAAGAATGGGAAACTGGATCATCATGGTCAAAGCATGAATTTCTCTCGATTTTGTTTCTTTTTCAACATTATTGTCTTGAAAAATAAGGATAAGTCAGTAAAGGAATGGGTTCTTAGATGAAATAATATATTGAGGATTGAGATTATTTCACAAATTGGTTTTCTTTTTTAGTTTATTCTAATCAGATATACTTTTTCTAAGGAAAAATATGTTAAAAAATGTTTCGATTTATGTTTGATCTCTAGAAGGTTATCTCATAAAACATACAACATTTTAAGGCTTGACTCAATATATTGAGGAATGAATTAAGTAAATTTATGGATAACACTAAGACTATTATAGTTCTGATTTACAACTTTACTTATGGATTGGACTTGACAAGATATAATAGTTAAATCACTAGCTATTTTGCTAATAGTTTTGTTTATAATGTTAACTATAACATTGAGTTGTTCTAGTGATTGATGAGTCATATGCACATCTCTCGAATAGATTATACAAATTTTCTTGGTAGTGGAAATTGTAATGGGCAATATTTTTTGATGTTTGTATTTTTTGAAGGTTCATTTTTACTAAACATGTATGTTGGTATGCTACAAAGAAATTAGACATTTTATCCTTTATGCTATGTAAATATTCACATACGGGGTGACCATTGACCTCCTCTAGATAAGGTGAAAATTTATTTCATTTAATATTATAAGGAATTATATCGTGGATGAGAAGACATAGTAGTTAGTGGAAATAGTTGTGGTTTTGGGTCTTGGTTAACAATTTTTTCTCTAAATCTACAAAAACATTTCCCTTGTAGACACCTATGCAAGATCTTCTAGAAGATGAAGAACTAGGGGTTGATGGATGGAATTCAAAGGATTAAGATAAATATCTAAGAAGGATATCTATTTTATGTCTATATATATTGGATTTTTAGCTTCCTTTTAGTAACTTTTGATTTACATGTCTAGGCTAATTCAACATTTGTTTAGTAGAAATTTCTATTGAGTTTAACAATCCCATCTGAAATAGTTTTTATATGACCCTTGGATGTGAAGTATTTGTCATGTTGAAGAGTAATTGAATGTTTAATAAAGCATATTTGAAAGGTCCAAACATATCTAACTCATAAACCAAAGAGAAAGCGGGTCCCTCACCCTTTTATTAATCAACATAAAGTTTTATACAAATAAAGACAAGAGTGTAACCTCACTCAAAATTAATAACAAAAATAGTACTCTCTAATTAAGCTATGGAAGTAAAAATCCCATTATCTCTAA
The DNA here is from genome assembly GCA_018340775.1 of Taxus wallichiana var. yunnanensis. Classification (NCBI taxonomy): domain Eukaryota; kingdom Viridiplantae; phylum Streptophyta; class Pinopsida; order Cupressales; family Taxaceae; genus Taxus; species Taxus wallichiana. The sequence continues at coordinate 174,131,129 of CM031236.1, forward strand.
ACAATTATCACATTCAATCGAAAAGAAAAAAATATTTTGAATAAAATTGGGAGAAATCCAACCCTATTGTAGGAATATAACACAAGGAGAAACATTGTTGTAGCACTTGTCCTATACTATATCATAAAAATTCTATCTCTGTTGAAGGGAGCAGATAAATCCTAGAACAATCGAATCAACATAAATTTGGACCAATTTTTCAAGTAGTATTCTCGCACATGTTTGAGGGATAAATTATTGTTAACAAATTCATTCACCAAAGAACCCACCACACAAAAATAATTAATTAAACTACCATAAAATGCTTCCCATACCTCCTTTTATTCTTTCCTTTGGAAATTTTCCTTCTCCTTTTCGTATTTAATTTTATAATTATCCATTTCTACCTCTCAACTATTTTCAAGGTAGCCTTGAAATACATTTACAAGATCCTCTATCCACTAACAACATCATACTTCATCACCTCTAGTGATTGAAACCATGTTATCTCAGCACTTACTTTACAAATGTTTCCACAACTTGCTAAACCTTGAAACACTGTCTCCTAGATCCTTTTTCACCAAAATTTGAGGCTAATCCGAATTCCATTTTAGTGACATAGAGTATTCTTCATAGAAACATAAAAATTCCTCCCATTACATCCAAAATGTTCCTAACTCTTCATTTACAAGAAGAATTAATAATCCATGATGTGCTAAAAATAAGAAACTTACCTTATTGTAGACACTCAAATTTGGTAATCTATCCTTTGACACTTCGGTCTTGACATTGCACACTTGCATGCAAAAATACACCCTTCCTAGTCTTGCTTAACATACCCTAGTAGCTATTTGGTCACTTTTTTTTAATCTTTTTCTTAGATTCTTGTCATCAAATTCTGAGATTTAATGACACAAAACATGCTTACAAATATATATCCACAGATCCATGAAGTCAAAGTTAAATTTTTCCTCCTGGGTAAAAATGCCAACTTTGGCCGATTTGTAAAAATCTACAATTCGACCCTAGTGTACGGTTTTGGACCAACACATTGTTCACTAAAAATTTCAATTTCATCATATTTATATGGAATAATTTTCCTATTACGGAAAAGTCACAAAGACCCCAAATGGCCTGGTTTGAGATGGGGCATTCGGCGTGATTGCATAACATTGAGCTATCCTAAGTGTGGGACAATGCGAAATGGGATAGCTCTCCGGAGAAGACCGATTCTGCTCCTAACCACAAACTACTCCTAATGTAGGAAAAATTACTTGACTAACCCTAAACTAATGCTTCTAAGGGGACATGGATAGAAGGATTGCATGAAATAAACCTACACTACAAGTGGTGATACACAAAGAAAGGAGTGCTAATCACTTCCCCTAGCCTAAAAAATAGAGAAAGGGTGAGTTAAGGGAGGTTGGACAAGGTGGAACACAGAACAAAACTACATGAATGAATTAAGGAGAGGGTGGATAGTTGCACCACAAACCATAAGAAAATCATTCTCCATTCTTGTACAAACACAACCACACCCAGATCCTGCAATAACCATAAAATATGCACAAAACACCCGATTTGCAAAGAGAGGTAAGACAAAGCACTAAAATTATGCAGAGGTTTGAACAATAACACAATTTTTTTATTGCTCCTTAAAAATATACACAATACATTGCATGTGGGGAGAGGCATGAAGCCATTACAATGATTTGGAAGGAAGTCTTGAAGCCCCAAGAAGAATGGGGTGCATGGGAAGAGAAAATGACCAACCACTTTCTTGTGTAACCCCTTTACATATTTATAGAAGAATTATTGAAGGGAGGAGAGAGAGAAAAGAAATCCTGAAATTGCTCCAAGACCTATATAAAATCATTATTTAATCTACCATGGGTGCTTGAAGATTTACAAAATCTCTCCTTCATTAATGGTATTGCCTTGTGTATGAAGGAACCTACTCTAGTTGCTCACTGGAGTAGCTCCTAGCTTCATCATGACCTATTATTCCACCTACCTCATTAATGGCCATCACTTATTGATCACTATTTTCCATTTTTGGAGGTTTAGAACCCCGAAATCCAAATTCCAATGGTGTCATACTCAGTAGAACCTGAAATTAGCTTTTCATTGACTATAATTTTGTGAAAAATGGTAGAGTATGGAAGAAGTTGCAGTCATTTTTACACAAGTACCTGTGATGAGGCCATAAATCACTTATTGAGTTTCTCGAAGAACTCGGATGAGCTCACGGCTAACTCAATGACTTCTATGTCTATGAATCGCTGACTTGATATGGCCATAAATCACCTTCTCTCGAGCTCTCGGTTCACTGTCGATATTCACCAAAAACCTCTGCAATTTGAGCTTTTTCCTTTGGCGACGTGCCATTTACTTCCATCGAATGCATCTGATTCTCACCCCTCTATGCATTTGATTCGGGTGAGCTCGAGGAGCATGTCCTTTACCTTCGTGGATTTAGACGACCCCTCCATTTTCAGCCCTAGTTCAAGTCAATCTCCCTACGAGTAATGTAATTCACCCGAGCTGACTTATACTATAATATCCACATTTTGTTGGCTCATCGAACCTCAAAAATTCTTCCACTGTGTGTAATGCCATGGGTGGGCTCCTTGTTAGCTCAGTCAACCCCTCACTATACCTATGCCGAGTCTTTAACACAACCAGCTCGCCAAGCTACTTGACGATTTCTCCCGAGCTTGATCTCCTTACAAGCCCTCATAGGGCATTTTACCATATTTTCACATTTTTGAGTGGATTTTCCAAATTTCTTGGTTGAGGAAGGTAAAATGAGTGCATAGGAATTTCAAACAACATATTTTTCCTACCATGGGCCATTTTTGGTTGTTTTTAGGACCGAGGTCTGTTTTTGCCTTGTAATGGAAATGTGAGTTCGGAATGACCTTGAATGGCAAGATATAACCCAAATGTTTCCTGAATACCCATAGATGCTTCTTAGGCCATGGAATTTCTTGTGAAACCCTGAGTTGTATGTGTGAGCTCTTTCCAAAGGCCTAGCTAAGTTACTCTCCTGTTGTCCAATTTAGCTCGATGGGAAAAATTGGATAATAATTTGGCGACTCGTGGGGACATTTGATTGCTAGATGCTCTTGTACCATTAACCTCTTATTTATCCATTGGGCGCGAAGTCACTAAATTCATGTAAACTGATATAAACCTATTGAATTTGAAACGTAGAGGCCTCTGCAACGCTGACCTCAAACCTATCCTCGCTACTTGCACTCTCAATTTTCCTAAGAAAATCTTTAAAAATAAGTTTTGTGAGAGTGGAAAATTGCCTTGACTTGAGATTTTTCAGCTTTTCGTCTCTGTAACCATGTTCGTGAGACTGAAATGGACTATCTCGAAACCTGATTCTTCTAAGTATGAAGCACATGACTGATGATTGCTTGGCATGTATTGTACGTTGTAGAGTTTTGAATAAGACAATTCTCAAGTTTTTACATCATGGAACTCTATTAAATTTGATTTTTATCTTTCTTCTGAAAGTTCCACTTGCAACATGCTACTAGAGGCTTGCTTGTGATTTGGCGGAGGTTCTTAGGAGTACACCTGTGGTTGATCTTGAAGGATTCGAAGACCGAAAACTTAAAAACCTATCCTTAATCTTGATTTTAGTTGATCTGAATTTGTTTTCTTTTGAAATCTGTAATTGTTTCCCACAAGTATGAACTATTTTCCATGCGGGAGGTCTACTGAAACACCATGTACTATGGTGGAGCAATATTGAATAAAAACTATGTACAAAAATAGAAATCATACATGCCCAAGTAGACATGCAGAGCGTGCAAGAACACTTGTTATGCTAAAAACAAATCCTACTCCTTCCTTACACTAACTAGAAGAAAAGAAGACTTTAAAAAAATCCTGACATCGGTAGTGAAAAGTAGCTTCCCCGTCTTACAATAGGAACCCATGCAGATGATTCAAAACTAGTCATGGCTGTACATATGAGTGAAAAAATGATATAACAACTTTCCACCCATGTTGTCAAGGTATCAACCGGAAACCAAACAAATACCTACTCAAAATGATTCACCTGGGGCTCCTGGAGGTGTTGTAGCTGATGTGGTTGATCCTTGGCATTGTGAAGCTCACTCTCATGTTTGGAATTGAGCATGACCAGTTGTGGAAACTTTGACTCTAGCTCCAACAAAGCTAGATATCTGATAGGGCATGGTCCGAATCACCGAACTCTCCCCTACTCGAGTTTCAATAAGAAAGCCTTCATGCAGATTTTCCTAGAAATGGTGACTATCTATAATTGAATTATTTTCTCTTTTAACATCTACAAACAACTGATGTCCCCTTTGAGTGGATGGTATGAAGGTGATGGCCTTCTTTTTCCTTTTCTCTTCCTTTCTTGTTATGGAATCAAGAAGATTTAATTCCTCCAATCCGGATCTAGGAGAACTCTTATGAGAGATAGGATGCCTTTGCATATACTCCTTTGTGTCAACAAAGAAATCTTCCACAACCTGCAACCCCGAGATGGCTTGCAATATCCAAAGGGACTATTGGGATCTCTCTGCAAGTGATTGTATTCTACTACTCATTATTTGGGATTTGGAGTTCCTCCTTCCCTCCTTGAAGGTGAGGCCGTTATGCACATACATCTTCCTCCTCTAAATTGAAGTATGAAAGGTTAGACTCCTTTCATTGTTTCTCTTGAGGCTGCTTATGGACAATGAGGGCTTCAAGACTTTTCTTCATAGTGGATTCACCCAATAAGTCATTCCTAATGTAAAATGAAGGAAGAGGGAAATCTAAAAATTTTCACCACAAGAGAGAAAAAAACTTTCTATGATCTCCTCCTCCCGTGTAAAGCCTTGAGTGTCTTTCTCTCCTCCATGGTGTTATTTGGATTCTCAATTTTTCTGCCATGGTCATCTTCATCCCCCAACAAAATATTTGAGAGTTCAATTCTATCCCCCAAACTAGAATCCACAGAGGATGAGGTGGGGCAAGAGCTTGGAGTTTCTCACATGACCTGCCTTGTGTCTGAATCCCCTAAAAATGTTATATTCTTCTCCTTAGCACTTTGGGCTCCTCTCCTTTAGGATTTGGAGCTGTTCTATCTTCCTCCTCTCGAATTTGCGGTAGATGGATGACCAAAACTCATGTAAATAGAGTGTCATCATGGGCACTACACTCTGAACATACGGATTGTTGATCATCATCCTCAACCTGTTCTTGATTTGTTACTACTGCTGCAACCTCGACCTACACCACATGTTCTTGCACTTTGAACTCCTTTGAAGGCTTGACCAATAAGGAAATATTCTCGATCCCGAATCTTAGAGCCAAGCTCACCAAAAGTTTCATCATTTCTTCTTTGTTTGGATCTTCTTTTTGTTGCTCCTCCGAATGGTTTTTTGAGTTTCTTTCTAACATGGATTAGGAACTACAAGAGGAGCGGTGGGTGGGGTCTCTACTAATGTTTGCATTATTGGCGGTGGAAGAGGAGGTTAATTTTCTTTCTCTTGCAAAGGAGGTGGATTCTTGGAAGGGAAAAGGGAAGTGAAACTGAGATGAGGTGGAAGACAGAGAAAGAGATTCCATAGTAGGTGCGGTTGAGAATCTCTCGAAACTGTGGTTTTGGTTGAAATGATACTAATTGGGGAAAAGGAAAAGGATTGTGAGATGGTGATGCAGGGGTCTCTTGTAGACAAGGTTGACTTACATGATGTTCAATGTGATGCCCGCTAAAACAACCCACTTGAGACCCATGAACAACCTAGGCTTAGTTACAAAATTATGGAGTAATTTTTTTAAAGTGTTAACAACCAAAGTCTTAAGGAAAATTAAAATTCAACTGATAACTTTTCCCATTATAATAATTACTAATTCCACATTATAAAGCAACAAGTGTAATAAGTCCACACCTAGCTCAAATCTCCTTAGGGATTAAATTAATCACTGATTACATTGACATTTTAGCTAAATATTCCCTGAATAAAATTTTAGGGTTAAGGGACCCAAAACAATTAAATACCCAAGGTATTTAATTCCACAAGATCTAAGACAAGAGCAGGGTTTAATTACAGTGGGGAAAGGAATACATATTTCAAATCATCAGAGTAAAGTCTTACCTACCCACTCCCAGAACTTGGTTGAGAGTGTCTACAACCAAGTTACAAGGAAACAGCTACCACTAACAGATTTCGAACAAATCACATTCACTAGAACATACTTTTCCTTTATTAACAATTATCAGAGGTCACAAGGTCCAAATTTAAGGGTTAGAAGGTTCAACTAGGTTCAGGGGGTAATTTATTACCATACCCACTCTCTAACAGGCTCAAAGATTCAACTTGATTTTTCTCACACTTAATGCATTAAAATTTTCCTAAATCATTTCCATTGGATAGGAAATTTTCTCACCTTTTCGATGATATAAAGAAGTCCTCCTAACTCCTTGTAAAACTCCAGTTATGGGCAGCGGGCCTTGGGGTGAAAATTTTCCCCAAGGGCGGGCCTGCGGGCCCAAGGATGAAAAATTGCCCAAAAGGGACATGTGTCGAGCGGGGAAGAAAATCCATTTTTGGGTTGGCGGGTCATGGGGAGATGTTTGCAAATTTTCCTGCGTGGGGGAAAAGTTCACTTTTTCGCCCACGCCTCCACTGTGTCGCTAGGGACACGTGGCACTCAACAAGCCAAAGCAGGGAAGGAATGAGGGAAGGGTGGGGCGGCGGAGGTTTGGAGGAAATTTCACCAAGGAGGGGGAAATGGATAAGTTTGACGCACGGGCCCATGCATCCGCAGAAGGGACTTCTCCGAGGCAGGGCGGGAGTGTGGGGTGGGGGAAATTTAAGGAAAAATTTCCAAAACAAAATTTCAAAAAAATAAAGGTTGTGTGGTCTCCCCCTCTGCTGTCACCCCCATGGTGCCACATGGCACCCTCAGTTGGCTTTGGGCCGGCAGGGGAAATTTTAAAAATTTTCCCAAATATTTTTCAAAAAATTTCTAAGTTTTCAACGGGAAAATTTCAAGCCGCGGGCCCCATGCCAGGAAAATTTTCCCGCCAAGGAAGGAAAACTTCAAAGGGCCATAAATTTTGCTAGAAAGCTCAATTTTGGGAAAATGAGGACTTTATGGAAAGATCTCGATGCCCTCTTTACACATAAATCATTAATTTTAGATTTTGATAAATTTTAAGGGGTCAATTTTAAGAAAAAGTTCTGCAGGCTTTTTAAAAGTAAACAGTAAATTTTAACTTATCAATTTTGTTCAATTTGATCTTCTCCTTCACTCAACATGCCAAACAGACATGGAGGATTTCTCTAAGAAGGATTTAGGATGCATTTGGAAGGTAATTTTATTTGATTGACTTCCAATTCGAATTTTCCAACAATTGACAGAAAAAGACTGCAAAATTTGCCTTTGTTCAATTTGAAAGATTTTCTTAGAGATTTCTTAAGAGTTTCTAGTTTGTTTGGGGTCATTTTGATCACCTTAAGTTCAATTTAATATTTCATTTGTCTTTTATAGCTTGCAGGGTCATTCTGATTTATATTTGATAAAATTTTACAAGTATACAGTGAAGTAAAAGAACTTATACATTTCCAGAACTAGAGATTAAACTATCTCTTTTGCCATGTAATGAAATATTGAATTCATTCCATGCTAGCCTTAAATTTTTTTCCTTCTTCAATCAAACATTAAAATAAGAATGCAGTTTCTATCCTTCCCAAAATCATATATCTTAAACAAGGCAGAATAATACAATTTCTTTTCACGTGTTTCTTCCTTTTCCACTTTCCAAATAGGGATTTCATTACATTTAAAAATCAGATTTCAATACAACAATGCAAATGAAGAAAGGTATTGCAATCCTTTATTGATTTCGAATACAACTTTACATCTTCCAATTTCTTGAATGCAATTAGCAGATTTCAAATTTCTTTCTTTCAAATGTACAAAACAGAGTAGATATATCTTTCACACTTCAATTTTACAACTTTCATAATCAATACAACATCTTTCCATTTCAAACTTTTACAAATTCATCCACTTCAAAGTGGGAAAGGTTACAATGGGATTTTATTTCACAAGGGACAGTCAAATGTCTTTCTCCTCTGCTCCAGATAACATGCAAAGTTCCCTTTTCTTCCAATTTGATCACAACAAAAGTGGGGGAAAGGAAACGCTCTCCACCCAACCAAGACATCCAATGAAAGGAGAATCCATCCTTCATCATTGGCCCCCGAGCCCCAACCAAAATGCAATAGGAAATGTATTTCAACCCATGGCAACAACAGATTCCACAAAGCATACACACAACATTATTTCAACATGCACATTTCAAATAAAACACAGTTCAACACAAAACAATAGTTTACAACTATATTGAAACATTAAAATAGAACTCAAGCTTCATCATGCAAGCCAAAGGAGCAAGGACTATGTGGAAAGTTGTTTATGCATCCCAATGGGAATTAGGCATCCACCTGTAACAAACCACCAATATAAAACATCACACATATCCTTATGCCCCCACAATCCCTCCTTATGCCCCACATATTTCCTTATGCCCCCACAAAGTAAGAAATGCAAGCTATTTCTTTTCCATGGTGGATCCCAAACCCAAACTCCCTCCACAAGAATTCTGATGCCACTGCATTCCCTTATGCCCCCACATGGATTCCCCATAGCCTTCTCCTACACCATTCCTATGGCAGTCTACCCACAACCAATAAACACACAAAACATGCTAAAACATTCACACAATACCAACACATTCATAAAGGAAAAGAGTATTTCAAGAGCCAAGCTCTTACCTCTCCATGATGGAGTTGTCTAAGTTCCAAAACAACAAGCTCTTAATGTCAAAAATCAGTCCCAAAATCAGCAACCAACAAGCATGCAAAGTTCTCCAATCTCCTTCCAAAAGAAAGAGCTCCAAGCACAAGAAAATTTACCCCAAGGAAGCATGCAAAATGTTTCAACAACCCAAAACAAAGCAAAGAGTTTCAATTTTATAGAAGAGGGAAGAGAAGAGGATGAGGTGGATCCATGTAGGATGCCACATCACACATCCTCACTCCAACACAAAAGTCAAATTTCATTCTCCAAAGCACAATTAAGAGGTGGGTGAATAATATGACAATTTACTTACACACTCCAAAAGCCCACACCCCAAAGGACTGAATTAAATAAAATGTAAGAAGAGTGCAATTAAAACTTACAATTTGTCTTCCCAAAATGCATTATAAAAGTCTAAATTTAACCCTCCAACCATAGGCATGGTTGGTAAATAAAATTAAGAGGCATGGGACAAGTTTTACTTGTCCCACAAGCCTCCAAAAACAGCCTCCAAGGACAAATTCGAATTTCCAAGGAGGTGGAGTGTTTCATACTCCAAAATATGACTTACACAACTCTTACACATACTTACACATCACTTACAACCTTACTTACACACACCTTACAACATTTAACACAAGGGTCAACAACTTTAATAATTACTTTCTTATGTCCCAATTTAATTAATTAACTTTTAACCATATGTTTTCTCACATTAATCTCCACAATTTAATTAAATAAAAGAAAGGGACACATCACTAATAAAATACATACAACCAATAATAAAAAGGAACCACATTAATAAAATACACAAAACCCATGGTCACATATAAAGGTGATTCCCCCATGGGAATCCCTAATGAAATACAATACACACACACAAAAAAATGTTGCCATGGTGACCTTGTTGAATTCATCTAGAATTCCAATGTGGTTGGTCTCCAATCCCCAATGTTTGTTGTGATGTTTTAACTTGCAAAACATAAATACCTCCTTCAACCTCGTTGCCATATCAGAACGTCCAAAATGAATATAATATAATTTCAAAATAATCAATATATATGAATCACAACAACATATAATTTCAAAATAATCAATATATATGAATCACAACAACATCCAGACAATCAACAATATCACTTATAATTTCATCAACAACTATATAATCATCAATTTTAAATTCAATTTTCTTGGTCTACTCAATATATCTAAATATCACATGTCCTAACAACACCCATATATATATATATAGAACCATGTCCAACAACATGTCAACATCTATATAAAATGTCTCCAACAATCATCATGCATCATAAATGAATCAGATTCAACAGTAATCTAGGATCTGACATCTAACATCATACTAAATCAAAACTATAAAAGTGTCCATCATATAGTCCACAGTATCATGATATATAATAAAAGGTGCCAAAGGGAAGTGGGAACTACATTCAATGTCCTTAATCCATTCTTCTAGTTGAGGTAACATCTCAACTATGAAACCAAGTTTCTCTTACGGGGTGTAATGATATAAAAAGGAGCCCTCCCATGGATAAGGGGCCCTGAATCCAATCTTGAATAACTTCATTTTGGTGAAGCCCTAGATTGCACCATACTTGCCATCATCTTTAGGATCTTCATTTGTAACTCAGTATCTTCAAGTGAAGAATGTCCTTTGAAATCCGCATACCCCTGCCCTCCAACAACTAGATAGTTTGGCACATAACATAAAATCGATTTGTGTCTTATTCACTAGGATATGCCCACTTTGCTGATTTCCATCGTAGTACAAATCCAGAGAGATGGTTGATAACACCCTAAAAATGAATTTTGCAACTTTGAAGGAGGGTTGTATTGATATGGCTTCTGCCTTAAATGTGAATCCCATGATGCGAATGAAGCCATGATCATGAGATGTTATGAATGGAAGAAAGTGAAAGAGACATAAGGGAGAAAAATGGATGGAAATGGAATGGAATGTCTCGCTACTCGAGAGAGATGGGTTTGTTATCCAGATGGAGTCATCAGTTGTGCTTTACATGTGTGTCTTCGAAGAAAAAAATTTCACCAAGTGCACAACAACTTGATGAAATGAATTTGAATGCCAAAATGCACACCTTGAAAGGCTCAAAAATGGATAAGGGGGTTGAAATGGTTTAGCGGAAAATGATCTCTCGAAATCCCAAAATTTTGGAACCCGACTCCACTTGAAACCTTTGAAATCCTCAAACAACATAGATTTTGAAATTAAGAGACTCAAATCCAAACCCGAAGGAAACTTTGAAGTCTAAAATCCAAATTCGCCATAACTTTTGAAATTTGAAAGCTTTGAAATTTGAAGACCTATGAAATCCAAAATGTCGAATGCTGAAATTGCAAAAGGTCAGAAATTCTGAAACCTAAAATGCCAAAAATCCTGAAATTTCAAAATTAAAAAATTTCAAAACTCTAAGGACACCCTTTTGATCTTCAGCCCCGATCTATCATATGTGAAAGTTTGAGCCCATTTTGCACATGTTAAGCCCTCCAAAAGTGATTTCGACTTTGATCTTGCAGTTATAAACCTTAGAAATCCAAAATTTGTAACTTCCAAACTCCGAAATGCAAGGAAACCTCCAAAATTGAAGTGTTTGAACTTGGCTTCAATGTGAATTAGATCTACAAAGAGAACAACTTGTAACAAATGAAAATTTTGACTCCTTGGAGTTGTCCCACCGGTGTGCCAAACTTTTTATGGAAAAATCACAACACCCCCAAAAAAATTGGTTTAAGATGGTACATTTGGTGTGATTGCATAACATTGAGCTATCCTAAGTGTGGGATAATGCGAAATGGGATAGCTCTCTGGAGAAGGCCGGCTCCTACTCCTAACCTACCTGCCACAAACTACTCTGAATGCGGGCAAAACTCTTGAATAACCCTAAAATAATGGTTCCAAGGGGAAAAGGATAGAAGGATGCATGAAATAAACCTACACTACGAGTGGTGATACACTAAGAAAGGAGTGCTAATCACTTCCACTAGCCTATAAAAAATAAAGAAAGGGTGAGTTAAGGGAGGTTGGATAAGGTGCAACACAAACCGAATCTACACCAATGCATTAAGGAGAGGGTGGAAAAATACAACATAGACCATAAGATAATCATTATCCATTCTTGTATAAACACGTCCACACCCAAATGTTGAAATAACCATAAAATATGTGTAAAACACCCGATTCACAAAGAGAGGTAAGACAATGCACTAAAATTCTGCAGAGGTTTGAACAACAACACAAAACACTATTTTTTTAATTTATAAAGTGGGTTGATGGGGCTTATTTCCATTACAAAGTGGGCCAAAATACCCCGAGAGGATTTCCGAAAAAAGCTGGGCATTAATCTCCACAAAATGCAAAGTCAAACCTACATACACATGCCTAGGTAAAACAAACAATACACATGAATAGGTAAAACATAATAAAGGTGTCTGATGAAGTTATTTCCCACACTTTGGGATGGAAAACAATCCTCAATACTACACATACGACCTTTTTTATTTTTTCTTCTTCACTTTATGCCACTTGGCAACGTTGGATGGAACAATTATCATAAGATCATTAGGGTTTCCTGGGACTTCCATATTGTCAGGAAAAGAATCTTGATCCGAATCTAATTTGTCAGATGTGTGTCCTCTTTTCATTCCTCCAACTATCTCAACATTCTCCCGATTTCCCATTTCTAAAACCTTCTGCTTATTTGTTGTTGTTTCTGTTGTCTTATGTTCAGTGCCCACCTTGAATGCCGATCGCAGAGACACCAAATCTGGATTCATAGAGCCCCAACCGCTAGAAGCGGTCGAACTAAGATTTTAGCACCATTTTTATTTAAAGGACAAGAAGCTTGCAGATGTCCTAGATTTTTGCAGGATCTGCATCTAAAGGCGGTATTTTCATAATCCAAAACCTGTGAATGCTGAATTTTTCCAAATTTTAACAAAGAAATGTTATAGTAGCCCTTTACTCAAATCAATTTCAACACAATGCGAGCATAAGTGCACAACCCTGAGTGAGTTCTATCCAAATCTTCTTTAATAAAATTGCCCAAGACATTACCAATATCATCTAGGGCATACCATAAATATAGAGGGAGGTTAGGAATCCTTACCCAAACTGACATTTTGGTAACCAAATGGGTATTCGGGTTAAATTCTAGAAATCATGGAGTCAAATACAATCCCGTGTTACCCCAAAACCAAGGTTCTTCGATAGGAAATGCTTTGATAATCATCCTTTTTCCTAAAATGCACAATAAAAAAACCCTTGGAATAGAGTTATATTTCACACTTGTTGGACCAGTTTTCAAATATCCACTGGTATAATGCGGTAGAAGAAGGCCGAGCCACCAAGTGACCAATCACAACATCCTAAACAAGTGTCGATAGTATTCCTCCACCTTGAGGTTTTTGATCTCTAAAGCTAGGATTTATTCTACCATATCGACCAGGTAAGCCTAGTTTCCTAAAGCATTACCATTGTAATTTCCTAGGATATCCTTAAATGATGTCCGTTTAGAGGGATGAGATGGACCCTAATTTCTAGTAGCATTGACCCCTACTTCTTGAGCGACTCTCTATTTTTCCTGTAGCCCTAGGAAAATCCACATCCTTGGATGGAATTATGTGTGGATGTAAATTAGGGTTTGAAAATCACTCCTTCTCCCTTTCCCGACCTCCTTGCAGTCCACTTGTTCATCCTTTTCTTCCCGGAACAATGGTGATTACTAAGTCCTCCATGAAGATCTGTTTTTGCCCCTATCGTGGAGCATTTTCCCTTTCCTGCCCCGATTTTGATTTCTCCTTTCTTCGCAAATTTCGTGGTTTTGTTGCCATCGCATCCCCCGTCACTTCCACGAAACATAATTTTATTGCTCCTTAAAAGTATACACAATACATTGCATGTGGGGAGAGGCATGAAGCCATTACAAGGATTTGGAAGGAAGGCTTGAAGCCCCAAGAAGAATGGGGTGTATGGGAGGAGAAAATGACTAACCACTTGCTTGTGTAACCCCTTTACATATTTGTAGAATAATTCTTGAAGGGAGGAGAGAGAGAAAATAAATCCTAAAATTTCTCCAAGACCCATATAAATTCATTGTTTAATCTACCATAGGTGGTTGAATATTTGCAAAATATTTGCTTCATTAATGGTATTTCCTTGTGTATGAAGGAACCTGCTCTGGTTTCTCTTGGGAGTTGTTCCTAGCTTCATCATGACCTATTCTTCCACCTACCTCATTTATGGCCTTCACCTACTGCTCACTATTTTCCATTTTCAGAGGTTTAGAACCTCAAAAATCTGAATTCCAATGGTGTCATACTTTGTATAACCTGAAATTAGCTTTCCATTGACTGTAATTTTGTGAAAAATGGTGGAGTATGGAAGAAGTTGTAGTCATTTTTGCACAAGTTGCTTGATTTGGTTTCACCTTTCTCCTCCCCTCTAAAAATTGGTTTGACCATCGCCATTGGGTTCTCCTCCAAAATTCTCTCCAATGATTATAATTTTGCTAAATTTAGTTAAAAATTACGAAGATATCATAGTTTGAAGTTTGAACATGGTTTAGGGTTTTCTTCACCGCATCGAGCTACATCTCCCACATACTTGAGTTGGTTCTCCTTAACATTGAGCTCTGCTTCATTAAATGCAATACAATGCCTTAACATCAAATTTCCATTTACCTACCAACTCAACACATTTATTGGTCAAACAAACCTTGCCACCTATGCCTTAGCTTGTCACTCAAAGCGGCTCGGTCCCCTATCGGATGGCTCAATGGTCTTTGAATTTGGCTGGTGGGAATGTAATGGTTCGGGGTTTTAGGCTCAAGCACTTCGGGTTTCTCACCATGCCCACTTCAGGCTTCTCACACTCCAACCTTTGAATGACACGACCCCCAAGTCTGAAATTTTTGGACTTCGGGGTCTTTCCTTTTCGAAACCCTTCGTTGAGCCACTTCGGGATTCTCACCGTGCTTAAAGAGCCTGAAACCACTCCTTCATTGATCCCGAAAGGGGTTTGACCCGCGAACTCACCTCGGACCCCGAATGGCTCGCCATGTCAATCCCCATTTTGGGATTTTGTTTTTGGACTTTCATCACCAATTGCTTGAGGTTAGCTCACTCGTCGAGTCCGAAATGCCACTTGTTGCATCCTGAACTTTCCTTCACGTCCTTCACTAAGCCATCATCTTGCTAAGATCTATTTGGGGCCTCATCACATCACCTCCCATAATGCACCATTGGGCCAAGCTCGAGGAGCTCGGCCCTCACTCGACATGAACCCCGCTTTCACTTATTGGGTTTCTTACTTACTCGACTAAGCTCACGACCAACTTGATGAATTCTATGTTTATGACTTGATGACCCGATATGGCCATAATCGACCTCCCGAGCTCTGGTTCATCTTCGATCTTCACCAAAACCTCCAAAGTCTAAGCTTTTTCTTTGGAAATGTGCCACTTCCTTTCACCAAATGCATCCGATTCTCACCCCTCTCGTGCATCACCCCTAATGCATTTGATTTAGCCGAGCTTGGAGAGCTCGGACTTTATCTTTAGGATCTTGACAACCCCTCCAACTTTGGCCTTGGTTCAAGTAAATCTCCCTATGAGTAATCTAATTCACCCAGCCGACTTATGATACGAGCTCCATGTTTCATTGGCTCATCGAGCCTCAAAAATTCTTCCACCGCGTGTCATGCTATGAATGGGCTCCTTATTAGCTCGATCCAACCACTCGTTGCACCTATGCCGAGCCATTAACACAACCAACTCACTTTGAGTAGCTCACCGAGCTCTCCTGAGCTCGACCCCCTTACAAGCTCCCATAGGGAATTTTACCATATTTTCACATTTTTGAGGGGATTTCTACGAATTTCTTGGTCGAGGAAGGGAAAATGAGTGTCTAGGAATTTGAAACATCATGTTTTTCACCTTGCCACGGCCATTTTTGGGACCGGAGGCTTTTTTTTCCTTGTAATGGAAATGTGAGTTCGAATGATCATGAATGGCCAAATCTAGCTCAAATGTTTCCCGAATTCCCGTACATGCTTCTTAGGCCATGAAATTTCTCGTGAATCCTTGAGTTGTATGTGTGAGCTCTTTCCCAGGTCTGCAGGCTCAGGTTACTCTCCTGCTTTGTCCAATTTAGCTCGAGGGTAAAATTTGATAATGATTCCCTCTTGATAAACCTTTCATGACATAATAATCATCAAAATCATATATAAGCAAGTCAATCATACCTCATTTAGGGTCTTGGCACTTTCAAGATCTCCTCATGTAAAAGAAAGCACAAAAGGAACTCCAAGCTCCAAAAATACAAAATAATTCATGCACATCCATTATGATAGCACTCTATATGGTTCTCAAGTCACTTACCAAGTCCAAGAGTCTCCATCTTCTCTCCACAAGCAAGCAAAGTGACCCTTCCCAAGTATTTGAGCAAGTGTGAAACTCAAACAAGGTATTGTCAAAGAATGTTTTGTCAAATTTTGATTACACTATAGTATATATCACATGATAGGAGAATAACATGTGGTTTGATCCCTCTTTAGAGTAGTGACAACTTCAACGGTACAAATGGATGCCCATAACCCACCTTTGTTTTATAATAACTCTATCTTGCACTATGAGGGTTTGACGGTTTGATCAAAGTTATAGAGCCATTCTAAATGAGAGAAAAATATTGACACAAACTGACATTCATTTCTAAATAGGCAAGGAACATAGAAAGTTGTAGATCCAAAATCTAAACAAGTACAAGACTATATAG
Organism: Taxus wallichiana var. yunnanensis; assembly: GCA_018340775.1. Lineage (NCBI taxonomy): Eukaryota > Viridiplantae > Streptophyta > Pinopsida > Cupressales > Taxaceae > Taxus > Taxus wallichiana. The sequence goes on from CM031236.1 coordinate 174,147,761, forward strand.
AAGGGTCAAGACCAAAAATATGGTTTCGACCTAGTTATGCGTTTTTGACCAGTGTACAATTTCGGTGTGACAATTTCAACAACAAAGCATTCTCAATCCAAGATCAACATGTTCTTGTACTCAAATCACTCAAAACCTCCTAGATCCATACAAAATCAGCTAAGTGCAATCCCACCTTTGTGTTTTGATAGTTCCTAGACCGATAATCACATTTTAAAGTGTTATTTTGATTTGGGAAATTAATTTTGGAATTTAATTAAATAAGAGTAACCTCCTAATGTATGTTAACTAGAAACACATTAAAATATTATAAGGGAATGAAATAGGAAACTAACAAAAATTGAAATCATTTGGTGAACCCAGCAGATTGTATTCTTAACCTAATCTACGATCTTTCCAAGTTTAATAGGTTAGGCTTGCTGATTTTAAAACCCTAGTTTTGTCTTAGAGTAGCAAAGTGTTTGGTTTATGTGTAATTTTTATTATGTGTGATGATGGATTATTTTTAGGATTTTCGAGGCATAGTGGTTACTATTACTTTAACCAGGTCCATAACAGTTATGAGGATGTAAATCATGTTACTCAATTTTCACACCTCGTCAGGGATGACGCCTTCGTCGATACTAATTTAGATCCTGCTTGTCAACCATTCACTGATCATCCTCATCATTTTTGAACTTCACCTCTTACCACTACTCCTCGAAATACCTTTTGGATGACCCCACTCATTTCCTACCTCTTGTCACTCATGAAGACCCTAAGGATGGTATTACAGGTTGTAGTAGTGACCACGAGCCCAATGCTACAACTAACCTAGACTCTAGTGATGATGTTAATGTTTCTAGTGCACATATCAAGATTTTCCTTCTACATATACATTGATTGACCACCCAATCATGATCCTAGGTATACTAATGTTCCTATGGAAGCTTTTAATGGTAAATTTCAACCTTTAAATGAACCCATAGGTTCTCATGTTATACCCACTCAAGAGGTGATTTCCCTTATGCATGTTATAGGAGATCTTCAATGCAAGGTTCATACTTTGAGTTTATAAAGGAAGGACTGTTATGCTAGTGTTGATTCTAATGTTATTCATGGAAATCCTATTCCACATGGCATATTTAAAATACCCTTCCCTAGATATTTTATCACATCTTCATTCCATTTGTTTGATGGCACTACTTAATCCATACTTACATCTTTAACAACATCTAGTGGTCATGTTATGACAATGATAAGATATTGCTTAAGGTTTTCTCTAGGAGTCGTATTGGTAATGCTCTCTCATGGTTTACTCATCTTCCTAATGGATCTTTAATTAATTTTGTAGAACTTGAGGATTCATTATTATCTCACTTTAGTTTTAGTAGAGGCCCTAAGGATACATATGAGTGTTTTCCTTCTTTGCATCAAGTTTGAACATGAATATGTTTCTAATTATATTTTACACTTTAAGGACAACATGCATTTTTTTGTCTATCAACCTAGTGATTTAGAAATGTAATTAATGTTTTCTAGGGGGATTGTACCATCCCTCAAATAAAAGTTACATTATGATACTTTTGATTCATTTTATGATCTTTGCGCACATGTATTTGATTTAGAAGAAGATATTATGCTAGCACATAAGCTCAAACCTTCAAATGTGAATGTTATAACCCTTTTTATCACACATGATCATAATAATAACAATGATAATCAAGTTAAGGTTTTACACTGGGGTAATACTTATTCACGACCTAATCCTTAGCCATGAGTATGAAAACCATCTCCTCCTAAGTGGAATCCCATATATTTTTATAAGGCTCGTGATAGGCCCCATGACATATTACTTACATTACTTAACAAAAGGATGATTCAACTACCATCTAATGATCATCTCCTCCTCATATGCTTGGATGTGAGCAAGGTCATCCATTTTGTAACTTTCATCATATTAATGGACATTATGACAATGATTGTTATGTATTAGATCATAAAATTAAGTTATTAGAAGATAAAGGTATAATCTCTTATGTGACACAACATGTAGATAGATCTATTTTACTTCCTCCATGATATAGATTTGTAAGTAGTGTTACACTTGATGAGCATGCTTCCACATCTAGTAATGTTTATCACAATGATATTCTTCCTACACATGAGAAATATAGAACCATTTATAAGTGGATCAAAAAAGAATGAGCGTTTGTCCCAAAATTTGCACTTGTGACTTCGACGGACCCTTCGGTCGTACCTGTCATTCGTCCCGTCAAGTTAAAACTTAAATACTCCACTTCTTAAGAAAAATAATGAAAAATTTGAGGCCTGAACCTCCATCATTTTTAGTTGTTGTTTTATCTCCTCATAGGGCTCTCTTAGCATACCTCTCATGCTCTCCTCCCTTGTTTTCCAATGACACACTCTATATATAGGTTCAACTTGACTATTGAGGGAGCGATTCTACTCTTGAACCTCACCTTGTACACACACACTAAGGAGAAAATATTGCTTCCCATCTATTTGTTGCGTCATTTCTATCTATTCCCCTCCATGGGGGCATTCTTGGATCACCCTTCCTTCTATTTGGATATTAGGGTTTCATCTATGCCCTCATGGAAGGCCTAAAACATAAAAAAAACAATCACATATTTGTAAAATTATAAAACCACGACCTATTTTCATAGCATAAATTGTTTGCACTTTACATTATATATGTTGTTTATGACTTTGGTTTGATAGATAACATTTCTTCTTTACACACATGTGTTCATGTGGTATAATGAGTATGATGTAGGATATACAAAAAGTGATACACGATGATAGGTGGCGGTTTTCATTTTACATATATTACTAACTTCGGTGGTATCTTCTTTCACATACTACATCTAAGTGCTATATTTCCATTATAGTTCATTTCTTTCCTCATTATTCTTGATTACACACACACACACACACACACACACATATATTGTGTATTTACTATCTTTCGAATAATAATACTAACACATATGTCTTGTGCAACACTTACAATTATTGCTAGCTTTTTCACATATCATATATCATATGATTTTCATCACATTTTGCTATGATTGTTTTCCATCCATGATTGCTAATTGTGTGTGTATGATTTCTTCCTACTATGATTATGGCCTAAGGGCCTTGATTGTCTTATGAAACCGTGTGTGTCCCATGTTTACAGACATTTTTACCTTTTTGTGTGACATTGCTTGACATTTTTGCACTTCTTTCTACATTGTATGCACTTTTTTTTTCTACTAACACATCATTTTATATTGTTGTTATTATTATTTTGTTGCATTAACACTATTCTTGTTATCATGCTTCTTGTTCTTTTTGCTATTATTTTGTGCCATGGTTTGTATAATACACACCCCTTTTGTAAGTGCGCTTTCTTCTTGGTGACCACTATATCAATCATTTTAGAGGTTATATACACATTCTCATACACTTAGCTATGGGTGTCCATAGTTTATTTTTAGACGCGTGCTCAACTTCTTCATCATCGTATATGCCTCAAAAGAGGGGGAAAGGATATGGGGTTTTATTCTACATTTCCAACACACACGAGACATCCTTCTAGGCACAAGCATATCCAGGGGTGGGAATAAGTGTCTCAAAATTAGGCCGAGGCAATTTTTTTATCAAAACATATAGATGGTCAAAACATACAACTTGGTCGGAATTTGTAAATGGTTATGACCCTACGATATAATTTTACCAAGAGGGAAATTTCTCCAGTTTGTCATCATTTTAAGATTTATTTGTAGACACCAAAAATCTACACCCCCTCTTTATAACTATCTCAAAATCATTCATTATCGAAACATGCCTCTCATGATACCCCACAACATTAGGTCACTCATAGATCCTGTTAATTAAATTGATTTAATAAGTTCATACCACCACATCCCTAGGCCTACTTAATTAATTAACTAATAAAATTAAAATTAGATATACCCTCACACCTCACCCTCACACCTCATCATACTAACTTGGAAACATCTTCTAGTTATAACTAGATAGTTTATAAATATTCTATTAAAAACATTTAACCGCCCCTAACTCATCCCTAACCACCTCTCTACACTTAACTAGTTATAACTAATTTTTTTCCAAAAAGTCCCCATCCTCATCCTAACTAATTTAATTCAATTCGAGTCTCTCCCACTTCACATCATAACCTCCTTCGAGATCATTCAAAAAAAAGTTTGAAATAGAAGGAAAATCACTTCTTTTGATCACCTAACTAAGATTTCCCGAAATTGCAGGAGATTTTCCCGATCGTCGGTGATCTATATAAGATTGTTTCCTGACCTCTTTTGGGGAGGGATTTTTGCATTTATAAGGTAAATTTTTCTCTTCTTGGACATTCCATAGTTTATTCATCCTCAACAAAGCTCCATTATCATTACGTTACTCCAAAATAGTCAATCCGGTCATCGTTTCATCCGTGGTAGTTTTCAAACCCTTTTCACTTGATCATTATCCAATTTGATCATTCACACAAGGTAATTGTGTTATTTTATCGATTTTTCACCATTGGTAGGTAACATTGTTCGTATCTTAAAATTCATGCCTTGTATGCTTTTAAATTCATCCAAAATCATTGTTTAATCAAGTTTTAATCTCTATTTTTGAAGTATGCTAATATTCACAGTAATTGCCTACTATTGGCCTGATCGCTGGCAATTTCTGCAATGTGTTTTTCTATTACACATTTCTTATAATCTTCCTAATAACTCTTATTTGTTTATGTTATTTTCTAACATGGTTATTTCAGATGGCCTTAGGAGGTAATAATTTCCCTGTTGCCAGCATTGACTCTTTTCCCACCATCCTTTGTACTGTGAGCAATACAATCTACTTCATGACTTAGAACTTTGTGCCATCCAGGCTGCACCCTTTGATCATATGGAAGCCATTTTTGCATCCACTCAACGCATCTACGAAGTCACGGAAGAGTTTTGGGCAGCGTACTATGAGGTTCATAGAATTCAAGAGGACCTCACGAGTTTGAGACAACTATGAAGCTGGTTTAGAAATACTAGAGGACTACCACACTTTGCATCGAGTTTGATACCAGCGATTATATCAATGTCCCTAACACCGAAATTACACTTGCACATCTCTATGATACTCAAGAAGAAGTGTTAGAATTCTTTGTAGAGGATTTCATTTCTGAACCCGAGTCTTATTTCACTGAGGAAGAGGATCTAGTTGGTTCTATGGGATCTTATTTCTCGAGAACTTGCATACTGAGATCAATAATTTGATCTTTGGTTTTAGGCTTATTATTATTTCTTATGTATGTATCCATCTAAATAACTGGCATCATCTGGTCATATTTTCCAACTTTATCACATTGTATTGCAACATTATTATCAATAAAAGCTTAATTGTTCCATAAGTAGGTTCATATCCGTTTAAAAGAAGTCTTTGGGATTTACGGGGACTCGATTTTGCTAGAACCAACCCTTTTGTTTTACTAACTCCATTATGTTTAAGTGTTTTGATTTGTAGGCTCACTTACGGAAACAAAGAAGCCTTGTTCATTTTCTTTATGGAGCATAAACACCATCATACACCCCACGGGTACCTTGGAAACCCCACCATGCGAGGTTGAGTTAGGCTGCTATCCCCTTGAGATATCAAACAAACCCGGGGTTAAAACCGTGCTCAACATTATCATCAAATTATAACATTCTTATGTGGTTTCATATTCAGATTGACTCAATTTGACATAGTTTAGGGGCATAAAGTGTTTCATTCTCTCCATCTCCACAATATATAGTTTCACTTCTTGTTTTGGACACATTGGGGGCATGAATATCCTTTCTCCACTCAGATTTTGACATGTAATCAATTTTATTCAACTTCCACTCAACAATACGACACATGGTAAGAGTATCTAAGCATTTATTTATCTTTTCTAATATGTGTATCAAGTTAAAAAATTGGGCTTATATTTTTCTATAGTGGTATGGTCTGTAGGTTTATGGAAGGCAACAAGGAAACTAAGTTCTTTGCGGGTAGGATTTCCTATCCTATTTTCAATTAATGCGAAGATATTAAAGTTGTTGAATGAATTTGATACACAGTCTTCCTCTTTGGAAGGGGTGTTTTGGATTCTATTTTTGGTTCTTATTTTCAAAATTCTTGTATTGGGTTTGTACACCTAGCACATCGACCTCCCCACGATATAATTGGGGGTGATCACCCCTAATTTTTAATCAAAGTTCAAAAAATTTCAGAATCTTCAAATCACAGAACAATAACACATTCTCTTCATAAGAGAAACATGTATTTCTTCCATATTTTACATCTCTTTTCACATTTCTTGTTACTCATTTATTTATAGTAATTTAATTTCATATTTTGAGTTAAAGTTTAGTTTACTATCTTAGGAATTGACTACACTTGGTGTTACAAGTTTCATTTTGAAGCATGCAAACACCAACATAATGGGATAATACAAAAAGGTTATTACGAGAAAAAAAAGTGTGTTTGCACACTCATGTATATTTTCCTTTAAACATGAAATTCTCATTTCATACTTAACGGGGAAATATTGACACTCAAATTTGACAATCTATCCTTTAAAATTTCTTGATGCAGAGCATATACTACTTTCAAAACACTCAAGCAAGTTAGTTAGTTCACAAATCCAAATACTTACTTTTGTGTTCATATAAAACTAACAATACTATGTAAATTGAAACTAACATCTAATAGCTTTAGAGAAAGAATAATTAAACAAGAACCATAAAGATAAGAGCTTATGGGAAACAAAATCCTTAAATGCATAAACAACTAAATGCTAAGTTCATTCCTACTCTTTAGATTGCTAACTAAACACGAACCTAGTTAGATCATATAGCAATCAAATTTGATTGTTTGTTTGCCTCAAGAATTGAGGATGGAATCTCACTAAGAAATGGCTAGAAGGCCATTTTTGGATCTTCCCATACTACTCAAATTTGAGTGAATGGATGCAAGATGAAGAAGCTAATCCAAATCAATGGAGAATGGTCAAGATCAAAATGCCTATAGTTTTCACTATTCAAATGAGGTGTGTGGTGTGATACCAAGGTGTTTTAAGGTTTAAGAAGAAAGGGAAGGAGCTTGGTCCTTTATATATATTGTCTGTTTGAGAAATATTTGTAACTTGGGTGCATGTGGGATAAGGGTAAAGCAAGATTAGGAATGCATAAGATTGCTTTAGAAAAGGTAAGCTTGATTTATAAGAGTTTAATTTTCCATTAGCAAATCATGGGAGTTGGGGGATGTTTTAATTAATTAGGCGTGATTAATTAAAAGGTAGATTTAAGCTTATAGAATCTGATTAGAGTAAAAATAGTATGATTTGAGGGATGTAAGAGAGGAATTTGATCCAATAAATGGTGATTTATTGATTTAGAGTAGTGAGCATAATTAATTAACCCAAGTAGAAGCAGACATTAATTAATGAAAGGTCGTTAATTGGCATCCGGGATGATTGGAAGGTTAACTAATTAATGAAAGGTTGTTAATGAATGGATATGAAGAGGAATGTTAGCTAATTAGAGGAAAAGTGTTAATTATTATGGAAATGATAGGAAAGACGATAATTAGTGCAATTTTAGTATTAAAACTGCATAATCAGATTTTAGGTATCTACATTTGCCCCTCTTTGGGGTGGTGTAAGCGACACCACTTCAAAGATAGTAGACAAGTACAAACAAATAAATTTTTTGAAGGGATAGAAGAAAAATTAGTAGAATGAAGGATGCCCCCTCGAGTGTCGATGGGGTGATGAAAGAGGTCGATCGACGCTCGAAAATATGAAGGAAATGGATTGAAGAAACAAGGATGGGGGGGGATAAAAGGTGATCCCTATTTCCCTAGGTGTTTTTGAAGAAAAAGTATGGTAGAAGAAAATGATAAGGAAGAAAAATGAAGTTGCAAGAGAATGGAAATAAATTTCATCCTCTGTTGTAAAAAAATTCATCATTTTGCTTAATGATCTACGTCATCGGCTCTTATTAAAATATACGCATACAAAAAAGTGTACCATAACATGAAAATCTATAATACTAACATTTGTTCATTGCTAAAAATGCTTAACTCCATGTAACATACATAATGCAATGCAATACGAGAAAGTAAACAAGCTAACCTGATAGGGAAACAAGTACAACACACATACTCAAACAAACAACGTTCAAGACAGTTGCACCAATGTTTTTTTCAAGCTTCAGTTCCTAAATGTTTGATTTAATGACAAGGGTTAAAAATGGTGCCCCAAGCAAGGATACATGTGAGGGGAATATACAGAGGACACATGGGTCCTATGAAAAAGCAATCGTGCACTATGAAATAGTACCAAGTAACTCGTTGTGCAAGGGAGTACAAACATAGTAAGAAAACCAACTTTTTTAATGGAGGTAGATCCAGATGATCCATGAGTTATTTGCAAGAACAAGTGAGGACCTAAAAAAGATTTTTCGTAGGACAAATTTTAATGTTTGAGGACAATACGTCCGATACAAGATTCAATTGCATGCATGATTCTTACCAATTTTTGAATTTTTGATTGTTTTACCAATGTTTTGTATTTTTGAATGTTGTACCAATGTTTTGGATTTTTTGAAAGTTTTCTGAAGTGATGTAAAAGAAAATGAATATGCAAAGATTCCCCCAACGAGAGATGAGAATGTACAAGGGAAAATCTTGCATGTATATACAAGAAGAAGATAAGTCGATCAAGGACAAGATGTATATGTTCAACATGATGATGAACTCAAACCAATGAAGTGCTAGGTAGGGAAAACATGCCCCTAGTGCAAGCTGGCCAAGAAACACATGATAAAAAAAAATTAGAAGATTGTTGTATTAAAACAAGGGACAAAGTTTCCTTAAAACATGGTAAAAAGGAAATTTTATACACATGGATGTTCTAAACAAAGAAGAAGAATAATGTGAATGCTATGGAAAATGTGGCTAGAAGATTGGCACTAAAAAGGTGATTAGCCAAAGGCATAAATTGTGAGACAAGATATAGACTATAGAAAGATTCTAAACAAGGTCCAAATAAAACTTGGTAACATACTAGTCCTGTTTGCTCATCGAGATCCAATGTGTGTAGGTGGAAATTAATTACCTCTCGAAGTGAATCTTTAATAGGAAGCAAGTGAGGAAAAACTAGCCAATGTGTAGGAATGATTTATTTTGATAGGTGATTTGTGAATGGAGGGTGGAAGGAGAGTCATACATTGCTCGCTACCAGCCAAGTGTCCATAGCCTCGATGGATATGTATCTCGAATCCAGTCACAACATTGCTTTCTTTGTCACCCGAGGCATCCATAGCCCCGATAGAGATACTGGAAATACCCCAAGAGAGAGTTATATTGATTTTCTTTTGATTTTTATGTTTTGATTTTTTTGCTTTCTAAAAATTTATTTCAGCTCTCTTGATTTGTTTTGATAAGGGGTTAAGAACCACATATGGCTTGATGGAAGGATGTGGAAGTGATTGTGATGACAACATTGGATAGTGTCAACAAATACACCCAAAATGTCTTCGCAACAAGTTTATTAGATGAAGATAGTGATAGGATCTCTAAGAGGTCAGTCGTTATTTAATTTACCAAGGTGATGAAAGACTAAGGTCAAACATATACTATAGAGATAAATTTCGCATAAGGAGTGCAAATAAACTAACCAAAATATCATCAAAGGGATGAACATGGTGGATGACTTGCAAAGGAATGGAAAGAAAGGGAAGAAAGAACATCCATGTGTATGCAATACCTGATTACAATGTTTGATCCTTGTACCTTTTCTTTTTTGGTAATGTTTTATTGTTTTCTCTTTTTTTTTTTTGTATTTTTATATTTTTTAAATTTTTATTAGATTTGATAGTTTTGCGAAGGGATAAATGTGAAGGGAGAAGATGAATGATTAGGAATTTGGTACCAATAATGTCACTCTACATGATAAGATCCAACAACAATGTTTGCGATTTATTTTATAAGGGAGACTAGGAGTTTTTTCTTATCAAGAGTGATATTATCTCCAATGTCGATGACCATGGTGAGATCATATTTAATAAATAACTGTGACTTATCTTGAAACATGGATTTTGTATGTGGGATCTTGAGTTCCCTATCCATAGGTTTCAACACTTTGCACCATACTTGATGGTTGCGTTGGTGTGCATTCTTGAATCACGTTTGATTTTTAACTTTATGGTTGTTTGATTTGTTAGGAGCTTTGGAGATCTTCAAATTTTTGATCTTAGCTTGATGAAGAAATTGTTTGGGTTTCATATAAGCTAATGTGTGAATTTTTTGATCTCAATAAGTGGGAGAAGAAAGAGGGGGTTTAGGATTGATGATAGGAATGTGAGAAATGATGGTGGGATTTCCCCAGTCATTGATAAAAGGATAATATGATGGAAGAAGAGGGCATGATCCTAAAATTGAAGAGGATGGACTACCGGGAGGTGAGATACGACAAAATGAAGGACTACTAGGATGTTTCCCAAGGATGGAAGAGAATGGGATACCTAGTGGTGAGCCATAGATAAAAGATGAAAGGATACTATGATGTGACCCAAGTATAGAAGATGATGGGCTACCAGGAGGTGTCCCATAGATGGAAGATGAAGGGATACCATGAGGTGTACCATAAATAGAAGATGGATGGCTACTTAGGACATGGTCCAAGAATAGATGATATTGGGATACCCGGAGATGAGCCACAAATAGAAGATGGAAGGTTATTACGAGGTGACCCACACATAGAAGAAGATGATGGGATACCAAGAGGTGAGATACAAAAAAATATGAAGGGCTACTAGTATGTTGGCCAAGGATGGAAGGGAATGGGCTATCGGGAGGTGAGTCATAGATAGAAGATGAAGGGCTACTAGGATTTGGACCAAGTATAGAAGATGATGGGCTATCGGAGGTGTACCATAGATAGAAGATGAGGGGTTCCTAGAACATGGCCCAAGTATAGAATATGATGGGCTACTAGGAGGTGTCCCATAGATGGAAGATGAAAGACTACCTGGAGGTGTCCCATAAATAGAAGATGGATGGATAATAGGATGTGGTCCAAAAACAGATGATAATGGGCTATCTAGAGGTGACCCACAAATAGAAGATGAAGGGCTACTAGGAGGTGGCCCACACATAGAAGAAGATGATTGGATACTAGGAGGTGACCCAGGGTGAGATTGTGATTGAGAAATTGTGATATGTAAAGAATGATGGGGTGATGAAAAGATAGGCCAAGGATAAATGATATACCCAAGAGTTTCTCTATGTAATGGGGATGGTGAAAATGGAAGAACAAGAGGAGGATCAAGTTTGATGATCTTAGGATCTTCCGCTATATTCTGATAAAAGGAATCAACATCTTCCCCCAATACGTGAACACATTTATGTGAAAATATAATACTTGATCATAATCCTCTAGAGGAATGCCATTGTGCAACCCCATGAATTATTTGATTGCTTATTCATTATGAAAGAAATCTATTCATATGGGTCATTGTTATTTGATCATAATAGGTTGATTGGAAGAAAGAGGTCTAATAGGTGTGGAAGATTTAGAAGATGATTGATAGAAGAATATGACTCAAGAGATGAAGTAGATTTGGATTTAGATGTCTCGTAAGTGGAAGAAGATGGGGATTTAGAATGGGTTGGTATTGGTTTTCCTAGAAGATGGCATAGTGCGGAGTAGACAAATAGGATCATGTATCTAGTCAGAGGATTGCGATGTAGGGGTTGACTTGGATGATTGATTAGAGGAATTTTGAGTCACACATATCTTCAAAGGAGGAAGATGTCATTGAGGTGGTTGATAAAGGGGGTCATGTGAATTAAGGGAAGACCATGACTCAAGAGTTGAATTATAAGTTTGATTAGAGGAACTTGGATTCACACACAGATATTCAATGGAGGAAGAAACAGTTGAGGTGACTTATAAAGGGGGTCCTACAAAGAAAGGGAGGACTGTGACTCGGGAGTTGAAATAGATGAATGATGGGGATAATTTATGGTGAAACGAATCCCTAGAGAGAGAAAATGTTGTTTAGGAGATTGATTATTCCCTAGAAGAAATTTGATTAGATGAGGCTTAGAAGACTTAGGGAATCCGAAGATAGTTTGGATTAGAATCATCAGAAGATTGAGAGGAATCAGAAGAATAGTTTGGATTAGAATCGGGAGATTGAGAGGAATCAGAAGAATAGTTTGGATTAGAATCATCAAAATCATACCACCGACTATGAGATGAAGGTGGGGAAAGGGGTAACCAAATGGGTTCTCTAATGTGAAGAACCAATCAAGGTTAGTTATGATGGGTGTATTTTGATGTGAATGCCTAAACCTAGGTTCTTTATTATCGTAAGTGTGAGGAACCATGTGATAGTTAGTCATTGTTGGCATCATTGGGTCTAAATGCCTAGACCTAGATAGTGTGATTGAACTCCTTCAAATCGAAAGAATTTCCATGTCAATTCGCAACATAACAAATGAACAAACTATAAATTTTGTAAACAAATAGGGGATGCTTGTGTGATTTTTCGAAGGGAATCTAAGGAAAACATACATCGCGATGACATAATTTTGACAATCTAACAAGATTTGGACAACAAGTTGCAAGTGTAAATGTCAAAATGAAGAACCAAGGGATCAAAGGATCAAAATGATTGTCCTTAGAAAAACATGTCTACAAGATGAATGATCAAAAGGAATAATCATACAAGTTTTACAAACCAATCTAATCTACAAGGAAATACTCCCTATGAAAATGTGTCTCAATGGTAGTTTGATGCAAGATCATAAACACAATGTCAACACTTAAGTCAAGTTTAAAATAAATAAGGCGTAAGTATTAACAAGGGTTAAAGTGACTTCCGATTCATAGTATACTATAACCAGTCTAGATACAAACAAGGCCTAGATCCTAAAAAGTGGAAGTTATAAGTGCGAGCAATGCAACAATACTGCTTAGATACGTTAATCTAGCTTTGTAGAAAAGAAAGATATTAGTATAAAAATAATATTGATACGATGCGAACAATGTAACAACAACACTTTTCAAGGTTGAGGAAATGTTTGGAAGGAAAAAAGGTTAAAGTATACCAAGGAGTTGTTAAGGTGTGAGTAGCGTAATGGTACAATCTAAAAACTTAAATCAAGTTTATGAGAAACAAGATGTAAGTATCAAAATTGTATCGAGGCGATGCAAGTAACGTAACACATCAAGGGAAGATCAATGATGAAGCAAGCCTAACTATGATGAAACGTCTTGTGGGTATCAAGACAAGGCTACTCAAGATTTGAGGATGTACCAACACACTTTCAACGCTTACTATCACAGTCGTAATAAGGAAGGATGTAAGCGGGTGCAAAAGTGGTGGACACAATCTTGAGTAACACTTTGTATGTATGATTTCTTTTGTCCCAAAAGGAAACAAGAAAACAAAGGAGTAGACCAAGTGGTGATGAAAAATACTTGGCATGCAGAGTTTCACCTTGTCTTAGGACAAGTGAAAAACTAAGACAAAGTAACACTTCACAAATTTTCGTGATGAATAACACTAGGCTCAAACTTTAATGGACTCTCCCTTGTTTGAATAACAAGGTTTTGACTCTGAAAAAGTTCTTGCTTCGTGAGAGATCTTTGAAACACGATTGGTTTTGGTAAAGTTGGCTCCTGTGCAAAATGGTTTCCTAGGCTTTTGTCCACAACACTCACCAATTCCTACCTAAGAGAGGTACACACATCTAGAATTGCTTCTAGAGAGGTGGACCATAACCCCACAATCAAATTAATGAATGAGGCCTCATACGGGTAGCTTGAAGCTTATCTCACAAGGGTTTCAACTAGTCAAGTAGGTAAGCGAAGTACTTCCCATTTTGTCCACCAGCTCCCTCAAGGTGTGGACTACTTTGGGGTTCTGGGGTAATCCTCATAATGATTTTTATGGCTTATGCCAAGGCACTTCCCCTAGTTTAAAGTGGATGATCTATAGCTCTTAACTAAACCTACAAATATAATGTTGTGAATAGTGGTGTTTTTTTAATCTTTTGGCTTAGTTTGGTTTTACACACCGTTTTAACTGACTCAAACAAACTATATTAGTATTGGTTTAGATCTTGATTCTTTGACAAGTGAGTATTGGTCCTGCAAGAAAAGGTTAATAGTTTTCCATAAGATCAAAACATCATGAAAGAGGATTAAATGTTGTTTTTGATTCTCAAGATTGTCCTAAGACGTAAGAGAAGAGCATACACAACAAGTAACCCAACTATATTGAAAATGGAAAATCTTGTAAATCAAAGGACTAGGAAACTCGTTTTAACCAATTGTTGTTCATTCCCTTAACCATGAATTTAATGAAGTGTTTGTAAATGCAAGAAGGCTTAGAGTTGTTTCTGATTCCCAAGATCACCTAAAAGGTGTGAGGGAAGAGCATACGCAACTCTATCCTAAGATATGAAAGCATGACATTCATTAAAAACCTTTGAACAAGTTAGCAAAAGATGACCCAAAACACCCTATAAAAAAGTCAACATCAAAACACATAAAATGTTAGAAATATCCAAGATTAAATATAAAAACCTAAAAATAGATCCTATATTTAAACATAGAACACCAATGTAGGCCTTGAGGCGTAGTGTGACCCTAACAATAGAAACCTACCCGTAATGACATATACGTGCCCAAAAACACAACAACACAGGTTTGATAGAAAAAAATGGTAGCGAGATAGACACACACCCAAAGGTGTGGTGAGAGAGACGTATGCATGCCCTAGGTAATCGTGTAGCGCATGAGAGGGTGTGCACCGGCGCAAGACCGATGTAAATCACAAGAAGAATAGAAGTAGCACGCCCTAGTAGCACCAACACAACTAGAGTGATGTACATGGCCTGCGGAACAAGTAGCGGTAACACCTTGCGAGGGATGCAATAACGTACCCCATAAATGCACTAACATAGGAAAGGGTGTGTCTTGCACGAGTCGATGCATAGACATAGACCGAAAAAATATTTTTGCGTATACAAGGCAATAACGCATGGTAGGGTGCGCCTTGGCATGATTTTATCGTGTGATGTCATGAACACGTACTTCAGCCAAAAAAAAACTCAAAAGGTCAAATTTTGTCATCTTAGCCCAAAATTAACATCAACCCATCCCCTTTAAACCTACAAAGAGACTTAACACATGTAAAGTTAAAAAAATACATCAAGGAATGCAAGTTATTTAACATGTGTATAATAAGGGTTAGCCAAAATTAAGACAAAAATAACAAGACTTGAAATCGAATGCAAAGGACTAAGGATCCGTCCTACCAGGCATGCCAAATATGTTCATGTAAAACTAACTATGCTATGTGAATTGAAACTAATGTCTAATAACTTCAAAGCAAAATTAATTAAACAAGAACAATCAAGATAAGAGCTTATGGGAAACAAAATTCTTCAATATATAAACAACTAAATGCTAAGTTCATTCCTACTCTTTAGATTGCTAACTAAAAATGAACCTAGTTAGATCATATAACAATCAAAGTTGATCGTTTGTTTGCCTCGAGAATTGAGGATGGAATCTTACCAAGAAATGGCTACTGAGGCCATTTTTATATCTTCCCATATTACTTAAATTTGAATGAATGGATGCAAGATGAAGAAGATTAATCCAAATCAATGGAGAATGATCAAGAAAATGCCTATAGTTTTCACTAATGTAAATGAGGTGTGTGGTGTGATACCAAAGTGTTTTAAGATGTAAGAAGAAAGGGAAGGAGCTTGGTCCTTTATATAGATTGAATGTTTGAGAAAGCTTTGCAACTTGGTGCATGTGGGATAAGGGTAAAACAAGATTAGGAATGGATAAGGTTGCTTTAGAAAAGGTAACCTTGATTTAGAAGAGTTTAATTTTCCATTAGCAACTCATGGGAGTTGGGGATGTTTTAATTAATCGGTGTGATTAATTAATAGGTAGATGTAAGCTTATAGAAGATGATTAGAGGAAAATTAGTATGATTTGAGGGATGTAAGAGAAAATTTGATCCAATAAATGGTGATTTATTGATTTAGAGTAGTGAGTGTAATTAATTAATAATAATTAATTAACCCAAGTAGAAGTGGACATTAATTAATGAAATTTCGTTAATCGACATCCGAGAATGATAGGAAGGTTAATTAATTAACAAAAGGTTTTTAATTAATGAATATGAAGAGGAATGTTAGCTAATTAGTAGAAAAGTGCTAATTATTATGGAAATGACGGGAAAGAGGATAATTAGTGCAATTTTAGTATTAAAACTATGTAAGCAGATTTTAGGTGTCTACAACTTTAACTCTGCAATATGCTTGATTTTTACAACTCACGATACATGCTAAAACTTACAAATTTTGCTTCAAATGACCAAATCTACTGATCATAACCTCTCAACATGCTCCCGAGTCTCTAACCATTATATTACATTTTAAAAATTGATTCAAATCACTAGCTTTAGTTGTTTTGACCATCTTTTTCAAAAACTCCCAAATAAGCTACTTGAGAAGGATGATGGTGGCGAGTTATGAGTTGGAGTATTATACATATAACCTAATTAAAAAAAAAAATTTGGACACCATTTTTTAATTCTTAGGTATGGAAAAATTATTTGGTTCAATTATGATAACAATGGTTACTTTCTTCACAAACCTCCTCTACAATTGCCCCACCTTACTAGTCCTGCCCTAAAAATGTATCAGTATAAAGTTTGATTATAAGGTTCATTATAACAAAAATAGTATTTCAAATACCCATTTGGAAGTTATAATAGGATACAAAATCGTACATGGTCTTACAATGGAAAATTTTGTTCAATTTCATTGATTTATAGTGCAAGATGGGTCTCTAAACAACATACACAAGACTTTGACCAAAATGATAATAAATTCTCCCGATTTTTGTAATGATTTAAGAATTATCCTTATGAATATTGTTTAGGGGTTAATGAAGATGATTTCTTGAGTATTTGAGCCTATAAGATGGTGATTAAAGCTTCGACCATAGAATCGTTACAAAACCCTAAGAGGGTTTCTTCTCTATCCCGACACAAATATTTCTTCACCAAACAAACTAAACACTATCTCAAACTTCCTAATCACCTCTAAATGTTTTGTGCTCACTAATGGAGTCTCTCTAATTCTATAGTGAAGTTCTTAAGGGTATTTAACTGTAGCAATGATGGGAAATTTGCTAACTCACCTGAACAAGGGTTCTTAACTGTAACAAATATACCTTCAACTTACATTAGAAATGTGACCTTTCATTGTCTCTTGAAGTTGCATTAGGTTTTGAACATGTGCTTAAACACTCCCAAAGAGCATGATCTTGATTTTAAAGTTGAATTGATTCATAGATTGACAAACCTTGAGTCAATTTCCCTCTCTTCTGATCTACTACAGGTATCTTAGGGTTCTAATAACCACCCACTATCATGTTAACATGATCCTTCATAAAATTTGATGCAAACCATTTTGGATATCCTTCACTAATTTATACTTATCCTCCCCGCTTGATAACATTCATGGAAATGTTAAAAAATATGATTTACAGTAATGAAGAATAGTTTCCAATTATGTCTTTTCTCTCTTTACAAGTTCTTGGAGCTCCAAAATTTTGTTCCTTCAATTGATCAATGCCAAAAAATAGTTACAAAGTGCCTCAAATACCTTATTTTCTCAAATTCCTTCCACATAACTGATCATCATGGTTCTATGATCAAGTCATATGAGGGGGCTACATAACAAGAAGGGTTTAAGTGACTATTTGAAGCTTATATGACCAATCTTACTTCAATAAGATCCCTAAAAACACACATAAAGCCAAATATGACCTTAAAACATGCTTAAGACACACTAATACCACTATAGAAGACAAGAAAGCCAAATTTGGCTCAAAGAGAAATTCAAAATTTCAAATATTCAAATTGGAGGGAAACCTCATAATTTGAAATCTTGACCTCTTTAGCTCAAAGTACAACATGAAATGCAAACTATGGACTCCTAAGACAACTTTAAGACCTACATAAGCCAAAATTATTTGTAACATCCCTACATTGGCCCTCGAATGATGCCCCTACATCAATTTTGGTTTTGACATTGCACACTTGCATGCACAAATACACCCTATACACTCTTTCTTAACATACCAAAGTAGCTTTTAAGTCACTTGTTTATATTTGTAAGGATTTTTTTATCAATTTATAAGGTTTAATTACACAAAAACATGCATAGAAACATCAATCCCTTGCTCCATGAAGTCAAAGTTAACTTCCCCCTTTTCAAAAATGTTGAATTTGGTTAATTTGTAAAAATCTACAACTCAACCCTAATGTACGGTTTTGGACTGACATATTGTGCACTAAAAATTTCAATTGCATCATCTTCATATGGAATAATGTTCCCTCTTAATTGATATTTTATGACATAATAACCATTGTAAGACTATATAAGCAAATCAATTATACCTCATTTAGGGTCCTGGCACTTTTAAGAGATCCTCATGTAAAATCAAGCATAAAAGGAACTCCAAGCTCCCAAAATTATGAAATAACTCATGCACATCCATTAGGGAAGTACTCTCTATAGGTATGATATCACCTACCAAGTCCAAGAGTATTTATCTCTCCACAAGAAAGCCAAGTGACCCTTCCCAAATATTTGAGCAAGTGCGAAACTAAAGCAAGGTATTGCCAAAGAATGTTTTATCAAATTTTGATTGCACTATGGTATGTATAAAATGATAGGAAAATGATGTGTGGTTTGATCCTCTTCATAGTAATGGTTACGTTGGTGGTGCACAAGGGTGCTAAAACCCACCTATTTTTGCGGGAAATTTATCTTGTACTTATGATGGTTTGATCGAGTTACATATCCATTTAGAAAGAGAATGAAGAAGATCGATACACAACATCAGTCATTTCTAGGCATGTGAGGCACATGAAAATTTGTAGAACCAGAATCCAAGTAAGTCTACGACCGTACAAAAGGTTTAAGACCATACAAATGATTTTGACATAGTTTTACACTTTTGACCTAAATACGATTCAAGTGCCGCTTTAAAAATGAAACACTCTTTGTCCAAGAGCAACCTTTTTATGTACTTATATCACTTAGAACCTCCTATATCCACACAAAATCAACTAAGTGTAATCTCTCCTTTGTGTTTTGATAGTTCCTAGATCAATGGTCACTTTGTAAAGCATTGTTGTGATTTAGGAAATTAATGTTGGACGCTAATTAAATCAGAGTAGCCTCTTTTTGCATCATTTCATCCCTTTTATGTATGTTAATTAGAAACAAATTTAAATTTTAAAAGGGCATGAGATAAGAAATTCACAAAAATTGAAATCACTTATGTACTTTTACATCCATTTGTTTAGTAGTTAAATTATGAAGAAAGACACATTAATACACCTTCCTTTCGTAAATGAGCCAACAACCTAAAATGATATGCAAACACATAGGAAAATTGTCCTCCATATGACGAATATCTAAATATCAAGGCATAAGAGTGGGGCCATAACCATGGAAGGGAAGCTATCATAATTTGTTGCTTTTTCTATACAACTATTTTCTTTGGCAATACAAAATCCTACAAGAATTCATCAATTATTGATTTTACCTTAACCACATTTCCCTTATTTTAGGCAGCCCATCACCTTGTAAAAATAAGACTATTTAACCTACATTCTTATCCATTTTACCACTACCACTCTTTTCTGCCAAGATTGTGCAAATTCCATGGTGATCACCACATTAAACCCATTCAACATATCAAAGAAAGTAACCCACCTTAATTTATGAAATATTTCAAATGGGTCATCTCTCAAAGCATTATGCATTATTGGCTCACTTTTCTTAGATCCAATTTTATTATAGGACACATAATGCTCTCTACATCTAATTGAAAAGCTACAATTTCACCCCTCTCATAGCCAAATGTTTGAATTAAAATTATAGTCTTCATGGCATACCTTTGTCTCATGTACAATATTTTATATAATTATCTCACCATTCCCCATCCTTTCCAAGAGAATTTTTCATTAATATGCCTAATAATAAAAATCGATTCAAACTTCTCACATGTGCCAAAAATCAACTTATCCTAAGCACAATTCCCAAAAATGAATAAAGAAATAATTATTCTCGGGGAGATGGAATGGGGGCTAGACATCCCCATATCATAGGAAGAATTTCCTATTGGTTGTAGAAAAAAATTAGACCACCTGTCTTTGACACCCCATCTTAATGACTTCCAAAGAATCTTCAACTAGTTTTTATAGCATTGATTTTCTCATATTATTATTACCTTTGGGGAAGAAAAAGGTATAACGATCATTACCACCTTGGTTTCAAATACATATAGATGAGGAATAATTTTCATATATTAATCCTTCTTTTGTGGTTTCAAAACCAAAAATCATCCCATTTATTATGACCATGTTCCAAAACCTTTTTAGAAATTCTCTGCAAGTCAAATAACTCTTTCTCCTCCAGGATTTGTTGAAAAGTACCTCTTATCTTATAATTAGATTCTAAATAACCATATGTATGGTCATTACAAGAGGATATAACTAAAGGTTATATGACCTCCAAGATCTTGAGTTGACTACATTTCAAATTTTCATGAAAACCACAGGCGGGCCAAGATTCAATATTATCCAACAAGGTTCTAGGAATACAAGTGGAATGCAACTTTTCACTTTTGTAGCCTTAAATTGCTTTTCCACTACTATAAATGTTAATATCTTTCTTTTCCAAACCCATTTGGTTCAAAATAACCTCCCATGGCTACCTTTTTTGAATAAAAATATGGAGTAAGGAGGAAATTTTTATGTCTCTAAACATTGGTGTCAATCCTTTCACTTGTCGAGAGATTACAAGTATTAAACAAGTCCTCATACTCAATTAGTTGAACAAGATCTTTCCCATCTATATTTAAAATTATGACTTGAGGGAATTGTCCCTTTTCTTCCAATTTAATCTACATTCACACAAAAGTAGCATCAATACCTATGGATATTCAATCAAGTTGACAAAAACCTCCCAAAGAATCACCAATATTTTGAAGTAACCCATTCTACCAACACTCCATGTGTAATGAATACAGTTTGATCTAGAAAACTTCCATTATACGAGACACTTCAAATTTCATGAAATTTGATTTCCAAGGTTGAACATGGATCTTTTCCCCCTCTTAGATTTCTATCCTACAAGAAGTGAAATTTTACCACAAACCATCCTTTAACTATATATTTTAGGTTAGGTATGTGAAACCCTTGCCAATTTCTTCAAGAAAAGATTCAAGGTAACTTCCTTTCTAAGATATTATTGGGAGTTTGCATAATATCGCCAAAGACTCTAGGTTCTTACATCCCTCTTTGACCAAATATTGAGGAATCACCACCCTTTTGACATGTGGGAAATTTATCAAATCATTTCCCTTAGGGGTAAATTCCAAATGCCTTTAAATCCCAACCATATACAAATAATCTTTTATCTCGGGGACTTCCCATAAATATCCACACATGTCTTTTGTTTTCTTCATATTTTCTTCAAAACAAGCTTTGATAAAGATAGAATCAACATAAGAAAAAGGATTTCCCAAATTGTGTTCAGCAACCAAATATTTAGTCAAATATCTTATTTTACCCTTTTTATCATATACTACACCAAAATATTCTAACCAATCTAAATAAGAAGCTATTAAAGTCCTCAAAACCTCAACTTGGATACCATAGGTCTAAAACCCTTTGGTATTATTATCTCTATTCTTTCTATAATTTTCCTTCCCTTAATCCACAACTGCTCATCCTTTTCATCAACATCTGCCATAGCTCAAAATTTTCCCTTCGTCCTTTTAGTTGGAGAAGAATGCCTATAAAAGGTTGTATTGTAATTGTAAAAGGGTTATGTCAATTCTTCTTCTTCTCATTCACACACCAATATTCTTGGGAACTATTTTATCTGTATATTATGTTGTTGTAACTTTGTGTACACATATTTTCCCTTATGAATACAATGTTTTCTCTACTATTGTGTTAATGATTCTCAATTACAAAATATGTTATTTTGTTTGTGGTTGAGTTGTTAATGTTGTTCCTTCTTCATAGTGTGATTGATGCCCAGTGATCAGACTTTGTGTTGGATATCAAGGTATGTGGACTTTGTGCCATATCAACATATTTTGAAGGAGATGAAGACTTTTTGCTTCCCATATTTCATGCTCATTGTATGCCTTTTTTCTAGATAGAGGAGTTCTCCTTTGTGTAGTATTTTGCTTGCAATCTGCACTTCTTTCTCTCATTCATCAAACCTTGTAGGGAAATCTTGGACAACCAAGAAGGATAGGTGTGTCCTTGATAGATAGATTTTCCAAACTTTGTGTCTCAAGTTTATCCATCTTTTCAAACACTTACATGGTTGTATTCTTTCCCTTCTCATTCCTCCTTACTCTCTGTATTTTTCCTTTCCCAAATTTTCCACCCTTTTGTGTTTTCGGTTAAAAGCACCAAAAATACAAAAATCACATCATACGAGGGAACTGCCCCTCTCACAAAGTAGAGGAAAATTCACCTGTCGAAAGGTGAATTTCCCTAACTGTTGTTGGTTTTTATGCACTTCCATTGGACATATTCGGTGATAAAAATCCAACCAACACAAAAAATTCTTCCTGTAACCGCAAAAAAATACTACATTAAAAAAATCAGCAGTTTACAATCACAAGCGGCTTCGAGGAATGGTAGAGAAAATAATATCTCATGTCCTCTCCCTCTATAATTTTATGGTGAAAAAATAATAAAATTGGAAATCACACAAATTGCTCTGAATAAGCAAGTATTGTTGTTGGGTTTTGACCACCTGGAACCTATTGTATTTTCCATTTTTCCATTTTTTCCTTTCCATGCAAATGAAACTCACGTGATTAATACGAGTGAGAAGACGCTAATTGCAGCACGAGAAGATATTATTTGAGTGAGAATAATTCGATCCATAAAATAGGTGTGTTACATGCTAGTATTTAATTCCCACTTTTTTCTTTCAAACTTTCCATTCACGTCTTACGTGAGAGGAGCCAAGATAGTTGTGTGTTAGCCAATGACCATGACAAGTTCTGTTATTTTTACACTTAGTTTTGGAATATTCAAATATCTACGATTTGCATGAAAATTTTCTAATAAATAGACATAAAACGATCTTTTTATTGCAATTAAATACTAAATAATGCTTGATGTACATTTTATTACTCTAAGAACACATTTGATATAAAATAGACACTAAATGATGTAAGCATTAATAAATGTATATATTTAAAATGTGCACACATAAATAAATTCAGTTTACATATTAAAAT
Organism: Taxus wallichiana var. yunnanensis; assembly: GCA_018340775.1. Classification (NCBI taxonomy): domain Eukaryota; kingdom Viridiplantae; phylum Streptophyta; class Pinopsida; order Cupressales; family Taxaceae; genus Taxus; species Taxus wallichiana. Next base: position 174,171,186 of record CM031236.1, read on the forward strand.
GAAAAGTGTACATATTTTTCATTACCACCAACATTTTTGTAAGTTTAAATCTATTTTCAAATTTAAAAAGGTCATGTCATTTATGAGCCAATACACTTTCATTCGCAGAATTAAAGGATTTTATTATCACTATAGGACAAAACTCAAGTCCAATACACTATTAAATAAAACATTTTCAAACAATATAGTCCACTTTCCCTCCTCTTTCCATCCCATCTACAAGCATTATGAAAACTTGTACAAAAAATACAAATTTGTAAGGCTCAAGAAACATTATGCATTTATTAAAAGGTGGAATTCAAACAAATATATCTTAATTGAAAATCAATTGTAGCCATTAGATTGAACATCTCATTACTCTCAATCCACACTTACCAATTTCAACCAATCACAAACAAGCACATGGATCAAGCACCAATAACACTTTATAAACTTCTATAAATTCATTTCATGGTCTAGCAAATTATATTTCACAAATTTTCCCAAAGACTTCATCATCGAACCAATATTGTGTGTAGTTCTTTGTTCTAGTAATTTTTAGAACATTGAATAATTTTAATCTTCCAATATTTTACATTCATATGAAACTACTTATGTTCATTTCTTGTTTGTATATGAAAATTCATATGGTTAGCTCATTTTTTTGTATATGAAACTAAATTAAAAAATAAAGACTTTTTGTTTGCATACAAATTATGTATGTTCTCTCTCACACATATACACACACAACAATATGATTTTTAATAGTAACTATCAGCAATATGATTATCATTATCTAGTTCAGTTTCATATACATGCACAAAATAAGTAGATTATATATATGTATGTATGTATGTATGTATGTATGTATGTATGTGTATGTATGTATGTATGTATGTATGTATGTACGGGCGTACGTACGTATGTGAATAGCTCAGTTTGAGTTTCATATACACATAGAAAATGAGAATAGTTATATACATATATAATTGATTTTCTTATTTTATGTTTGTATATGAATAAGAACTAGATAATGCATATCATGTTACCGGATTATTCATATTATAAATTCTTTACTTTTAATTGCTCATGTTTCTTTTTCACAGTTTGTTGTTGAGCACAACTATATATAAGATTCATATACAAACAAAATGAGAATAACTCAATTTCAATTTCATATACACATAGAAAATGAGAATAGAAATATACATATATAGCTAATCTTCTTATTTTATACTTGTATATGAATTTGAACTAGATAATGAATATCATGTTGCTAGAAATTACTCATTATTAAATTCTTTACTTTTAATTGCTCATGTTTTCTTTTTCACAGTTTGTTGTTGAGCACAACTATATATAAGATTCATATACAAACAAAATCAGAATATCTCAATTTCAATTTCATATACAAACATAAAATAAGAACATTAGTTATATATGTATATAACTATTCTCATTTTCTGTGTGTATATGAAACTCAAACTGAGCTATTCTCATACATACATACATACATACGTATGATGTGTGTGTGTGTGTGTGTGTGTGTGTGTGTGTGTGTGTGTGTGTGTGTGTGTGTGTGTGTGAGAGAGAGAGAGAGAGAGAGAGAGAGAGAGAGAGAGAGAGAGAGAGAGAGAGAGAGAGAGAGAGAGTAACTCGGTTTGAGTTTCAAATACACAGAAAATGAGAATAGTTATATACATATATAACTGATTTTCTTATTTTATGTTTGTTTATGAATAAGAACTAGATAATGCATATCATGTTACTTGACAGATTATTCATATTATAAATTCTTTACTTTTAATTGCTCATGTTTTCTTTTTCACAATTTGTTGTTGAGCACAACTATATATAAGATTCATATATAAACAAAATGAGAATAACTCAATTTCAATTTCATAGACACACAAAAATGAGAATATAAATATACATATATAGCTAATATTCTTATTTTATACTTGTATATGAAACTAAACTAGATAATGAATATCATGTTGCTAGAAATTACTCATGTTATTAAAGCTTTACTTTTAACTGTTCCATAGTTTTCTTTTTCCCGGTTTGTTGTTGAGCACAACATTTTCTTTTCATATTACTTTAGGTTACATTGATTATATTCCTTTCTTCTTGTATTTTTGTAGGTATTAATTGCTAACATGAGGAGAAAATGATCACTCAAGAGAGTTCACCCTTCTTGTGCCAAAATAAGGGGAGTTATATTTCCACCAAGTGAACCAAAAGAAGATGGGAATGCCAAAATGGTCCAAAATCGCAAGCTAAATTGTCCCAAGTCGTCGAGGACGGGCATCAATAAAAAAATCAAAATATGTGGAGACTAGGATGAGACAAACATGAAAAATTCCATTAAATAAGTTGAAGAAAATGGTTCCTCAACACATGGTTCTACAAAAATGTGGGGTATACCTCTGAGCACACTTACTTCATGGTTATTGGGTATAACCACTAAGAAAACAAAGGCCCCCCACCCCATAATTCTTACTAAAGAGGAAGAGCTTGAGTTGGTGCAATGGTGTTATGAAATGGCTGGTACGGGTCATGTGTTATGAATATCACAACTTATATGTGGCACAAATATGTGAATCTATGTCCACCCCATTCATAGATGGTATACCTAGAAATTCATGGTGGGCTGGTTTTAAAAAAAGACACCCATATTCAAGATTGAGGACAACAAAAGGCCTTGATAGAGATAGAGCAAAGTAAGTCTAAGGCCATCTATTGTTAATTATTTCTATATGAATTTTTCCTTTGTTTATAAAGATACCCCATATGAGCCAAGAAAAATATGGAATTCTGATGAAATTGGCTTACACGCAGGAATAAATTGTGGTATGAGAGTGTTTTCTAGAAGGGGAAGTAGAAGTGTACCATACATAATCCTAAAAAGTAGAGAATGTATTACATATTATGTTGTGTGAATGATGCTAAACAAAGCATCCCTAGTTTTTATCTTTTCAAAGGTAAGAAACAATTACAAAATTACATAGCAGGTTGTGAGCTTGGTGCTTTCATGACAACACAACCTCATGCATGGGTGAAAAAGAGTTATTCATGAAATGGTTGAATAATTTTGCAACATGTGTACCATGTGGTGTGTCTCCAACCAATAGGAATTTACTAATTTTTTATGGTCACGGTTCACATGTGGCTCTAGGAACAATTCAAGAGGCAAGGAGTTTGGGGATATATTTACTTACATTACCAGCACACACTTCTCACAAACTACAACCTTTAGATGTCAGTGTATTTGCTCCATTAAAAAGTTACTTCAAAGAGGAGAGACGTAAATGGATATTTGAGAAACATGGGATAGATGTCAACAGGTCGAATTAGCTACATTGGGGAGTAGGGATTTTCAAAAGGCTCTTTCACCTGAAAATATTAAAGCGGGGTTCAAGAAGACATGCATATGGCCTCTTAATCCAAATTATTTGGATGATGACATGGAACCTAGTGAACATTTGATACATCTAATAAAGATGAATCATGTGCAGCAGAAAACATGCTAAGGCTAGGTAGAGCTAATGTAGAGGTGACAAGCAATGAACAATGTGGTGAAGATGTTGAGATTATACTCAACACATAGGAAAGTAAAGAATGTGATTTTGAACAGATCGAACAAATTGCAAGTGAATATGTAGAAAAAAAAACAAATTAGCTTGGACAAAGTCAATTTGATGAGTCATTGACATTGCTACTCAAGTTAGCTATCTTGATTGGATAAAGGAAATTTCTCTTAATGTTGGTGTCAATTTGAACATCAACAATGAAAAATACACCCTATATGTTCCCTCACAACCATCACTACTTCATGAGTCAGATGTGGTCCACTACTTTATCAACACTATAGATGAGGAACAAGGTGATGTAGCAGAGTTGGAAGAAGCAGAGATTAGTACTAGAAAATTGAAATGAAACTTTTGAGGAAAACAGAGGGCAAAGTTCCATTCCTAAAATTTGGAAACTTCCAATGAAAAGGGTAAATGAGTCATCAAGGTCAAACTGTAATGATGGAATAATACTGAGTAGGGAATCTCAGCTCATCCCTATTTATTAATATATGGAGCTACTTGTGGAAAAAGAGAAAAAAAAGAAATAAATTGAATACTTGAAGCAAAGAAAAAGGTTACAAATGCAAGAGAAGAAGGTAGAGTGAATTGTAGGAAGGAAACGAAAGGAACAAAAGAGGATTGAAAAGGAAATTAGAAGGAAAGAAAAAGAGCACCATAAGTTGATGCAAAGGAAAGAAAAGGAGATGAAGAAGGAGCAAGAAAGGATCCAAAGAGACCAGGAAAGAAAGGAGAAATAGTTTGAGAAGGCAAGAAGGGAGTTGGGAAGGAAAAAGTACTCCATAAAATTTGTTTCCCGAAGAACACCCATTGTTAAGGGAATTATTTTCCATGCATTATCCCCAGTTGATGTCAATGCATAATGTTCAACTTGGGGTAAGTGGTCCTTCATGTTCCAATGCATTCAACTACACTTGTGTAGGAAGTCAACAATGGAACTCAACTACAAACATGTAGCATCAACTTCAAGTATAGTTGTGGATTCACCATCATTTTTTCTTGGTTTTTGGCAGCATGGGGCATAGATAGTTTAAGTTTTCTTGGAAGCTTTCTAGGGCTATTCAATTATTGAAAAGTAAATCTATTATTTTGATAATTGTTTGGTCCAAGTATTTTTTTAATCGTTGCAAGGCCATGGTTGTTTTTTATTTTTGTACTCGAATCTTGAAATACATACATAATATATGACCTGAATATACTTTTTGTATGTAAAACTATTTCAAAGATGTAATACAACATATAAGAAACCAAGAACACTTTCAAGGATTGTCACTTATGCAATGGGAGAAAGGGTTTTTGATATTGTTGTGCCGCTTTGTAGATAAGGACATCTAAGAAATCTCAACCCAAGATTATCAAGTCTCCAAAATTCATTCACGAAAATCCATAAAAGAGTGGGTAAAGAAAGAAGTATATGTGATTATTGATACTTTGTTAAAAAAATGAATAAAGAAAAAGTCACAAAGGACTCAAAGAAAATATGGATCATATTTTCACATTTATTCATTGAATAACTAAGCCTATTTCTTCATCCATTTCCTCCCTATAACTTCTATATTTAGAAAATACCTCAAAGACCAAGGGGATAGGCAATATGGATTGTGTCACTAAAGCATGCACTAAGACATTGATTGAATAGAGAAAAAGACTATTGAGGTTGCTATGCTAAAAAATTCACAGATTGAAAATGAACTTGATGTAATAAAGGCTACAAAAGATCAATTCAAGACAAAAGTTAATTTATGGAAGCAAGACTAACCAAAAATGGAATCCTTGTTACAGTTGGATTTAGATCTCCTTGTTGGAAAAAATGGAATGAGAGGGGGTGAATCAGTCCTAAAATTTATCATTCCATTAACCATTTATAATAGCAACCATTCACATTTAACCATTCACATTCATTTAACCATTACTTGTTTAGTGTGCACAATACATCAAAACAACCATAACACATGAGAAGAGGCACATAGACACAAGATATAAGTGAGAAACCCTCATGGGGAATAAAATCCACTGAAACACTTCTTATATTACACAAATTAAATTGATTTAGTTAAGCACCAACTTCACAAGGAGCACCATCCCTAGTTTAGTAGAGCACCAACCCCTAATTTAGTAAAGCACCAACTCCACAAGAATGCTACAACCCCCTAAATATGACCAAGCACCAACTCAGCCACCTGAAGATATCTGATCTTTGATTTTTCTTCTGCCATAATTGATGGAGATCACAATTTCAGCTCACAAACCATAGCTCACGCAATAGGTCTTCAATATCTCATAATCTTGTTCTTTCTTCACTTGTCAAGGCTCTAAAAACATGCACACGTGATATTTAATCTTCCTTAGCCTATCATGTTATTCCACAACCTTCAAATATTTCTCTCATACCTTAAAAAAATCTCCTCTAGGCAACACTTCTTCCCTCCAAGAGCACTAGTTCAAAAATGAACCAAACAAGCACTTAAATATGTTTTTCTTCCTTCCAACCCAAAGGAGGTCGGTCCCTCATGATAATTTTGACCCATACATCTCTATAAAATTCATGTACATTCATTACAATAGTTACATAAGACCCAAATAGGTCGTCCTAGCTAAAAACCTCATTACATGTGCCAAAAATGGCTCAAAACCCCATGGACACATTCTTAAAAATGCCCTTACATCAAATAAATACATAGTCATGACCCAAAACCCCTTAAATATGATTAAAATATCATTTTACATTCATACATGGTTGTACATTTGATCAACCAATCAAATTATTTCATTTATTGGGCCCAATTCACTTTGTAAATCTCAAAACAGATTGTTTCCTACACCCTTCAACACCTTGGAAATTTCATAAGGGTACCAAATCACTTCAATAAGACCAAACCATGCCATGTGACAACTCAATGGAAATGGAAGAACCTGTATAACACTTCTAAGAAAGTTATAATCCTTAAATCAACCTCCTTCTCAAACCACAACTACGTTTTCCTTCACCAAATCAACCTTCTAAAAACATTATTTCCCAAGGTTAGAAAACATTTCTATATACACTCAAGACCTAAAAATGGATTAATTAGATGCCAAATAAATCCCTCTTCACATTCATAGTGATATAAAACATCACCTAATCCATCTCATGCCTCAAACAACTCCAAACTTGCACCAAAACACATCTTTTCTTGAACTGCCAAAAGTCTTCTTGTCTAAAGAATGACCTGGAAACCCTATCAAATCACCTCATCATGAGGCAAAACTCATATTAATGGAAATATATCAGAATTATATTTTCAACACAACTTGAATCATCTTACTGAACCCTGCTATTTGAAACCCCAAAACTGCCCTTTGACTAGTCAACCTATGTAGAGCTCAAGATATAATCATTTTACTAAACCTATTATTTGAAACCCTAAACTTACCCTTTGACTAATCAACCTGTATGGACATAAAATTACCATGTACCTGCATGAAATTATCTGTAAACATTCATGGACATCAAGATCATCTCCCATAAATCATGCACCATCAATTTTTTATGCTACTCCTTTGACAACCTTATCATAAAACCTTCTCCTTCAAAAATTGCCTGTTTGAGTGGGGCCCACTCATCACCATGACCTCAACCATAAATTTATGGAAATATTATAGAGTAATCTATAAAATCCAATAATCACTTTTGATTAACCAATCAAAACTGGGTCACTATACCTCTCTTTCTGTAAATTGCTCATACTAGGGTTTAACTAGGGTTTTAAACCACTTTATCTTATTAACATTCGTTCATAAAAATGTGATGATAAAACAACCTCATTATTTTTATGAAAGCTTCATAACTGATCTTAAAATATATTCCTAAGATCTCAGGTCCCCATGCAAAGCATATAATTCACAATGAGCATCAGAAGGTCCAACTTTGCTTGAAAATCACACTACAACTTACCCAGTTTTGCCAAAACTTGCATAACTTCAAAAATATTTTACATACTGACCTAAAAATTGGCATGAAGAACCATGACAACATCTTATAACTTCTTATAGTCACCACACATATCTCATATATACCTGAAACTCTCCATCAACATCGAGTTACCTAAGCAAACTTACTTGTTTCTCACCCGTAGCTTCCCAAGGACCATGTAAACACATCAAACCACTAAATTCTGACCTAAAACTCACCATACACATCATGTGCAATATCACCATGCTGAAACCATGATCTAACCATAAATATTGGTCTAAATCTCACACCTCCACCTCATTCTGGATGCTCTAGGGCTATAAACATGTTTGGAATGAACTGACTCAACCAAGATCTGACCATGCTAACTCAATGCAAACTCATGTATACTCATGAAACATCATATGGACCATTTATGACCTCATGAAACACTCCAAACAGATTGGGAATACTCAAACCATAACTAGGAATACTCAACCATGCACTAAGACATTGTTGAACTCACCAAACCACACAACAATCATGTTTGACACACCGAAAACATCATATGAGGACTCATACATCACCAAGACACATTTTACCATCAATGGGGCTTAACATAAATGCAAACACAACCATATAATGGCTAACTATCTCCCCTTTGTCATTGATGGAAACAATCATTCGAAACATTAATGGCAACCAACAAGACAAACACCTACATGACCTCAACTCCGTGTTTCGATACTTCTCTCCTCCTTTTACATCTATGACATAGGCTACAATGACTCTATAACATGTAAAATGAAAACACACAATGGAAACAATGCACAAATTGACTTAATTGACACAAATTCTCCCCTAGGGCTGAGAACTCTCTTCTTTGACTCCTTTAGCAGCAAATGAAGATCATCTTGGACCTGTACAAAGCTCCCCCAACATGTGCACTTCTATTTTGTCTTCATGCATGATTTTCATCACTTTCTAGGTCTGTTTTAAGTTCAAGAACACAATATTTTTCTTCATCCTTTACATTTTCACTTTTGGGACCACTATCTCTAAGCAACATTCTCATTGCAAAAATGACAACATTTACAAGTGATCTACAATCCCAAATTCATCATGATACTCCTTGTTATTGCTCCCCTAGAATCATATTGCCAAACTATAACTAGAATGCAAAAACTTGTACTCTTACCTTGATTTAGTTGCCTTGAAGATTCTTAGGTTACTTACCACGCTTTCTTAAGCTCCTCACAAGTGTCTTGATCCTAGTATGCATTTTACTCTTACATACCTTTGTCATGCTTCTAATTTCACATTTAGCTTTGAATAGCCTCTCATCCTTCCTTGTAATTATAACATGATAAATATTGTCTCATAGGCCTTGGTACTCTCGGTTTCACTCTACATTCTTTAGTAATAGTACAAACCTTATGATCGAATCAACACATGATCCATGTCTACATCTTTAACAGACATCTCTATCCATTTTTCTTTCTCAATCGTACTCATGCCCTCTAGTACACAGTGAACATAATTTGATATAGTACAATAACATTTTAACCTTTGATATTCATAAATAACCCTTCTTGACTTCCTGTGACCGTCCCACAAAGTTTTGAACCTCAAAAACTTAGTCTCAAACCTATTACACTCATAAAATATTATTTGAAACCTACTTAATCATCTCGGAACATTTTGTTCTCCTACAAGGACTAAGATCACTTGAAATTCAGCTTGATTATGAATTTGACTCTTATAATCCATGATAACTTTGTCATTGACCTTCAAGTTTCTTAGAGCATCTTGGGAAACACACCAAGCTCCCCTTGAAATGCCAACTCAACCATATTTATACCTATAGCTACCTTTTTGAGATTCTCGGACCTTAAAAATAATATTGAAATCACCTTCTCTTCTTGTAGCTAAATGTATAACACGTGTATACCATTGGTTTAGGTAATCAAACTTCAAGGAAACAATGTTTTCATACCTTCTCTTGAGAATTCTTCATGACGAGACCTTTATCACACAAACTTCATAAATTATTTGAGACAAGTACTCCCAAACTTATCATATACACACCATCCACAGCATGATTCAACATACAAACCTTCAAGCCCATAGGTACACACTGTAGGTGGCAATTACACTCCTTGAAGAGCATTCAACAACCCAAATCACTTTTTAATTTTTCAAGTACTGTAGATCAACATTTCTTTCACCATTTCACTATTATAGCTCCACACTTCTTGAAACTCATTAGCTTCTTGACAAAAAGAACATCACACTTCTTGGAAATAGAGTACATTTGTGTAAAACACCAATCACATTTTTCATGAAGTATTCATGATATTTTAGGAGTAACACACATGGAAATATGCTCATGCATACTTAGTTCATGGCCTAAAACATTTTCTCAACAAGACATTTCCTAGTACACTTCCAAAAACAAATCAGACCTTTACTGAACGCTTTGTAAATGACCACAGCCTTCGACTCTTGAGACCCAAGATCATAGCTTGATGAGATAAGTACATATCCTTACAATTTTACCCTCATCCACAGATTATAGAGAATGCATTTGAGTTGTATACATACTTGTATCATCAATTTTCATGATGACACTTCTCTTGAGGCCTTAATTCCCTTTAAAGCATATGGAAAACATTGATAAACCTTCAAATACTTGTACTAATCCTGTAGATCATTTTTCTATGTAAAGACTGATGTATGTGCATCACTTTTACTAGGGTTACATCACTCAGTGAGACATATAGTAACATTAATCTTTCCTTCAAAAATTCAAAGCACTCTTTATACTCAAGACATGACATCTTGAACTTCTTGTTCCACTGATGACTGTAAACATGGCTTTGAGCCTGCAATGCACCTCTCATGACATAATTTGACCTATAGCTAGGAACTTAAAATACTTATCCATCTGGACTTCAATGTCCAACTCAGCAACTATTTGGACTCGTTCATGCCTTGTAAAATCAATATGAACTCACAGGATCTCTCCCAGAATATCTTTAAAAAATGAGCTCAAAAACACTATATCATTACTGTAGATTGCACATGAGCTAACACTTCATGCTATCATTCCAAATAAATTTTTTAGGCTGCCTTAGTCTTTAGACAACCATTTCACATGAATGTGGTGACCTCATAAATTTTAAGATCTTCCAAGAACCCTTACATTACTTCATTTTCAAACTATTTTTTCACATGCCTTGACTTGATGAGCTTCATAAAGCTTTAAGATGAATCATAGTAGTACAAATCCTTAATACTAATAATACTCAGAAATTGACTCACAAAGACACTGATATAGACCTATTTGACTTCAAATAACCATGAACTCATGATACAAACTAAGATACAAACTCAACCTAATGAAATTGACAAGCATTTTGACACTACTTGAGAAGAGAATATGACCTTAACCTTTAGGGGACACAACTTGACCTCTACCTATCTTTACACGGTTTGACATAAAATACATCTTGATGGATCATTCACACCTTGTTAGCATCATGATAGCTCATACTCATTTATTACAAAATACCAAAATAGAGATAGATAATGTATATGATTACTCATTTACTTCACATGACTGTAAACTTGCATCACTTGCATGTTTTGGCTTATGATTATACCATCCCAAATTTTCTTGAAGCCTCAAGAATAATGTGAACTCCTTATATTGTGACTCATATCATCATGGAATGAACTCAAATACTTACAAAAGCACCTAACCATTGTTTAAGCATTTTTCTAGGAGAAGCAATCTTATATTTTAGACCATAATAGAGATACACGACCTAGACAAACCCAGGTGAATTTCAAGAGCATGACATAGAACACATACTTTTACACCTTTATATATCCACCGATAACCATAGACATCTTAAGACAAGGAAAATATGACAAAATTAGACACCTAATAATGACAAGGACTCGAGATTCATGAATTGATCAAATGACATACCTTCATATGCTTTAAACTTTAGATGATGGCTCCATGAAGCTGAGTGGAGACACCCAAGACATCTACAATTTTCCTAGAGAGGTAAAATATCCATGTACTCATAGGGCCTAACATAAAGGTCTCTCATTAACCTCTTCAGCTACTCCACCTTCTCTTTTCTGTCATCTTCTACAAAGTCTTCTTGGGAAGACAACAACAACTTCTTAGGTTCAAAAGAGAAAACATACCCTTTTGAACAATAGGATCACTCTGATTAGAATCAACAACTTTGGAATAATTCTTAGTCTTTTTAGTTATTCTTTCACCTTCTCAGCTAGTATATAATCAACACCATCCTTCCTCTTGCAGTGCTAATTTTGACTCTACAATATCTTGCAATGTGAAGAAAACAAGAGCATTCTTACTTCTCGAGGTGTCATTCTTTTGCTTAAAATCCTTTTTATGAAAATACCTATTTATATGCCCAAATTGATTGCAACAATGGCACACAAATCCATGGTTCTTCTCATTTTTCCAAATCTGATTAGGAGACTCATGATGACATAATTTTGCAATATGACCCCTCTTGTGATAACTATAACATACAATATATCTTGACTGATATGAATGATCATGCCTACCATTGCTCCATGGAAATACATTCTTAACAAACCTTCTACAATCTCTAGCTCTATGACCAAAAGTATTACAAGAGTAACACACACCATTGAACTTACTTGTAGATTTCATTGCATTAGGATACTTGATAACCTTCTTAGGATATATAGAATTACTCATAACTTTGGTGGTATCACTAGGTTCAAATTTTTTCACTTCATGCTTCTCTGAATGTTCTTCTTTGTAGCCAAGACCAGATTTATCATTTATAGCTCTTTGGTTCACCAACATGTCATTTAGGGATTCCAAATTTTCTCTAACTTTTCATGGGTCTTCAACTTGTTGTTTTCTTAATCCAACTCTGATTTCAAGGATATCAACTCAGCTTCATACCTGTTGCAATCTTCTTCTTTGACCTTTAGGGTTTTAGTCAAACTTTCCATTTAAGATTTTAAATCCTTGATGGCTTGATCATGTTATTCCTCCATTATTTTGATATGATATTAATATCCCTCAATACATGAATGATAAAATTCATTCTTCATCCTCAATTTTGTTACAAGATTTGAAGACTTACCCATTTCTTGTGCTTCAAAGGATCTCCTTCAAGTTACTAAACTTGCTTCACAAGGACCTGCTATGATACCAATTGTTGGAAGAACAATGGACTGAGAGGGGGTGAATCATTCCTACAAATTTATCATTCCATTAACCATTTATAATAGCAAGCATTAAAATTTAACCATTCATGTTCATTCAAACATAACTTGCTTAATGTGCACAAAACATTAAAACAACCATAACACATGAGAAGAGGCACATAGACACAAGATATAAGTGGGAAACCCTCATGGGGAAGAAAACCCACTAAAAATATGCTTATATTACACAAATCAAAGTGATTTAGTGAAGCACCAACTTCACAAGGAGCACCAACCCCTAGTTTAGTAGAGCACCAACCCTACAAGGAGCACCAACCCCTAATTTATTAAAGCACCAACTCTACAAGGAGGCTACAACCCCTAAATATGACCAAGAACCAACTCAGCCACCTGAAGATATCTGATCTTTGATTTTTCTTCTTCACAACTTATGGAGATCAAAATTTCATCTCACAAACCCTAGCTCACACACTAGGTCTTCAATCTCTCATAATATTGCTCTTTCTTCACTTGTCAAAGCTCTAAAAACATGCACACATGCTCTCTAATATTCCTCAACCTGTCATGATCTTCCTCATCCTTCAAATCATGCTCTCATACCTGTAAAACAAACTCCTCTAGGTCACACTTCTTCCCTCCAAGAGCACTAGTTCAAAAATGAACCAAATAAGCACTTAAATATGTTTTTCTTCCTTCCAACCCAAAGGAGGCCGATCCCTCATGATAATTTCAACCCACACACATCTATATAAAATTAATTTACAATCATTACAAGATTTATATGACCCAATTAGGTCGGCCTAGCTAAAAACCTCATTACATGTGCCAAAAATGGCTCAAAACCCCATTGGCACATTCTTAAAACTACCCTTACATCAAATCAATACATATTCATGGCCCAAAACCACTTACATATTATTAAAATATCATTTTACATTCATACATGTTCATACATTTTATCAACCAATAAAATTATTTCATTTATTGGGCCTAGTTCACTTTACAAATCTCAAAACAGTTGTTTCCTACACCCTTCAACACCCTGGAAACTTCATAAGAATGCCAAATCACTTAAACAATACCAAACCATACTATATGACCAATCAATGGAAATGGTAGAAAATTTATAACACGTCTAATAAATTTATAAGCCTTAAATCAACCTCTTGCTCAAACCACATCTACTTTTGCCTTCACCAAAATAACCTTCCAAAACGTTATTTCATAAAAAAAATTCTACATACATTAAATACCCCCAAATGGATTAATTGGATTCCAAATTCATACCTATTCATATTATAGGTGATATCAAGCATCACTAAATCCACATCATGCCTCAAAAAACTCCAAACTTTCACCAAAACACATCTTGTCTTGAACTACCAAAAATATTCCTATCCAAATAATGACCTAGAAACCCTGAAAAATCACCTCATCATGAGGAAAACCTCATATCAATGGAAATATATCTGAATTATATTTCCAACACAACTTGAATCATCTTCAAACTCCACATGTAGCTCAAGATATAGCCATTTTACTAAACCTTGTTATTTGAGACCCCAAAACTACCCTTTGACCAGTCAACTTGTATGGACCTCAAATGACCATGTACCTACATGAAATTTTCCTAAAAAATTCATGGAAATCAATATCAGCTCCCATAAATCATGCACCATCAATTTTTGCATGCTACTCCTTTGGACAACCTTGTCCTAAAACCTTCTTCTTCGAAATCGGGTGTGTTTGAGTGGGGCCCACTCATCACCATGACCTCAACCATACATTTATGGAAATATAAGATATTACTATACAACATAAAATTATAAATTTTGATGAACCAATCAAAATTGGGTCACTATACCTCTTTTTCTACAAACTACTCCTAGCTAGGGTTTAACTAGGGTTTTAGACCACTTTATCTTATTAACATTGGTTCATAAAAATGTGAAGATAAAACCACCTTTTTTTTTTTTAAAACCTTCATAACTAACCTTATAATATATTCCTAAGATATCGAGTTTCCCATGCAAAGCATACAATTCTAACGAGCATCAGAAGGTCCAACTTTGCTTGAAAATCACACAACTTACCCGGTTTGCCAAAACTTGCATAACTTCAAAAATATTCTGCATAATGGCCTGAAACCTGGCTGAAAGCACCATGAAAAAATCCTATAACTACTCAAATTCACCACATAGTTTAGATATGTCTAAAACTCTCCATCCACAACAACTTACCTATGCAAACTTGTTTGTTTCTCAGTTGTAGCTTCCTAAGGACCCTGTAAACACATCAAACCACTGAATTCTAACTTGAAACTCACCATAAACCTCAAGTAAACTACCATCATTCTGAAACAATTCTCCAACAAGAAATATCTGGTCCAAATCTCACACTCCACCTCATTTTGGATGCTCCAGGGGCTAGAAACATGCCTAGAATGAACTAACTCAACCAAGATCTGACCATGTTGACTCAATATAGACCTGTGTATACTCATGACACATCATATGGACCATGTATGACCTCATTACACACTCCAAATATATTTAGAAGACTCAAACCATGACTAGGCATACTCAACCATGCACTAGGACACTTTGTTGAACTCACCAAACCACACAACATTCATGCTTGACACTTAAACAACATCATATGAGGACTCATACAACACCAAGACACTCTTTTCCATCAATGGGGGTTAACATCAATGAAAACAAAACCATACAATGGCCAACGCTCCATGTTGAAGAAGGTGTTTTGGAGGATTCTGATGAAGACAAAGCAGTTTGAGCTACATGATGTTGTTATTTTCAAGATATACATTTTAGATGAATTCCTTATTAAGATACGACAAGCAAGGATAGAAGGGAAAATTCACAAATGCTAATATTGAAAATATTAAGAAAATTTATTGTAATTTTTATGATCAAGGAATGGTTGTACGTCTTGCGGAAGTAATTTTTATCAATTCAAACCATTAAGTATAAGCTGAATTTTTCCAAGGGGTCACCTTGGAACTAGAAATGATTTAAATTTTTTTAAGTACCAGAATATATTTGATAAATTCAAGAAGGATACGAAGACACTTTATTTGTTTCCTTCCAATCTATTAGACATAGGCATGGAATGTGAAGTTTGCAATAAATATTCTCAAGGACCGAATAAAGAGTTAATTCAAAATATTTTCGAGAGATTCAATGAATACTCCAAGAAAACTCAAATTTCCAAAGAAAAGGTCGGAGATGTGCAAGATGATGTTGAGGGAAAATTGCAAAAGGAATATAATTGACTTGTAGAAGTTTTAGTTAGGTTAAATTTGCGTTTTAGATGGCATGTAATTCCACCATAATGCAAATGCATTTTGTAAAGTCATAAGCATAACTTGATTTTGTCAATTTGCAAGACAAATACAAATTTATTTTTTCAATCTACAAGTCAAGTACAAATTGATTTGTACGTCCCTTTTATTAGAAATTTTGACATTCTCGAGGCTGCATGTAGGCTTACTTCTATGGATGAGTGTCTTATAAATATGTGGTAGAAAATCATTGTAAAAGTACTTTTGGTTGATAAAAATTTTGGAGAATAG
The DNA here is from genome assembly GCA_018340775.1 of Taxus wallichiana var. yunnanensis. Classification (NCBI taxonomy): domain Eukaryota; kingdom Viridiplantae; phylum Streptophyta; class Pinopsida; order Cupressales; family Taxaceae; genus Taxus; species Taxus wallichiana. The sequence continues at coordinate 174,187,540 of CM031236.1, forward strand.
AAATTGGATAAGCCTCGTATTCAAAAACTTCAAGCAATAGAATAAAGAGACACATTCAGAATTTATGTTGTTGGTTGATCTTTTGAATTAATATTTGTTTTTATGTCAAATTCTTGATTGGATTCTATATTTTCATTAATTAAATCAGTAAATTGTAATTATTTTTAACTATATTCTTATGTAAATAAAATAGGATCTACATTTACCTATTGAAAATCACAATTTACCCTTCTCCTTTCATTTCTATATTCCCATTATCTTTCCTTCATTCATTCCTTCTTATCTAAATTTACTTTCTTGAGAGTAATAATCTTTTGGGATGAGATCCAAAACCCCATACAGTTACATTAATGTAGATATTGTACATATTCCCTTTCATGCAATTTAGTTATCAATAAAGGGCATCTCCCCATTAGAATAGAGGAGAGTCTTTATCTTAAAACATTGTTGAAAAATCATTATATTTTACACTCAACATAATATTTTTCCAACATCTTCATACGATAAGTTTCCCTCTTGCTTGAGGAATGCATCCAAAAAAATTGATATATTGGTCATACGATAAGTTTGGAGCCTTTTTGAGTTAAAAAATTCAAGCCCAACGAGAATGTTGCAACTAGATGAGGGCCATCAATCAAAATCCAACATGAAATTCATAGAGAAGGTCATCATTGTGAAGCCCTTCAATGGGTAAAGCTATCATACATGCCATACAAGTGGACAATGTTCTTTTCCTCAAAGGACTGTGATATGTATTTTACCCCAAGAGAAAAACACCTAAGGAGAAAAGTGAAGAGCTCCTCCATAAGGATGATCAAGCCATTGGAGTTCTCGAGTTATTCATGATGTTTTGCGCCAAATCCTCAAATGAACTCAAAATTATACCATTTGGAACTAATTGTATAGTAAGTACAACATACCAGTTGCGGAACTTGCAATGACATAGTCAATGTGGTTGAATGTCCACTTATTATTTTGATAGGATTGAGGATTACTTGGAAAATACGTTGAATTTAATGGGCATGCTTTATAGTTGAGGTGACAAGTTCCAATTTGAAGATGACTATATCAACATTTTTCTTCATATTATTGGACCTCTAATCAATCTCTTTCATGTTATCAACAACTAGAAGCTCAAGAAAAAGGACAGGGTTTAAGGATTTCATTATGGTCGAGTTTTCCGAACAACTCATTGAGGAGTAATAATGTCTTTAAAAGGAGGGGCCACTTAACTTCAAGGACCAAACCCACCATTTTTATGTAAAAGGGAAAGTTTGAGCATGCAACCAAAGTGATCATCATGTCTCATACAACCAAAATTAAGCCATGGATCCAATTACGGAAGATAGCAAGATAAGAAGGGTAACCAAAACAACCAAAAAAGGGTTAGGAAGAAACATGTTTGCTCCCATCGTTGGAAATAAGGCCAACCAAAGGACGAGTATTAAAACTAAAATAGGGATATGTAGAAGAAAGAGAAAATAGATATGAAGAATAAAACTTAAAGGTAATGATATCAATGACAATAAAGGTGTTGATTTTTGTTGGATTGTTTTCTCTTTTGATGCTTCTTATCCTCGTCATGTTTCACATAACACTTGGATTGTTAATTATGGTTGTACTCATATGGCCAAAAGTAAGAATATGATTTCTCCTCTTTTTGACACTGAAACTCAAAATCTTATTATGGCTAATGATTCCCCTATGAGATTACTTGGGAGTAGTGATGCCAATTGGTAGTGTTTATTGTTTTCATTGTGTCCTTAAACTTCATTGTTATATCTTGTCAATTGGTCGGCTTTATTCTAAAGGGATCAAATTTAAATAGTGTATTGATTAATGAGTGGTAAATTACATAAATTGGGGTTTCCATGTGGATGAAACTTGTGATTTTGACCTTAAGGATGGCATGTACAAGCTTACAATATTTATTTCATCGAATGGTGATAAAAAAGATCTTTTATTTGTGTTCAAAATAGATTATTTTAGTTGATTGTAGAATAAATGCCTTGTACATTTGAATTTTAGAAGTATCAAAATCATGTACAAGAGTGAGATGGTACACTAGATTCCTAGTTTGCATCCTCGTGAAGGTGTGTGTGTGAGGGATGTGCTTTGGGAAGCATTTTTGTGAACCATTTTAGAAGGGTAAATCTTTGAGGGAATGTTGTCCTTTAGATATTTTGTAAAATAACAAGTGTGACATGAGTAATACGTATATAGGCGGGAAAATGTGATTTCTATATATCATTGAAGACTACTCTATATGTTTTAAGTGTATCTTCTAAATAGTAAGAACATTGTCATTTTTTAAAATAGAATACAAGGTACTTGTTGAGAACCAATTAGGAAAAAAATTCATTGGTTGAGGTATGATGGTGATGGTGGCTATGTGAATAATTCTTTTGATTATTTTTTGTGCACGTGTGGCATCTCTTAGTAGTGTTTGTACTTACACTTTGCAGCAAAATGGTGTGCTAAAGAGGAAGAATCGCACACTTATAGGTATAGCTATATGTTGACTTCAAGAACAAAAGCTACTTAACATTTTTGGGTTGAAGTTAGCATTTTTGCCAATCATTTCTTGATATATTTGTCACTGAGGTTGTCAAATATGTTTTCCTATGAGAAATGAACTAGTAAGAAGCCCTCGATAACACATTTCAAGGTGTTTAGTCACCTTGCATACTTTCATACCTCCCATATGAGAAGAAGAATCGAGTTAGATGTTAAGTACAAGCCAACGTTTGTGGTAAGCTATTCGAGATACTTCTAAGACCTATCATCTTATCGATCCAAAGACAAATAAACTTATCCTAAATAAATATGTAGAGTTTTTGACCATGTGTTTGAAGCCACTTTGTTTGAGAAGTCTCCCCCTTCAAAGGTAGATTTTTCCTTGTTTTGATGAGGTGCTTGCCCTAGCCATTATTAAGAGATAGTAATGACACATTAAAACACCAAAAACACCGATGAACCAAGAACACATATAATTGAGGTAGATTTGTAGGATTCTCCACAAAATCTTTTGTATATACCTTTGTTGCAGAGACAATGGTCAATGAAGTGAGATGTGCATCTAATGTGAATGTTCAAGAACCAATACATGTCACTAAAAATCAATAAGTGATGAATATAGCACTTGTTGCTAGAGACATGGAGGTCACTCGGATTATTTAGTGGGAAGTAGAAATGAAGGGAGAATATAATTTTTCATGAAGAATAGAACTTAGGAAGAGTTGTATGGACTTGTTGGGAAGAATATCATGATTCATAAGTGAGCTTATAAGACTCAATACACTTTTTATGATTATTAACACTGAGAGACTATGATGATACCACCCATGTTATAAAGATGAATAGTGGAATATTTTTCCTCTCAATCAAAACTATTTTTTGTTGGGACGTCCTCATAAGGAATCCCTCCTTTTCAAGAATGATGGAAATTTTAGATGTTTCTCTTAAGAAAGGATGCTAGGAATGTGGATGTAATGTCAAAATCATTGTCCCCCAAATTTTGTTTTAAGGGGATGTTAGTGGTGCAAACCTGCCTCTTTTCTAAAAAGGGTAAAATGAGGGTTCTTGAAATGGCCCTAACCCTTGCACATCCATAAAAACTTAAGATAAGACATTACAATTCTCATAGCAAGTTAAAACGTATGAAACAAGTGAAAGGATATCCCATCCGAAGAAATGCTTATAAAAAAAAACTTATAACTATTTTGCATTTACATCAACATTAGGTAAGGCCACTTTCCATTCTTCGTTAATAAAATCCAAGTGATCATCCAACATTTGTATGTCTACCTCATGGTTTTGTTGATTCTTTTCCTCGCCCTTTTGTCTTATTCTCTTATTTGAACCTCCCTCTTCCACCATCTCCTCTTCCTAATACTATCTTTCAACATAAAAATACTTTGTAGCACTATTTTTGATACTATATCTACTTAGATGTACCACCTTATTAAGGGCCTCTTTGCATATTTTTTGCTCTAATTCCATCCTCTCTAACCTATCATTCAAATTCCTAATTTCCATCCATGCATCCTTACAATAACCACCCCTCGTTCTCTTAGCATGAATCTCAAACACTTGTAAAGACACTTGTATGCACCTCAATTTGAGATTCTCAATTTCCACCATTAAGCATTTCATGATATTGTGTTGAGGCCTCAATTTTTTTTGCATTACCTCCATGATACCATGATTCTTCTTATGATTCCCATCCTCTAGGTTACTCTCCATAATATTCTTGGGTTCAGAGGGAATTTTGAGTTTTCCCCATAATAATCATGTCTGGAAAGGATTCAAGTTTTCCCCCATATAGTCCCTATTGATAAAAGATCTAATAAAATTTCCACTTTGGTTGGGAAATTCTCCCTCGTACTCCCCTATAATTCAATTTTCTTGTATGTATATCACCTCCATAGCATATTACATTATTTCCCATGGAAGGATAACTATATGTGTTCTTAGGATCATCAAGGATTTTAATAATCACCGAAGTTGGTTTACTTCCTATTTCATACTTCTACTTGGTTTACTCAACTCCCATGCCTTACTAGTTTCCACCACAAAATTTTTGGGTACTAATCCAAATGTCAACTCTTGGGATTTGCGCAGTGATAAAACAGAGAATAAGACCTTGGTGTGTGGGTACCTTAGTGGTACCCAACTAAAACTTGTTCACATAACCCTTCATGGACATAATAAGAAAGAATGTCAATCTCACAAGTCTCTTGCGTCTAAAGTGGTATAAGAGGGTGAAGTGGTAATAAAATGCAAATTTGAATCTCCACTCTAAAGTGACATACATGATAATTTGAAGGAGGATTCCGTCCCAAGGATTATGAAGTTGTTCCCTAGAATAATCTACTTACACTTATGTATCTTCTCTTTAATCAAGGAAAACATTGATCCCTAGAACAACCCCATTCCATGTGCATGTCGATGCATCCGGAACAACAGATTGAGTAATTCTCGTGCAACTAGGTCACGATAACATTGATCATCCAATTTTATTTTACAATAGAAAGCTCACCCCCATGGAACAAAATTATACCACCACAAAGAAAGGAGGTCTTTCAATGGTCTATGCACTTTAGAATTTTAGGCAATACTTATTAGCAACCCCCTTTGTATTTTATAAAGATCACATGGCGCTCAAGTATCTAGTAAACAAGGCAATTCTACATGAAAGAATAAGTCGGTGGATCATATTGTTCTAAAAGTTCCAATTATCTCGTGGTGGTAAATCCAAGAAAAAATAATGTTGGGCCAAACCACGTCTCATGCATCATAATTGGCAAGGAGGTGAATAATATTGAATATGGAATACAAGATGCCCAATTGTTGTGAATTAAGAACATGCTAGATGAATTGAGAGACATCATACTCTTTCTCCAATTTGGTCTTGCCCCAAAAAGTTGGAAACATGCAACAAAATAAGTAATTGCGGTGAAAGGTTTTGCCATATCATCTCATCGGTGGGGAGTTGTAAAAATGGGAAGGGACAAAGTGTTGCATAGGTGCGTGATGGAACATGAACAACAAAGCCTTCTAAGAGAAACACACAAAGGAATTGTGAGTGGTCACTATGTCGGTGACGCATCCACATAGAAAATATCAATGGTAGGATTATGGTGGAAAATCCTCTTTTATGATGCTAAGCATTATGCTCAAAAGTGTGATCATTATCAATGCATTGGAAAACCTAGCAAATGGAATGAAAAGCCTTTACACCTAGTCCTCAAATAGGAGCCCTTTGAAAAGTGGGCAATTGACTTCATCGAGTCCATCAACCCAACTGGATGGCAAACATGTTCAAGGTATTAAGCACAAATACATATTGTCTCACTCGTTGGGTAGAAGACGTGTCAACCAAGGATTGCATTTATGTGACAACTGCCATATTCATGTGGGAAAATATCATTAACAAGAACGTGTTACCACTGATTTTAAACAATGATAGGGTTTCTCACTTTGTGAATGACACAATGCTACATATTATTATCAAAATGTATGATCGTGCATCATAAGACTCCACCTTACCATCCCCAAGCCAATGGGGCGGTAGATGCCTTCAATAAGATATTGAGCAACACACTCACAAAAATATGCGATGTTGGTAGGAAAGGTTAGGATGATAAGGTATTTGTAGTTTTGTGGGCATATAGAAAAACATATAAAATGTTGAAAAAGGAACACCATTTCAATTGGTGTTTGGCATGGAAGTATTCCTACCCATTAAGCGTTCATGGTCCAATCCCTCAAGATCACGTGAGTTGTAAATATGGATGATGAAGCATAAATCACATAGTGCCTTACAACACTCCTCAAGTTGGATGAACAACGCATTTTGCACACGTTGGAGTCAAGGTGTAGAGAAAGCATGCCAAAAGGCATAACATGATCAAAACATAAAGAACAAAAATTTAGCGCAAGTTGCATTGGTTCTACTTTGCGACTCAAAGTTTGCACACCACCTAGGAAATTTGAACACTTATTACTTAGAGATTAAGCTAAATATGCCTAATCTGATTGTTATTGCAGCAGTAAATGAATAAATAATTAAGCACATAAATTGAGCCAAGTAAACTAAGCTGAAAAGTATGAAACCCTAAGTGCAAAAAGAGGGTAGAAATCCTTAGATGATTCGTAGAGATCACGAAGATGCACAGAGATGGAAAACTGAAAAATCCTGGAGCACTGGCTGTCACAACAAAGCCCGATAAAATACAGAGATGGAAGAATATGTTGCAGACCGAGACGCCCGGAGAGGGACAGGGGCGCATTAGGTTTGTTTCGGCACCTATGTCTATGGAAATGCTCAGAAAACATCCCCGAGTGGTCACAAGGTGTTTTCTATTATTATCCTTTGGTCTCTAACGTGTCATAAAATGATCGTAGAAGTCACTGAAACATGCAATGAAATAATGTCCTGAAAACCCTCAAAGAGACATCAAATACTAAAAAGAAAGATGCGTAATGAGGGGTTGAATTGTCCTCATTGTTATGCAATGGTGATCTTATGATTGAGTGTTACACCGCATCTCAGACCCAATGTAGTTTTATATGTGTGTGCACGAAATCATGCCCTAGGTGTCTCTTGTGTGTGTCACACTTGATAGCGAGCAAGTAAGCTAGATGTAAATAAATGTAATAAATGTGTGTATGGAATATAATGAACTTCCATCCTATGAAGTGTGTATGTAGAATAACCAGCCCTTGTGTCTCTTAGATGGTGCTAGATGGATGCAATGGAGCTCTTCTATGCTTTGATGCAACCTTAAGTGGTGATAACTAATGCTTAGTGCTTGGTCCTTTATTATGATTACATAAATTTATATTTATATGATTCCTTTGCTTGAATTTCATAATTAACCCCAAAAAGGTTGACTACCAAAAATATAAGATGCTCAAATGGCTAGAAAGGACCTAAAATATGTGAACAAATTATACTGAGGTCAGGGGCACCCGAGGGGGTGTTGGGCGTTAGCGTCCTTGGGGTGTTGGTGTCCAGATGATAAATGCCAAGGTATAAAAAGGTAGACTGAGCAAGTAAGGGTACAAGACAAAAAGTGGAAACATAAAGCAAAGAAAGGTGGCCAAAGACATGGGTTAATTAGTACTTTTCTTACTTAGGAATCATATGAATAGTAGTATGCAATCAAGACTAGATAATTACCCAAAGTGCATGATTTTGTGTCTACATTTTCCCCCACTTTATGTTGTTGAGTGAAATCTCGATAACATAAAGTAGATAGAGATGTGTACCTGATAACCATGTAGATCGATGTCGAAAGCGTGCCGAGGAACAAGGAAAAGTGTGGAGTGATAAAAATATGGAGTGTGGATGTTAAGGAGGAGAAAGTGCAAAAAGTGATGATGAAAATGAACCTAGGACGGAAACGCATTTGTAGATGTCGCAATGTGCCTATTGTTTATATTGACGTTTGCTGTGTGTGATGTTGAATGATGTTGAGTACATCACTTCCCATACAGATGGACCTGCAAAAGAGAAGAATGAACAAGTAGTCAAATACGCATGTATATGTGTAAAAATCATGTAAAGAAGTATGTAAAATGAAAAATGTGAAAAAGGAACATGTGCACCTGATCCGTGATGAGGAAAGAGTGTAGAAAGGATCTTGTAGATGTTGTTGAAGAATGAGTTTTTTTTGGGTGATATCACACCACCAGTTGTGTTGGTCGTGAGTTTTTTTGGGGCGATCTCATGCTAATGATATGGAAGAAGTGTAGGGATGAAAATTATGTGTTATCCTCCAACCTTTAACTACTTCCCGTAATGTAGAACACCACTGTAGATGGTGTGTAAAATTCAAACAATTTTGATCCAACACGAAAGTAAAAAGTGTTGTGTAGTGCATGCATGTCGAGTGTTAAGGATTGTGTGCCCTGTAAAAGCCATTGTGTGGAGTTCTGTAGAATGTGTGAACTGCCAAATGTTGTGTAACTTCCCCTTGGTCATAGGCATCCAGAAGGGTCAAGGGTGCTCAGGCGCTACTGTCCTGGTCTGGGCTAGTGTTGTGTTGTGCTAAGGACCCAAGTCGATTATGAGCCATGTCTAATATTGATAATTGTGTTGTATCGGTGTTGTGTTGTGTTGAACTATGACTATATGACATTTTATGGGGTGAATGATTCACCCAAATGATGCCCCCTCGTTTGGGGTGCATGCGACATCATTATGAAGGAGTATGCGGCCCAAATGAGGGTAGACCATCATATCTTGAAACTGTGCTGGCTGTAAAGGGAAGGGAATGTGCTTGGTAAAAACCAAGGCATACACAAACAAAGTGGATGGAAGACAAGTTTTAGTACAAGCAAAGACAAACACACATGTAGAAGACAAGTGCAAACTGTAAGACAATGTGTAAGCTAAGATGCAAGAAGACAATAGACCATGAAAAGTGGGTTACAAAACATGGGACACCACTCACGATGTCACAAGACAATCAAGGCCTACTAGGCCAAAAGCAGACAAGTGTGCACACAAGACAAAGGGAAAAGCCCACAAACAAGAGCATATAAAGAGAAAACAATGACAAGAAATGTAACAAAAAACCATAAAATCAAATAGCCTTGCATAAACAAATGTTTCACATGAAGCACCCATTAGCATGTTAGAAGATAAAGAGTATGTCAAAACGTGTATAATCCGATATAAGTAGTGTGCTATGAAACAAAATGAAACAATAACACTGTAGTATACAAAAGTGGATGCCCCCAAGATTCGTTATGGGACTGGTAATAGGTACTGCACCAAGCATCCATGTTTCGTGTGTAGATCTTTAGAATCTGCGATCACAACTAGAAATACAAGTGAACACACATGTGTATGATAAATATAATGACATACAAGATATATATCTAGCATGTGTAATAAAGTGAACATGTAACAAGTAAATGTAAGCAAGACTAAATGCGACCAAGATATGTAGTATTTTTGGATGAGACAGAATGGAATGCAGTGTGAATGATAGGAGCAACGTGCCCTGAGTGAGATGTGTATATATGATATGAGGTTCATTTATTTATGCCCCCTCAGCAGTCAAGAATGAACCATAAATGAGAATGCGTCATTAGGAAATGGTTTGAAATGTGTGTACTACAAAGATGTGATCGTCAAATTGTAAAGTGTAAGGTGTAAGTGTGTGACTAAGTGAGTGTATGAGTAAACACGTGATTGTGGTGAGGTCTATTTGAGATATAGATCCAACTAGTCAAGTGCGGACCATGGAACTAGAGTGTGTTATAGGGTAATGACCACAATGTGTAGAATTATATGCAAGAAATATAGATTGGGAATGCTTACAGAGAGTGTGTGCATGAGAAAGAGATGAATGCATGATGTGTGAAGCCCATAATGTCAAATGTGTTGTGTATATGTAGATTGTGTAAGATGTTTGTGTTGATTGTATGCAAAAGAGATGAGGTGTGTTATGTTGAATGTGCACTAGAAATAATGTATCGCAAGCGTGTTGATTGTATAGGGATGAATATGCATGAAAGGTATGTGATATGAGGGTGTCATGTGTGTGTGTATGTTATGTTGAATGTGTGTTAAGAAGAAGGTGTGTAGATGTGTTGATTATGTAGTGTGTGAGGTTCACTTGTATAGGATGCCCTCAACAATCAAGTGTGAACAAATACGAGTGCATCATCGTATTGGAAATGATGATACTAATGTATCACGTTTGTGTGAAGTGAGTCATGAATAAGACATGTGTCGATGTTAGAAGGGGGAAGATAAGTGTGATGTCCCCCAAAGTGTGTGATGATGAATGAGTTATCCGATGAAAGTAAAGGATGAAGGTCCTCTACCCGATGCTTGTGGTGATGAAGGTGTGACCATGCTCTAAGAGTGGTGGTATATGAGATAGACGTTGTGCAGGTGAATGAAGTCTATATGCATGCGACCGATGAACATATGGTGGGCACCTTTGTGTAAAAAAATGTGGAGGTGATGGAGACCTATTTGAATCAGAGTGGTGGTCATGAGGCGATGGGCACCTAAGTGAAATAGAGCATGGAGGCGATGGAAACCTAAGTGAAATAGAGCACGGATGTGATGGACACCTATGTGAAGCAGGGTGCGGAGGTGATGGATGCCTATGTGGAGTGAAACAAGGTGGCGAAGTATGCTTAGATGGGAGTTTTCCTAGTGGTGGATCTAGACTGATGTGATGGACTAGCAAATCGATGAGACTGTGTAGGCCATGTGCGAAGAGAAAAGCTAGGAGCAGTTTATACTTTAGTTTTGAGAGGCCTTGAGGACCTAGATGCTCTAGTTGATGCAATAATAGCCTTAAGAGGAGGATGCGGCCATGGAGTAGATGGTGGAACACCATTGATAGAGATGACTTGGTTGTTGTGAATGAATTTCAAGCATAAATGATTCATGGAAATAATAGCTTGAGTTTTACGAAGCCGGAAGACCTAAGAGCATGTCACACCCTTCAAGTGATGGTGCCATAAGAAAAGGCACAAGCATGGTGAGAGGACCGAAAGTGACTAGGAGGTTGAACAACACCATATGAGTTGGGAATTGGATATGAAATTTTGATAGCGGATAGCCAATAACAACAAGGAGTGTAATGGAACATGCGTTGATGGGCCAGATGGATCAACTTTAATGTTATTGATAGAAGTGAAGCTAATGTGCAAGTGATCAGAAGAGAATGTAGCATGATAATCATGATCGGAGAAAGAAATAATTGGTGGAGAAATGTTCAATATGAGCAACTAGGAAATCAAGAGTCCATGATGTAGAAGGGGGCACTGTGCGATATGTATGATTTTCCGAGGATTCAATCACTTGTTTTTCATGTTTCGGAAGAGGATTGTTAAATATTTTGAGCTTGTGATTTTCATTGACTGGTGTAGAGGTCAGTAGGCTCTGGAAGCTCAAGTTTGTTATCATCGATAAGATCTTGGATGATAGTGTGAAGTTTGAAACACCTATCTGTAGAATGTCCACACATTGATGATAGTCACATCAAAATTTCTCATTGTAATTTTGACCTTTAGGATGAGATGGATCCAAGTTGAGTGGAGGAGGAAGCATAATAAGATTTCTCTCAAGAAGTTGTAATATAAGATGCGGAGAAATAGTCAACTTTGTATATGTACGCTTAGGGTTGTCATTGGAGTTCTTTGGTGTTAGAGATAGCGATTGACAGTGACCTTAACTTCAATAGGTTTCACGGTTGGTTTAAAAGTTGATTTACTTTGAAAGCGTGTAGAGGATGAAGCTTTCTCCTGATACTTAAGCTTTCCTATAGATAAGAGTTTAGTTTCGCATAGCTTGAGAGTGTGACATAGTTGATCAAATGATGGAGATGTCTCAAATAGAATGCTCTCTCTAAAGGGGTGGCAATAAACTTTGAATGAATAAATCTTGAAGCTCAGAGTCCACAATCACATTAGACATCTTAGTAGGTTGTTTTTGATATCGTAAGACATAATCCGCTAGATGTTCATTAGATCCTTGTTTAAGTTGTGCCAAGTTGAGCATATGAGATCTTAGAGCCGATATTGATAGAAAAATGAGTAAGAAAAGCATCGGCTAGATGCGTGAAAGATGTTACCGAGTGGATAGGTAGGTCATATAACCAATGCATCAGTATAATCGTGGAGACTGCGAGGAAAGATCTTAGCTAAAAGAATGTGATCATCCATAAAATCTAGACAGCCACATGGAATGCTTGGAGATGCTCTTATGGGTCACCATGCCCATTGAAAATAGGAAGCTTGGGGGTGATAAAATTAGGAGGAAGTGAGTAAGTGAGATGGCAGGTGCGAATGGAGTGTGTAGTAAAAAGAAGAATCCAAATATGGAGATGCACGAGAAATAGCCTATTATAATTGACAAATTTGTGCTTGAAGGTCTTGATAAAGGGAGGCTAAATCTTGAGTGCCAATGGAAGAAACTTGCCACGTGTGAGAAACAAGAGGTGGAGTGAAGTGGTTAGTGGGAGTAGGGACAGAAACAAGGAAGGTAGAAATGGGTGAAAGAATAGAAGCATGTGGTGAGTAACAATGGAGGTGGGAATAGTAGCAAAAGCATTAAGCTCCGCAAGGTTGGTGGCTTCCTCTCGAACAATAAAAGCTACGAATGCTCTCAAAAATATGATCATTAAGGTCTTTAAGGTGGGCTTCAATGAATTCACCATAAGATTGAGCCATAATGATAAGAGGATAAGATCCCTAAAGGAGAAGGTGGATTCAAAGATTGGGTTCACCAAAATGATTAAGCTAAATATGAAATATATATGCCTAATCTGATTGTTATTGCAGCAGTAAATGAATAAATAATTAAGTACAAAAATTGAGCCAAGTAAACTAAGCTAAAAAGTATGAAATCCTAAGTGCAAAGAGAGGTAGAAAGGCTTAGTTGATTCGTAGAGATCCTGAAGATACACAAGTGAGCTAGAAAAGTGGAAAATCCATAGGGATTGAAGTCACAACAAAGCTCAATAAAATGTAGAGATGGAAGAATATGTTGGAATGGGGTGCCTGGAGAGGGATAGGGGTGTCTATGGGCGCCCAAGGCTTGTTTTTTAGGTGTCTCTGTGTTTGTGGAAATGCTCAGAAAACCTCCCCTGAGTGGTCACAAGGTGTTTGCTATTCTTTGCCTTTGGTCGCTACTGAGGTCGCACAATGATCGCCAAGTCATTGGAAACCTGCAATGAAATAATGACCTGTAAAACCCTTAAAGAGACATCAAATCCTAAAAAAGAAAGATGCAAAATGAGGGGTGGACTATCCTCAACTGTCACAATGGTGATCTTATGATTGAGCGTTACACTACATCTCAAACCCAATGTAGTTTTATGTGTGTGTGTGTGAATCGTGCCCTAGGTGGCTCTTGTGTGTGTCACACTTGATAATGAGCAAGTAAACTAGATGTAAAGAAATGTAATAGATGTGTGCATGGAATAGAATGAACTTCCTCCTATGAAGTGTGTATGCATAATAACCAACCCTTGTGTCCATAGATGGTGCTAGATGGATGCAATGAGCTCTTAGATGCTTGATGGATGTAACCTTAGGTGGTGATAGCTAATGCTTAGTGCTTGGTCCTTTATTATGATCACATAACTTTATATTTATATGATTCCTTTGTTTGAATTTCATAATTAACCCCGAAAATGTTGACTACCAAAAAGATAAGATGCTCAAACGGCTAGAAAGGACCCAAAAGATGTGAACAAAGTATACTGAGGTCAGGGGCGCCTAGAGGGGACGAGGGCACCTAGCTACCGTGTCGTAGATGGGCATTGGTTTCACGATGATAAATGTTGAGGTATAAAAAGGTAGAATGAGCAAGTAAGGGTGCAAGACCAAAAGTGGCAATAGAAAGCAAAGAAAGGTGGCCAAAGACATGGGTTAATTATTACTTTTCTTACTTAGGAATCATATGAATAGTAGTATGCAATCAAGACGGATAATTCCCAAAGTGCGTGATTTTGTGTCTACAAAGCTAGGCTCTTATAAATTACATGAGATCATGCCCACAAAGGCATGTAAGTTGAAGAATCTCAATGGAGATTTGTTATCAGGTCACTTCAATGAGAGTAAGCTAAAACCCTACCACCCATGAAGGTCCTTTTTGTAATTGAATAAGGTGTGTGTTTCGCTAGGTCACATAAGTCTCCTTTTTAGGTAGTTTGAATTTGAGAATTTATTTTAGTTGAAATAAGTGATATTGTTTTGTGCATTGGCCGCATTTCTATTTAGACATACTTTGTGTTCTCAATTTTTCAAAAGATATGTGATTTACCTTGTAACTTGGTTCAATCCATGCTTTCTCTTCTCTTATAGGTCTGAAAAGCAATTAAAAAGTATTTATGCAAAGGATCGTGCACACCAAATTGTGTGGGGTGAGATGGAGCATGGAAACATTTGACACATTAGGAAGACAATGCAATCTAGGCACAAGAAAATAAGGAGCACTCATAAGTCAGTAGTGTTGAAAAACGTGTTCTTCAAGTAATAAGGGACAAAAATGGGATGATCGACAAAAATGCAGCGTCATGAATGGTCGGAGCGTGCGAAAGAATATGACAAGAGAAAGGTGTGTGTAGGAAGGTTGTGGGGCTAGGAGGCACACGTAAGGAATAATTTTGCTAATTGAGCAAGGAACACGGTGTGTCACAATAACGTAAGCTAATAACGAGGCTATAAACGTGGGGAAAGCAACATGGATCACAACACACACGTGTAAATTGATATTGTCATCACCCATTTAAGAACAAGTTTAAAATCATAAAGGAAGCGGGAACTAGAAGTAGGAAACAACTGACAAACACTTAGCAATGAATGAAAAGTGTGGTGAAGTGATCTTCCACACATGTGAAATACTAATTACGATGGGACATACCATTTTCAAAGAGACATAAAAGGAACAAAGGGACTCACAAAAACTTTCATTTTTCAAACTTTCATAGCTCTAGCTATGAAAGCAAGTCATACTTGTAGAGAAGAGTTTAGAGCACACAGAGAAGACATCTTCCACCATTGATTGAACAATTTGAGTTTGTAAATACATATAGAATAAGAAAGCAGGAAAAACTGCAAGGAAGGTTATGAGTTATAGGGCCATCATTTTTCGTTTCCAACCGCTATTAATGTGGGGGTCGAGCTAATTCAACAAGATGATGGGTTTTAAGGTCTTTATTCGCCCAAAATCGAATCAACAAGGATACATAACTAGGCGACGATCGGATAATGTCAAACTTGTGAAGGCGCAGAACTTAAGTTTCGCACAAGGATCAACTTCCTCTAGCAATTCAATCTCATCAAGTGATTCAATGGTGGGAGAGCAGGAATATGAAACACTCGTAACCAAAGAGCTTGAATATTTAGATGCAGAATATGAGGTGCAACCCACCACTTTTGTTGCACGACCTAGCAAAAAGCAAGGGTAAATAATGACACACAACAAAAGGTAAAGGGCACATAATGAAGCCCAACAAAAAGGTAAAGGGAAAGGCTAATATTGGTGTGCCCATTGGCAATATATTTTTAGAAATAATATCCAAACTCTGTGGTACGTGGAGAAGATTGGAAGTCTATGGTGACAAAGCAGCAAAATCACAAAATTCAATCACCAAATGTCAAGATTAATTGTGACACTTTCCCAAGATTAAATGAATCAAACAAACACAAAGACCCCGAATGGTGGAATTATTTTTATGACAAAGATGAAGCGTTTGTTAGATCAAGTGGGGATCTTACAACTATTTGATTTTTCGTATTTTGGAAAACCTACAAAGCTAATCCAATTTCTCCTTTCATGAGGACTATTTTTACTTCGTTGGGCAAAGGATGAGGATAACAATCTCATGCATATGTAAGGCCACTATATTTTTGTACCAAAGATGACCTTGGCCTAGGCTTGCGTATGGCAACAAGGAAGTAGAAAAGACTAGGGACATATTGAAGTACAACAGAGGAGGGATCACCTTCCCTATCATAAACATCATTGATTTGGCAACAAGGGTTGTTACGCACCTCGTCACTCTAAGATAGCATGATCGAAGATGTGGTCAAATCAACAAGAAATTACTACACAAAGGCACAAAATGGAAAACAACACGTGTTATAACATTTGATAGTATATCATGGAAGGTGGATGTGGAGCTAGTGCATGCCATAGGAGGAAAGTTTACTTAGGGCTCGATCTTACTCTTGTTAGTTTTCAATGAGATTGGCATACTTAAAGGAGGCAGGGAGGTGACTTGAAATTCCCCTCAAGAAAAATCACCACCATGAACTATAAAGACTACCTTGGCCCTTTTAACTCACTAAGGCATACAAGGCCAAGATGTACAATTGGTTTAAGCATCGTAAGACAACCTTTAAGGATGAATGGTGTGTTCCGAGGTTACTCCCTGGAGTCTGGTGAAATATTACTCACAATCAGAGTGATGCAACATTATTATTCGGCATGCATCAATCTGATAGATAACAACATGGGATCCTCGGGCTAAGCTTCCTTTGGATTCACTATTGAATATTTTGTGTAATATGTAAACTCAATTAGGAACGCAAAGAAAATACACTTGATGTGAAGCGGGTGGATGTCGATACTTAGTTGTTGTAGACAACCTATGGGCACCCAAGAAAGAGTGTGTATCTAGAAATGCAAGAGACCAACCTCTTTGAGATTGACCCACAACAAACAATTGTTGTGAACAATTGGGAGTGTTGTGTCTACAACTTCCTTAAACCAAAGAGGAAGGTGCATGGAGGAGAGCAACAGGAAGAGGAGATGAGGAGAAGTGCGTGCCCAAGAAAAGAGGGTCAACAAAGCAAAGGCAAAAAGGCCACGAAATTGAATGTGTAGCAAAAAGTGCCCGAACAAGCTAGCAAAGAAGAGGAAGAAGAGAAATATTTAGATGAGCCCTCACTTGTCAAGCGGCGCAGAGAAGAGTTCTCTAGACAAGTGAGCACGATTCATCCTCCGTGCACATAGAAGTGTAAACCACTATGGACCCAAGGGTAACTAGTGGAAATCCCATTTCAAGTAAGTTTGGCCTGAAATTTCTTCTCAACCATGTGCACCAAAGTAACCTATGAATGATCAAGAAGAAAATCACAAGTGATAACGCAGGTGTGAGGTGCAAGAATGAAAGAGAGATGAAGAAGGGAAGGGTAAGGGAGAGACACAAGTTAAGACACTGCCAAGGGTAACCTCCTCCAAAAGGGCCTCGCACCTAAAGAAATTTTAGAGAGTGATTTGGCCAAGGCACCAAGGAATTTGGTGCCGGACATAGCTTCCAAGGACCCTATTTGGTGATAAATGTAGAGGATGAGGAAGAGGAATATGAAAGAGATCAAAGCCACGTGAGTGTAAGGAGCGAAGAGAGGCAAGGCAAGGGGAAGTAGGTAGAGTCGAAGGAGGTTGGGATCAAAGCATCCGACGAGTATGTGCCTTTGAAGACCCTATGTTCTCGATTCCGTATGGGCAAGAAGGATTCAAAGTTATTCTTCTAGAATCACATGGAAGATACAAGCACGACATCCAAAACAATGAAGTCAATATCCTTCACCATGGATGTGTGCACGATGAGCCCCACTTCGAGGTCTCGCTTTCTAGCCTACACTCCCCACGTGCCAAAAGTCACAAAAGGAATGAATGAAGCCTTTGTGGATACTTTCAAATGTCCGAGAAACAGATTGGCAACGTGCTTCTAAAAATAATGGGGAGGTCGTCACGTAACCTTGCAAATAATGCTAGGCTTCATGCTCACAAATCCCATTTGCAAGATGTAACCAAGGAGTTCTTGAAAATGAAGAAAAAGCTCATGTAAAAGAAAAGGCATACAAGGAATTACTAGATAAGCATACAACCTCGGACCTCAAAGCCTTCCATCTATGCAAGAGGATATTATCCAATGCTTCCAATCTTACACAAGGTGTGTCACTCGAGTCGAAATATGGCATTAACAAACTTGAAACCTCGGAAAGCTTGCTTTTAAAGGAAAGGGAAAGTGACCAAGGAGCTTGCGCACATCAAGTAGAGAGGGACAAAGAAAGATCCAACTACATGGTGAAACTCAAAGAATGTGGGGACTTAGCTACTAAGCTAAGTGAAATAGTCGCATATGCCGACAAGGTGTACAAGGGCTTCAAAAAAAAACAAGATCATCAAATTTCGTATCTTGCTTAACAATAAAAATGGAATGCATTGGGTTTCCAAGTTTACACCATTAACAAGGCATGGAGAGACCAACCGCCACAAGCCATTGAGAATCTAGATGAAAAAATTAGTGTTGAGGACAAAATTAAGTACCGTCGAGGACAAAATTAAAGAAACAAACATTCAAACAGAGGGCACACTTGATAATGCTAATAATGAGGCACCAAAACCATACAATCAATGTAGGCCGAGGCACATGATCCCAAAAGAGTGCTAAGGCCTTGAAAGACTTGGGTGCAAGTGTTGGAAAAGTGTAGCAAAATACTTTAGATTGTGCTCAAAAAAACAAGGGGACAAGGACCAATTAGGTCAAGAGGTTCCTGGTATTTTTGAAGAGAATTAAAAGTATTACCCAAAGGCGGGAAACCACATGTTAGTGTGGGTAATGTTGGGCCTCAATTTTGACAAAGCCAAAATAGGATTTTTAACTAAGTATTTCTTCCCTCAAAGGCATAAGGCACTTTTTTCTAGTGTGTGCGCACTGCTTGCTACTTGTCAAGTTTTGATGATGCGCACCTTCACGCTTCTGAAGAGGAACTAAACCCGCACACATGGAAAGCTTAAATATAGACTATAGGTTGACTCTAGGGTTTCAACAAAGGTTTGTAATTCTCACACACAAAGAAATCAAAATACACTCATACAAGACTCGAGCGCAAGAACTAGTTGAGAAATTCCAATTAAGAGGAAGTACAAGGAAAGTCATTGTCTATCTTGCCACGTAAGTGTAAAGTGAAGATCAATGGCACGCTACAACGAGGCAAAGGCACTTCATTAATGAGGCAGAGTTGGCACGCTATAGCGAGAAAGAGGTGGTTCATTAATGAGGTGGAGTCGGCATGACTACAACTAGGCGAGAGCTAGTTCATTAAGGGGGTCAGTCCATAAGGAACCAAGAGCCCCCAGTGTTACGCATCGAGGACAAGGAATGGTGCCATTTGTCATGCATGCCACCCTCTTGACTTGTGTTAAGATCTTGTAAACATGTCTTAAGGGCCAATATGATTGATGTTGAACTAACGAAGGGATAGCCTTTCCAATATATGTAAGCAATGTTTGATGTATGAATGCAAAGATACTACCTTGATGTTATTCAATGTAATGGAGAACATCAAACAATACATTAATTGAATGCAAGGTTTTATGACTATTTTGTGTGTGCCTTGAGTAAACATGTAGGTTAAATTGTTATTCTATGTTGTCGTGTGCATGGATATTATTGTTTGCACTAATCTAATTGCTACTTGAGTAAATGGAAACTTGATAACACTTCATCATTCATACCAAAACCGATGAGGACAGGTCTTTTCCTCACACCTCTAGTGAGGGCACTAAGAATAGGTTTGGCATGATAAGCCTACGACGGACATTGCAAGAATTTGTAGTGCATGTCATAAGTAGAAAAGTCATGTGCATGCGAGACTAGTTAAGGGCCATAACTTAGGCATGCATCATGAGGAATGAAATCATAACCCTTTGGACTGGTACTGGTCTTTATTACCTTCCTTCTAAGAACTTCCTTGTTTTAACCTTGTCTAGCCTAGAAGTTAGAAACTATGTCATGGATTACATATCTAATTGGTTCATGGATCAAAAAGGCACTTTTATAAAACCTTGGTTGAGAGGTTTTAACCCTCTCACATAAAACACATTATTTTTATATGGGTCAATCTATGCTCTTCCTATAGAGTTTTAGGGAGAATGTAAACTCACTAAATTAGGGATACTATTGGTCAATATCTTGTACATGGATGAGAAAACTAGGAGAACAAAAAATTGAGAATCGGCATGAGTAAAGCTAGAATAGCGATCTTGATGGATGTGATAGTTCCAAATCCTTAGAATTAGCCTTTATGTCAAGTGAAGGAAAATGGATCTAACTACTTGACTACAAAAATCCCATTAATTGTTGTTATGGATGTCAACAAATGGATCACCTTAGAGGAAATATCCCATGTAAGCAACCACAATCGATGATGAAAAAGAGAAATGAGTGGTTAGACATCTCCCTTATGTTTGGGGAAGAGCACAAAAATGTGAGGTAACGAATCAATTCAAAAGAAGGAAGAATCTCATCCTTATCAACCGTGGGTTGAGCTAGAGATCCTTCCTTCAGGGAGGATCCTAACCAGCAGGAAGGAGGGACCTCGGGCCACCAGGAGGTCTTCTAAGAAGGAAACAACTTCCACAAGAATCATCTCTAGCCAATTATGAGCAACTAGATGGCAATACAAGGTTAGAAGGAATACAGCCGAAGGAAAATGAAGCTCCAAGATACTATCTCAAAAGGTTAAATTGCAAAAATGTATATTTTGATCTTTCAAATCTTGATGTAGAGGAGTGCAAAGTATCCAGTTAGGGAAACACAAGAAGTGTAAAGGTTAATTCTGTCCTTTTAGATGGTTATATGTGTCGTTGTTGTCTATTGGGTTTTTTAGAAGCCTTGTTATGTTTTTTAGGAGTTTGGAGGTTTGTGGTTGGTTTGTTTACGGCTTGTTGCTAGTTATTGGATGTTGAGTTTTGTTTGAGATTGCATTGAACTATCTATGGTTTTTCACCGATACGGGTTTGGGCCCTTTCAAAAACCCATTTTTTACCTTTAATAAAAAAAATAGTTGCTCCTTATTTCTTTGTATATATTCATGACAATGTTCTTTTCTTTTATGTGAGTGTATCCAATATTTGATTAGAGGAACTTGGACTTGATAGCACTCAATTATTTGGATGAACATACTTTGAGAATGGCAAACATTCAAAGATGGGCAAGTTAAAATTCAATCTTTATTTTAAACGGATTTTATTGTTTTCTTGAATTTATATATTTTACCGATTTGTCTCTTATTCAATAATATATTTGGAATTTTTAGTCTCCAACCAGCTCTTATTAAGCATGCTCCTCTAACATTTACCCTACTCGAAGCCATGGGGTCTTGGCTTATTGGTAAAGTCTGGGCGTTTACCAAGAGGAGGTCCAAGGTTCGACCCCCATTGGCAAGTCCGCACATGAGGAATAGTCCGACTAATATCACCGAGTGTTGTCGAGTAGTCCGACCAATGTCTCGAGTTGAAAGTCATGCAGGTTGTACGGGAGGTGTTGTTGGAGTAGTCCGACCAACGTCCCTAAGTGTGCGCCAGTTGTACGAGGGCGGTATGAAGTGTGCACCCATTGTACGGAGGCGGTATGAAACCTAGGCTTCAATTGAACGGAGGTAGTATGAAACTTGTGCACTGGTGGTCCCTTCCTCACGCCAGGTTAAAGTTTACCGAGGCTGGTAGAGATTGTGCTAAATTGTAATATGTAATGATTCCTCTAATTACCTAAAAAAACATTTACCCTACTCGACCCTCTTCTCACGCCTTGTTGACTTGTTCTCTCTCCCATAAAAATTTAGGTATGAGACCCATGTTTTGTGTAACATCATAAATTAACTTGTAAATTATATACATGTAATGCATATATGGAAAGGAGAGGGAGGATGGGAAGGGACCTTTATAAGCAAAAGGGTATTGAATCAAAAAAATAAAATGTGACTTTTGTATAACACTATATGCTTCTCATTTTGATATACAAAACTACAAAATGGGGAACTATGATTCAAATGTTATTTTATAATTCATTTCTGGTATTTCTCGACTGCTAAACCAATGAAGCTAAATAGTAAATAGTTGTATACATCAATTAAATTCAATGCCTTCTACAAAAGTGCAAGTAAATTATTAACACAATTTACTGGAACTCATTGAGAGTGTAGTGATATAACACCGATATGACACGTAAAACCTAACTCTTTAGGCAAGATTTTATCTCGAATTAGGAATGACTTGTTTTGCATTGTATCAAGTTGACTTCCAAGATTAACTATGATTCAAATGTTATTTTATAATTCATTTCTGTATTTCTCATTGCTAAACCAATGAAGCTAAATAGTAAATAGTTGTATACATCAATTAAATTCAATGCCTTCTACAAAAGTGCAAGTAAATTATTAACACAATTTACTGGAACTCATTGAGAGTGTAGTGATATAATACTGATATGACACATAGAAACCTAACTCTTTAGGCAAGATTTTCTTGAAGTCAACTCGATACAATGCAAAACAAGTCATTCCTAATTTGAGATAAAATCTTGCCTAAGGAAGTCAACTTGATACAATGCAAAACAAGTCATTCCTAATTAGAGATAAAATCTTGCCTAAAGTTTGTGTGTGTGTGTGTGTGTGTGTAAAAATTTGACTTTGTATTTGTTGATTATATCCAGCATTTTTGTTCCAACCATATCACGCCCTTGCAAACCTTGAAGATGCGCTATTATTAAACTTTGCATTCGTTGAGAAATATAACATTATCTTTCCAACACTATCGATCCCTTATTCAGAGTCACAAAGCACCTTTTTGTAAGAAATTGCAGTCCCATTGGTCCCATACAACATCCCAAAACTTTAACCAGTGGTTTCAAATGGAACTTTCAAAAGATATACAAATACTTATGAGTTGCCTCTCCGTAAAACTATAAAAATTAGTCGACAACCTTATAGCCATAATCTAAGTGCGGATAAAGATTCTAAAAGTATACATTTTAATGCCTAAATTACGTGATTAGCATGAAAACAGAAACCTCATTGAGCATATTTTTGAGTAAAACACAGTGATGATGATATGTGCTTTGACCCCAATACAACTAATCATGGTGAATTCATTAATATCTTGACACGTTGATTATACATGTAAGACAATCCAGTACAAGCAATGACTGAGGAAATCATTATTTAGGATACAACCAAGAACATCATCCAAAACAAGAAAAATCATACCCCAAACACAAAACATATAATACTCGTGCACTTGCTATGATCTTTCTGAAAATGGGGCAAACGTGAAATCAATATTTTGAAGTGTGATTTTGCCCAAGTACAAGTCTTTTACGTGCTCTATGCACATGGGTATATATTTTCTTTCAAAGCTTGGATGGAGTCTATTGAAACCCGTTGTGCATATTCTATCCTTCAAACTGGAATTATACTCGTTCTTATTTTTATATATGAAATACACCTTTGTAGTTTTGCTACTGCAGCATGCAATAGAACATCTGGTAGATTGACGATAAGATTTACTGACTGACAGAAGCCATGAACTATTGCCAAAGGATGTGCTATCACTGGTATCAGGTTTAAATGGAGTTCCTGTTTCTGTTTCTTCGTGAGAAGGTATGGCACAGAGTTCTTCAGCAAATCGATTCAGAATCTCAGCATATGATGTCTTGTTCTTTTCAGCTAAGGTTAGAATACATGAACTTTTAAAATTTTCAGTGATGATGTCTTTGACAACTGGGAAATTTCTGCAGCAAAAAAAATAATTTATCCATCTCTTGGCAAGACCTGTATACCAATGTATAATCAGTGAATCTTCTTCAGAAATAATCGCATGCAAACACTGTGGATGTCTTTTTCTGTCTAAAAGCCCAAGACGGATGAGATTGTTCATGATACTAATAATTGGGGCATTCACTACAATTCTCATTTCTTTTGAACACTTGCTATTATCAGTTTCATTCTTGGGTTTTTCAATGCTTTCTCTCAGTGAGTTCATGGTAATAGATTCTGAAGTCAGATACTCCTCAACCTTCTCCTGAAACCGACAATATGACTCCCTTAGGTCTTGTGGTAATTCTGAATTGATAATGAGCTCGGACAAAAGATCTTTCTCAGACACTTTTCTAAGCCATGAGTTTCTATGTTCATTCTTCTGAAATTGTTTATCCAAGTCCTGTATCCAAATAATCAGCATCTCCTGGAACCAATGATCCGGTTTCATTCCAGGCTTTCGATATTCACTTAGATCCTCCGTCACCCCAGGTTTACCAGCATCAGCCTCCTTGATTTTCTTCAATGCATGAGCCAGCCATTTTTTCCTAATCTCCTTGTCCATGCTTTCCAATGCAATTCCATTTGTTGAGAAAATTGGTCAATTTTGCTGGTTAGCTTGTGAACAACCCTAACAGATTCTGTCTTAGATTGCAACTCAGATAGAGGAACTCTCTGAATATCCATGCCAAGAAATTGAATCCCTTCCGAAGCTGCATTTTGTACTAGTGTTTTGGAGTGGTCCATCTCCAAATTAAGGATGTTCTCCAAGAATGTGATAATCCTATCTTTAACTTCAATGGCAAGTTCTTTAGAACCTGAAATGGCAACAAATATTTCATCCATATATCTGCATGCATGTAATTTTAGGCAATTTTCTGTTGCTATGACGGTTCCCTCAGATCGTTCTTTCATTTTATTACGGAGCCACTGCCGAAGCTTGGAAGAATGTTGCACTTGATTTAGTGAATTCATCTTATGCTCACAATTAGACCCTTGATCCAATGCTTCATAGCGCAGACAAATTTTATAAAATTCTTGGTCAAAAAGGTCCAAGTAGATATTCAATAGAACTGAAGAAAGAATACCTTCTTGTGGACATCCTTGGCCCTTTGGAAAACCACCAAATTCTACATTTAGGACATTTGCCTCAAACATTTGACCCAGAAGTTTGTACATGCTATCATCCTGGATACTTTCTTTCATTGTTGCTATTAACTTCATAAAGATTGTGGTATCAAGTTTATTTTGTACAGAAATGCTGAACCACCAATCTGGATTACGAATCTGATTTTGAATGTACTTTAGAGCTGAATGCTGACCCCTTGCACTTCTGCAACTATGTGAAATTTTGGAAAACGTGGCTTGTAAACAACTTCCAATGCCATTCTAATTGCTTCTTGTACAAGTTTCAATTTTAAATTGGGAAGCACCAAGGGTTTGCATTCATGTGTCAGTGAAAAAAGTTCTTGGGTATTAGACTTTACATCAAAATCTCCATCAACCAGCTGCCTTGCTATAGAACTGACACAGATAGCATTATCATTACTATCACCAACAGCAGACAATTCGTTTGTTTCTGGTGTCATAAGATTAGAGCCAAGTCTTATACTTTCATTAAGCCATTTGGAGAACTTCTGGTTTTGCTATCACATTTGCTAGAAGACAATGGAACTTCCCAGCATGGTATTGCTGCTTAACATATGTTTTCATATGTATTTCAAGACGTCTTTTGGAACCAATGTGTCTTGGGATTTCTTCCTTAACAGGACTGCTCTCAGTAGACCATCGTCCTAAATCTATGGCAAAATCTGCTTCAACATTTGTTTCTCTTTTATGGCCATTTAGATCATTTTGCAACTTCCTTTGATCAAAATCATAAGGTGTATTTGTAGGTACAGCTGAAATGGAATATCGTTTATGTTGGAGGATGTACTTCAGATGATTTCTCTCTGTCACAAGACAACTGCTTCAGAACACTGATAGAAAACCAAGAATGCAATCAAACATGAATTGAATAAAACTGATAATACAAATCATAAACCAACACTCGGACTGCATCTTTTTTTCAGAATGGATATAGTACAAACTACAAAGTGTACTTTTTCTTTGAAAACATGAAGCTGATAGAAATCATGTGCACTGGTTGTCATAATGAGGAAAAAGCTAAACTTCTGTATTTTGACATATAATTACGGTTTGATAAGCAGAAGAATTGATAAAATGGGTATAAAGCTGACAGTTTCCTTAATACTCTCTCTGTATTTTCTTCATGTGAAATCTGTAAAAGCAGAAGTTAGAAGGAGAGAGTTTACTTAATTGTCTTTCCTATCAATGTTCCTTAATGAAATAAATCTGTAGGAATTATTTTGAAGTCAGTGGTTTGATATTTTTAAGTCCATACACAGGTTTTACCATCTAATTGGCAGAATAATTTTCTCATGATAATCTTGACTTGTTATTGGTCAGTTTCCATTTTACTAATTTCAAATAAATGTTTGGCCATAGCTAGACCTCTTTTCTCATAGGTTAAGGCCTCTGGTTCATTGATGTCATGAGATGTTAATGACCTGTCATATGCTATGCATATGACGCTCCACAATTGATATTATTTGATATCGTTTTTCAGGATTTAACCATGAAGAGTATTTAATACTCTATTCATTCCTTCAATGATTCCCAAGAACCCATCTCTCATGAGCTTGAATGTCCATCACAGTGGTGAATGGTCCACTTGGTTCTAATGGTGTATGTTATACATCTTAGCCATCAACTTTTATTTGTTTTCTTTGAATGTTGAAGAATTGCCTAAACCATGTATATTTTGTTAAAAAAGATTAGAATTAAATATGAACAATTTCCATTTTCAACATGACCTAGTTTCGTGTTATGGGAAGAACTGAACATTTGACTTATCAAATTTTTATCATTATATACATAATTCAAAGATTAGATAGTTATTTTTTTTGGGATTTTACTCATGGAAAGCTTCAACTACTCACTTCACAGATTGTTAAAAGACTAAACATTATGCAGAGATCTAGGTGCATACATTCAGGCCATTATATGTCAGAATGTGGAAAATAATGCAATTAAGAGGACTGATTATTTTTAACAACTTCAATTATTAAAAAATGCAAGTTAAACTTATCATTTGTAAGCTCAAGAATCACAAGCTTTGCCCAAAAAGTCCACTTGTTAGCGAATAAATCCTTTGTCCACTTGTGGATCAGTTGCGAGTGAGGACTAGGCATTTGTAATGCATGACCAACATCCTTGAAAATAACTTGTGGATCAGTTGCAAGAGAGGACAAACCATATGAAATGCGTGACCAACATCCTCAAACATAACAAGTGCCACATTCTTCTCGACTCTTGAATTCACAGTATTCCATGTTCCACCACTTGAGAAAATTCAGTTCCAAGACGCACAAAAGGACCGGTGGCAACACAACATCAAGCCACTGCCTGGGTGAGAGCTTGTATTGTGGAGATTACAGGCAGGATGGTCTCTTTTTTATAATACCAACAAAGACAATTCCAGAACACATTGATCAATCGCTGTGATAGAGCTGAATCCAACGTCCCAAGATGCCATTTGGATCAAATCTCTCCATTGAAGAATGTTTGGCTAAGAAGGATGTATATATGTCCATAGTCTTATTGATGTTTTTGCCCATGGAGAAAGGTTCATAACAGGGGCACTAGTCTACAATGATCCTTTTTGGAAAGAGGTAATCATGGTTTTAAAGACCTTGGTGAATTTCCTAATGATGGTGGATAGAGGAAAGAAAAAGCAATTGATCTCACATATGAGGCCATGGATATAAGCAAGGAAGCCATTTGAACAACATTTAGAGAGAATAAATACATGCCTCTATGAGAAATTACCGTCTCCAGATGGCAAATTCAGTTTCACAAACCTTGACATGTGATTTATTGGTGACCTAAACCAACAATTCTTATGACAAGAATCCCGTTTTTGTGTTCTTGAATGATTTTAAGCCCATTTCCAAGGTCCACAAATGTTTTAAGAAAAGCTTCTAGGGACAACTGTGTAAGGAAGGAAAGAAATCAGATGTGTAATCCAATGCATGAAGTCCGGGAACATCTGGACGTCCCCGGGCCAACAACCTCAAAACGTTTTTTTTTTTAACATCAAAGGATGTTTCCATTACGATCAAAACTACTCTAGGTTCTACATATTGACAACTACAGAAGTGTAATAAGGTTCAATCATGGTTTGACAACTGGAGCAAGACATCTGACCAAGTCCTTATCATTCAATTTGAATCCTATTCAAATTTTGTAATATTTAGTTTGCTTCATTTTTTGTTCTTGAACAAGAATATTGGTTTAATTTCCTTTCTAGTTTTAATTACTAATTTTTTTAAATCTTATGTGATATGGTATATATTGATAGTAAGGTGGAAAACTTTGGCCGTCCCTTGCTGTCCCCTACAAAAAGAAAAATTCATGGCTTGCTGTCTAAGTCTTAAACCAAACCAAGACTACAGTGCTAAGACTACACTGCTGGTGCAAACATAATTGGAATAAATTTGACCAAATGCATTGAAGAAGCACAATTGGTTGGCACAAAAGGATTTATTGTTTATGCACAACAATCTGAACTCCATAACAAACAACTGAATAGAAGCAAGAGCATGGATGCCATCAAGTTGGTAAAGATTTATCTATTGTTAGATTGGATTGGTGATACAAGAGACAGCAATCAGAGATGATAACTTCAATTGCTTAAAACACTAGCAGAAACTTAAGAGATAGAGACAATAGTATCATCAATGTTCTCAATCATCCTCAGGATTCGCCAGTTAGGAATCAGATTGCAGCAGCTTCACTCATGTTATTTGACTTTCTTCATGTGATGGTATATCATACATGGGGTTTGTACAAGTATTTTTAATTTGTCACATAGTTTCACCCATTTAAGGGTTCCACATTGATTAACGAATCAATCACCTTCTCCGCCAATTTTCCAATGTCTGGTAATGAATAGTCTCAATCTATCTGCACCATTGAGTTGGGCTTGAATAAAAATGAAACAAAATGAATTTGGAAAGGCCCCAATGTACTCTAGTAGTGTAAGATTGTTTTTGGAAGCCACTCATTTCAAATTGAAAAAAAGTTTGTTTGTATAAATCTAATTAAAATTCATTGTGGAAGCTCCAATTACTTGATAAATCATGTATGTATAATTGTATATGATGACAAAGGCTGTCTAGATGTTAAAAGCAGTAAGGCGTAGATAAAAACAATTACTTATAACCCGACTGTACTGTATTACAAATAATAATAATAATAATATATATGAATACAGAAATTTCCGTGCACAAATGTGGATAGACTGTCACAGACTGCTACTAATAAATTATTTGTATATATTTAACATTTATAATTTATATATTACTTTAATAGCCATCTCCAACTTCCAAGAAATTTTTTGCCATCCCAAAAACCCAGACCACACGCCCCGTAGTCCTAGGTAGCTATGGTATTTTTTGTAACGTAATGAAACTGCTGGATAAGGCATGGGGCTGATTATGCAACCACCCCGCGGGTTCCACAACTGCACTGACAGTTCCATCCTGCTAAAAGCAGCAGAGTCCCTGTCTCTTCAGTTTTTCGTTGGGAGACCTTAAGTGCACGAAAAACCACTTCCAAAGCATGATAAATAGGAGACAAGAATCCAATTGTGAGCAAGAGTGTGTGAGAGTCAAATTTAGTGATTTCAGTTGATTGTAGATAGAAGAAGAAAGGTGCAGAGAATGAGATGAGAAAACGAACAACAGGGTGATTGTTTTATTTGTTCTATCGCACTCTTTGTAAATTGTCTTTGGCCAGAAGAAGAGAGGCAAGGGATAGAACCCCGCGCAAGGGCGTCATGGAAGAAGTCACTCTCGCCACCACTCTCATAGTTGTTCTAGCTGATCTCCCCCACCAAGACACTTGCCTAAATCAATGCAACAAAGCTATTGGGCTCCTCTTCACCTTGACAAGTTTCCACACATGGCTCTAGAAATCTTTGACCCAAAAACACTCAAGATAACACTCAAATAGAAACTAAAGATAACATGGAGGCAATGAACAATGCAAATGTCAGATGGGATCCTTATTTAATGGAGAGAACCTACCAGATGTTGGTTGGGGCAAAAACCGAATGACCGAGATCCTCCACCTACCACTAGACCCTTTGTAATGGTGGCTTACATTCTTGTTTTATAATGTTTTGTTGATCTAGTGGTCGATCCTTTGGCCCGCTTTTGAAGTTTTTTCTTTCATGAGCCCTTTAACTGTTGGCCTAGTGTGATAGACTTTGAGGTGTGCTTTCATACCATCTATGTTTTTTATGAAAAGTCTGTAATATTTTTATTTAAAACAATATCTATATTTCATCAAGAAATTAAAAATAAAAGGGCATAAAGCCGCTGAATTGTTCTTTCCTAATGTTTTGGTACACTTTGTTTTTCCTAAGTCCTTAGCATCAAATAGAGGTTCTAGATTTTTGGGAAGTTTTGGATCACCTTGTGGAGCAAAGTGAATACCTAACTCCAAAGAAACACAACTTTCAATCCTCAAACCGATGGCCAAACAAAAGTTGTGATTAGGACTTTGGAACAATTGAAAATGGTCTATAACCACAAGCATCCAAGGACTTGGGATAGTCTTTGGCATAGATCACTCATACTATAGGGTAATACAAACATCCACTAACAAGTCACATTTTAAGGCATGTTTGGGTTATTTGCCTACCAACCCACTTGATGTTGCAATGGGACAGTGGAGAGAAGAGAAAGACTTAGACTCAAAGTGACAAGATCAATTGGATTCATTAAGAGGAATAAAAAAATCCATCTCAAGGTGAAAGAATAGTTGGAGAAGTCTCCAAAGCAAGCACAAGGCTAGGCATGTTCAATATTGAAAGGAGAATGTGCTCCAAGTAGAGACAAGATGTGGCTGTATTTCAGCAAGGAGAGGCTTTACGGGTAAGCTAGGAAGCTCAAAGCTTTAAGGAATAGGCCATTCACCATCTTGGAGCAGGTCGGACGGAATGCTTTCAAGCTTGATTTACCCCCATTCATGCAGATGCACTCGATGGTAAATTGTGAGAGCTTGCACCTATAGTAGCCATCCATGTTGGATGAAGAAGAGGAGGGACAATTGCTACCCTCTATAGAAGACTGTCTTGGATGCACAAGGAGATTTGGAGAAGGATGTAGTGTTGCAGCAAAAATTAAAAGAGACTAGAAGAGGGCCACAAGAGTCTTGGCAGGTCGGCATCAAGGGCGCGACGACAATACAAGCAAAATGGTACCTCAAGGAGAAAGTGGGAGAACTCTTCACACGTATCCTCAACCACTAAACTTTTGTGGGATCAAAATCCTCCCAAAGCCTCCTACAATGGAAGTATGATCCATAAGGATAATGGAAAACATAACTCTTCACCAACCAACCATAGATCCAACAAGAACAATCAAAAGCAGGGCTCAAAAGTGAGTAGTTCTTGTAATATGACGAAACCAACAGCTAAGATAGGGTGGTGGTTATGCAACTCGCCCAAGGGTTCTGTCTAATCTGAAAGTAGCAGCGATTCTACATGCAAAACAAACCAGCAATGTAATGGTAGAATAACAAAGGTTGCTTCAATTCTAAGTCCTTTGGAAATCCTTTATCGCATTAAGGAAACTTCCAAAGCACAATAAATAGGAGACATGAATCCAAATGCAAGCAAGGTGTAAAGGGAGAAAGAAAGGTGCAGAGTGTGGACTGAATGGACATATTTCAAGTCCGGATGGATTTCCCACAATTCCCAACTGGGCCAAATTTGATTAATTCAAAAAGCCAAAAATATCAATTACTATTAAACTGAAATTCAGAACGAAATTAGGCCACAAGCTGAATACTTTCCAGAAAACCCTAGTTCACGCCCTAGGCCAACAATTTAGCAAAAATAGCTTTTTCCACCTCAAAATACCTCCAAAATTATGAAAAATTGTTTCCAAGTAGATAATGAATAATCATAATAGAATCTCCAATTAGATTCGAAAAATATTAATTCTGGAATCTATTAGGGAAAAAACGCAGCAGAACTTGTAAATTCAATAACTTGCAAAATATAACGAATTTTTGGGCAAATGATAGCTCAAACTAAAGCTTGAAAAGTAAGCTTTCCATAGACCCACAATCAAAAAATTTCAATGGCGGGAAGGCATCTAAAACGGATCTGCAATTCTGGAACAATGTAGATAAACCCTAGCTGTAAGTGAAAGCTGGAAATACAATTTCACCCCACTTAGGAAAGGCCCAAAAACACCTCAAAACTGATCAAACACTTCAGATCTGATCTCTCCTTGAATTTAGCTTGAAATCGATGCCCTAGCAATGCAAAAATTGGAAATGGAAGTTTCAACAACACTCCCAACAAACATGCAATATTCAGCCCTTGTAGGTCTTCAAACCACTCACGAACCGGCAACAATAAGTCTTCAACAACTGCTGGAAAACTACTAGAAAACACAGCTAACTCCTTGAATCTTGATGCTCAATGGAAACCCTGAATGAAGAATCCTCACAACATAGAAGAAGAGTTTTCGTTCTCCTTCTAGATCTCTAGAGGGTTTTCGTCCTCAAGAGATAATCTCTAAGGGTTTTCGTCCTTAGAAATTATTTTGCAAAGCTCTCAAGCTCAGACAAAAATCAGAATTTAATAAAAATGAAAGAGATGCTTTACAAAGCCAAGTACACTTGTTTTTATAAGCAATCTTGGCTTAGTAGCCACCCACAACCACCAATCAAATACCTTTGCCCACATTTTTTTTTTTTTGGCATTTATCACCTCCCAACATGGGTCGCATTTTTCCCC
Source organism: Taxus wallichiana var. yunnanensis (assembly GCA_018340775.1). Lineage (NCBI taxonomy): Eukaryota > Viridiplantae > Streptophyta > Pinopsida > Cupressales > Taxaceae > Taxus > Taxus wallichiana. The sequence goes on from CM031236.1 coordinate 174,220,016, forward strand.
TAGGGGAAATAAAAATATAAAGTGACTTTTTTTTTTTTCCTTTTCTAATTTCACTTTATCTTTTCTCTTTTATTTTTATTAAGTCATTAATAAATTAATATAAGTGTTTTTTATAAAGTTATTTTTATGCACTTTATAATAATTTATTAAGACTATAATTTCCTTTTATCACCCCTTAGCCGTCAGGATACAATGAATGGACTAAGGATTTTTGACCGAGAAGAGGATATTACACATGAATCCAAATGCAAGCAAGGGTGTAAAGGGAGGAAGAAAGGTGCAGAGTGTGAACTGAATGAGCAAACAGCAGGTCAATTGCTGTATTTGTTCTACTGTGCTCTTTGAAAACTGCCTTTCATAGAATTAAAAAGGAAATTAAGCTATTGCCACTTCCGGCTGGTTTTCCCCACACTGGAGTTTCCAGGTTGAAAATCTTTTGTGTCAATCGTCAATCTTTCCTGTTTGCTGTTCATGATTCTTTTCATTCATAATTCATTGCTGCAAGTTTTCAAAACTGTCATTTGAAGTAGAATTGAAGGACAGTACCTTTGATTCTGAGAATTGCAATTTAGCAACTGCAATCAAGAGTTTGCAGACATTAATAAAAAAAGGGATTTGTTTTGAAGTATTATTTTCTGCCATCTCAGAATGTAGCAAATAAATGTGGTGGTTGACTTGAATATAGGGACAAAGATATGTTAAGAGGCTGACATGGTGAACAACAGAGATAATAATGACAGTTAATGGTAAATTTCTTGAGAATGACATAAGTGGGAAACTAGATTTGAGGACATCTTCTCCATCTCAGTAATCTGTTACATTTTCTGATAGCACTTATCAGGCATGTTGAATAGTACTGGAGGAGAGATTTTCCTGATTTCCAGTGATCATTGTCAGTTGTGCTTCCATCCATTATCAACAGAGGTGTGGGTGTTAAGTTTGGGATTACAGTGATGGTGTCAAGGGACAGCGTTTATCACCATTTTAATTAGAGGCAGGAAATTAACGCTACTAGTTTATTGAAATCTAAAGCTTTCTTATGACGGGAGGAATCAAGGTTATAGGGAGCTCTTTCTCATCTTCAAATGAGCTTTGTACAAATTGAGAAAGAGGAAATGTTGCAGTAGTAATGTATCTGTGGTGGGTTTCTGAATACAGTTTGTAAGGATACTATTTTGGATGTGGTTTGAAGAGGGAAAACTGTAAAAAGCAGTAAGGAGATGAATGGTGAGTAAAAGCTGCAGTCTGTCAGCAGAAGAAGCGTCTAAAAGTTTGGAGCAAAGAACACAGTGTTCGCTCCTAAGAAGAGAAAAGTACTGCATGCTTGCAAGGTACAAGGGGAGGAATGGAGTAGCTCTGTGTATGATGAGGAGTCGAGGTCAAAGATGTGTGTGATGATCCGGGGCGTACAAGAAGATGCTGAAGCTTGTTCACAAGCAGGCACTTAAAACATTATGGTGAAGATAAGTCAAGTAACTCTAGATAAGATAGACTCTAATTGCCGGGAGGTGAAGAAAGAGATAAATAAGCTGGCTAGGACAATTGATGGCGGAGCAGCACATGGACAAAGCAAAAATACTACAGGTAAGGAGAAGGGTAGCATTACCACTGAGGAAAGTGTTAATTCAGAAAAGCTTGTTCTTTTTCAAGAGAAAAGACATACCAATACAGAGCAAGTAGTAATTGTGGTCAAATGGGAAGATGTGTTTACACTCTGAAAGATGAGAATATGAAATTCAAGAAGATTCTTTGAGAGACATGCATGTGCCTAGAGAAGGAGCTGGTTATACAGAGGGATGTAGCATAAATTATAAAGGGCAGTAAGAATATGGAACTGTTGCCAATCAGCTAAGACCTTTGTTAATTTTCCTGGCTTGTGCTAGCTAGAGGCATGTCACACGTGCGTGATTCCTCCTGCAATTGGGTTTAATCTTTAGATCACTATGATCGCCTGGCCTCTAGCAACTAGTTAGTAGCCCCTGCTACAGAATTTCGCAGCAGCCGAGCTTTGAAATCATTCTGCTTTAGAGTCAGGAGCCCTAATAAGTACACGTTTGTGCATGAGCTTTGAGACTCACCAACTCAAAATCAAAATTAAATCCAATGCACAAACGATGGTGGCAGTAACTGAAGTTTCTATGTGGTTGCATAATACAATTCAATGTTATTATTCATTCTTGCTAACTGTTTTCTTTTGGGTGGCTCTCTGGGGAAATATGAACCTGGTATCTGGTTTTTACCAGAAGGTTTGATTGAATTGTGATGATCACAAGTTGCTGCAATGATGGGAATCTGTGGATGGCCCTTTGTAATCTTGAGGGTAAGTTTGTTTTTCCTTGATAAACATCGGGTGAGATTGTAGACTGCATTTAACATCGGTTGGAAAGAAGTTTTGGACCATGTTCTGAAGATTTAAGCATGGGTCAGGGTCAAATGTACCCCACAATCATTACACCACAGACTAGTCAGATTTGTAAACGTGGGTTACCCTGAAATGTACCCCATAATCATTACATTGAAAACCTGTATCACAGCCTTAGGAATGATCCCATTACCATTACACCACAACCCCTTGGACACTAATCTTGCTGGTAGGTATGTTAGTTCTTTATCTGAGGGTAAACAGATAACCCATCGTATTCTGGTTTTCAGAGGTAGTTGTCTTCAGTATTGTGTAAATAATGTGAACATGTACAATAAAATCATTTTCTGCCTAGCCCAAAAAAAAATCATCTTGAATGAACTAGGATTAGCCAAGTCATCGTATACTGATGATTGAACACGGAACAAAAATTCTAGTGAAAAACATGGACATAAATAATGAAGATAGTGTTCATATATGTAGTAGTATGTGATCCTTTAATCCCGCAAGGCGTTAAAGGCTTCAATTATGGTCCCGACTTAGGAAAAAATACCTTCTTTATTCAATACAAGGAAGAAATTGAATCCTTACCAAGCTCGCCTAAATCCTCGAGCAAATGACTCACTTCAATACGCCGGGGAAGGTTTTTCAAGCCGTAGCAGTATCGATAAATATTGAAGGTGCCCATCAGTATCTATTTTTTTAACAACATGCCTAAGAACTGCGGGGCAAAATACTCATCCTTTGGCAAAAGTTCATCTCTTCTAACAGGTCGCTGGCTGTTACCCAGTCCATGGTTTATATAGGGGAGAGGACCCCATAACCGTGCACCCTAACTTTAGGGGCACGTAGATATATGTAGGGGTCTCGTCAACATAAAAAAATTATATCATCGTATAGCGTATCATCATGCCACATCACTATTTTCGTTTTGCGTGTTTATTTGGAGGGAAAAATAGTTTTTGAATTGATTTAAAATGAAAAAAATAATATAAAGCATTTGAAAGAGGTACCAATGACCGAGCGCCCTATGTGTCACATTGTCATTGGCTCTTAAAAAGTGTCATTAATCAAATAGTGAACAACTATTAGTCATTTTTTCAACAACCAATGGTGAAAATCAATGTACATATATTGGTACCTGCACAATTATGGGGTCCTCTCCCCTATGTTCATTCTTTCATTCTCTCTTCTCGAGTGCAAAAGATGTTTGCTTTATGATTGGGTTTTTTTATTTTTTTGGTTGTCTTTTTTAAGAAAGGGTAAATGAAAGGATGAGATAACCAATTAATTATTTTGTTAATATGGAGGTTAAGGCCATTTTTAATGTGACATCGCCTTATTGGTATAAGGAGCATGGTCTATCGGGTTTATATGTTGTTGATCCATGTGTAAAATTCATTTTTGAATGGATAAGGATTTTATAGTTTTAAAAATAGTTGTGGGATGCAATAAAAAGGCATATCTCGACTTGGGATAGTGAGGCATGTATAGATAGATATTTGAACACGGTTTTTTGGTTTATGAAGCTACAGAGGAGGAGGGGAAGGTCGTGCAAGAAAACATATGCATCCATCAATCAATCGACCATTACATTAGTAGGAAGGTTGCTTCTATTGTGGCATCACCTCCATTGGCATAAGGATCATGGTCTAGTGGGTTTATGTCTCAAATATGTGGCTAAGCAAAGTGTAAGCTCTACACGTATAGTTGAACCACAATGCTCATGGATTTTATATCATTTATTAATAGTATTTTTTAAATCAATAGTGACCATTGTATAAAAGTACAGACACATAATTTTGGTACAAGCCTTGTTAGTGCAATGTTTTTAGCGTGACATTGTGCACGTGGTCCATCAATTTATATCGGGTCTTAGTGGCACATTTTCTTATGTTTTTATCTCCCTCTTCCTCTTTGCATGGCCATGTATTTCCCTATTTTGTATTTCCTCTCTCCTTTATGTTTTTGACTTCCTTCATTTGTGGTCATTTGACAACTAATAACATGTGGGAGTGATTGTCTTTCGTTGTTTCTAGTCGTGTGGGTTTTGGGGTCAATTTGACCGTTGGGCTTGCTATATAGTTTTGGTTAGGCTTTTGTGTGCCAATAGGTTTGTAATTTGAATTTCAAAATCATGTAGATACTTTTTAGCCCCCAATGGCATTTTAATACAAAGTAACACAAGCATTAAAGGAACATTTTTCTTTACTAAAGCGACTATCTATCTTAATTTGTTGTTTCTAAAGATCTACTTATTTTGTGTGCTTGTACCAAAAGAAGGATCACACGACACTCATGTACTTTTTCAATCTCTAAGGGATAGAGAGAGCCTTGAGGCCACTCTCATGTAAGGAGGGATGATATTTTGTGCATACAACTACATGAAATATGATTCCTAACTTGATATGTAAACCAACCCCTAAGATTGGGTGGTTTTGCTTAATAACACTTCATATTTTTACCCTTATTGGTGGATTTGTTAGGGTTTTGGAGCCAAATTGTCAACAAGAAGACATTCTAGCATTCTTATGCAAATTTGGAAGAGGCATGCAAAGCCATGAACATCGACAGATACACTAGTGGTGTTTTTTTATGGCATTAACCACTAACCGAAGTTATTGGTCATACCTAGTGTTTTATGGTCTAAAGCCTCATAATAGGGCCAAATCCTTATATTTCCTTCTTGTCTGGATTTTGATTCTTCTCTTCGCATTTCCAAATCGGATTATCAATTAGGTATGTTTTATTAAGGTGTAAATTCTTCTTAAGTTTTTCTAATTCATTTTTATAATTTATTTTCTATTGGTATGTCCCTTTTTGCACATTTTGCACCTTTAATTGTTGTATTTTTATATATAGGTTAGGTTTTAATTAATGTAGTATTTTAATGCATTCAGGCATTTGTGCTTAAAATAGTTGAAATAAATTAGTGACCCCGATATTTGAACACATACGTATGGATTCCCCTTAGAGTTTTGTATTTGTATCCTCCAAGGGTTTGATTTTATAAAAATTGATTCCATCGAGGATTTTTATCAACTCTTTTCTTAGATTGTACCTTATCATTAGGCTTGTTCTTGCACGGATAGTGTTGGATTTACCAAGCTATGTTCCTTCTTCCTTGTGTACATTATGTACGTTTTTGTCTCTTTCCCTTTCTCAAAGGTAGATGTAATTCATATGTGGCATGCATTTTCATGATATTGTAGACATGGAGGGTTTCTAGTTTCTATATATCGTTAGGCATAGAATATGGTTGTCGTGTAAATGTTTATCAATAAGTGCATGTATCTTTTCTAACCTATGTCATAGATTGTTAAAATGTGGTTTATATGTGATGCTTTATGTGTTGATTCCCTTCCAATTGATAATGTAGCTCTATATTCCTATAGTGATGCACTTGGCTTCTTGTATCGTGATTGATTATGAGGTAGATGTTGTAACAACTTGAAGGGGTCAACCACACAATGCTTCCACCGATCCTCTTTCTTAAAGTAGGGTTTGTATGCAAGCTAAAAATGGTCTAATATAATATCATCTCTCTCTTTTCGATATATAGATTATGATAAGAAGGAGTCAATTAATTCCCCTTCCTCATTTCCCACAAAAATACACTTCGAATTAATCAAATATAATTTGATTAATTATCCATTTCAAAATCTAAAAAATAACCCAATCCTCACCACATGTCATTATTCTCCATGTTTTTCTACTATTGAATTAAAAATTCAAATTCAAATCCTCACCCACCCTTCGTGGTCCCCACTCACCTAAAATCCTCCACTTATGAATTAAAAATATAATTCAAATCCTCACCCATTCTTCGTGGCCCCCACTCATCTAATCTTGCCCACATTTTCAAACCACTCACCTAATCTTGCCCACATTTTCAAACCACTCACTTAATCTTGCCCACATTTTCAAACCATGATTACTTAAATTAATCTAAGCTAATCACTCCCTCAGGCTATAAATACAACCTTACCCCTCCCCTCTAAACACACGGAGAATAAGCTTGAATGCCATATCTAAGTTCTTGCATCCTTTGAGCAAAGAACATCATTTTTCCTCGTCCTAATGCCAAAATAGCCTCATAATCCTTTTTCCCATCCAGTGCAAAGTAAGAGGATCGTTGTTGCAGGAAGGCCTTGCTCCGTCTTGAAGAAAAGCACCTACATATCACACAATCAGGGCTCAATCCAAGTTTCCTAGCCCATTCTCGAGGTTTGCTACGGAACGCGAAGGAGGAGGTATGATTATTGGTATTTTACTTCCTTATTAGTAGTGTATTTTTCCTAGCTTACATTCTGGCACGCCTGGTTACTTTCGATCTATTACCATTAATTTCCCAATTAGTGGTTTTATCTGTTCTTTGTTTATTATTGTTCATTATTATTTCATTTTCTGTTCCTTATGGTCTTCTTTGGTTAACCTTCACGCTTTGGGTAGTGTTTTTGTTGTGTGGTGTCTTGTGGTGTATCTCGCAGTTATAAAGAACAATGAAACTATGAAGCTCATTCTGTCTTTGATCTCCTCGGTGCTTGGTGTTTAGTTCCTAGTTTTGATTTTTCTATTTACTCATCATCTATAGAAACACATGAACTAGTCATTAGTTTATCATCTTACTGTCATGGGACAACCAATCCGGAAAATGCATTTATTTATTTACTTTTGCTAAAATAACTGCTTTGTAGGAAGTTAATCATTTTTTTTTTTTTATTTTAATCAATCATTTTGTGATCTAACTCTTTCTTTCTATTTATTGTTCTTTTTTAACCTTGCTGTCAAAATTTTAGCTTCTCAGGTGAAGTACAGAAGTCAAAAATAAAAAAACCAGCTCCCGGGACGTTTTTCTCACGTTCAAAATTTTCATTCAGAGTGCTACCGTAGCCCATCTTCCGGACGCCATAACTTTTGCTCCCGAACTCGGAATGACTTCATTTTTTTTAACGGAAAGGTATCAAAAGATATATGCAATGAAAAATAATTTTTAGATTTAGACTTACAAAAAAATTTGGTTTCATTTCTTCTAACACTTGTCTTTTTAACAAAAAACAACAAAATTATAGTTTTTTTTTTTTAAATTATTATTTTTATTTTATTTCACGTAACAACCTCACACGTATGCTCTTTCCTCGCACTTCAAAAGTGATCTTGAAATCAAAACGTGAGGCCACTCGCTCTCGCACAACAATTTTTTTTTAATTTTTTTTTTTTTTTTGCCTTACATTTCAATTTTCCACGACAACACTTCTAGTAACGCTTTCACCCTCTTTCTTTCATCGCTTTTTTTTTTTGTGAAAATAATCATTATCGCTTATTTCACACAATCATGATTAATTGCAATAATTATTAACATTTAAAAAAATATAAAAAAAATCTATTCCAATCAGATCCGCGTATGCTCTTTTCGCGCTTTCGAGCGATCTGAAAATCGAAATGATCACAATTTTTTTAGTTTCTTGTTCTAACATCAGAGATCCTCTAGCTTTGTTTTCCAACTATCATTTTAATAATTATTTTCCTTTGTCATATTATTAATATTTGTTTGGTCGTTGGTCAGTGTATGCTCTTTTCCTGCGTCTTCGAGCGATCTGGAAAATAAAAAACAGCCATGATCACTTTTCTAACATTTCATTTGCAGGATAACTACTAATTTGTTTTCTAGAAACCGCGCATTGCTGAATATTGTCAAAAACAAAAAAAAACAAAAAAAAAAAAAAATCCCAAAAATACCACCATTCAAAGACAATTGCTGAAACCAAAAAAAAAAGTACGCTCAGGTACGCAATTATTTTCTGCTAGTGATTTATTTCAAGTTGGAAAGAACCCTGCATTTAATCACTTTATCATATTGTTTTTACACGTAGACGAGGTGGATTTCATCACCACCAAAGCTACACCGGTGACGTGGACTTGACTACCACGCACCAACAACATTTACATCTGCATTGCACTTTGAGACCTAGTCTCATCACAACGTTCGGTATTTACCTCGCCGCTGCTCTTCACTTACAGGTAATGTTGTCGTGCAGTGCATGCGAGTCACGCCTAAATAGCTGTAACAACGAAGCCTGGGCATCGTCCCTGTAAATCTTCGGGAGTTATAAGGACACCATACACATTCATCCCCTCCATCACCTTCCACCTTTTCACAAAACCTGTTCTCTGACGTGGTGATTCACTCCAAACAGGCAAAGTAAGAATCGGTGAGTCTCCTCCAAAGGTTTCTAAGGGTTCCCCTACTACCCTGTCCCCGTAAAATTAGGTATATCAGACTAGGTATATCGAGGACGCATCTTCTTGAGTAATAAGAGCCTCGCATCCACCATTTCACAAAGATACTTGTATGATCGCATGAAACAATGATCATTCCCAAGAAGTTACCTCATAAGCCAAAACAATCAATCCACATGATTGCTTGCTTGCTTGAAAAACAAAATAGTTTAGCATTGTTTTATCATAAAACTTGGCTGATATCAATGTGTTCATTGTAAAAGTTCAGACCCTAGTTGTGTTCCACAAAAAATCAGTTCTCACCAATTCAATACCAAGCGAAAACATCCAAACAATCCAACAACACAGACCAAAACATCACACCAATTTCATTAGCTTGCCTCATCCAACAATACATCTGTCATAGCTTGTCTTCGCTATATCCAACTGATATTGAGTGACTAGCATTCACTCCCCATATTGTCAATTGTCAAAACATCCTTCATAGCTTGTTTCCAGCTATATCAAACTAATATTGGGTGACTTGTTTGAGTTCACTCATTATTCTATCCACCATCACATTTATCCAAATCACAACCAACACAAATCCTTTCATAACTCATTTTGAGTTATATCACAACCATATCGCGATTAACCTATTCAGGTTACTCTCCCCACAATATAGTCCAGAGCTTGTTTAAGCCAAATCTACACAACGTGCAACAAATCCTCTAATAACTCGTCTCGAGTTACATCATCATCATATTGAGATAACTTGTTTGAGTTACTCTCCTTATCAGTCATCACGAGCTTATTCATGATAAATCCAAAGTAATCGAGTTCTCATTTCCTCACACCTGTTCAAAATTCCTACCCATTTTTCAGCTTAATCAGACACATTTCATCATGGTATTCACTCGCAATCACAATCATGAAAATGACGATGAAGAAGTCGCACAACCAGAACTCACCAATGAAGAACAAGAACAAGTCAATAGGGTGATAGAACAAAACAAAAATGAATATCTATTACGCATCCTAGCCATGGGGGCAAAACTACCCCCTGACTTTGGGACGGAAAATTTAAACAAACTCATCGACAATGGTGAATCAAGTTATCACAACGAAATACCAAACAATCCAAATGGTTCTTCTGAAGAATTATTCACTAAAATCCAAGATTTAACAAAGAAACTTGAGGAAGCAACGACTAGAGCTGAAAGATTAAAAGACCTCAATCTAGATTCCAATACTCACGACATGTTTGATAAACCGTCCCCTGCTTCTCCATTTACACAAGAATGGAAACTTATGAAAGACACCATTCAGGGACTGCAAAAACAATCGAAACAATTCAACTTTGAAGAATTGTGTCCTTATCCATTTGATACAGAGATATCACGATTACCATTTCCGCCATCCTTCGAAATCCCTAAGTTTGATAAATACAAAAGCAAAGGCGACCCCCGTGAACATGTCAAGGAATTTTACATGCAATGTCAGGAAGGTTACTATCGAGACACGTACCTTTTACGATTATTCCCCAAAGTTTAGGAGGACAAGCTTTAGACTGGTTTTTCCATCTTGCCCAAAGGGTCGGTCACAACATTTGCAGACTTATCGAGAAATTTGTCAAACATTTTTCCTATAACCTAGACTCAGAAATAACCATGCTTGATCTCTACAACACTAGGCAAAGGCCAAACAAAAATTTTGCCTCCTTTTTACAACGATGGCGTGGAATTGCAAGCCGATTTCCCTGCTCAGTACCCGAGAGACAACTAGTTAGCATTTTTGTCCCTAATCTCAATGCCGAATTATCATTCCACATGCAAATGCATTGTCTGAATAGTTTCAAGAAGTCATCGAAAAGGGGACACAAATCGAAAATCCTCATTTCTAAGGGCTTACTTAAAGCACCCTTTAGAGACCAACCTTATCGAGACACTCCTCAGAACCAGGACAAATCTAAATTCTTTAACCGAATCGAAATATCGTCAACGATGGCATTACTGATTCCCGCCATGTCCGAAATGTCCAAAACCATCCCACCAACACATTAAAATCTAAACAACCAATCATTATCCCTAGAAAGGAAGTTCCTTCTAGGGATCGACGAAGAGAGTTCACTCCTCTCAGAGAAAGTCTATCTAGTGTCTTTCGTCATTTGGCAAATGCTAATATGATTACATATCCCATTATCAGACCCTTCAAGAAGGACAACCCAAACCAAATTGGTATAAAGACAATGAATATTGTGATTACCATCGCATAAAAGGGCACTCCACAGATAGATGCATGCAACTCCGCCATTACGTCCAAGACCTGATTGAACGTGGAGACATAGAAGTTGAAAATACTTCTGAGACAAAAACACCTAATGAAAAACTTCACATGTTCAAAAATCCGCTTCCCTAACCATGATAACAATTCAAAAGATAAGGGTCAATCATCAAGTAATGTCGAGTATGACTCAGTCATCTCGACCATAGATTATGACCAAGACTTAGTGGTAACTATAAAGATCGAACCGAACTGTGCGATCACCACTAGATAAAAAAATGTGGGTCCCTACAACAAAAAAATCTGCCACTTCGTCCCCGGCATCACCTCCTAATCCACCATCTAATTCCGCCACCAATTCCTCTCCACAACCTACGCCATCATTTAATATTGTCAAACAATTAGAGAAGACTGCCACACAAATTTCAATCATGGAACTACTTAATTCTTCTCCCGCACTACAACGCATCCTTATGCAAACATTGAATAATGCTCGTGTCCCTGAGGACATCAATTCACAACAATTCCAAGCTTTAATTACACATCTTACGTCCCCAATCCTATTTTATCTTTTGGTCCCACTGACCGCTTAATCCCAACATCGCTAATAATCATTCTTTATACGTCGAGGGTTATGTAACTCATCGTAAAATCAAGCGCGTCTTAATCGACAATGGATCAGCATTAAATATTTGTTCCATGAAACTTTTACGTTGTCTAGGTTACACTGAAAATGATTTAAAACAATATCATAACCATTCGTGGGTATGATAATAATAAAGAAAGTCTCAAGGCACAATCACGTTGCTTCTCCAAGTTGGACCCATCACCTGACACGGTCTGTCATGTGGTAGATGTAGAAGTTGCATATAACATTCTTATTGGCGCCACCATGGATTCATGCCATGAAAGCCGCCCCATCAACATTCCACCAATGCATTAAGTTTCCTCATTTGGACAAGGAATTTACATTACGTGCAGATCCCCAACCTTTGAGTATCAGAGATTCCTCAAGGATGGTATCGACATGATCACTATTGTCCATCAATGATAAATATGCTCCACCTCGTATAATCCCTAATGAAACACGCATTGATCCCGATACACTCCCTAACAATAATCCAAACCATCATCTCATAACCAAAACACATTTTCCAATCCATTATCATCCGCTAGTCAACCACCTTCCACCAGCCTCCTCCCACTAATCAATCATCTTCTTCCACTAATCAAGCTTCTTCTTCCAAAGAACAATTATTCTTCCACCACCATCTTCTTCTTCACCTAGCCAATCTTCTTCATCCAACCACACCTCCTCTATTAAGATACCTCCTCCTCCGAATAGCCAACCTTCAACCTTCAATCCACCCCCTTCTTCTTATAACCCATTCTCTTTATCTTTTAAGACTACCAAACTAACTTCCCCACCACATGAGGTACCTATTGGTCCCCCATCTCACACATTTAAAATCATTGACACAGGATGCGGTGAATATCAATTTCAAAAGATGGCAGACTCTTTTTATATCACCAAATCCCCACATAGCTATGGAAACCTAACGCTCCACATCTGAGAATCCATCCCACTTACCAAATGGGTCAGTCAGTTTGGAAAAAGTTTGGTCATCTTGACAACGAACATATTCCAAGTTCTTCAGGATCTTGGTTATATAATGATGACTTTGCTCCATGTTATGAGTCCCCTCAATTTACCAAAGCTCACCGAATAATGAAAAACATGCGATGGCAGGGTAAAGGACTCATCCAAATGAACAAGGTCATTTAGACCCTATAAATTACACACAACATCATAGTAAACATGGTCTAGGTTTCAAGGTGTTTGATGTCACTCCCATAATAATTTCAAGTGACAATGATGACACCAGCTTCTGATAATGACATTAGGTCTCCATGTAGTCTTTTTGAGGACCTCACTAAACACATCTTTCCTTTGAACATTTCTCTATTAATGTCATCAATTTTGAGCCTACACATCCGAAGTCTCATAGACTCATGGCCAACCACATCATGCAAATATGGACATGTTCCAAAATGATGAAGCCATCAAGAATTCCTCGAACTCGCGACCAAATACCTACTTCACCATAGAAAAGGATTTGAAATCAATCTAAATGAATCGGCCTATTTTGGCGAAGAGATAAAATATTCAGATCCTTCACCCTCAGAAAATTTGGATCAAAAGCGCAAACAGAGGATTTCCCATAGTCAAAACCTCACCACCACCCTATCCAATAAACATGTCAAAAAAAGTTCCAACAAACACCCGACACTGATGACCTACATCAACCATTAGCATCGTTCTCCGAAAAGGATACATCTAAAATGCTTGTAGAAGAAACAAAAGACATAAACATTGGCACCACCGAACAACCAAAAATTTTACAACTTGGCATTAGTCTGTCTGACCAAGAATGCATGGAATTCACAACACTCCTTATTGAATTCCAAGATATATTTGCATGGACATATAAGGACATGCCAGTGCCCGACCCATCTCTCAGTAGTACACCATCTTGTGGTACATCCGATGCAAAACCTCAGAAAAGCAAAAACTACGCAAAATGCATCCCCAAGTTGCATTGCTTGTTAAAGCCGAACTCGAGAAACTTTGAAGCCGACTTTATCAAACCTATTGATTATTCAAAGATGGATATCTAACATAGTTCCCATCGCCAAGAAAACTCCCGCATCGTAATATGCACAGACTTCTGTGACATCAACAAGGCTTGTCCCAAAGATGACTTTCCTTTCCAAATATAGACATGATTGTTGATTCTACTACAGCCATGAAATGCTCTCCTTAATGGATGGATTCTCTCGTTACAAATCAAATACGTATTGCAAGGAGATCAACATAAAATGACATTTACTACACCATGGGGCACCTTCGTTATAAGGTCATGCCTTTCGCTTGAAAATGCTAGTGCCACCTATCAACGAAAGCAATGATCGTGCATCTTCCATGACATGTTACATGATATCATGGAAGATTATGTTGATGATATATTAGCAAAATCCAAAACACGAATAGGGCATCCAAGTGTGTTGAGACGCATTTTCATAGATTACGCGAGTATAAGGTTCCTTAACCCAAAGAAATGTGTGTTCGAGTAACCTCTGTAAATTATTAGGTTTATTGTCTCACGAAGAGGCATGTAAGTGGATCTCTGCAAAGTCAAAGCCATTATGGAAATGCCTCCTCCTCAAAACCTAAAACAATTACGCAGTCTTCAGGGAAAGATACAATCTATTCGGCGTTTCATATCACAATTGGCCGACAAGTGCCATCACTTTAATCAGTTACTCAAGAAAGATGCACACTTTCACACCGGAACCACGATCGCAAGACTCTTTTGCTAAGTTAAAAGAATACCTCTCTAGTCCACCTGTTCTTATGTCACCAGTTGCCGATAAACCCATGTTGCTTTATACATCTGCCACTGAACATGCCATAGGAGCTCTACTAGCACAACATAACGATCAAGGAAAAGAACAGTTGTATATTACCTTAGTCGAACACTTATTGAGCACGAAGTACGTTATTCCCAAATCAAAAAAGTATGCTTAGCGGTCGCCTTTGCATTCCATAAGTTACGTCATTACTTGCTCAATCACACAACTAAGTTGATTGCCAAAATTGATCCTCTCAAGTATTTGTTGTCCGCACTCCATTCTCACGGAAGAATGTCTAGTTGGGTCATTACTTTAGTGAATTCGATGTCGAATTTGTTCCACAGTAAAGTAATTAAAGGACAAGCCCTTTGCACAACCAACTTGTTGAGGCACCCCTTCCTGGCACAGAACCACTTCAGTTCTCTTTTCCTGATGAAGATATTCTACACATAGACATCGCGCCAGCTTGGACTCTATTTTTTGATGGATCTTGTAATCTCCATGGCTCAGGGGCTGGTATTTTGCTTATCACACCTAGTGGACATGTTATCCCCAAATCATTTCACTTAACATTCCCATGTACCAACAATATCATAGAATATGAAGCTCTCATCACAGGATTAAAATTGCTATATCTTGGAATCTTATAGAATTAGTTGTATTTGGTGATTCTTTACTTATCATCAAGCAAGTTACCGATGAATACCAGGTCAAGGATGAAAAAATTATCCCATATAAATGCATGGTGGATAGTCTTCAAGCTATTTTCGATTAATTAGCTTTGATCAAATTCCTAGAATTTGTAATAAATCTGCCGACGCTATGGCAACCATCGATCCCTATTAGAAATCGCATCTAGTCAACCCTAGGCACATTTTCTCGTTGAACATCTCTTAATGCCTACCTATGATCTTCCTAAAAACACTATGGTATGTGAGATCGTGGGTCCGAATAACCCTTGGTACCACGATCTTTATACCTTCATTCGTGATAAAACATTTCCTGCCGACATGAAACCAATGCATAAACGTGCTTTAGCACAACGTGCTTCTCGTTACACCATTTTAGCAGAAACTCTTTATAAACGAGGATATGATGGCACCCTACTCCGATGTCTTAATCAGAAGAATCCTCGAGTGTCTTAGCTGAAGTCCATTCTAGTATCTGTGGAGCACACACAAATGGTATCGCCTTAGCCAAGAAAATCCTACGAGTTGATATTATTGGCCCTCCATGGAAAGTGACGCATGTCATTTTGTCAAACGTTGTCAAGCATGTCAAAAGCATGGAAATCTTATCCACGCACCTTCCCAGGCATTACAATCGATAACCACACCATGGCCCTTCTCTCAATGGGGACTTGACCTCATTGGTAAAATCAGACCAACATCTTCCGATGGACATAAGTTCATCATTACCGCTACCGATTACTTCACTAAATGGGTAGAGGCTATGCCTCTCACTTATGTTACCGGTAGCCAAATATCAAAATTTATTTTCAATAATCTCATCTGTCGATTTGGTATTCCATCCGCTCTGGTTGCAGATAATGGCAAATCATTTAAAAACCAGGATGTAAAAGACCTAGCCAAACGTTTTCACATCAAACTTAAATGGTCCACTCCATACTACCCTCAGGGCAATGGTCAAGCTGGAAGCAACCAATAAGACCTTAAAATCCATCATGGAAAATATTGTCAACACCCATGGACGTAATTGGCATACTCAAATTTACCCCGCTCTTTGGGCTTACCGTACATCTTACCGCACACCTACCGGAGCCACCCCATTTTCCTCGTTTATGGTCAGAAGCCATTTTACCTATTGAGATAGAACTCCCATCCTTGAGGATCTCCCTTAAAGATGTAATTAATGAGGATGAATACCGATAGTCACGGCTTCAAGAGCTTGAGCTTCTCGATGAAAAATGACTTAATGCTCTCAATCATCTTCAAGTCTATCAAAACCGACTGCAACGCAGTTATCATAAAAAGGTAAGACCCAGAGAATTCAAATTGGTGACCTCGTTTTAAAAGAAAATCAAAAGAATACCACTAAAGAACGAGAAAAACAAGGAAAATTTGAGCCTAATTGGTTAGGACCCTATGTAATCACAAATGCAAATTTGGCTCGAGCCTATAAATTGCCACCAAGATGGTCAAGATCTTGATGAACCAATGAATGCAGTTCATTTAAAGAAATTTTATCCTTGAGATGTTCACTATTCCGGGATACAACGTGTACATTGTTCCTTTTGTCTTGCTTATTTCTGAATAATTTAAATTTATTCATTTCCATCGCAGATATTTTCTTTATCAAAATCACATCTTCATATTTATCATCATGAGACAAGTGCTAGTATAAATCCTATTAAGTTTGTGAGCATCATACTTCTTCCATTTTCTACTTTTCTCTATGGTCATACCTAAAGCTTACCGATGGTAATATATTCCCTTCAAATACATTCTCTTTTCATAACAAAGCTCTAAACTTCATTACCTAGTTCATTTGTCATCCATCTCAATCTTCGGTGTTGAACCTCGCATCCTACTAGTCGTGTGGGGCTAAGATCGGGGCGACATTTCTTCCCAAATACAAAGCACTATTGTAAAAAAATCCATCAATTCAATAACTTATGAATAATTCATTGTCACATCTTTCGCCCTTCATAGTCTTTGGTGTTGAGCCCACACTTCTTACTGGTAGTGTGAGACTGGGAATGGAGGAAGGTGCCCTTACTCGTCTACGTCTTGTCTTCGGTGATAAACCCTTGCCTCTTACAAGTGGCATGGGGCAAAGCGTAGAGGGTCATTCTCATACAAGCATAAAAACATTGCAAAATATTCAAAAAAAAAAAAAAAAAAAAAAAAAAAAAGACAAAAAGGGAATTCACTCGCCTATATTTTGCCTTCGGTGATGAGCCCTTGCTTCTCACTAGTAGCATGGGGCAAGGCATAGGGAGTCATTTCAAAAATACAAAATCTTATAAAGGCTTACAAATTATAGTAATCCCCAAACACGTAATTTAGATGCCTAAGTGAAGAGAGAACTATCCCTTAACCTCATATCTTACCAATCAAGAGCCACATAACTGCCTAAGTCTAAGACGTGACTCATAAAGTGAAAGCCATTTTTGAAAACTCGGTTCAAGATCATTATGAAGAATGGAGTCACAATTTCCCAAAGGGATTGTTGTTAGCATTTGTCTCTATATTCATTATCTACCTCCTGCCCTTCTTGATTCTCGGTGATGAGCCCACACATCTTACTAGTTGTGTGGAGTCAAGAATGGAGCTGAATTCTTTTCATCATATCATCACCACCATATCCCGCCAATGGAAAGAGAATTTGTGTTATTCTCGAGCATAAGTTACAACACTAACACGGTACATATGGATAATATCCATGTTTATCGCCTCTCAAAATAAGTCTCGCACTCGTCCATAAATTGCCAATCACAAAAAATAAAAAACATCTAAAATCACATTGTAAAATCGTCAAAAATCAAAAAATCAAAAACAATGTAAAAATCCAAAATCCAAAAACATTTGAAAATCGTCAAAAATCCAAAAACAAAAATTAAAAAAAAATCAAAATCCAAAAACATTTGAAAATTGTCAAAAACCCAAAAACATTAGAAACAATCGTCCAAAATCCAACAAAAAAATTAGAACTCGTCAAAAATCCAAAAACATTAGACAAACTTGTCAAAAATCTAAAACATTAAAAATCAAAAATCAAAAATCTAAAAATCATTAAAAAAATTAAAAATCAAAAATCAAAAAAATCGCAAAAATCCAAAACATTTGAAAATCGTCAAAAAATCAAAAACATTTGAAAATCGTCAAAAATCCAAAAAACATTAAAAATCTATATATATAATAAACAAAAATAAAAATAAAAAAAATCCACAAAATCGCTAAAAAAAAAAAAAAAACTCTAAAATAACCAACACAATTTAACCTTTGAACTATTATCCCCAACGAATGATCCAATCACCTTATGACTACCAAATTCAAACCACTTCTCCTCGCGTGAATCCTCGCTTGGGGAAAATTCGCTCTCATTGTTTCCTTGTTTGAGGACAATGACCCAATACTTTACTATGTCCTCATACCCCTGCTTGGGGCACATCCAATCAATCCTCACTGTGGAACACGTTAGGGACATGTTTATTGGTTCTTGTGTTGCATTATTAGTTATAAATTATTAATTACTTTCTTGCATCTTGATATATTACAGGGGCATCTTGATTTTATGTATCCTGGTGTTCTCTCTAATATTCTTATGTTATCTCGATTGCATGTCGATCAGGGCATCATACTTTCGATGGCCTCTATCTATGCTCTCTTCCATTTGCATATCGTATCGGGGCATCAAACCTTTTTGATGGCCCCCTGCCTATGCTATCACGCATATACAAAATCTAGTCATCCCGATCTTTTATATCACGATGCATCCTGTTATGTGCTATATTAAAATTAAGATGTTTTTCGTCACGTGAGTATCTTCCTGCATGATCAACATCTTACTTTACACCCCATCCATTCACCCATACTAATGCATTCTCCAGTTTGGGAATCCTACTTGATCACTCACTTGCTTTGAATCCTACTTGACTTTCTTTCAAGTAGCATTCACTATCCAAAGAGCTCCTCCTCCCCCCACCATGATCACCATGTATTTGATCCATTCATCCTCACTCCTCATTTTTACTCCTCCGCCACTTATACCCATATTACCCTTCTCACCATTCCTGTCCCCTCTCACCCATTTGTATTCTTTCCTTTCACCCTTTTTCTTCCCGCTTGACAATCTTACTTAATAACCCCTTCTATATGGATCCTCTGGTGAGGTTTACCTCTCCCTAAGATCTTCCCGCTGGTAGAAGCTTCTTCACCACCTCCCTCTCATCAAACAACAATCACCACCAAACACATCTTCCCATTCCACCTCTTCTACTTCCCATTCTCGCATCATTACTCTCACCACACGGGCATCCCAATTAAGGATTCCCCTCACACTCTCCACCCTCCACTACATATATTCCTTCATCCATTCATGTTACACTCCTTTGTTTCCTTTCTTTCTTATTATCACCTCATCTCATATCATATACCACTCAGCATACCTCACTCACTCTTTTCTCATCCTTCCCCAAATCCATCTTATGCCTGGTCATCCTACTTACACGCTCTCGTAGTATGGAAAATTCACTTGAGGGTTCCCCTTCAGTCCATTTTGTCATACCCTATTCCCACCAACTCTAACATCATCCTTCTTCTTCCTCAGCTTGGCGATCTTACTTAACCATTCCAGCCACATGGCAATCTTACTTAAGACTTCCACTTAAGGTTGATCTGCCCTATGGCCTTCCCCATCCCATCATATTTCCCCATCTTATTTCTCCCACCTCTCATCGCGATCATCTTCTTCAACCTACCATTCCACCCCTATCCCCAATATCATCTTGTCTTTCTCTTTGCATATCATCCCTGTTGGTTGGGTGATCATACGAAACCTCTCCAACGAAGCATGACGATCTTACTTAAGAGATTCTCTTAAGCATGACATGTCATCTTACACTCACCCATCACTCTACAATCTCACCATCCATCTTTCCTCTTCATTCCCCATCATCACATCTTTTTACCACCACTATCACCCTCCTCTGCTTGGCAATCTTACTTAACCACTCACCCAGCATGGCGATCTCACTTAAGAGTCCCTCTTAAGGATGATCTATCTCCTTGCCTTTCCCCATCACTACACACCCTTCACCCTTCATTTTTTCTCGGCATTCCCCATTATCACATCCTTTCACCTCCTTTTCGATTCTCGCAAACACCACTTCTCGCTTGACCACTTGTCATCTCCAGTTTTGCTCACATGGCAATCTTACTTAACCACTTCCGTCACATGACAATCTTATGTCAGGGTCCTCCCTACACTTAACTTGTCATCGTGAACTTCTCCCCCGCCTCATTCTTCGTTCACTTTGTTGATCGCTTCTTCCACCTGGTATCTCCTACTACCCACTTTTTCCTCCTACTATTATCCTTTCTCCACATATCCTCTTACAACATACATCTAATCTCTTCCGCCTACAATCACGTTCTTTTCCCCCATTTTCCCCTTCTTGATCCATCATCCTTCATACCGTTTCTTCCCATTCTTTTCATGTCTTGGTTCTTCATCCTCACTTCATTCATCCTCATCACCCGCATCCTCTCCTCACTTTCACCTAGTCCCAACTCATCCACTTCTTTACTCTTTCCACTTCATCTTCTCAAATTCCCCCACATTTCTACCCACACACACATTCACCATTATTGTTAACACTCCTATATCATTCTTTCATCATCATCTTCTCTTCCCGCGCTAATAATTGTAAACGGGTTTTCCTTAAAAATCATCAATCCTCATTCCGCGACCTCATTCACTCCTTGACCTTCTAGAGTTTCCCTTCATTCCTTCCTCCTCTCTAGCCCACCACTCATCAGTAAAAGGGTTTTCCTAACGTCCCTTTGTTGGCGTTACCCTTTCCAATCCTCATTAGCTTTCTCCTTTTCTTCATTTTTTCTCTCACCCTTCCCCACCACTCATCAGAAAAGGGATTTCCTAACATCCCCTCATTGGCATTGCCTCTCTATCCCCCATTCTCTTTTCTCTCTATTCTTTTCCCTCACTCCCACCCTTTCTTGTCGCTTCTACCCATCTCTCCATCTCCTCTTTTCCTCTTCAATATCTTTATTGTCTTCATCATACATCCTTTTTCTATTTTCTCGTCATCCTAGTATCCTCATTTCATGCATCTCCACATCTTTTCCAATCGATGTCATTCCTCCCCTCTTTCTTCTTTGAACATTCCTTATACCATTCCCTTTCCACTTATTACCCCCTTTCTGTATTCCCTTCCTTCTACATCATTTTCTTTGTTATCCTCTTCTCTCTCCCACCCTCGCCTTATTTCCCTTCCCCGTATCGCCTTTCTCCCCTTTTTCCATCACGTTTCCTCCTTACTTCCCCATCGATAACCTAGCTCGTTCAACATTGTCCTGTCTTTTTTATCATACCACCCTCCACATGCATCTCCATACGGTCTGTTCCATATTCTTTTCCTTGGTCTTCCTCGCAATGACACGATTCCTTCAATCTTCTCCTTGTATTCGCTTCTATCTTCCTTTCCTCTCCCCTAATTTTCACGTTTCTTCTGACCACTTCTCCTTTTCTCTACCACCCCTACCTTTTCGCTCATTCTCAGATCTGTTTCTCTTCCTTTCTCTCTCTTTTTTCACACTTTCCTCGCCCTCATAGTTTTTTTTTTTTTTTCTCCGTTTCTACTTCTTCTTTCGTCCTCTTTCCATTTTCCTCCATTTCACCCCTACTCCCACCTCGTTTTCTCCTTCTTATTTATCCTTTCCCGCTTTCCTACTTTTCTCACTCTATCATTTATTTCACTTCCACGCATCCTCTTTACTATCTCTCGTTGCTTCCTTCATTTTGCACATCTCTCTATTTCATCCCTTCACCCTCTACTCTGTCATTTTCCTATTTTTGCCTTGTTTGTCCTTCATCATTCCCTTCTTCCCCTATCATCCCTCTCTCTTATTTCTACCTCTTTCATTCCTTTTTTTTCCCCTCCCCTATCTCCCTTACTCTTCTCGTAATCAACCCCCAATCCTATCCATTCCCTTTTCTCTTTCCCACACACCCTCACACCTAGCATTCAAGGTCGATTGAATCCTTTCTCCATTTGTGTCATGCGGTCATTCCAGTCTCTTCCACTCCATTATCGTCCTCTTCTCCGCAGAATCCATTTCCTTCTTTTTTCGAGAGTTCTGTCGTATATTCCATTCTCGTCAATCCTCTCGAGGGGGCATCACCACATCTATCCATAATCACATCTTCTCATGACATTTTTGTCTTGAGGATACTATGACATCCGTCACTCACCACTTTCTATTCTCCCCAACAAACATTCGCTCTACCTTTTAAAAAGTAGATTGAATTCTTCCCCCATACCATCTACTTTCTTTTCAAAGGACACTACTTTCATAGACCTTTCCAAAGAGGGGCAAATGTAGACACCCCAATTTCACATCTATCCTAAATCAATTAATTCCCCTTCCTCATTTCCCACAAAATACACTTCGAATTAATCAAATATAATTTGATTAATTATCCATTTCAAAATCCAAAAAATAACCCAATCCTCACCACATGTCATTATTCTCCATGTTTTTCTACTATTGAATTAAAAATTCAAATTCAAATCCTCACCCACCCTTCATGGTCCCCACTCACCTAAAATCCTCCACTTATGAATTAAAAATATAATTCAAATCCTCACCCATTCTTCGTGGCCCCCACTCATCTAATCTTGCCCACATTTTCAAACCACTCACCTAATCTTGCCCACATTTTCAAACCACTCACTTAATCTTGCCCACATTTTCAAACCATGATTACTTAAATTAATCTAAGCTAATCACTCCCTCAGGCTATAAATACAACCTTACCCCTCCCCTCTAAACACACAAAGAATAAGCTTTCATGCCATATCTAAGTTCTTGCATCCTTTGAGAAAAGAACATCCTTTTGCCTCGTCCTAATGCCAAAATAGCCTCATAATCCTTTTTCCCATCTAGTGCAAAGTAAGAGGATCATTGTTGCAGGAAGGCCTTGCTCCGTCTTGAAGAAAAGCACCTACATATCACACAATCAAGGCTCAATCCAAGTTTCCTATTAGTTTGGAAAGCATAAACAAATCAAATGAATAGTGATGATGTGATGATAAATGTACTCAAAAGTTGCCTATAAATAGGGAACATTGTTAGGTATTGCATTTCCCTCTAGTTGACAGCATCTACCATGGTCGATGTAGTCATCTATTAGAAATAAAATCCAAATGGTATCAACCATGGTTGATGTCGTCAACTTTGGGTAATGCCTCATAACGGGTTCCTAAAAGGAGGTTTTGAGGAATAGAGGAAGAATTTGGAGCTACTAAAATGTGATTTGGTAGAGTTATAAGTGTGTCGTAAGTGGATATGAAGTTGATTGTAAGATGATAACAAGGTGATGTCACAGGGAGACTATAAAATTATGATTGCGAGGGTGTAAAGGATAAGGTAATTTTTAACCAAAGTGAGTCCCTTTGCCATTTTGATTATTATGTGTTTTGACAAACCATGTCTCTTTTTACAAAGTTACTAGAAGTTTCTCCATTTGTGGGTGGAAAAATACTAGTTTTTTTGCTTCGTAGGTCACAAATTATTATTGTAGGCCATGAATTCCATCACCCTCCTTTTTTTCCTTGAAGTGTTAACATTGTATCCTGTACACCTTCTCATTTTCTCCTTCTTCCTCACTACTAAATTTTGTTGGAAACACATAACATACTTGTGATTACTACCAATGTCGCTGACTAATATCCCAAGTCATGGTTTATTGCATTTTTCCGTAGAGGTTTTATGGAGCCGCACGTGACCTTTCAAGACCACAAATCACTTGTGAGTCACCTTATGGGCATTGCACAATGGTTTATCCACCGCAACACAATATCCTTGCCTTGAAGTGCTCAATGAATTCACTACACCTTTCCCTACTTCCCTTATTTTCCTCATGTCGCGATACACTATGTTTAAATATGACAGTCTTTGTTTTTGTAAGTTTTTAATTCCATTGTATGGTTTTTCGACAAATGTATTTAGCTTGCTTATGTGTTGATAAGATAGAAAGAAGATACACTTGTTCGTTTTTAGGTGGTGGTTGCAGATTTGGATCATATTGTAGAGCTTAAAACACAATTAAAAATCTCTTTTATTATTTGAATAATATGTTGGCTATTATATAGCCAAGGAAATAGTCAAAACAACTTCCTAGTAAATAGGATTTTAAAACCCATGATAGTCATGGGTAATAATAACAAATAATATTGTTATAAGTATATAACAATATATTTACCAAAGGTAATTATTAAATTACTAATTACTATAGTAATTTTCCCATTGTAAATGTGAGCACTATTTGATTTCCTAACATTCCCCCCTTAGTGTGAACATGGGGAAAACATCATCCAGTACTGCACTCTACTTTCATGATTTGGTGATTTTCACAGACAACCACAAACCTCAATGATGGTTTTGCATATGGCTAACCAACAACCAAAAAGGTGGTTTTACAAATGGTTTACCAACCAAAAGTGGTGGTTTTTCAAGTGGTTTCTTTGTGCGAAACCACAAATGATGGTTTTGCAAGTGGCTTACCAACAACCACATCACGATGTGTAGTACTTTCATCAACTCTCATCAATATCTCACCTCAGGGGATGACATAGGAAATTCTACTCATACACAAAAAGATTTCACAATGGAAATGGAACATTGGTATTATGTTCCACCCTCAATGTGAAATTTTCATTTATTCATACAAATAGGAAATCGCACAACACACGCAATTGAAAGCAAACACACTGAAAAAATGTCACTAAATCTCTATGCGGCCTTGTCGGTGGTTACTTGACAAGAGGTCGTTGATAGACCTACAACCTCTCGATGCCTATGTCCTCCACGGATCATTCTAACTTAGTGAATAGTGAATTTGAGGATCAATTACATGTAAAAGGATGTCGATTCCACCGATAGTGCGTCTAGTTGAAATGTAGGATTATTTTTTTGTTTTTACAATATTTTTCAACAACGAATCAAAACAACAATTGACAATTTGACTATAGTACCAAAAACTCATTTATTTTTAACACTTGTAACACCATGCACTATTTAAATCGACAACACAATGACAAGACTAACAAAACATTTAATTCAAACAAAATGATTAATACAACAAAACATTTTTTTACGACTTTTCCTTTGATAAGATTAGACTCGTTGAACATTACTCAATGTATCTTGGACTTACAAAAATTAGACTTTATGATTTGTGATTTGGAAACTAAACACGTATACCGCACATTTGAAATAAACAACTAAACAAGAGCCGCAAGGCGGCGCCTCACCATGTATGCTACAAGTAGTTTGATATAAATTTGATTAATTGGTTAGATGATTTATTGCTTAAGAGTTGGAAGGACATAAACAAACTGGACCTATTTTAAGCTTTCTAGTACCGCAAAACAGATATTGTAGGCTTTTGTAATGATCTTTCTAAAAATTGCAATCATAATCATATATCTTGGAGATGGTATACTAATCACTTGAACATCTAAATAGGTGGCATAACAATTTAGCATTTATATTCAATAAGTAAAATGAATGTTTTTGAATAAATAACACAAGATAGAATCATGATGAGAAATATTTAAGAGTTTAGAAAGGGAAACAATTGTTAGCCATGACAATAGATAAATAGTAATTTTGATTCTGAAGTTCGATAGTTACACGATCTATTGAGCTTGAACAGATTGTAATGGGTGAGAATGTGGTTTATCTATAATAGCAAATAAATATTTGTAGAGTCCAAAACAAGTAAAATATTCAAATATTCAATAGTGAAGAGAAACATCCAAGAAATTTGTTGTTGCCAAACAGAGCATATAATTTTGCTCCTACAAACTCAGAGCCAAATATTCGTGTTCCGAAATTTGCAGTTGACCTTTTCGTTTGCGGAAGCATTAAACAAAAAACGAGAAATGTTCAAGCTAAGTGCACTGCTTACTAATAAGAAAGCATGTGTATGGTGAATGTTGTTGTGATGTTAGAAATGCATCCTCCTAACCCTATGTGCAAGTAAATTATGCTTAGTAGAGTTTCATGTCTGGATGTTGGTGTCTACAAGTAAATTTTGTGTCTACAAGTACAAATCCTAGAAAAACTGATGCAAATCAGATATAGGAAAGCTTTCTTCCTCTGAAGACGTAGAAGTTGATCCTGTCATGAAAATTAAAAAAAATTAAGAGATCTTGACTCATACTTGGAGCCCATGGAGGAATGTTTATAAAACAACATTCACCAAAGAAGACCTGAAAACAACAACTAAAGTGCGTCAATAAGAAATGACTGAAGTAAGACTGTAAAAGAGAATAAAATAAAGCTAAAAGCTAAAATACCAAGTATAGAGCTCATGATCTAGCTCCAGATTGCTCCAAGCCAAAACATTACCAAAAAGCTGTAGATCACAGGCCAGATGTTAATCATGTCTATATAATGCCAACATAGCAAAGGGAAACTTTTCCAAAATATGGTAGAGAGGAAGAAGAATACATTGCAGAAGACAAAAGTGAAGCAAAAACTACTACTTCACAACCAAGCTAATACTTTCACTGCAAAAAACAGTGCAAGTTCTCTACAATAAAGAAGATTTTTGAAGAAATTTACTGTAGCATGAACACACTACGATACTGGAAGAAGGAACATGAAGAATGGAAATTAAACAACAGACCAGAGTGGCTGCATAAGATTCCCAATCAAATTGCATATCAACTCAGTGCAACAAGGATATGAAAATAAACAACTGAAAGAACTGTTGGGAGCAGATTTATCAGACCTTGAAAGACTTCCTAATTTTTTTTTCAACAAATGCTCAAAGCAGGTTAGAGGTTAGTCATTTAAATTCAGATTTATTTAGTTGTATAATTACTTGAACATTGGAACCAGTAACAATATTGGGGTTATCAAAATGGATTTCCCTCTTGCTTCCGTTTGTTCTGCCATTTGCGCTTAAAAGCAAGACCTGCAAGCATGATAGCCTCTGAGGATCCCATTGTTGTAACTCCAATTGTTTGTTCTTCGTCTCCCAGTGGGCATTGAACAACGCTTTGTTATCATATTTGCACACCGATTTTGTTGCATTTTCACACTTAACACACAATCAGAAATTCGTGACCCCGTGGATATTTTAAAAAATTGCTTGATCTTGAAATCCGTAATACTGCAAAATATAAAAACAGAGACCCCACAAACCTGCAATTCTGTAGTAATAGGGTATTCGTCTATATGAACATAATTCTTATTGATGACAACCATCATGAGCTTATCACACTCAGGCTCCATCCAGGTAGTGACAAATGAAATAAAAAACACCTCATTTCAGTTAAACAAAGGAAGAAATTGAAAATAGGGCTGCCCGAAATAACGATTCCACTGTGACTCGCCCATCGAATTTTTTAGCAGCGGGTGTGGTGGCGTTCGGATCCGGTGTGAGATCGATATAACCGTGGGTAGTAGAAAAAGAAGCGTTCCCCATGTATATCAACCGTTGCCTGTTGTTTTGGCCAAAATTAGAGAAGGAAAAACTAGTATTGTTTCCATTGCTCTGCTGTGCATATGAAGTGCAAATTAAAAATGGGAGCAAGACTATCAAAGCACAAATCACCCTTTTCAACATTGTTACGCTATAAAAATTAAGCTTGAGCGTAAGTTATCGATACATCGAGGTTGTTTATCCTTGATTTAACACACAAATACAACAAAAAATGCATAACAACCCTTATCATCTAACCAACCAGCGCTTACAGTATGTTCTGGGCATCGTGAATATGAGACCTCACAGATAACCGATCCCATCAAAGGCTTTGAGACAAAATAAAACTTAGCATCATATTCCGAGAAAACAAATATATTTCTCTCTCCCTCTTGCAATTTTTTAAAATTAAAAGCTTGCTTGCGCTTTTGGTAATTATAATTAAATACGACATAATTTAGGGTATTTTTGGGGTTTGAAAAAATTGCGGAAAAAAATAAATAAACATTCCTTGAAAAATGCGCCCACCATGCTGCAAATTTAAGATAAAAATAGAGAAAAATGGTGGATAATCACGTGTATTTTGAGTAGGTTTAGTTGTTACTTCGAGTAAAAGGCGCCTGCTAATTGGTTTAACTATTCAACAAGATAATTTTAAGTATTTTCATTGCGGCAAGACGGGCAAGTGTAGACACCAAATTTGTGTCTTACGACCTTTGTGACCCGCATCCCATTTCGCAACCTAACCTCATTACCTAAACCTTACACAATTATTTATTAATTACCTTGTAATTGATAAATCCCCATCACCTCACCTCGCCACCTCATTTTGCCACCTCATCATGACCTAGCCCTAATCCTAAACTAACCTAATTAAAACCTAAAACTTGGTCTACACCTACACCCATGACTAAGGACCCCTTTCTCGCACCTAAAAGCGACCTTCTAGTCACTTGACCAAGCCCGCAACTAATCTCTCGGAGAAAAGCGGGGAAGGTGGGTTGTTTTACTAAAAATAGCCTACTTTTTCCTTACCGATGCTGCGGTTCCTACTCGACCGCCGTCGGTTACGTAACTACCATCGGTTCCCTGTAAATGGCCTCCCCAAACCAAAAACAAGGGATCGGAATTTCATTTTTGGATCAGGTCGAATGATTTTTGAATCAACAGAGATCATTGGGAGCGAAAAACAGAGTCCAGATCTTCACTTGACCGAGCAGAGACGAGTGAAGAAACCAGAAGCGTTTGCAGCAAAGGAGATCAACTTGCATCTTTGTCAAAACCAGTAAGTCACATCTTGCATGTCCTCTGTTATAACATTTCTTATGCTCTTTGAATCACAGTCCTCCTAAATCCGTTTCAATCCACTACCCAACGTGCCATTGCATCTAACTGTCATTCTTCTACCTCTCATCACCTTATTTCCTAAATACCACCTATATACAGCCTTACAAACAACACAACTACCCCATAAAGCGACCAACCTACAGATCCTAGAACCCACCGGTATCGGTTATCAGTAACCGGCATCGGTTCCTCTGATCAAAACCAGAAAACCAGCCTTTCCCCTACCCAGTTCAATGAAGCAACTTAATTGATATTTTACGGTCTTTTGTGTTAATTCATATTAGAAGGAAACTGACCACCTTCGAAAGGAAGTTTTATATTTCCTGGGCCCAAGGCAGTTTCCTCATTTATTGTCTAATCAAAATCTTGTGGTCTTGTGTTCTTATTTGCAGGTAGTCCTTCCAAGACAAAAAGGAGTTCTTCGCAATCAGCCTGATCTTTCTCTACGGTACGCGCACACCATCTCGACATTCTACAGGTATTCCTCCTAGCCCCTAACTAAAAGGAACGAAACCATTCTCGAGCGAAACATTTTGGCACGCCCGGTGGGACCCATCTTGGGTTTCTGTTTCTCTTGCTTATTTTCATTTTAGGAAGCATACTTGCTGTTGCTGCTTTTGTTATATATTTCATAAAGAATTTGTCTTGCTTTCCTAGTTTCGCATTAGTGAAAGTCATCTCTCTTGCTTCATCGAACATAATTTTCGATTTGGGTTTAAAACACGTGCATTGCATTCCTGCTTGTTGTTTTTCAATTCTAGTGAACGTAGATTAAGTAATGTGCAATCGTACACGTGGGGTGATATCCACGATTGACAGAAATTAATCTTACATTCACCGCACAAAACATACCGAATCACTTCACAATTAACACAACACTCAAACATCCTCCTTTTTCCGCGGTATTCCTCCGCCCGATTGAGGTAACCTTATAAGCCAAAACAACTTGACATTTCCCCTAAGTCTCTTGTTTAGGATTCTGACATCATTCTACGTCTAAAGGCATAAGCCCACGATAATTAAAATTAACCCTAGGGTTAATCTCTGGATTTGCGTGTGCATCTTGCTTGTTTTTAGTTCTGTTTTCTTTCTCATACTCTATCTTCTGTGATCAATAATTGGACAAGTATACTAAACGTTGTTAAAAATCAAATTAGCAGCCTTTTTATATCTTGTTAGCCTAGACTTCTTACACCGACATCGGTTATCTGACCGACGTCGGCTATAGTATAACCGACATCGGTTACTAGACCGATATCGGCCATTCTTGCTTCTTCTACAACCCCCGACAAACCAAAGACTCACGTCAATTTCACCATTCTAAGGTCAAGTTTACATTCCTTGATAGATTGAAACCCTACTATGAACACTGTCCATGGTTGTTATCACTTGAAAGCAAGCCGCCGCCATGGTTTCACATGCTTGCTCTGCTTCTTTACCGAATCACCCCTTCACATTCGTGGGGAATCCTACGCAGACACCAAGTGAGATCCCCAAATTCGTGTAGGAGACAAGGACTTTGCCAAATTTACTGATGCTAATCCTAGCGCTGTCATAATACTATTTGTCTCATGCCCCCGACCGTACGCCCGATGGTCAGGCTCTTTGTTGGCATGCCTATTAGTATAGCTGCTCATTTAGCCCCCACTCCGCTTTGATAACACCGCCTTGCTTTGCTGCACCTTTAGCCCCATCTCCCAATCCGACAAACTTCGAGAGGTTCATACGACTCGATTGGCTTTTCTTTGGCTAATCTTGGACCCCACATATCATTACCACCGACGCCCCTACCTCATCTCTCTTGCATACTACTCCATTCATGACTTGCTCTCTGCTTTATCCACACGAGCTTTCCTTCTCAAGCTCCGCCTACCTTTTCATTCCCATACACATATCCAAAGAACCTCAACACCTTATATGGGACATCCCTATTCTGTCGCCTCAACATATTCATCCTCCATACCTTATCAACACTTAACCCCACCATTGTCCAGTGGAGGCCCTTGGCCCAATTTGCCTCCGTTTGCCACAACCACACCATCATCTCATCCAACTACTGATCTAATTAAACAAATGATGGACAAAATGCAAAACCTGGAGGCTTCTGTTTCAGGAAGTCGTAGCGCCTTGACATACGAGCAAGTTTGTCGGGAGCCCATTCACCCTTCTGTCCCCCTTCATTCATATCCTCCTCAATGGGAGTTGCTTAAATTTACCGCTTTTAACAAGAAAGAGGACCTCAACAACACTTGCGATCATTTAGACATGCTTGTTATTTGATTGCCCATGATGATGCCTTGTTACTCCGCACCTTTCCCATGTCCTTATCGGGACTCGCTTGAGTGGTACGAAAGTGCTTTAACCCAAAGACTCAATCTTCTCTTTTAACCAACTAGCCCAATCTTTCTTGGATCACTTCTCCATTAACATTGCTAAGAAAGTATCCATCACCGACCTTTATGCCATTCGACAATTCGAAGACGAATCTATCGCAGATTTCGTTGGACGATGGCGCGGCCTTATCAACCAACTTACATATGCCTTACCTCGGTCAACTTATCGAATCTGTTTTACGCGGGCTTGCATGCTAAGCTCATCTCCCTACCCTCCAAATTCAAACTTTCCGTACATTCGATGAAGTTTTACTATGGCTCAAAACTAGAGATTCGAGCCTTAGAGGAAGAGAAATTGCGGTCACAGTAACAAAACCCCAATTTCCGAACTCCCGATTCTACCAATAAACCAAATACCACCACTCCTCACGCGTCCACTTCTTCTAAATCAAAAGGGGCTGTCCACGCGGTGATGGTTAAATCTCAAACACTGTCTAATACTCCACCAAAAACCACCTATAAGTACAAAGCCGAGCCCATCAATTACACTCCCTTGGGAGAAACATATGGTGTGATATTGGAAAAATTGCTCAAAGCAGGAGCCATTACATTACCTCCTGTTAAACCTCATTCCGGGTTTGATTCCACTCGCGCCATACCTTCCTGGTACAAAGAAAATGACTTCTGTAACTTCCACCGCGTGAAGGGACACAGTCATGAGAACTGCAAGATGTTGAAAAACATAGTGCAGGAAATGGTTGACGCAGGGGATATAACCCTCGATAATCCTAATGCCCCTGCCAACCGAAATTTGAAAATCTTCAACAAACCATTCCCGAATCACTCTCCCAACAGTAACACAAACCAGGATATCTTAGCCGAGGAGAGTGTTCATGAGATCCATGCAGTCTTTGATACCCAGCCCAAAGCCTCTATCGAGAAAATTTTGAATCAAGCCTCTTCACTAACACAGGAGCCCGAACCTCCTTTACCACCATCGAACCAAAGCGAAATCATTCCTTTACCCATAAAGGAGTTAACTGCCCAGACTTCTCTTCCCATCGATGAGTCTTCTTATACCACATCCCTACAAGATTGCGAACGGATGTTATCTAACCTATCTATTTCCCAGATTTCCCCTTCTACCCCTCTTGCTGCACAAGAGGGAGATACGCCACTCCTTTTGACATCCTTAGATGAGGAATCTCTTGCACCGACATCACCAAATTCTTTAACCATGACGGATCCTCTCGAACATGCCCTCTTACCTATTAGTTCTTCATCGCCTAAATCTTTTCAACGAC
The DNA here is from genome assembly GCA_018340775.1 of Taxus wallichiana var. yunnanensis. NCBI lineage: Eukaryota > Viridiplantae > Streptophyta > Pinopsida > Cupressales > Taxaceae > Taxus > Taxus wallichiana. The sequence goes on from CM031236.1 coordinate 174,252,481, forward strand.
CGGTTGACCTCTTGACATCTATTGATACAGTGCCTCGTTTACCCCCTGTATCACACCCACAGTGGACCGGAATCACAACCCACCTTTCTTCCGTACAAAATTTACAATTCAAACCTGAAGACTGTCATTCTCCAGAAGATAGACGAATCTTATGGGAACGTTTGAGTACGCCATATTCTACTCAAATGCAAATGACCGATCCTGAGACCTCCACCATATACCCGAAGTGTTTACAGAAGCTTAAAATGCCCATGTTCTCACCTTCACCCCCCTCACCTCTACCAAATGCCTCGTCCACTTCTATTAACTTAGCCAAATCTTCCCCTACACTTGGGACCTCACCAATACCCAGTCTAACACACCCGCCTAAGCGACTAGATTTATCCAAAAATAAAGCCACCTGCCACCTAGGAGACACACTCAACCCGTGCCTCTATCACAATCAAAACCATCATCGTCATACCTACCTTCCATATTGGGACCTCATCCTTCCACCTTGCACCAATATATCACACCTCCTGCGTTTTCTCTAAAAAGACATACGCCTTCTGCACCTATACCGAGATCTAAGGGTATATCAACATTATCACCCCACGTATCCTGTCCACCCATCAACCCTAAACAAACTCCATCATCAAAGGATTTATTTTCTGTCACTCCCCTTTCTCCGTGGTTGTTTCCCGCTACCATGTCATCTGTAGCCTCATCATCTAACCAGCCGAATGTAGCTCCTGCGCCAAAGAAACCACGTTTAGTGAAAACCACGTGTCAACACCCCTTGGCTAAACCACCACCCATACGAACCAGCCACGCCCAAACATTACCGAAACCCACACAACCAATACCCTCATCCTCCTCCGATTTTGACCCACTCAAAGGATCTTACGCTAAAATCCTTGCCATGTTGGTAGAGAATGCGACCATTTCCCTACCCCCACTTAGACCTTATGACCCGTCTAAACCTCGGCCTGTAGGTTACGATGAGTCTAAAATCTGCGCTTATCACCGCACACCAGGACATGATGTGGAGGGATGCAAAGCTTTAAAAACCATCCTTCGTCAGTCACCTCTCCCAGATAGAAAGGTTAAGAAAGACAACTTACAAAGGGAGAGACCTTTAGCTTCCATTCCCTCTCCTATACCATCTGTCCCCGCCTCACCAAGATCTGTCATTATTACAACCCCACCTCTTGAAGACCATGATTTATCCCAATCATCTTCTTCATCTCCGGTCTACGAGATTAATATGATTAGTGTTGCTACTCGAGCGCAGAAAAACAATGAGAAAGCGAAAGTAAGCACACCTGCGTCCTCTCCTTCTCCGTCCAGCATCCCGATTGCACCACCACCCAAAGTGGTTATTCGTGGACCCGCTTACCCCGTCTCTAATGGAGTTGCCCATCGAGCCATGATCAAACAGCTTCACCAATCACCCGTCAAAATGACACTATATGATCTCATTCAGACTTCTGAATCTCATCGACAAGCTCTCGTTGAAATTCTTCAGGGGATCAAGGTCTTACCTAATGAAACCCTACCCGTTGCCTCCATTCTAACACCCAATCACGTTGCCTCTCTCACCAAACAACCCACCGCCCCAACCACTTCTGTCTCTGTACCACAAGCTGCTGCAGTCAGTTTCTCTGAAGATGAAATTGTTGACTTTGGTACAGAAGATCCTGACCCTGCCCTGTTCATCTCAGCTTACATCCGGGACATTCGTGTACGTCGTGTTATGATTGACGGGGGTGCTAGCCTAAACATCATCTCTTCAAAAGCTTTTCAACAAATGAATATCCCTTCTAGCTACATGTGTGCTGACCCCCATCATGTTGCGGTCATTCCATACGCTATTACCTCTACCTTAGGCACCGTGATCCTCAACATTCGGGTAGGACCACGTACTTTACCCGAACTCTTCTATGTCCTTGAGGGAGAGTTCCAATATAATATATTGTTGGGTCGTCCTTGGATCCGGGCCATGGGATGCATTCCCTCAACATTACATAGATGCATAAAATTTGAGTACGAGGGGAAGTCCTACACCGTAAAAGCTGATCCTCCCCCCTTTAAAACCTGCAATATGTTATACCACCTAACGATGTGCTTATACCAATCAAGACACCCATACATTCAACCCAACCATCCTCTTGAAATGTACCTCAACCATCCACCTCAACCGCGCCTACGCCTTCAACTGATGAAACCACCGTCGCAAAAACCACTTCCCTTCCCGTAGCTAACATCCCAACCTCTGACCCCTTAGTAGATGTTTTTCAGCGCCTTACGCTGGGGGAGTACCGCCTATATAATGTTAGTTCTTTCCCTACCCATGAGAGTACGGAAAATTACATGCACATCCCACCTACGACCGTCGCGTGGGGGAGGTAATCTCTTACGGACCACCCCATTGCCGCACCAACCTAACGTATGGGGGTGTTGACGCATCCTCCATTACCCCTGAACCTCCTCTTGGTGTGGTTCCCTTCCAATCTGATTTTCGACTGACAAATCGTAAACCCCCTCACCTTCTTGACTCGTTGTGCTTGGAAAGGCTTTGGTTTTGGTCTTTACGAACAAGGCCGACATACACTCATTCCCGTGACTACCCGCAAACACAATGATCACAGTGGTCTCGGTTTTCCTGAAACACCTACACAGGAGACACCTCGTGTCAGTTGTCTTCTGGAAGAAGACGACGTCACCCCTACCAAACCATCATCACCCACAGAATCTATAGACCCTGAATCTATCCCTCCTAACTTTTTTTTTTCATAAATGCTATCTTCATAGGTCCTCTCACTTATCAACGCGATAATGAGGACCCATCTTCTCTTCCCCTTCTGTATCCAGACATGATCGAAGAGGATTCACCTTTGATTAATGTTGTTGAGTGTCAGGATGACGACTCCATCCTCACTTACCTTGGCGTGGATGATTCTTATATTCAACGAGCCTTACCATCTGAAACCCAAACCATGCTGAACGAATCTACTATAGAAATCAACATCCACACGGAGGAGGATCCTCACATTGTGAAGATCGGACAATCCCTTAACGCATCAGAACAAGTCGCCTTTACTACTTTCCTCCGTGCTCGCAACCAAGCTTTCGCTTGGTCCTACGCTGACATGCCAGAATTGATCCTCGACATTCATTGTCCATAACATTACACTCAAACCCATTCCAAGCCAATTAAACGAAAACCGAGAAAAATGCATCCACGCATTGCCCTCTTGGTCAAAGAAGAGCTTCAACGACTTCTTTCTGTTTCCTTCATTTTGCCTATTGATTATCCTCAATGGATTTCTAACATCGTACCTGTCACTAAAGCGACGGGGGACTTCGGATATGCACGGATTTCTCGGGATCTTAACCTCGCTTGCCCTAAGGATGACTTCCCCCTCCCAGTATTGATCAACTTGTTGATCTCACTGCGGGTCATGAAATGCTTTCTCTCATGGATGGCTTTTCAGGATACAACCAAATTTTGGTTGCCCCTGCCGATCAACACAAAACTGCCTTCATAACTCCTTGGGGAACCTTCTGTTACCGTGTAATGCCATTTGGCCTTAAGAATGCTGGTGCGACCTATCAGCGGGCTATGACCTACATTTTTCATGACATTATGCACACTATCCTTGAAGATTACGTCGACGATCTTCTTGGCAAGTCTAAACATCGCAGTGAACATCTCGATGTTTTAACCATTATTTTTGATCGCCTGTTACAATATTTTGTCCGTCTTCAACCAAAGAAATGTGTCTTTGGTGTCCTTTCAGGAAAGCTTCTTGGTTTTATCATCTCTTTGCGTGGCATTGAGGTCGATCCATCTAAAGTCAAAGCTATCATAGAAATGCCCCCACCTACTAATCTCAAACAATTGCGTAGCTTACAAGGTAAGTTACAATCTATCCGACGTTTCATCTCCCAACTCTCGGATCGATGTCAACCTTTCCATCACCTCCTTAAAAAGGACACTCGAATTTCAATGGAGTCAAGAGTGCCACCAAGCCTTTGAGGCTCTTAAAACTTATCTCTTACACCACCCGTGCTTATCCCACCTCAAGACGACCGCCCTTTCTACCTTTACCTTTCCTTGACCGACCACGCCAGGGGCCATGCTTGCACATCGTGACTCTGAAAATCGGGAACAAGCCGTTTATTATATAAGTCATACTTTGGTGGACTATGAGACTAGGTATACACATGTAGAAAATTTGTGCCTAGCCCTATCATTCGTGGCTACCAAACTCCGACACTACCTTCTGAATCACAAAACTTTCGTCATCACCAACACAGGACCCCATCCATTACATGTATGCCAAACCTCATCTAAACCAACGCATCGCCCGATGGCTCATGCTCCTCGCCGACCTCGACCTTGAGTTCGTCCACCAGAAATCAATCAAAGGACAAACCATCGCAGACCAACTTGCGGAAGCCCCTTTACCTGGAGAACAATTTACCAATTTTACATTCCCCGACGAACTCATCGCCACTCTTTCACTCAAGGAGGAGTCGTATCCAATGACTCTCTTCTTCGATGGATCCAAATGCCAACGTGGTGGAGGAGCTGGCGTTGTTCTCGTTCCTCTTGACGCCGAGCCTATGCCTCTTTCATTCCGACTCGATTTCCCTTGCACTAATAATACAGCGGAATACGAGGCCCTTGTTCTGGGTCTCCAGGTTGCGCTGCACTTAGGTATCAAATCTATCAATATTTTTGGCGACTCTCAATTGGTAGTCAATCAAGTTATGGGCATCTACCAATGCAAAAATGAGGAACTTCAAAAATACAAACACTACGTGGATTCGCTTCTAGCCTTATTTACTCACTATTCTATCCAAACCATTCCACGCTCTACTAACAAATTTGCGGATACTATGGCTTGCTTAGCCTCGCAAATTCCAGCCTCATCAACTGACTCTGACATTTTTGTCTTGGTCCAACAACTCTTTGCCCCATCTTATTCAGCCCCGGTTGTTTGTACGATAAATACTGTGTCTGCTAACTCGCAGGATACTTGGTATCACCAATTCCATGACTACCTTACAACCTCTGTTCTCCCTTCTGACCTTACTAGTACTGGTAAACGTGCTTTTCTTAAACGTGTTTCTCGTTATGTAGTTATGGGGGGACTCCTTTATAAACGTGGCTTTGATGGCATCCTCCTTCGATGTCTCACCGGTGCGGAGATCACCCATACCATCCAACAAGTCCATGACGGTATTTGTGGTGGACATTTTAGTGGCCTTGCCGTGGCCAAACGAATCCTTCGCCTTGGTTATTATTGGCCTACTCTCAATAACGACTGCTACGAATATGTTAAGCGTTGTGTTATGTGTCAACAAAGATGCCAACTTCAACATACTCCTACCACCCGCTCAAGGTCGCTCGAGATCTTTGGCCCTTCTCACAATGGGGTTTAGACCTTATTGGTGAGATTCACCCGTCCTCTTCACAACGTCACCGATGGATAATCACAGCCACCGAATATTACACAAAATGGGTGGAGGCTATTCCACTCATTTCAACTAAAAAGGAAAAAATTGTCGAATTCATTAACCATCACATTATCTGTCGTTTTGGTATTCCTCATCGCCTAATAACAGATAATGGTAAATCTTTTAAAAACAAGTTGTTCTGAAGACCTTTGTGACAACTTTGGTATCAAACTTAGTTTCTCATCGCCTTACTATCCGCAGCCAATGGTCAGGCTGAATCTTCTAATAAAACCCTAACCAAAATCCTCATGAAAGTTGTCAATGAATCCGGAAGAAATTGGCACGATCACATTCCCTTTGCCCTTTGGGCTTATCGTACTAGCATTCGTACCTCTACTAATGCCACACCTTTTTCTTTGGTATACGGTACCGAGGCTGTTTTGCCTCTCGAAATACAAATACCCTCCCTTAGAATATCTCTTCAGGATATTCTCACCAACGATGATTTCCGCCAAGAGCGGTTAGCCCAATTGGAGCTCCTTGACGAACGTCGTCTTACAGCTCTTGATCACCTTCAAATCTATCAAAAACGCATCAAACGTGCTTATGATAAGTGACTTCATGAGCGTACCTTTAAGGTTGGTGATCTTGTCCTCAAAGAGAATCAACATGTCACCAAACTAGAAAAGAGCAAACGTGGAAAATTTGCTCCCAATTGGATTGGGCCTTACATAATCACTCACACCTATGGATCAGGCACTTATCGTTTAGCTTCGCTTAATGGTAAGCCTGAGCCTGAACCCCTTAATGCCTTGCATCTTCGACCATTCTACTGTTGAATTTAGTGTTATATCACTTCTTATCTACCTGCCGCTCGTCCCTTGAGCTCATTTTCCGCTACATACACTTTGTTTTCCTACACCTCAAAATAAAAATCAAGCTCACATAGTTTGATTCTCACCTCACCTAAACGAGGCCTTCCCCTTTTTAGTCTAGTCCATGACTTCAAAGTATTAAAATAAGTTTATTCTTATGGGATTTTCTTGAGTCAAACTTCCTACCAAACTAGATGCTTCACGCCAAAAGAACATCTAGCTATCTAAATTATATATAGACTGTTCCTCGAAGGACAATATATGCCAAATTATTCTTCTATTCTATATAGACTGCTCCCTCAAGGACAGCTACGCACTAAAATCATATCTGCTACTATAAATAGAATGCTCCCTCGAAGGACAGGTTATACACAGGTCGGCCTTTATCGAAGCTTCTCGCATTGATCAGCTTCGTGAAAACCTCAAGAATAGCACAATCAATATCCCTTGTAGACTTCCCGCATCGATCAGTCTATATTCAATAAAATAAAGGCCTCATTCAAAAGAACTTTTTGGGTCATGGACTTGTCTATTTAGGGTAGGTTCTCTTTCGTCAGAACACTCACTTTGTAATAAATTATCTGTACCTCAGCCTATATCATCCACCTCACCTCATCATTTGTTTCAACTCAAGGGACGTAACGCTCACCCGATATATTGTGATCATACAACTCTTTTCACCTATGGACTTCTCGTCTATGCACGGTACCTAGGGCTTCAAGCTCGTTCTACGTTTGGTGGTTTGTTTAGCTCTTTTCACCTACGGAGCACTCTTTCCGCTTTGCCTCGCATCTAGGATTGTGTGTTGATCTTAATCAGGACATGGTTCCCTACCACTTGGGTAGGCTAACTTTCGCTTCCCTTATACCTTTTACAACATCACCAATTCATTTCCGACACCAACAACCTTACCTTACCAATATTAATATCAATATTCTTACCAATCAACCAATTGCCTAAACCGTACCAAATTGCCTGAATTCGCCTCTCCCTGATCCTAAGGGAGAACTACATCGGTCTGAGGCCCCTCCTTGCTTTGTGCAAAGGGCTATGTAGGCAGCACTTCGGAGACATGGGGTCTCCCAAGGTTAGCTCGACCATCCCCTACCATAACCTATCATGTGTGGTAAATATAAATATTTTTGTGTATTTCTATTTAATCACATTCCTCTTTATCCTTTTTCAAAACACCGAAAGTCAAAACGAAAACATTCTTATTATTATAACTCAAATCAACATACATATTCGGTTTTATTTAGATGTTAAACAAATACATCTTCTCTATCATCGACACGCAGGTCGGTACTCTTATTTATTCTTATACCTTGCTAACATTTATTTAGACCCTCACGCCTCATCCCGAACTAGGTGATGATCGTGATCGTCGACCCCTCTCGCCAGGCCTCTCTATCCTCAATGGTACCATGGCTATTGGTACCACCCACTGATCTGCCAATCTCTCCTGTAACATATGAATACGCCCTCTCGCATGGAGGACTCCAGCCTCTAGTCTCTCCGCCCGTGACTCCGCAACCACTAACAATCCTCTTGTCTCATTCACCTGCGTTTGGAGCTGCTAAACCAAACGCAGCTGCAGAGACGATCCTCTCTCGTTGTAATCACCGCTATGTCGATTTATCACGTATACCTCGCAGCTTCTGCTACCCACCATAATCTATAGGCCTCTGCTGCCTTCGCATCCATTACCTGCGATCGGCCGCTTTACCTCTTCGAGCCCTTCGGAGGTGTTGGCTGGGGAGGTGAGAATACTACCTCTGCATCGATCCTCATATAGGGTCTATAAGCTCGGTATATCTCGCAAAATCCAAATTGTCACTGCACGCGATCTAGAGGAATCCTCTCATACTCACTGGCTTTGTGCCCTGCGATCCACCTCAATCGCTCTACACCCCTCAACTCCTCAGCTATATTCTCTGTTACCATATAGTTCCCGTAAGGCCGCCAACAGATATCCGCAATCGTCACCCTCTCCCATACCTGCCTATAATACTCAATGTCACCCGTCACGGCTGAGATCTTGCCTCATTCATGCGGACCCATCGTCTCCTCGAATCCTAACCTCTCGTACTGCCCGGTCTCTCTGATGGATGGGTCGGCCTATTGGTCGCACACAAACAATGTGCTCATAGGCCCAACAGTGTAATAAGTATGAACAATCCAGCGTCGTCCTATGATTTCACCTACATGCCCATAGACCCTGTATAGCTCCGCCAAATATGCAGTGCCCATGCATGCAACGCCACGTTCCTTTCTATCATCTCCCAAATAACACACATCATGCCTTTGGAAATCTTCCCCCTTCTCCTCGGTAATGCATAATACCCTACCGCTATCATTAATATTACTGCTAACCTTGTCTCCTCAGGATGTGCTGCATACATTATCCCATACGTAAATGACAAACCTCGCTGTGTTAAATCTCATGCGTATGGACCAAATACTGCTGTTATCGCTCCCCGTGCCGCGCTAGGTAATGCCTGATATACTGGTTTTCCTGTAATTGGGAGTCTCAAAATACGGAACACATCTTCCAATGTTACTGTCATTTCCCCTGTTGGCAGATAGAAGGTATTTGTCTCAGGATTCCATCTCTCAATCAACGCCTGTAACATAGCATGGTTACGTGCGATTCGTGAATAATAGCAGATTCCACTTAACCCCAAATGATTTATCAATGTCCATTCAGCTGGTGTTACATCCGCTCGGATTCGTGACAACAGCGCTGGTACACTATCATTCATCCTCAACCCTGCCTCTGCCTGCATACATCCAAATAACAAAAAACCATTCAATTCCTCCAATCCCCGGTTTTTTCTCAAATTCTGGAAATTCCTCAAAGAATCCGGGTATCGTTTAAATGACTAACCGCATGGCGGTTGAGTAACCGATACCGGTTATTCCTAACCGATATCGGTCCTCATTATTTTCATACACGTTGCCTAAACAACCACCTACGACAATAAATTGCTCGTTTATTCCTCTCTGTATACGCAGACATACCCAAAACCCTTGATTCCCTACCACGTAACACTCACCTCATTTATAACCCTTGTTATCATCTTTTCTTTCTCATATCTACCCACTTACTCTCCCTCAGCTTATTCCCAAAATAGGCAGTAGTCAAATTACAAACAAAACGTTACCTCTTGGGTTGCAGTAGCTTGAGGTGGCCCTTGTCTTCCCTCTTGTCCCTGCCTGCTGGATGTTTCTCCTCGTCCTGCCATTATCACCACCTTTTTCAAACCTGCCTTTCTGTCTTCTGAATCTCAGATCACAATCACTTTCCCTATCTCTTTACTCCTAATCACTCAAATCTCTCATGCAAATACCTGTCTCAGTCGTCAAAAAACGTCGCGTTCACGTATTTAACTCTTGCATGGCTCTAAAAATAAGAACTTAAGTTGCCACCCTAGCTTTTCTATTTTTAGAAAAGCTCATAACTAAATAACCGGTATCGGTCATGTGACCGATATCGGTCTAGCAGCTACCGACATCGGTTCGCTAACCGATATCGGTTATAGACCTATCTTTTTACAACATGGTTCTTTTTCTTCATTTTCTACCTAATTTTTTGTCGCGCCCGCCCTTTTTCCTGCATAACAACACCATTATCCATATTTCTCCATCCACCACACATATCATTACAATGTCCATAACATCATCTATTTTACAAAAACAAACAAACCATCAACTAAGTCACATCTACACAAAACCAAAAACTCATCATTTGGATCCAACTCATCAGATACATATATAACAATGTCACAAAACCAGCCCACAACATGCAACATTTCATCATATAACATGTCATCCATATATACGTGCAAAAACAAAAACATCAACATCATCCATATATCAACATGTCAACTAAACTCATCCTACATTCTATATCACAAACCATCGACAAAATACTTAAACACATTTTTGAACACTGCATGTGGATCAAAACATCATCTCTATATATATATATACAAATTTTCAAATATACAATGTGCCCTGCATCGGGGCCTCTGTGATCTCATCATACAACTAAGCCGGCACGCAGGCCGCAATAACTATCCAAAATCTCGACTCGGCTCGCAGGCCGGTATCAAATATACAACCCGTACTCGACTCGCAGGCCGGTATATAATGAATAAATGAATCCATACATGAATAAATGACGGCACACAGGCCTCTATCAACACAACCGGTTCGCAGACCGGTGCCCATGTCCCTATACAAAAACTATGTGGGGATCCCTCAGCTCTCCCCACCACCCTCAGCACCTCTCCCTGCTGGTCCCTGCGGTGCCTCTCGCCTCCTACCTGTAACGGACACACTGGCCGTGCCAGCTACGCCTCCTGCGATCTCGACTACGCGAGGTCTCGCTCGGTGTGCCGCATATGGTGATACTCGGCTCGGTCTATCGAAGAACATCTCGATAGTACTGAGCCTCCGCTCTCGCCTCCATGTATCTATCCCATGCCACCGCCAGTCATTGGGGGTCCCTCGACTCTACTGCGCAGTACCCTTCGTGCTGTGTTGGTGGTGCACTGTGGCTATCTTTCTGCCTTTGGTACTCTTTTGCTACTGCACTGCACTTGCACTGTCAGGCTGGCTTTAATCTGGTGCCTTCTACCTATGCTCGTACTTTCGAGCTCAAGCTACCGCTTCCTGTAAGACCCTATCTGTGCTTTGCCAGCAGCACAGTTGCCCCGTAAGAGCCGCACTGACCCCCGAGCCGATCTCTCTCTGCCGTCACGGTTGCCAAGTATGCGAATGCGGGTTGTCTTTACCCTCGCCGCTCTCTCACCAGCCCACCACACCATGTATGCTCTGTCTGACCAAAGATCATCTATCTGTGTCATCTGCGGCCTCTCGGCTCAAGAACCCAATCTGGATCCAAGGGCGTGGTGCGGGTGTGGGGCCTCTACATCATCCCTCCTGTCTTGAGGGAAGGGAGGTGGCTCGTCTGTCCGCAGCCCCATCTGCTGCGCCCTCTCTAGGGGTATCCTCTCGTACTCTCCCGGCCTCGAATCCTGCTATCCGAGAAAAGTGTACTGGATCCGGCGTAGAATCGTACTCGGCCTCCTGCAGTGCGGGTGATGACCTCTCGTAAGGTCTCCATATGATGTCTACTGTCGGGCCCTCTAATAAATGTCTATAATACGCCACATCTCGCCCTACCCTACTGCCCGACCCAAGGCCTCGCCTACCCCTACCGGCCCGACCCAAGGCCTCGCCCTAAAAACCGGCCCGACCCAAGGCCTCGCCTACCCTACTGGGCCCGACCCAGGCCTCGCCTCTACTCCTACCGGCCCGACCCAAGGCCTCGCCCTAACCAACCGGCCCGCCCCAAGGCCTCGCCCTACCCATTTGGCCCGACCCAAGGCTGCAACCCAACAACTCGGCCCGACCCACGGCCGTATCACTCCAATACCTTACCCAAAATCAAAACCATCCACTTTTATCCACCCATCCTGTAGTTTTTTTGTTCAATCGAGCTCACCTGTTCGTGTTTTAGCATGATTAGGGTCCTTGACTTGATCTGTCGACCAACTTTGCTCAGACCTAGACCGTGACGTTTATCTCAACCAAACCAACCATTTGAGTACTTTATTACATGCCTAAACGTTCTGTACCTTACCACTTATATACCACCGGAGCTACTTCCTATGCCTTGATACCGGGATTATATCACCCTTGTTTGGATAAACTATCGACCTTTGCCTATGCACTGCTGGTTTGTTCGTCAAATCATGTACCCTAGTCGTACTATTGCATTTTACCATGCATCTACTTCCTTGGACCTACCCCACCATCTTACCATCCCCTCTACCCCATTTACCCTTTATCAACCCTATCCCTGATTTCCCGTTCACTCAATCTGTGATAGATTTGAGGGGGATTACCTATACCCTTAACAGGGAAACCACTTCATATTATTGTCCGTATGTGCAGCTTTACAAAACAAGCTACACGACAATAAGGGGCTAATGTAGACACCAAATTTGTGTCTTACGACCCCTTGTGACCCGCATCCCATTTCGCAACCTAACCTCATTACCTAAACCTTACACAATTATTTATTAATTACCTTGTAATTGATAAATCCCCATCACCTCACCTGCCACCTCATTTTGCCACCTCATCATGACCTAGCCCTAATCCTAAACTAACCTAATTAAAACCTAAAACTTGGTCTACACCTACACCCATGACTAAGGACCCCTTTCTCGCACCTAAAACCGACCTTCTAGTCACTTGACCAAGCCCGCAACTAATCTCTCGGGAGAAAAGCAGGGAAGGTGGGCTGTTTTACTAAAAATAGCCTACTTTTTCCTTACCGATGCCGGTTCCTACTCGACCGCCGTCGGTTACGTAACCGCCATCGGTTCCCTGTAAATGGCCTCCCCAAACCAAAAACAAAGGATCGGAATTTCATTTTTGGATCAGGTCGAATGATTTTTGAATCAACAGAGATCATTGGGAGCGAAAAATAGAGTCCAGATCTTCACTTGACCGAGCAGAGACGAGTGAAGAAACCAGAAGCGTTTGCAGCAAAGGAGATCAACTTGCATCTTTGTCAAAACCAGTAAGTCACATCTTGCATGTCCTCTGTTATAACATTTCTTATGCTCTTTGAATCACAGTCCTCCTAAATCCGTTTCGAATCCACTACCCAACGTGCCATTGCATCTAACTATCATTCATCTACCTCTCATCACCTTATTTCCTAATACCACCTATATACAGCCTTACAAACAACACAACTACCCCACAAAGCAACTAACCTACAGATCCTAGAACCCACCGGTATCGGTTATCGAACCGACATCATCGGTTATCGAACCGCATCGGTTCCTTTGATCAAAACCAAAAACCAAATTCCTTTCCCTACCCAGTTCAACGAAGCAACTTAATTGATATTTTACAGTCTTTTGTGTTAATTCATATTAGCAGGGAAACTGACCACCTTCGAAAGGAAGTTTTATATTTCCTGGGCCCAAGGCAGTTTCCTCATTTATTGTCTAATCAAAATCTTGTGGTCTTGTGTTCTTATTTGCAGGTAGTCCTTCCAAGACAAAAAGGAGTTCTTCGCAATCAGCCTGATCTTTCTCTACGGTACGCGCACACCATCTCGACATTCTACAGGTATTCCTCCTAGCCCCTAACCTTATCTGTTTCTAAAAGGAACGAAACAATTCCGAGTGAAACAACAAGCACAATGGTATTTATTTATTTATTTTAAGGGCATAGTTTAGTTTGTTCGGAGAGAGAGCATAACCAAAATTTTATCGCAATTGTTTTTTTGAAGAGATCTACGAGTGTTTTTATTTGTCTCGTGTCGCGAGCTAGTGGAATTATTTTGAAATAGAGAGACGAACGAAGGTGCTCTAAAATGGCAGCTTCTTTGTAGAATTTGTCCGAGCCGAGTTCTCGTATCGTATTATAAGATCTCATGCGGGCGTATATTTTGAATCGTATGTATGTTTTTGAATGGAAGGCGAGAATCCATGGGAATGCCTTCGTCTGGGAGACCAGCCAGAGGTGTGTCGACTGGTGCATCCAGCTTTACACGCACTGCCGGGTGGTTCGAGTCCCTCCCAACGCAAACGTGACAAATATTAACGTGGCAAATTGGCAATGACAAGGAAACGATTTACTTTTCAAGAATTCTAGTGGAAAGTAGTTTTGTTATTAATATTCAGTCAAATCAATTTAAAAGTTGGACACATGTCTGGCTAAGATTTTTAGTTTTAAAATTTATATAAACACTGTACTGTAATAAGGGAGAAAAATAGTCATTTCAAACTTATGAACCAATCAAAAATTTAATAAATTAATTTGAATAGATTTATTAAATAATTTAAAAAACAAACATTAGAGAAGAAAGTAAAATTCGTATTGCTGATTGGTTGGAAGCAAAGAATTATTGATTTGGAGTGAAAGGTATAGTATTCCTGCCATAGGCAGGAACTAATAAGATACATATTTGATGACACGACACAAAAACCCATGACTCTATTTAAAAGAACATTTGATGGAACTAAAAACATTCTATGACACAATATTATCTGGGTATGAACTTGGACTTGACCATACGATGACATTTATTTTTTCATAGGAGTAAATAGTGGATGAAGGCATGCACAGATGGCTCGGTAGTGGATGGTGGATTGAATTTGTATTGAGTGAGAAAAGCGTGTTATGAAACTAGTGAGATGCTCATGCATGCCAAATCTTGGATATATAATCAAACCAAAGGTAGATTGATCGACAGAATAATTCAATTATGTCATGTAGAATAAAAGATCGGATGTTGCCTTGAAACCTGCAGGATGAATCAATCTGGGGTGGGAGGCCATCGACAAACTATTGGATTGCAGTCAATTTGAGCAGGAATTGAAGTGAACTGAGCACGGTTTTATGAGTAGATTGATCGAAACACAGACTGCACAGGAGATTCGTAGAGCTTGAGCAACTGAGAGAGAAGTTGAAATGTTTTCAACCGAAATTGTGCAACGTAAACTCACCAACCAGAGACAATCATGTGTGGGAGTTGTGCTTTTCTAATGCAATGCCAATGTGCCACAGATCTGAGTTCAACGCAATGCTAATGAAGTTGTTCAATGTAAAAAGATATAATGCAATGCACAGATTCGTATAGGCTTTAAACTACCAAAAAATGAATAACTCAAACATATAACTCCGTTGTTGGGGCAATGAAACATATAACAACGGTTACGCTTCCTTTATATACACCTCTTGTAAAGTTAGTTTCTCATAGATTGAGTATACAAGCCATCTTTTGGCTCACGTTTGGGTCCTCTCTCTCTCAACATTATTCTCTTTGTGCATTTGTATTTTATCAATGCTCAATCTTGGCTCACATCCTCACATGACATCAAAGCTCATTCTTGTAATCAAACACCATAGTTTTGTTGTGTCTATTTTGTTGGAATCTTGAGTTTTTCAAGTTTATTATTGCAGATCCTTTGATCTCTGAGTATGCTCTTCTCTTGTGTCTTTAGATTATCTAGAGAATCAAAAAGAGTGAAGGAAATAGGTGGTTTTGCAAGATAATATTCATTTTGTACATTCTCTAGAGAAACGGGTTGTGCCATTGAGTTTGGATCAAGCCAAAACCCTAGGATCAAAAATAAAGTCATAGAACGCCAAAGTTTGCTTATTTACGGCTGAACCTCGCCACTTTTCATAGTCTTAGCCCCTGGTCACGACAAGTCTGTGGGGGCTAATCTCATGGGAGGCAAACTTTTTTATCAAGGCGACCAACTAATTTTATTTTTTTGAATGACGTGTGAGCAAGTTTTAATTTTGAAAGTAGAACAAACTTGTAAGAAGCATAACTTTATGTTGACAACTTCGTTTGAGGCACCGCTTTTTTGAAAGTGTGTTTTTCTGAGCTTTTCAAAATTTTCGATGTTTTCATTTCCTTTTTCAAATTGTATCAAACATTTTTTGTCTTCAATAATTATTTACGCACTAAATTATAAAGTGTCTTCCTTGGGGGTTGTTGCTTTGATAATTTCAATGGGGTTGTCGTATGTTGTCTTTTGCACTTTCTTTTTGCAATCTCTTTTCTTGCATTATGGATCAAAATGTGGTTCTCACGCCATTTAAATATCATGAGTGGAAAACCAAAATACAAATCTTATTGAGGAGCATTGGTTAGCACCAAATCATGATGGGTTTTGAAACTTAACCAACATAAGTTGCAACTAAAGTTAATTTGTTTAACGGATGTAATGGGGCCTACGATCTATTATGTTTATCTATATCTCCTAATTTACTCTTTCACATAAAATATTCTAGCACGCCCATGACGTCTAGACCATATTGGAAGAACTCTTTGGGAAGTAGGATGCAATGAGGGGTCATGAATTATAGAAATGAGATCATTATTTTGATTCAAATCAACTTTGACATTATACATGACTTCTTTACAAAATTAAATTCACTTAGATTGTAGTTGAAACAATGTGAGATAGAAAAAAATGACGAGAAATTTAATCTATTTATTCTTTCCAAGTTGGGTCATGATTTTTTAGTTTTTGTTTCCACTCTCTATGCCACTAGGAGTGTCTTTGGAGCCACGTGGAAAATGCCTTCCTTAGATGATTTTGCTTCCTCATTGAATACGAGTAACAAAAGATCATACAAATGAGTACTCTAAAGTCTTATAAGTCACATGCCTTATATGTTACACAAGAAAAATAGGAGGATTCAAATAATAAGGATAAGAAATAAAACAAACATGACAATGAAAAAGAAGGATCCAAACCTGCCTCCAAGCCCTCCTCATCTAAATCTAGACCCAATAAAGAGAGGGTCAAATGTGCCTATTGTAGCAAACATGGACATGATGAACATAAGTGTGTGTAGAAACAAATTGATCACCTGAAACACATTCTAGAGAAGAATAATATCAGGGTTCTCGGTTTAGACACATGGATTTCACCAATTCAAGAGTACATAAATGCAAAAGACAACGATAATGAGAAAGTTAAGGGCAAAGCACATGTAGCAATCACATCTCAGCCTACCACATGGGTTCTTAACTCATGTGCTTCACACCACATGGCTTCATCACATGTTTCCTTCACTTCCTTAGAGCCATGTTTTACAACAACTATTTTGATGGGTGATCACACTTCTATTGAGGTATCTAGGAGAGGATTTGTTGACATAGGTGATGGGACATTTCAAGATGTTCTTTATGTACCTTCATTTTTAACTAATCTCATATTAGTATATCAGATCACACACCATGGTTTAGGAAAGCGGGTTGAGTTCACTCTAGATTATGTGGTTATTAGGAGTTATACAATGATTCTATAGTGGCAATGGGGAGAGTAGATTACTAGTCCTGGTTTATCTCTTATCACATGTTGTTCATGATGGTGAGTCTTTTATAGATGAGGAGATCCCTTCAATTCGACCCCTGACACTTCACTTCTAGTCACATTGTACTCATTGGGTATTGATGATAGTTCTAAGGATTTGGATTCACTTGGGTAGACTCATGTTAATTCTTCTTCTAATGTAAATGATGAGAGTATTAATGATGAGGATTCATATTTCAGTCCAAATGATGAGAGAAATGATAAGGACTCACCTCCTTCCTCTCCTAGTCATGTTTTAGAGGTTGATTACTCACATCTTGATCTTCCTCACCTCTTCATAGTCATACATCAGAGGTTGATGAATCTCTTTCGATTATCCATCTTTCCATCTTCCAACCCACTTCCTTCTATCTCCTAGACTTTGGGACCATTTCCTTTTGACATTTTGACTTCTAATTTGATTTTGAATCGAAGGACACTACAATATATAGATGATTTGGTTGGCGATCCATCGATGATGAATAAACACATTCATAGTTCTAAGATGATCTACATGTTCATTTTACCTCTTCCTCCAATCCACGAGTATCTTAGTATAGCATACGATATTCTTGGTTGGGATTCGGTAGTAAATGATTCTCCTTCTCGAAATAGGATTTTGCATCTACAAGATCTATTAGGATTTCACGAGTCCTCGTCTTTTGGGAGGTTGCCTCGTCCTATCTTCTTCTCTTCCTTATCTCTTTTTTTTTGGGGAACTTATCTTTTTTCTAGGGATTTTATCTACATGTGGGAGATGTTCTTTGCACTTATATTTTCTCTCTTTTGGGAGGATTTTTTCCTACATGTTTTCTCCTTTTCTCCACTTTATGAGGGATTTTCTTTATACTTGGGTACCTCATCAAGCCTTGTTGTTAGGACCCATTTATTTTACCCACCTAAGCTACACTTAAGGGGGTTGTTAGTGTAGGTTTTTATTCCATTGCATGGTTTTTCCTACACATGTATTTAGCTTGCTTAAGTGTTGGCGGGATAAATGGGAGTTACACTTCCCACTTCCTATTTATACACCTCTTGTAAAGTTATTTTCTCATGCATTGAATATACAAGTTATCTTTTGGATCATGTTTGGTTCCTCTCTCTCACAACATTACTCTATTTGTTTATTCATATTTAATCGAGTGATTGATATTGGCGACATTCTTACAACCTTCTTTTCATTCCCAATAGTTTGACAACCCATACTCTACTTCATTGGCTATATTTCTGTTCAACCATGCTTCCTCCATGTTCTTCTATTGGTTTAATGGATTCATAGAGCTTCTCAATCTATTATAGAGACCTATTATTCTTCTTCCTCCAAGACACATAACATTATCGCCTACCACTACCACTTCATTAATACCTCAAGTTACTTTTACACTATAAGAACATAGTGATGGCCTCAAAACTTGTTACTTTGGCTTGAGTAGTTGCAACAATTAATGTTTTTGGGTCATTCCATGCAAGTGGATGACAATAGGGACATCCACTAACCAAATGGACTATTCATCACTTAGTCGAGTAAATGCTCAATCCAGGATCCCATATTTTTAGCATTCAATGGAGAAATTTACGGCCTCCCTCCGAAAAATCATGACTTATTGTGCAAGCTTCCTTATCACTTATTTCTACTCTTTCTCTCTTAATTTCTTCTATAAATAACATGGCTTATTCTATTATCTAGACTATTGGCTACTTTGGGAATTTCTTGCCATTTTTGGGATTTTCTCTTATCATTATAAGTCATTTCTTCTTCTTTTTTATCAATTCGCCTCTTTATTGGCAATTATAATGCATTCAAAGCTTCTTTTATAGATAAATGTAGTTGTGCATATTTAAAACACTAGTTGAATTATTGTTGCTTATATTTACCTCGCTTCCCACTTTTTTTTGTCTTTCCTTCGATTAACTATGATAAATGTGTGTGGATTATACTTGCATTTGTTTAGTTTACAATGTTATTTCCAAATAAAAAGTGGAATAATATCCCTTTTCTCTCTTGGCATATCACCATTTTCCTTTCATGTTATTTACCTCCCCTCTTTTCCCTTGCAAGTGTGATGCAGGAACATCCAAGAAGCATATAAAGTCTAATTTTGAATTTTAATGTTAATATTCATGAGGAATCGCTTAGAACTTCATTTTGGTGTTTTAGCATGGATTCCCACTTAATGGGATCCTCTTGAGCATGTAATAAGGTCTAGTGGGGTTTCCCTCCAAAATACTACATTTAAATATTTGAATTTATTAAGTAACATTAGGGGGGTCATGAGTTAGTGGTGTCGTTAGGAGGAGAATGCAAATGTTTTAAAAGAAACCAATATCTTGTAACCAAGCATCCCAACCCACTTCTATAACAATCCTACACATCTTCTCGCATATTCTTTGTGCTTTGCTAGCTGCTAAAATTTTTAGAGATGTTGATTTTGTACCTCTCAGTAGGTTCTACTCTACTTTCATCACGGCCTCCACTCAACCCTTCACATTCCTACTTCCATTGCTACTACTACCGCTCCACTCGTTCAACCTAATGCTTCTTACTCAACCTAGATCCTATTCAAACACTCTTGATTTAGCTTATTTATATCCGTGTTTGCAAACTCAAATTCTTCAACTTTAGATAACTACTTCCCATGCATCTCCATATCTTGACTCCTCCTTCATCCTTCATACTCCTTTTGCACCCACCATTTCTTCTTATACAATTCTTGCAAACTTTGTCACTCCCAAGTTGCCCACCTTCAATGGCCATGGTGACCCTCAAGAGCATCTTAGATCTTTTCATGTGGCATGTCTAGATTATGTGGATGATCATACTTTACTAGCCAAACTATTTCCTAGGAGCTTACAAGATTACACCATGCGTTGGTTTTACAATCTACCTGTTCATTTGGTAACATCATTTACACATTTAGCCAATGTTTTTCTTGCACATTTTTCAATCAATATCGGTTCTAAAATATCCTATGCTCAACTTACACAAATCAAACAAGGATCTAATGAGCATCTAGCTAACTATGTATTACGTTATAAGAATAATCTAGCTAAGATGACCAATGTTCTTGTTGATTCTGAATTGCAAGATCTTTTTGTCCAAAGTCTCTTATCTCCATTACAAGAGAGTGTTATCTTTGAAACCTCTCCCTCATTTGATCAACTATGTCATACACTTAAGTTACGCGAAAGAAAACTCTTATCTATGGGAAAACTCAAATATCATGATCATGTTTCACTTCATCTTCTAATTGGTTTCAAGGAAATATACTTTCAAGCCATCTCCTAAGCCCATTGAAGCTAAAGCTATTGTTAACTTTGATTCTACTCCTGGAAAGCTTCAATGACAACATCCAAAGTGTATATTTACTAAATTTCCGTATGCTCCTCGTTGGTTATTACCAAAACTTATCAAAAACAATCTTATTAAGCTTCCACCAATGCTAAATCTAGATCCATCTCGCCCCCATAGCTGCAATTATGAAGAAAATACTAAATGTGACTATCATCAATGTGTTGGGCATCCTACCGATCGATGTTTCAAACTTAAGCATCTCATTCAAGATCTTATTGACAACAATACAATTGAGCTCCTTGAGCCATCGACATCTAAGTCAGTCAATGAAAATGATTAACTAAAATTAACTAACTATGTAGTCTTGGTAGTTAATCTAAGTTATGCACTGCAGATTGTATTAAAGTAAACAAATGTAGTAAAGAAATATATAAAAATATATAAAATGAAATATTAAACCCTAATGTGCAAGAGAGAAGAGGAAAGAACTTAGGCGATAACGGACGTTTATCGGACAAAGTCACAAAGATGAATAGAAAATCGAAAGCAAGAGTGATCAGTGTCGAGGTCTGCGGAGGAAAGATCAATGTGACGTGGCTCGACCGGGAGTGCCTAGGAGAGGATTGGGGTGCCCATAGGCTCTCTAGTAAGCAAAATAGGCACCCCAGTGCAGGAAAAATTTTCAGAATTGGTCTTCATGGGTTCGGGAGATGATTATTATCCTTCGTTGCTTGTCATATTAATTTCTCTGTACTACGCCGAATGCTCCAAATATTCCACGAGGAAGAAATAACATGAAAATACCAAAAGGAAGTATCAAAACCCTAGAAAAGAAAGATGCAAACGAATGGGTCAAACTGACCTCATCTCCCAGAACAGTGGGCTTACTAAACTAAATGTTGCACTACATTTTGGACCCAAATGTAGTTTTGGTGTGTGTTTGCATGTCGTGCCCTAGGTGCTCTTGTGTCTAGTCACACTTTGTGAAATAGCGAGCAATAGCTAAATGTAGAAAATGTAATAGAATGTGTGCATGGAATAGAATAGAATCCCCCCCCTATGAAGTGTGATGCAAATGTCCTAGCTTGTGCCTTGATGATGGAGCTATGTGGATTCCAATGCAATAGATGGATGCAACTCTAGATGGAATGATAGTAGTAAATGATGTTAGGTCCCTCATTATGGTCTCATAACTTTATATTTATAGGGTTCTCTTGCTCTAATTTCATAATTAACCCCGAAAAGGCCGACCACAAGAAAGATAAAGATGTAAAACGGCTATAAGAGCCCAAAAAGTGGCGAGAAAGTGTAAAAGGGACCATTTCACCCCTGGGGGGGACCGGTGCTCATGGGTGCCCCAATGCTAAATTTGGGCACCCTAGCTAAGGCTAAAATAATGCGGGATGTCAGAAAATGGCTGGGCATATGGGTGCAATAGGTTGCAAATTATGAAATAAAATAAACAAGATTATTAAAAGGGTGGGGGTTAATTAATACTTTCTTCACTCAAGAACCTTCTAAATAGTAGTATGAGACCGAGATAAATAAATGTCTAAAGTGCATGATTTTGTGACTATAAAAATAGCAAGCTAAAAAATCTTCAACAACTTATTACCTAAGCATGACAAGCAAGTTGTTGATTCTTATGCCAATCACACATATCGCATTGTCTACCTCCTTCATTAGGGCCTCTTGATTTTCTAGTTACTATTGTTGATGCATCTCCACCACTCATTACATTTTCAGATAACGATTATCATTCTACTTTTTCTTCCGAAACATTACACATGAATGCTTTTATTAGATCTCATGCTATCAATAACACGATGATAAATCCATCAACTCTTATCAATGTGTGTTGTATTACACTCCTCATATCTATTAAACGCCCACTCTCTAATATTTCATATCTAATTCCCAAATTTTATGGTTATATCAGGCTTCTAGTTACAGTTGGGCCTCTCACCATGCTTGTTTCATTCATGTTGGCACCTTCAATTGAAGGTTTTGAGATGCTCTTAGGTATTCCTTGGCTTCGCACTGCCCAAGCCATCCACTCCATGCATCATTTGTGCCTCAAGTTTATTCACAATAAGTAAGTTGTCACTCTCCAAGGAGTTCCACCATGCACACCATTACTTCAGCCTCCTCTTGAGGATGCTCTTCAACTAGTTGCAACATTTGGTCCTGCTTAGGCCTCTCAAATTGGAGGTACTTTTTGCACCTAGCTCTCTTATTTGCACATGAATTACTCATCCTCATTGATTTGCTAGTCCATCTCATCACCTAAGACCCCTACTTCGGCAGCCCCTTCACATAGGTGTTCACCACCTTCTTCACCTCCTAGGTCTCCTTCACATGGGTGTTCACCACCTCCTTCACCTCCCAAGCCTCCTTCACATAGGTGCAAGATTTGAAATGTAAGATATAATTAGTAACAAGTTCATTCTTTCCTTGATGTAAAGAAGGTAAACGATCAAATGTAACTTTAGGACCATTTTTAGAAATAAAACGTCTAAGAAATTATTCTTCCATATCAATATAAGTATTAATAGATCCACTAGGAAAATGATGAAACCAATGAGAAGAAATATTAGTAAGACTACTAGGAAATGATTTTAGAAGTAATCTATCATTAAAATGTGAAGCCATAGCTAATCTAAAAGCCTTAAGATGCATATAAGGATTACCCATTCCATCAAAGAGTGTAAAAGTAGGCATGGTAAAACCCTTAGGAAAAGGTGAGTTGTAGATCTTCTTAGGAATAGGATTTCCATGAAGATAATTATTATCAGATTATCATAATAGGCCCTACTCTCAAGGGTAAGAGTATGAATCTTATTTTGTAAATCACCTACAACATGCATAAGAGAAAGAAATTCTTGTGGGGGAATGGCATAAACATTAAGAGGTTCATTAAGTGGTTGTATCTTTCCATTATGAGTAGCCATAGGTACACTATTTGGTTGGAAGGTAATCTTAGGATCAAAAATGGGTAACTAGAGGTAGAAACATTAGAAGAATAATCAATATGAATAGAAGTTTTCACACTTTTATCAACAAGCTTAGTAAAATAAGGAATAAAATCAATATGCACACTATCCTTATGATCATTATTATCTTCTAGAATATCAAGAGTAAAAATACACACATCTTCAACTTTTACATATTTTAAAACATCATGAGAAGAAATATGAGTATTAACATTACTATAAAGCACACAAGTATGAGAGGCACAAAGATGTGTCTTATTGGTTCCCAATCTAACACCCCAAATAAGGAAATGATGCAAAGGGGGACAAGAAGAAAAGACAGACCCCTTGATATGTTGTTTTGTAGCCAAGTGCAAATCTATATATTTATCTTGTTCATGCCTTATGGGAATGACAAAGAGGCATGTGACTAAGGATGTGGTTTTTCTCCCTCTTGCTTTATGGGTCTCACTTGAACCAAGGTGAGAGGACCTTGGGGGTGGCTTGAAAGAGAGAGGGAGATGTTATATTTCAAACCCTCAAACTTGTTGGAACCTCAATATGAGATCAAATGCAACCAAAAAATGCAATTCTCATTCAAAATAATGGTCACATAAGCATTATAAACACTTGATACATCAAACACAAGCCACTAAAGACAGATAAAATGTGATCAAAAACATCATTTCTGAAGAAATTGTTGATAACTTGGGATATGATGATGTTAGGATGATAAAATTCATACATCATGGCAAATACACTTCAAATGCATGGGATGGGTATAATTTGTAGCAAATACATGTAAAATAGGCAAAGGTAATGTGATTTACAAGGGTAAGAGAGGATGGTACTTGGTTAAATGAAATGGGGAAGGGGGTGGTGGATCTAATGGGAGAGGCACTAATGCTCGCCATTTCATCTTGTTGCTTCCAAAATGCAAGAGGACAAAGATCAAGAAAGCATAAGCTTCAAAGGGGCATTTACATTCATTGATACCAAATTTGTACATATACTACCATATGATCTCTAAAATATTAGCATAGATACTTGTGCATAGAAACTCAATAAAACATCTATTACATCAATTCCATAACACCCAAAATACACTTGAAGGAATGTAAGCAATCGCCTCCAAAGTAAAATTGCAGAAAGGATTTAAAACCAAACAAATATTACAAAGTAACACTATAACACAATATTTACTTAGTGACCAATCTCATGCAATAACTAGAAATAAATCCTTCATATTTCATTGATTCAATAAACATAAGATTACATTAAAATCTATATTCCTTAATTGTGCTCTTATTTACATCCCAAAATGTCCGACTTGAAGTATGTCAAACATTTATGTGTGCTTCAATTTAGATAAGGGAGACATACAAAATGCTCTCAATGCCTATTAATGACTATACAATGTAATCACCTTAGCACAAACCTAAAATTAGAACCCCTAGAATGAAGACAAGCCTTCATTCTTATACAAAATTTTCCCCTTATACTTAGTACCCCCATGAGCCTTGAGGACAAGAAAAACACGAGGCTTTTGATCCTTGATCCATCAAGTGGATGAGACGAGTTGTTCCAACTAAAAAGATCCCATTTTGATATGTCGTATTGGAATGGTTTTGAACCATGATTGAAGTTCGTGGATGAGGGGATAATATTCCTTTTGCAAACAAACTCATTTTTTCCTTTTTCTATGTCACCATCATGTGTATACTTCAGGGAAGAGTTTTATTCTCATTGCAATCATTTGATTTGATTACTCTTTCTTCTCAAAGCATAATGAATGGAAAGGAGTACATAACATGGAGGGGAATAAAGAATAAATATTACCCTCGGAGGGTCAAGATTAATTTGTTCACTCCTTTCCTTCGCTCTAATTTATTCTTGTATACATTGAGGCATTCAAACATCCCTAAAATGGTTTCCTCATCCGGCCATGTATGATGAATGAAGATTATTTCCTATTTGGATATAACACTATCAAACTCAATTGAAATAACTCTCTTTTTATTAATTATTTTCACCAATTTATTAATGTAATTTTCCAAATGAATGAATTTTTGAATACATGAATAACTAAAATCCTGTGGATGCTCCAATTCCCATACAACATGATTTTGAAGGATTTTTATTAGCTTTTCTTCATCTGTAGATTTTGGAGTGTATGTACTTGTAAGGGGAAGCAATTTTTCAATTTTTGATTTAATATCATCAACATATTTTCTTTCTCTCTCCCTCTATCCCGTATCTTCCTTGTGTAATACCCCAGGTCTCCATTATTAACTTGATACACACTGCATATTCATATTACCTTCTTGTGCAATCGGAGGGGACTATCCCCTCTTTCTTCACCACCTCATCATCCATACTTGTGATGGCTTCAAGCTTAGGAAACAACCCATCCCAATATTCAACCTCATCCTGATATTTCTCAATCAATGTTTTTGTTGTCTCCATTTGTTCGGATACCTTGATTGTAGCATTCAATTGTATCATTGAGAACTTTGTTACCTCTACTTATAATATTTTTCTCCCACTTCTTGGTAGCTTCCCCCTATACCTTAAATCATCAACATTATTCAATACCTCTGGTGTGAGGGAGGTAGCTATATCATGACTACCCGGGGAGTTTGCACCAATTTTTGTACATAAGTTGACAAGATGTCAAATATTTCCTTAAGTTGTTTCTTGGTCTTTTTTCCTTTATCCATCTTTTGAAAAATTCCCCCCACTACCATAGTAACCTCATGTTTTATACCTTCAGTAGTTGGCTCTCCAAGTGGGATCTTGGTGACTTGATAATCAGATGGGGAAACTTCATCCCTTAAAGCATCAGTTTTAGGGGTTACTACCTCCATGAATATTTCTCCTCGAGCACCCACCATTGTTCTTGACAAAATTCTTACTTTCTTTGGTGCCTTGGATGGTCTTAAAGAGATGACACTTTCAAGGTCAACTTCCTTTACCTGCACTCTAAGCCTTTGCTTCTTTGTGAGGGTTGATTCCAACCAACCTTCATCTTGAGTGCTAACTCCTTCATGTTCATGTAGTTGGTGACCAATAAGCACTATAATTTATCCTTGTGTTGCAGGGGATAACAGGACTTGAGTCCTCAATTTATGTCTCTTGTTGATAAAAATACTCGACAAGTTGTTCATGGACATTTTCCTCATTTGTATCCAAGTCCTTCACCTCTTCCTCTTTCATAGTCGAAGAAGGTTGAGTGCGTGTATCATTTTTGTCATGTCCTCAACCTTTTCTTCTCTATATGGAGAAGGTTCCTTGGTCATATCACCTTATTTTTGTTCTTGTTACTGAGTTTCTTGATGTGCAAATTCATGAGTTATAATTCCCTTTTCAATTGTTCCAACATTGGTTGAGCAAGTTGTATAATACTAGATTGATCACTCTCAACAGTGTGGCATCTTCAATATGAGTTTTCTCAACTTTTCTTATAACCTCTTCTCTTACCCCTTCTCCCATACCACATCCAACTTCTTCTATGGTAGGTGTTTCCTATGTTTTTTGGTCTCCCCTCACTTTCCTAATGAATGTGACTTGTTATGTTTCATGGGGGAGGTCAGCCTCAACATCCTGGTCCAATACCTCTAGTAATTAAGTGAAAATATGCTCCATGGATGGGTTCGGCATTTCATTTCTTCCTCTTTCTTGATCCTCTTATTTTTGACTTTCCCTAATAGGCACAATGATAGGGAATTATTTCATAGGTGCATAATTACGTCCCTCATGTTGCAAAGGGGTGGCATGGTAAGAACTACCTTGAAGTATGAGAAGTAAGAGTAAATACTTATATTATTGGTGTTGTCCTTGCAATATTACACTTGTAGTTGTTTTTATTGTTGGTGTAGAGACTTTTTCCTTTTGGTCCTTACAAAGTACAATGTCACATACTCATCTGAATCTTCTTATTCTTTTTAGATGGTTTCCAAGGTTGTTTCCTTCTTTGATTGACCGTATTAAATACTTCCTCTCATTTTATTGAAAATTCCTTTGAAGAGGTGAGTGGCTTTTCACTTTAAGTAGTTGTTTTTAGCATAAGTGTCTTTGGCCTTGAAGTAGGATGGGGAAATACCTAGAGAGGTGTGGTTGTAATCACTAGGAAATCTTGCATTGTTTTTCCAATATCTTTTCTGCCATGTGTGTCATTTTTGACACTTTGGAGTCCCTATTTTTCTTGTTGCTGAACACTTAACTCTTGATTGCCCCCGAAGTGTGTCCCTTGATGGATATTTGTGGGGAATTTTGTTTTAAGTGGTCTGACCTACAAATTCCTTCATGTATGGGAGAAGTACATTCTTTATAATTCCACTTTCCCTGTACTCCCTCAAGAATTTTTATTTTGCGAGTTAATACAATACCTTTGTTGTTCAGCCACACCAATGTTCTTTTGATAACAAGGACAGTCCTGCCATGGAGAGAATTGTTCTCTGTCCTTACCCAATATACACTTGAGATGGGTCATGATGTTATGTTTTTCTCAACATAGTATTTTCTTACTAAATTCCTATCATCCAACGAACCCCCGAGGAACAACAATAATTTTATAATATATTACTTGGGTAAGGGTCATTCTGGAGTAATCTCTTAATCTAACCTCCTCCTCATCCCTACAATCCATCCAATAATTCTCATAGTGAGGCACATGTTCATATGAAATTCTTAAGGATCCTTGAATAATCCACCTAATATCATAATTGGGCCTAAGGGAGAGCTTCTGCAATGTAACCATGCCCATTTCTGATTCTAGAAGTCTAGATTTGAATAATGTAGGAAATTTACCTTCCAATAGTGATTGTGAACTTGATGTTGGATTTTTACTTTCCTACAATCACCAGGCTTGTGCACTATCACTAGCTCCTTGACACTTCTAAAAGTGCCCATTTATCATCTAAGTACCTTGACAACATATAAGGAGCATCATGAAAGCCACTCACTCCGATATATGTGAAGTTCCAAAATTTGATGAAGTACACCCAAATCCAGAGATTAATTTCTTGGCTTGTGCGGTATTCTATTGTTCTCTTACTCATGCTGAAATAAGTAGACAAGGGGGTAAAGAAGGTGTCATATACGGCCATGAAGGAATTTATGTAAGTGGTTAGGTTCATATAAAGGTAAACATCATAGACTCTATAATTTCTAAATTCCCTTACTTTGTATAACCCAATGAACGTTTAATGTTGGGAAATATTATAAACTAGGTATGAGGTCATATAAAATTCCATCTTATCAGTGGATCCATCTCTAATTTAGACTACCGGTTTAAGTATTTACTCATGAATGAAATCACTAATGAATTCTCCCCAATGGATGTGTACTTTCCCAATGACAATGATTTGGATGAACTTGTACATCTAATCACTGAAATAATAAGAAAACTCTTTCCTCATGACCCTATTTAACATGGTAACGATATCTCCAATTTCCTCCACAAAATCTACCCTACTTAACTTCTTGGGGATCCTAGTGGTAAAAATTCTTGGTTTATCAAGCCAATTGTTGTTTAAAATTTTAGAACACTTGGTAAGGTTGGCATTCCAATACTCTTATGCACTTTTAATTGAAATGTCTACCACATGAGTTGTATCAGGGAGACCTAAAATCTCCTCAAAAGTGTTAGAAGTTAAAGACAAAACCAAGGCATTACTTCCATCCCTAATTTCTATCATCGTTGGGTTGTAATGATGTTCGCAAACCCATACTAGCTCCATATATTGGGTAGAAGGAGGAAATGCAACTGCTAGGGTGATCCCACTCAAATCAATTTTTTCCATGGTTTCATTTTGGTCAATGGCATGCAACCTCTATTGAAATTATGCTAAATCTGCATTAACTAGGTTGGTGTCCATAATTATTTCCAGGTTAGATGAGAGGTGAGAAGTGGTGTGGACACTAGCCAATTGAATCTTCATCTTTGCGGGGTGAAATCTTGAAAAACAAGCTGAGAGCGGGGTTTTTATAAATGTTTATATTGGTTCAATATTCCCACACATCAAGTTAGGGCACCACGAGTTCACAATTGTTTATATGATTTAAAAGAACTCTTACCTGTAAACATCTTTGTTGCTCTTGTTAATACAACACCCAACTCATTACTGAAGCTATGAAATATTCATTTACGCAATTGAAGTGCACAAATATGATCTCTTTGTCATTCTAGGGATTTCAAAATGTAATTTAAGCTTGGAGTTCGAAGGCAAAGTGATGAATTATACTAATTGCAAGTCTATATTGATCTTTGCATGCTTCCATTGATGGCGGTGTATACTTTCATATTTACCTCATTCTCAACCATTAATTTTCACCGTCAAGTTTGAATTTTAGCCTTACACGTGGACAAATTTTCTACTTAGTTTTTCCTTTGGGTATTAAGGTTATATGAACAATTTGTAGTTTTTCAAAAATTGCAAAACTATGAGGTGCAAAAAAATTTATCTACCTTCCTTGGAATATGTTTTCAAATTGTACCGTGTGTCTTTTCACAAGCTATGGGGATGAGATCATAGTTTACGCTTTATAGCAATTACAAAACTATAATATTCTCCTTCGAGCCTCGGGATTGAAATGTAACATGTAATTTTTACAACAATTTTGTTTTTCAATATAAGTTTCTCGTGAGGTTATTTTCCTAAATATTCCTTATACGGGGTTCGAGACTTGAATTTGTAATTTGTATTTTTACAAAAAGTGTAAAACTACTCCAAAGACCCGTATACACCCCAGATGCTTCGATATTCCTTTTTTGGGCACAAGGGTAGAACTGCAGGTTTGCAAACTTACGAAATGTAAACTCGAAAACTCCAAAATACCAAGCTCCAAAGACAAGGTTCTCTATCTTTGAAAGATCATATATGTAATTATATTTCCAATAATATCGCTTATGCCATTAAACCTGCAAATCACTAGAACAATGAGAAACAAAAGAAATGTTAATGCGTTAGCAAAAACATAGATGGTTTAATAGGAGCACAACATGATTTCAATAATTGGAGCTCAAGGATGCACAAAATGACTTTGAGAAACCTTTCAAACAACCAATATGGCCAAAATATATCATTTTTACATGGAAACATATGAAATGTGCCATGATTTTGGATAGGATCAAATCAGGCACCAACACATCTTTTGGGGCATAATATTCAATGGAAAAACACTTGGTTGAGATGAAATAGAAGGAACATTAATATTATTAT
The DNA here is from genome assembly GCA_018340775.1 of Taxus wallichiana var. yunnanensis. Taxonomy (NCBI): domain Eukaryota; kingdom Viridiplantae; phylum Streptophyta; class Pinopsida; order Cupressales; family Taxaceae; genus Taxus; species Taxus wallichiana. The sequence goes on from CM031236.1 coordinate 174,283,201, forward strand.
CAACAATAACATGATTAACCCTAATTATTTGTGCATATGTAAGTGGAGGAGAAGAAAAATCAAGAGGACCATTTACACGAACATCTACAACAACATTAGAAGTATGTTTTTTTGTGTGTGGGTCTCACAAGCATCATTGACAAAGCACTCCTCGTCTGAAAAATTAACCAAATCCTCTACACATGCATCATTTGTAGCAAGAGAAACAATATTACTTTCACTTTCATAAGAACTAGTAGCTTCAATAGGGGGTAGGAGTGAAACATCGAGACGAGGATTTATAAGTTTTTTGATTACAAGAGGAAAGCCACTTAAAGGGCTAGGGTTATATGCCCTACGGTAAAATTCAACTTCTTCTTGGGCATTTACAAAGTAGGGATAAATACCAATCATAGGGCAATAATACTTGGGGAAGAGGTTTGGAACTATGATGACACAACATCTTTTGGAAAACCATTAGGAACACATAAAGTAGACAAGAGAAAGGATCCTAGGGTTCAATTAAGATTGGGGTTCACCAAATGATTTAACAAAATTGAATCTTTATTAAAGGAATTAGATCAAATAAATAATATCATAAATTTATAAGATCTAATGTACAATAGAAAGCAAGTGCAAGTAATAAGAGGATGAGAATGACTTAGCTAATAACTCATTGTCTATGTTGGAATGGTACTTTGGAACAAGTTGGATCTAGGTTGTATATACTTTGTTTGGAAAATAAATATCTGCAAGTCTTACGGATAGTAGTGCCTAAAAGAGGAAGAACCACTTAGGCATTAGTGTTTGTACTAGGCATTAGTGTCCTAGTAGTAGTTCTAGATTTGGTCTTTTTAAAGTCGATCATGGCTTCTTCATTTAGATCTTTATCACTCGACTTCGTTACAGGGTTTCACTATCGCACATGTACCTGCAAAATAAACCCTAACTACTTATAAAAGGATTAAGCACACATTAGATGGAATAAAGTATGTATATGCTTGAGTTATACTAACCTCGAAAGTCACCCAAATGTGATTGTCACTAAATGTTGCACTACATTTCAAACTCAATGTACTTATGGTGTGTGTGTGTGTGTGTGTGTTATAATTGTGTCCCTTAAAGCTAGGTTTCCCTTGTGTCATTCGTACTAATATAGTAAACTATAACTATTTTACCCTAAATATCAATGTGTGTATTGAAATTCAGAATTTTCCCTTCTTATGCAGTGAATGATGTAGCCCAAATGCAGTCCTTGAATGTTTCTCTTTGTCCAAGTAGTAGATAGGAAGTAATAGCCCAAAATTACCCAACCCCTTAGAATAGTTAGTAGGTTATGTATATATATGACTCATTTGTTTAAATTTTGACACTTAGTGACACTAAAGGCCGACCCAAATCATGAAATAAGAATTAGAAAAGACCCAAAGTTAAGTACCAAGTGGAAAATTAGAAAATAAGACAAGATGGACAAAAGTGCCCAGAAGGGACACTAGCACCCAAGTACTAGTGTCCGTACTGGGTGGTACTGTCCCAGGGATAGGAAATAGAAACATGACCAATGCCAAGAACAAAGATCCCTATGACTCGACCTAAAATCATATGAGTCCAAAAAATATAAGACAATTCCATAATCAAAAGCCAATCAAGAGAAATAAAAGGACTATGAGAGGTGTCACCAATGTCTAATCTTCTCACTTAGGAACCATGCATATAAAAACATACTAGAGGCGTAATGTAATAGTAATAAGTGCATATTTTTGTGTCTACAACTGATTTAGAAAATATTGTCCAAGCATGCTTCTATCTCTCCATTCATTAGTGGATGAATTTTTCTCACCCAGTGTTGACAAATGGGTCCTCTTCATCCTTTGATTATTTTTGAGAGAATATTTTGAGTACATTTACTTCAATTATGCGAAGGAATCTATATAAATTGGAGGATAAATCATTCATAATGGTCTTTCAGGTTGATGAGCAAACTCGGTTGTCCAATTTGAGCATTCTATTTTCTAGATTTTCTAAGCAATTGATTGATGTTAGCATTTCCTAGTTGAAGGAGAAAATATTATAGAATGATGAGCAAGTGTTGTAGCTTTTTTAGGAAGATTTGAATGTGTAGATCATGTTTGGTGATGAAGCACTTATTTGTGTTGTGTATTCATTATATAAGTGTTGATTTTTAAAATCCCTCTATAGTTTATACAATTGTTGCAATATCAGTGTGTTTTCATTTTATAACATATTGTTTTGATAGGCGGTGAGAAGTATGTGTAGGAATTTTCACTAAGTGTCTAAATTAATGGTGGAATGTGTAACAATTGTGTATATTGTTGTCTTCTATTGGTTTTCATCAATTCATTTTGGTTTAGCTTTGAAACTCATTCCACTGATGGATTTGGTCACCGATCATAGTTCCTTCAAACACTCTTTTTGTTAACATTTTCATTCACCTCCATGCCTTACTAAAATCTCACTTTGTATTTGCAAATCCTTTAAGGTTTCAACCATTATAACTTTGGATTCATGTCTATGAACTTTCCTTTGAACATTTTGTTGGTCTAGAGAGCAATTAGCTTGTAGATAATGAAGATCTGTGTCCTTAATTTTTTTTTCAGTTTAACCTTTTCCCATGCTTAGGTATCGTTATGAAATTCTTGCTAGTGACATCAAATACTAATCATATTGGTTAGGCTACATGGTTGGGTCTATTGTATTATATCTTTATTATCCTTGTTATTTGACATAGTTCAGGTTGTTTCAGGGTCTCTCCCCTAGGTCTCACAGAGCCTAGAGAGTAGAGAGGTTAACCACCCACCATTTGTTGACCTTAAATATGTCATTCTATGTGAAGAAGTAACCCACTAAAATGATCTATCTTGTGTAATCACTAAAATACTCACTTATTAATATTACATTATGCCTCTAGTATGTTATTATATACATGATTTCTAAGTATGGAAACTAGGTGGTAACACCTCTTTGGTCCTTTTCTTTCTTTCATTGGCTCTACTCTCATCTTTGATCTTGCATTTGCATCTTTTTGGTTGAGTCATATGTATCCATGTTCTGTCTTTCATTCTATTTTTGTTTTCTTGTTGCAAGAAAATACCACCCAGACAAGACAGTAGCACCCATGCGCTAATGTCCTTTTGGGTGCTTTTGTCCTCTTTGTCTTGTTTTCATCTTTGTCGGTTTGCTTTGGATTTGTGTATTTTCTTATCTTTTTTCACGATCTAGGTCAGATTTTGGTGTCACTAAGTGCTGAAATTTAAACAAGGAACTCATATATATACACAACCTACTACTATTATAAGGGGCAATTAGGGATATCATTCCTATATATACTCGAATACGAAAGAAAAACACAAGGGACTGTATTTTGGGCTGCATTATTCACTATATAGGGGAGGCTTATTTTGAATTCCATACCACACATTTTACAAAGTGGCACAGTAGTTGTAGTCCTCTATTCTTTGTGTGACTAACACTAGGGCATCCTAGCTCAAGGGAGATAATTTCAATCACACACCACAAGAGTTGCGTGGAGTTAAAAATGTAGTGCAATGCTTGACAACAAGATCTCATTGGGGTGATTTGTCGAGAGGTCACCTAACTCTCTCATATGATTTTTATCCAGTCTAACATGCACTTTAGTCTTGTGCAGGTAGCTAGGGTTTGTTTTGTAGGTACAAGTGTGATAGAGCATAAGTACAATGAACTCCGACGTGACCTACAACAAACTAAAGGTGATAAGAAGTGACACAAAAAGAACCGAACCAAATTTGTTCCACAGACATTAATGCCCGGTGACCTGTCCCATTCTGACGCTCTTGTCCTTGAGATCATCACATTTCAAAATCGAGATACAAATCTTACATAGTTCAAAATTTGCCTTTCCAACTTGCTCATCACCAATACCTACAAATGCAAGATGGATCATTATCTGACCCTATCTATTACTCTTGATTGTATTTCTTTAGCTAGATCTTTCATATTTATTATTATATCTATCTAATCAATAATGTCCTTACTTAGATTTAAATTCTATTAAATCATCTTGTTATCTTGACTCATTTTCACCTTGGTACAAATTTGAGAGCCAACATATTAGCATCATTTCCGGGGAGTAAGTTGTTCACTAGTTCATTCATTATACTCCTCACCTTTGGAAATACATTGTCGAGATTCTTTGTGCCATATTTTCATTCGGAGAGGGTCTGGTTTATTTTCTTTAATCTCCATCCTATTAAAAAAATATGTGCATTATAGGTTGTTTTAATTCTTGGTTAGCCTGCCAAATTTTCCAAAAAAACTAGCACCATTGTCGTGGATGCACCAATTTTTTTGTTAAAGATTCATCACCTTTCACTTCGGATCAATAGTCTCTTTCCAATTTCGGTTATTACATGTGTTTACAAAGAGTGTCAATATCCTTCTTCCTTCGTGAAGTGATAAATCCTTGTTGATTGTTTGACTAGTATACTTCAAAGTATATTTTTTTTTTGATTGAGGGTAAATTGAGGGTGTTTGAAAGGACCCACATCCTTGTACACTTGAGGATTTTTGAGAGGATCCACAACCTGGTTACAATGAAGGGGACCACTATTAGGAACCCAATTGAAGCAACCATGAAACCATAGTGAAGATGTAGCGACCATCGACAACGACCGCAACGAGTGGGAAAACTATTAGAACAACCACCAGCGTCGGCAACAAGAGGAGTAGCCACCAGGATCAGTAGCAAGCGGAGCAGCCACAAGTGTCAGCAGCGAGAGGAGTAACCACGACAAGCGGTGAGAGGATCGAAATAGTGAGCGAGTATCCACCAACGTCAGTAGTGAGGAGTAACCACCAGTGTCAGCACGAGCAGAGATGTCACCTCTAGCGGCAAAACCACCTCCAAGGAGGATCGTGCCTTGGGGGATTTGAAACAGGTGGGAAAGCACACAATCATGTGACTTGATCGCACCACTTTCACCCCATCGGCTAGTATACTTGATTTGTTCTTATTTTCAAGTATCTAATTAATGGCGGTTTGTGTTCGAGTTTTGGAGAAAGGATTCAAGAGTGACATTTTCTCTTTTTCTTGCAACTCCTCCTATGGAATATACTTTGAGTTTGGTGTTGGATCAGATTAGTGGCTTCTAAATTTGTAATCCCGGTGGATGAGTGATCGAGATAGTCATATTTATGGAGACATAAAAATGGAAGCCTTCATTTATCATGTTAGGAGTTCAAGTAACTCTTATGCTTATTCAAGTGTCAATCACACTGTGGAATTTATGGATCATCCTTGTAGTATTGTTAGAAATTTTCATCATGTTGAGAATATGCTTATGCCTAAACCATCATTTGTTGATCATAGACTTAGACTTGTTGATCAGATTGTTTCTCTAGTTTTCATGTTCCTCTGTTTAAAGTGAATACGAAACGTTTCCTAAGTTTGATGGTAGCTATAGAGAAAAAGGCAAAAGACATTTAAAATCATTTATAAATTTGATTTATGATTATGAGATTGATAATGGAGGTATATATTTTAAATTTTTCATTATAAGTCTTAATGGTGATGTCGGGAACGATATTATGAGCTTCTGCAAAAATGATTGATTCTTGGAATAAATTCAAACATCTCTTTACTAAGAAGTATGTTAATAAAGTTGATTATGCCTCCTTGGATTTTTTATATAATATGGCGAGAGATAGGGATGAATGCATTCAATATTTTAACCTCAAATTTAAGAAAACATCAAATACAATTCCATAGCACCTTAGACTAAGAGAATCTTATGCTCCTATAGTTTATAGTGATGCATTCAATGATGAATTGAAGTTTTACTTGAGAGAAAAATTCCCACTAACAATTGATCATGCTTACACTTTGGATTTAAAGTTTGAAACTATTCTCATGTCTCCAATTTATATGTGGTTGAGATTAAATCTGAATTAAATGTTCATGAAGAAGGTCTAGATTATGTGTGTTTAAACAATTGTGAGAACTTATAGACTTTGGTGAAGAAATCTACAAATGTGGGGTTTGATTTTGATAACTTTGATTCAGATTTTCTTGATGATATACAACCCATTGTCAATGGTTTGTTGGATACTACCACATCTACACATGTTATGGAACCTTATGTTTATTATGACGATGATTATATTAAGTTTAAAATGCATGTTGGGTCTAATGATTTAATGGTTGGGCTTAAACTTCATTCCCTTTACATGATGATGCACTTTTCGAGGAATTTGAGGAATTTAATTGTGAATTGACATGTGATGGTAGAATTCTTGATGAATCTAATGGATCTATTGAATTTTTCTTGTCTATGAGACTAAGAGAGGCATGTTCATAAGTCTCATTTTGATGTATTTTATAATCCACTTGATAATTCAAAGTGTTGATTGTCTAGTGATTCATCTATGGTTGATGTTGATGTTGATGTTGAGTTTGTTGTTTAAAGTAGCACTTGTGGAAATGAAGAAATTGATTCTACTGATTGTTAGATTACAAATATATTGGGTAATATGCGTGTTTTGACAATGTCTTAGCATCCAAATGTTTTAGAAGATGAGGCATTTAATTGTGTTTTTCAGCTCTTCGCTAGTCATGGTTATGAGGGTGAAGTTATAGGGCCCTCTGTTTGCGATTATTTGTAGGAAAATGAAATTGGTGATACCGATCCAATTCCCACTAATACTTTAGGGAATGAAATATCCTGTATACAAATGAAGAGCATAATGAAAAGGTAAATGAGTTAACAATTGATTCATGTTATGACATTGTTAAGGACATAGAAGAAGAAAGTTTGCATACTCAAAGAAATGGTTGCATGTACACTATCTTCGTGTGACAAGATCAATGAGTCTTGTAAAGCTAAGGGTGATGAGCATGAGAATATGTTACATTATGAGAAATTTTCTCATCCACTTGTTGAACACTCCCTCCCTCCCTCTCCTTCTACTCATTTTTACGTTGAATATATTCCTTTTTATTTACCTAATTTCCACATGCACACTCAAATGTCTCATTATATTTTTCAGTCTAAATATGAAACCCTTCATTCCCTTGTCTCTAAGTATATTTCCAAAGTTGATAGAGATAGTTTGATATAGGATCTAGAATATTATGAGTTGCAATGATATAATGATGAGTAGTTATCTTATGATTATGCTTCAAATTCAGATTTAGATTTATTTTATATTGCTAATAATGAACCATTGTTTTCTCGATGAGATAAAACCATATACAAGTGTTATATTACATTAGAATTAACTTTCAAAATAATGAGTTGTTTGTTTGTGATAATATTTAAGATACACATGTTTATGTTTGTACTCATAACCTTGTTGTTAGGCTTGTTTGTTTGGATAACGATGACCTTCAGAGAAACAAAAAAAAATTAGGTGAAAAGTCAAAAGATGGCATTGAGTTGGGCATTCAAGAGTACATACTTTATAAACCCAATATCCTCTTTTCCTACATTCATTTTAAACTAGAATTTGTGATTTCTAATTATTGTGTTGAAAAAATGGGTATGGATCATTCATATTTAGACATTGATGTTGATAGTTCTCCTACATTTTAGTTTGGATCATAATGTTGGGACATGATAGATCAATTTTGTTTTCAACAGAGCTTGGGTTTAATTAGCCTTCATTCTTTAGATTCAATTCCACATTTGATGTTTCTAAAACTAGTGATCCATTATGGGCTTTACCTTGGGGTGTTTTATGATATTTTGTTGTTATAGTTGGCTTGGAAGATGCTATACATTCTTAAGGAGATGATATTACTTCTCTATGCCCATGAATGAGTTTATTAAGTGAAGATTGGGATGTTTCTATGTTGTACATGTACATGTATATATCTCTTGTGGTTTTTTTATGCGCTTTATTGTAATTCAATGGTACATGGAGGTTTTCCTTCCTTTATACATTTAGAAAAATGGTTGCAAATCACTATTGTATGTCATGGATCATATTTGGGCAATCGAGCTGAGTTTTGGGTTGTGAAAGTTATAATTATTGAAAAAGTTTTAGATTTGATTATGGATAAGGCATTGGTCTTCATTCACCAAGATTTTTCTCGGGATCTCTCGGTTACCCACAAGGGGTACCCATCCCACATACAACTAATGTTGACACCTAAAATTGTCACTTCAAACTTTGGGGGCCTTATAGTAAAAATATTGGAGTTTAAGGGTTTAAAATGATAACTTATATGCATTTTTGGGTATTCCAATGTTCTAAACAAGAAAACAAAGCTTGCCCTTATTTGCCTTTTCATTCTACAAAGTGCTAGATCCAAAAGAAATTGGAGGTTTCGAGTTGTTTCATCTCTTGTAACATTAAAAGACATTAAAATTATTTGGCTTTCTATAGAGACGAGAGTATCAAATCAAATAGATCAAATCTTGAGCATGTGTCACTCAATTGTGCCTCTAAAAACTCAAGACTTGGCCATTTTAAACTTTACCACCTCTCGTGAGATAGATTAAAAACAAGTGGAAATGATAAACACGTGTATCTCATCGACTCTCTTGCCTTTATCAAAGTGTTCAATATATAACCACCTCTTCATGGTTTTAAAACCTCTCACCGATGGTTGACACGTGGCACTTATGGGCGTTCAACACACTTGTGGGTCTCTACTCTTGGCATTAAAGTTGTGTATTTTCCAAGAATCTTCATGACATCAATTTGACACAAGTTAGAAAGAGGGACATGTGGAGGAGATCGACACAACAAGTTAAAACTACGAAGCATATTTTTGCCAATGTCCTCGAGAACCCGAGATCAACATTTAACACAAAATTGAGGATTTCATAGTTACGATGAAAATTAATAGTATTAAAAATGGGGAAATAAATAGTCTAAGAACTCTGAGAGTTCTGAGATCCTAATATTTGAAGATTGGTACATGTATTTTCACCTTGGAGCCTCAAGGTCCGAGAACTTTCACAAAAATAAAATCAAAGGGACGAGGAGGAACTAAATGATCCCGATAACACAAAACCACAACAAAAATCTAGATAGACCAATCCACATGCCCTTGATTTCCAAATGCATGAATTCAAAAAAGGTACTTCAAAGAAGCAAACTCTAAGATCCCGAGATTCAAAGAGGTTGACATGTAATAATTAGCTTTATTAAAGTTGAATCATTCAAAGGTTAAAGCTCAAGTGACTTGTGTAAAATAAGTGAGAAAATAAAGGACACATAACACTAGTGTACATGTGGTAGATCTTAGATACTAGCTACAATGCCGCTTCCTAGCTTGAAATTGAATATATTCTCTAGTGGAAAATCATTGCTCGGGACATCACAAAGGAAAACGAGTTGAACCTAAGTTTTTTTGCTATAACTTTTCATAGAGGCCTTCATTTGACACAAGATCGCACCATTGGAAAGCTCTTCCGTATGGATACACATTAGTATAGGTTTTAGAAAGAATAATTGAGAGATTCTAGATATTTTCATAATAAAAATTTGGGGTGTTCTTTACTTGTTATTTTCATGCCAGTGGCACCCAATTTGTTATTTTAATCTTTTGGATTGTTTTGGTCTCTTCTACAAGATGATGTTATCCCAAATTTATCCCCTGGGTTAAATTTGGATAACCTACCTTTTTAAATGGACTTAGCCATTTTTGTTAAAACCTATGGGATACTAAGGTTTAAAGAATTGGCAGGTTTTATTTAAAAATATCGAGGAAGTTCAAATGCCCGTTAAAGGTTTACACCTCCCAAAGCAATTCAAAAATGCTCGAAGGACACGTGGAAGCATTCCGACACTTTCCATAGCCATTGCATTCCGCATACCTTAAGTCCGCATAATAAAACAAGTTTTATAAGGACATCGTGTCTATGAAAGGGTTGAAAGGTCAAAGGACACGCAATGTTTGGAGGTGACCACATGACGAGGATCCAACGGAGAAGAAAAAAACACGTGTCTCCATTCGACAGAAACTTCGCCTACGAGTGTTAAGTCGAGTGGAATAAGCCGCTTTTCAAAGGGCACCGGGTCCGTAGGAAGGCAGAGTCAACAAACATTATGGAACAAAATGGACAAATGACCTAATTAAATGGTGCCACATGGTGCAAAATCAACGGTCCAAAGTGAACATGTGGCGGCATTTCGTCACACTTCAAGGTGATGGACTCTGGTGGATCTCAAGCCCCATAATGAATGAAATTTGGTAAGAGGCTTCGGGTCTAGGTGGTCTCGCAGTCAAAGCACTATACGTGGCAGCATTTCTATGGAGCCAACGATGAAGTCTCGCCTAGATAGAAATCCCGATGTGAAGGCACAACCAATGAAGGACAAGCATGAAAGTGAGAGAGATCTGACACGTGCCATACGTGGAGCTTTCTCATTGGCTCACATTTTGCAGCTTATCAGGTCCAAGGTAAAAGAACAATCTAACATTGTGAGGATCATGGAGATTTCTCATTGCTCACATTTCGTGGTTGTCATCCAAGATAAAATAATAGTTTGACATTGTGAGGAACATGGAGCTTTCTCATTGGTTTGTGCTTCGCATTTTGATAAGGTTCTTATAACCGAGGACCGACATTAAGTAGAATGAAGCTTTCTCATTGGTTTATGCTTTGCAATGGATATTATAGGTTTCATAGAGCCCGACACTTGCAATCCAAAGCATACGTGGCATTTTTTATTGGCTCACATTTCATAATGGGACATACCTTCGTGTAAGCCACATAACACGTAAAAGGTCACGGTAGCATACACGTAGGAAAAGATTGACCCCGCAACCAACCGAGACACCAACACTGGAAAATTCAAGGCAAGTAAAGAAAAAGGGAGAGGTAATATCCGAGGCTAATCAAATCTCGCGACGACATATAAATTTTCAAATGACCATATCTTCCTCCACAAAGCTCCAAATCACATAAAATTGGTATCGTTGGAAAGGTCTCCCAATCCCTTCAATTTGGAATCATTTGATTCAAAGATTGATGGTGTTTGGTGGGAGAAAATAGGAAAAAAATTGTGCATTAATGTGCAGCTATAAATGGCTTAACCACCAATTGATGAAGTACAGGGGCTCTTATATTTTCGTACAACAAAAAGACATTAGGGAATGGGTTTAATGGGGTACTATTATCTCTTGAAAGTGCACCCTATAGAGAGATGACTGCAGGGGTTCTAAGCTTGCTATGGATCTCTCTTTCATAGATATAATGGAAACACCTCAAGTCTATGGGTATACCTATTGTTGAGGTGAGTCTCTGATATCAAGGTCGGTTCCTTCTTGATGTATCCTAAACTATTTTTGGGGGGTTTTGAGGGTAAAAAGATGACTGTAAATGAATTGAAAATTGGGGTGATACACCAAACTTGTTGAGGGCTTTGACTGAGTACATGCAAAAATATTTGAGAATGGATTCTGGATGCACAAACCAATAGTTTTCAAAGATAATATTAAGGCAAAACACTTGATGTATTGAGGGAAAGATTCACAACAATACTGATTAAGATAAGCATGCACACTAATATTATGTAGAAATTACTAAATTTTCAGCAAGGTAAGATGATCAATCAAGGAATTTTGACATTCACAAGAAATAATAAAGTATACACAAAGCTGCAAATAATTGGAAAGGCAGAAATCAATTCTCATTCAAAGGGAAAAAATGGCACAAACTACTTCAACACTCATGTATCCAAAATTCCTTTAAACATGCCACCGTCGTAGCTTTAGAACATCATGTCAAATACATGTTGCCCTTCTTGCCTTCCTTAGGGCCTTGCGATGGTCATTTATGGTTGTTGCATAGTTCTGACGAGGGTAACAAATGGAATGGTTGCATCTATGAGGCATGGCATTCTGTAATACACCCAAGTTGTAGATTTGATCCAAATGTGACTTCCAAGACTATCTAAAACCGAACAATTAAAATTTGTATCTTATTTTGAGGTGGCTGACCCAAACATGGCCAAACTTGTAACTCGACCAATCTAAGAAACTCTTAAGTTTCAAGTTGACCTTTTTCGCATGGGGTGAAAAAATGTCAACATTTCTGGTGATCCTGCAGGGAAAGTTGCATGTTATCTTGTAGACCAATGCCTTGATCTTGTCCATTAGGCATGTAGTCTAAAGCATGTAATCAAAATCTACCTTCTGAAGGTCCAGCCCTTCCAAAATGAACTAAAAATGGGAAAGGATCTGGTAAACCAGATCACGTGCATGAGTGCACTTATTGAATTGAAAACATTACAAATGTGCATGAACTACACTTATTGAAAGGGAAATCCTAATCTACCCTATTCTAACCAGCTGCAAATCAAGGCTAAATAAAACTTGAAACGGAAATGAAAAATAGCTTCATTTTATCTAGAAATGAGGCAATGAATTCAACTTGCAAAACAAGTAACATGACAGAACTAAAATGAGACGTGTACCTTGAATATGTTCCAAAACTCAGCCCAAAACACAAAGAACTTTTCTAACTGATCTGCAAACTATTCTGAAAGGATTTGGAATTGATTCTTGAGTATCTAATGCTCATTATTAGGCTCTAATACAAGCATGAAATCTGGTATTGTTGTGGCATGTCATGAACCAACAAGATACTGAATCAAACATGGCCTCCAAATAGTTGAAAAGCTAGTTTTCATGTCTTGTACTGAAACATGAACATCCTTTTCGATCACAGGCTCTTCCTGAAGATGTTTTGAAAAATGTTTTGAAAACTCGATCTCATTTATATAAACTTTTGTATATTCTTTGTAATAATCAAACTCGATCTAAAAAGAATTCAACCTCCTCAAGTTGTTGTACTTCATCAATCATCACATCATGAAGATGATAAGATGGTTATTCTAATTCTTTAAACTGTTTTGAAAAAAAATTAAGTATCTTCAAACTATCGTTTATCCTTTTCAAACTGCTAATCCATTACTACCATAACTGATATTTTAGTAGTATTTTCAATTTCTTCCATTCTATTCATTCTTACAATGTTCTTTGAACATTTTGTTTCCTCCTCAATCAAATATTGTTTCTCACAAATACTTGCAGTACCATCTGATAGTCCTTGTGAAACACTACAAGTCCCTAATAATGCAACTATCTCCATGCATGCAACACAATAAGGGTCTTCACACTCAACTATTTGATCATGATCATTTTGAAACCGATCTTTCTCTTTTGTCTCATAAACCATAAAAATTGATAAGTCCGCAAATAGGATGCTCGTTGTTTAGATCAGCTAATTTATCTTCGGAACTTGATCTACAAATTTTCTTCAGGTTCTATCAAATGGGATGAATCAGTAGTTTGTAGGAGTATGGTGCCTTTATGCACACTATACTCGACACACGAAGACTATTTCTCATCCTTAATTTGCTTTAAATCATTAAAAAATCAGATTGTACCTTTTGAATGGGTTGCTCTTCTAATTCTAGAGTATGATCGAACTGAAATTTAGAAACCCATTGCTCTATGTTCTGTAAAAACTCCAACATGTTGTTTTCTTCAGCTGGTTGTCCCTCCTGAATGGTATTATGATCCTCTTTTTCTTGAACTGGAAGTACGAGTAAAGGAGGAGTGGGACTAATCTCGAGTCTTAACCGGAAAAAATTTAAAGAGAGGTCAGTACAAGCTCTGTTTGTAGGAAAACATCTAAAAGCCAACTTGGGCACTTTAATTTAGGTTTAATACATGATTGTGGGGTAGGAAAAGTAAGAATTACAAAGAACCCGATGATTCAAAACTAATGGATGGGTTGCTTTGGATGACAAGGAGATATTTAGGCATTGAATTCTCGGACTTGATGCCTATCATTCTTTACTGCTAATGATTTCTCATATAGTTCCTTGACAACTAAAAATGATTGCTTAAGTTCATTAAGCTCAATTTCAAGATCTCTTCACCTTTCACATTCAACATAACCCTCTGCATAACTTTGACCTTGAATAACATAATGATCATCATATTGACAATCATATTGATTTCCAAGGTTTGGGTCATAAGGATATTCATTCTGATAGGGGTTATAGAACTGGTCTGAAGGTGAAATTGGATAAAAGGGTTGCTTTGGTTTGGCTGATAATACTATTGAAAATGAGGGTTCATGGCTGCAGGACCTCATAAAATACTGAAACTATAAAAAGGTTTGCTGCTCATAAAAATAGCTGATAACAGAAAAGTAATGTATATGATTTTATTGGTAAATACCTAAAACTTTAGTTGAAAGATTTAATGTTGTTGAAAATTGTTGTATTGATATGAAATCATATTTACAGAGTCGCCAGATGAGTTCTACTTGGATCTTGAATCTTCAGAACACACCAATAGTAGTTCTCATCCTGGTCCCACTTGGACGTGCCAAAAATCTTGAAAGTGCACCCTGTAGAGAGATGACTGCAGGGGTTCTAAGCTTGCTTTGGATCTCTCTCTTTCATAGATACAATGGAAACACCTCAGGTCTGTGGGTATACCTATTGTTGAGGTGAGTCTCTCGAGTATCAAGGTCGGTTCCTTCTTGATGTATCCTAAACTATTTTTTGGGGGTGGTAAAAATATGACTGTAAATGAATTGAAATAATGAGGTGATACACCAAACTTGTTGAGGGCTTTGACTAAGTACATGTAAAAATATTTGAGAATGGATTCTGAGTGCACAAACCAATAGTTTTCAATAGAATATTAAGGTAAAACACTTGATGTATTGAGGGATTCACAACAATATTGTTAAGATAAGCATTCACACTAATATTATGCAAAAATACTAAATTTGTAGCAAGGTAAGATGATCAATCAGGGAATTTTGACATTCACAAGAAATAATAAAGTATACATGGAGCTGCAAATAATTGGAAGGGCAGAAATCAATTCTCATTCAAAGGGAAAAACTGGTACAAAATTCTTTAGCACTTATGTATCCAAAAATTCCTTCAAACATGCCACCTGTCTGCAGCTTCAGAACATCATGTCTGATATATGTTGCCCTTCCTGCCTTCCTCAGGGCCTTGCGATGGTCATTTATGGTTGTTGCACAGTTCTGACGAAGGTAACAAATGGAATGGATGTATCTATGAGGCATGATGTTTTGTAACTACACCCAAGTTGTAGATTTGATCCAAATGTGACTTCCAAGACTGTCCAAAACCAAACAATTAAAATTTGTATCTTATTCTAAGGTGGTGACCCAAACATGGCCAAACTTGTAACCCGAAACTCTTAAGTTTCGAGTTGACATTTTTCGCATGGGGTGCAAAAAATCAGTACCCATTATGTTTTTAAGAGATTAATGGATGATTGATGATGGTTGAAGCTTGAAAGTCGTGATGCAGGGAAAGACATAGATTTTCATTAATGACAAGATCAAATCTAATCTCTTTCCCTCTTTTTCCTTTTTATCTCTCTTTGTCTCCCATTTTCTATATATTATAAAGTGATGCTCATTTGTAAGGGTTGGACATTCTTGGAATGTAAAGGCATCACACAAGTGTTCTCTTTTGAGTTATAGGCCTCATATTTGGACATCTTACATGGTGATCCTTGCCTTTCTCCTTCAATGTAATGGATTGTACATATTTGAAGAAATAAAATACTTTTTTGTGGTTATTTATTTGTCCTAGCTCATGTTTCTATTGTATTTTCTTTCCTTTCATTGCCTTCGCAGTCTATTGTGCATACTATGTTCTATTTGCAGGGTTTGAATGTGTTGTGCTCCATGGAAACAATAGTTTGAATGTTGTTTTGGACTATGGCACTTATGTCTGCCCTCTCCTTCCTCATTGTTTCTTCCATTTTCCCCTCATTTGAGAGTGTCTCTCCACCCTCTTCTTGGTGTTATCACCATATTTTAGCTTAGGATTTCATTTCCATGCATCTTTCTAACCCTTCTATCTCTCCCCGAGTTTCTTGGAATGGTTAGTCTAGGACTCTGGTTAGTTTGTATTTCAGCATTAGGAGTAGTGTTAGCATTAGGATTAGGTAGAGGGTCCGGCCTTCTTCTGAGGTCTATCTCGCTTAACAAGCTCCATAAGTTGGAGACAGTCCCATGTTAGCTAAAAAAGGGGTATGTAATGTGAAAATCCTAGGGTGTTACTTTTTTGTTATAACAATTTTGGCATGCCTAGTGGGACAAGATTGAAGCACTTTACAACTTCATACCAGCAAGGTTGATGTGTTCTTGATGGTATTAGACCTTTGGAAGTAGTTCGTAACACATCTAGCGACTCCACTTATTCAAAAAGACTCATTTTCTTAGGTTTCATACCTTTTCCTCCATCCCCTCATTCATTTCCATGCCCCCATCTTCTCATGGCTCTCTAAAGAGCTCTTCCATTCTCTCATTTCAGTTCTAGTCCCCTCCATTTGTAATAGTGGGATGATATCCCCAAAACAACCCTGAAAAACTTGCCTCTCTTCCTTGGAAATGGAGATCAATATCCTATTGATCACATTCATGATATAGTAAACCATTGTGTCATTCAAAACATCGAGAAGAGAAAATTTTCCTCAGACTTATGGTTTCATCATTCAAAGGAAAAGCAAAAGATTGGTACAACAATTTGGCTCCACAATTCATTTACACATGGGATCAGCTTGGAGAAAAACTACACAACCAATTTAAGGAAAATTCAGATGTCATTTCTCTCATGGAACATCTCAACAAAATACGAGGGATCTAATGGATTTTATCTCTAATTTCAACATTAGATTTACAAGGAATTGGCATAGAATTCCTCAATAATTCAGACCCTCATAAGGTATGGAATTCTTATATTATTTAAGGTCCTTTGATGTTGATTTAGCTGTGTTAATTCAATCCCTAGGAGGAAGTAGTCTTCCTCAAGATTTTTCCATTGCATTAAAAGATAAGAATATGCTCGCTCGGTTGTAAAAGGAATCACATCCCCACTGCATCCATTCTTCCCTTATCATCTCAAATTCTTCCCTCCCCTTGTGCAAATAAAGAAAAATCCATTATTCCTTTTCAAAATCAGGAAGATCATTTTCTTCCTTGTCCTTCATTTGATGCTCCACAAGTTTATCATGCCCAAAACATCCCCCATACTTTGCAAAATTCCCTCCCATCTCCACCCAAGGCATTACCCAACTTTCCTAAACCATGCACTAATGTTTTCAGAAGTTGTGGTATTTCACATGTTGTCCCTACCTTCTACCCAACACTCACTAAACCAAGTTATCCTACAATGTTGGTAGAAAGGGATGTTTTCTATGCTTTTGGAGAAAAGGAGCAACCCATGCTACACTCCCAACAACAAGTTTTTATGCAAAATTCGTAGTTGTTTTGTAGATGGCTTATCAACAGGTAGAGAGTATGTTTTGAGGATCATTTGGCTCCTCCAATTGATCAAATCATATCTCTTGAGCACCAAACATCTCTGCCCAAGCATGAAACAAATCAACAACCCTTGTTTATGCCTCTTCTCCAACCAATTCTACCAAAGAAGATAATTCCATATATGTTGAAGATTGGTCTGATTTAGATTGGGAGGATGAGAGGATCCAAAATGTGAAAAAGGAGGTGTTGAATGTCAAGAAGAATCAAGTAGATGTGAAGGAAAATCATATTGGAAGTGGAGGGGAAGAGAAAGTGTTTTTGAACACTAGTGCCATTCAAGAAAATGAGGAAGAATGTTTGCAAAGTGAGCAAGATGTTTTAATGGAATGCAATGATCCTCATTGTTCTGCATGTTTAGAACTTGCTTTGCACTTTTGGAAGGTTGCAGTGATACACCAAGAACATCATTAGTCACTGCAATGAACTAGGAAGGGCCTCAAGATTTCAAGGAGGATGAGTTTGAGCTCTCTAACTTCTTGTTTGAGGGAGCAGAGCATGAGAATACAAGGGTGGAAACATGGATGTTTGTGCAAGAGAAGACAATATAAATTCTAGAAAAGCTTGTAGACATCCACCATGAAGAGGAAAGAGTATATACCAGTTCCATTCTTGGAGTTAATTGCAAAGAAGATTTGGGAAAACCAAAAGGATCAATCCATACCTACCAAATATCTAGCTAGTCTAGAGCCAAAAACAGAGTTCCCACTAGTCATGCTCACTTCAAAGCATGAGGAAGAAATTCAATGAGCCAAGAATCAGCTTCAATATCTCCAAACAAATGAAGAGAAACTAAAGGATCTATTATATTTAATTGTTGTTGATACCTTGAAGAATATGATGGAAAAACATATTTAGAGCAGGTTTTCACTCTTATTAAAGGCCATTTCCATCACCAAATTAATTACATAGCCTCAATTTGTAACAAAGGGAAGCTATTTCTCCTTGCATATTTTAGGCTTTGTTTAGCTTCTTTTGTGTTTGGTTAGAGTAGGGTAGTATAGGTTTATTTTTAGGAAAAGAAGTGCTTGTGCACACTCTACATGTTTCCGCTTGGAAAATGTATGATTTTTCATGTTTATACATAGTTTTTGCGGGATTTTGTTGTTGTTGCACAATTCATTTCGGAAGCAGAGTTTCATAGTGGAATCGAGTTAGTTGGAGCAGTTTCTACGCTTTATCTAGAGCTCCACAAATCAATTTTAGGCTAGCGGTCATCAAGTAGTTCAAGTTTGGTGTTAAGTTCATAACGGATTTAGGAGACAAATATTCAAAGGAAAAATACCATTTTCTTCAAGGTTAGGCTTGACTCCATGCCCAATGGCTGCTCAAGGCTACTAATCAAATTTAGCAAGAAAATCACCCCTAGAGGTCGCCAACTTGTTATCCAAAATTTACCCCTCCATGTTAAATTTAGATAAACTACCTTTTAAAATGGACTTAGCCATTTTTGTTAAAACCACGGAGACTAAGGTTTAAAGAATTAGCGGCTTTTATTTAAAATTCCACAGGACATTCAAATGCCCGTCAAAGGTCTACATCACCTAACAATTCAAAATTCCCGAAGGACACATGGAATCATTCGACGCTTTCTATATCCAATGCATTCCATAGACCTCAAGTTTACGGAATAAAATGAGTTTCATAAGGACATCGGGTTCGGGAAAGGGTTGAAAGGTCAAAGGACACATAAGGGGTTTGGAGGTGACTACATGGCGAGGATCCAACAGTGAGGAAAAATAACTTGTTGCCATTTTGACAGGAAAATTCACGACAAGTGTCAAGCCCGTGAACTAAGCCAATTTTCAAAGGGCATCGTGTCCACGGCGAGGTAAAGTCAAAAGACACGATGGAACACAACGTAAAAAATGGCTCAATTAAATGGTGCCAAATGGTGCAAAATCAACGGTCCAAAGTGGACACATGGAAGCATTTCATCACACTTTAGGGTGATGGAATCTGATAGATCTCAAGCCCCATAATGAATAGAATTTAGTAAAATGCTTTGGGTCTGAGTGGTCTAACAAGTCAAGGCACTATATGTGGCAATATTTCCATGGAGCCATTGATCAAGTCTACCTAGATAAAAGTCGCGATGCGAAGGTGCAACTAATGAAAGAAAAACACAAAAGTAAGAGAGATCTAACACATGCCATACACGGAGCTTTCTCATTACTCACATTTCATAGTTGTCAATTAGGATAAAAGAATCGACCGATATCATGAGGAGCATGGAGCTTTCTCATTGGTTTGTGCTTCGTGCTTTGACAAGGTTCTTATAACTGAGGATTGACATTAAGTAGCATGGAGCTGTCTCATTGGTTTATGCTTCATAATGGATAATGGAGGTTTCATGCATCCCGACACTACGAAATTTAAAGCACACATGGCATTGTCTTATTGGCTTGCATGTCATAATGGGACATACCCGCACGCAAAGCCACATAACATATAAAAGGTCACGGAAGTAGACACGTATGTAAATCTCAACCCCACAACCAACCAGAGTCCAACACGTGGAAAATTCAAGGAAAATAACATAAAAGGTAGAGGAAATATCCGAGGCTAATCAAATGCTACCACGAGTCACGTTCATGTGCTCCACGACATGAAAATTTTCAAATGACCATATCTTCCTCCATAGAGCTCCAAATCACACAAAATTGGTATCGTTGGAAAGGTATCCTAAAGCCCTTAAATTTGGCATCATTTTATTAAGATCCTGATGGCATTTGGTGGGAGAAAAATAGGAAAAATAGTTTAGGTATTAATGTGCTACTATAAATGGCTCAACCACCCGAATTGATGAAGTTTGGGGCTCTTATCTTCTCCTACAACAAAAAGTCATCACGAAATGGGTTTAACAAGGTGACCATGATGTTTTTCAAGATTAATGGATGATTAATAGTGGTTGAAACCTGAAATCTGTGTTACAGGGAAAGACATAGATTATCATTAATGACAAGATCAAATCTGATATTGTTCCCTCTCTCTCTCTCTCTCTCTCTCTCTCTCTCTCTCTTTTCGATATATATGTAAAGTGATGTGTATTTGTAAGGGTTGGAAATTATTGGAATGCAAAGGCATCACACAAGTGCTACACAAGTGTTCTCCTTTGAGTTGTAGGCCTCATATTTGGACATCTTGCATGGTGATCCTTGCCTTTCTCCTTCAATGTAATGGATTGTGCATATTTGAAGCAATAAAATACTTGTTTTGTGGCTATTGATCTATCCTAGCTTTTGTTTCTATTGCATTTTCTTTCCTTTCATTGCATTACATTCACAGTCTATTGTGCATATTATGTTCTCCTTACAGGTTTGAATCGATGTGCTCCATGGAAATTGATAGTTTGAATGTTGTTTTGGACTATAGAAATTATGTTTGCCCTCTCCTTCCTCATTGTTTCTTCCATTTTCCCCTCATTTGAGAGTGTTTCTCCACCCTCTTCTTGGTTCTATCACCATATTTTATCTTAGGATTTCATTTCCATGCATCTTTCTAATCTTTCTAATCTCTCTCTCTCTCTCTCTCTCTCTCTCTCTCTCTCTCTCTCTCTCTCTCTCTCTCTCTCTCTCCCTGGTCCCTTGGAATTATTAGTTTAGGACTTGTTAGTTTGCATTTCAACATTAGGAGTAGTGTTAGCATTAGGCATAGGTAGAGGAACCGGCCTTCTTCGGAGGTCTGTCTCGGTTCCATGCAAGTCCCACAACTTGAAGACAATCCCATGCTAGCAAAAAGTAGGGGTATGTAATGTGCAAATCCTAGGGTGCTACTTTTTTGTTATAACAATTCGTATGAGCCATTTCCCCCCTTTTGGGCCCTCACAGAATGCATTAAGGAGTTAAGAAAGTTCTTAATCAAAGAGGAAAGTTATCACAATGATCCAAAGGTGAAATTTAATCTTCTCAAGCAAGCGGTAACTTCATGTTCATCCATTCTCCTAATTTCTAGGGATGCACAAGTGTTTTCTTTATGAATATTCATTCATGTTTCCTCACATGTCACTTTGATGCCAAATTTAGTGTGTTTTAAGGTTGAATTTTTTTTCTTTCTATATTTATTTGGAAAAGATGATCCAAGCATGCTTTTATCTCTTCGTTCATTGGTAAATGATTTTTTCTCACCTAGTGTTGAAAAATTACTCCTCTTCATCCTTTGATTGTTTTTTAGAGAATATTCTAAGTACCCTTGTTTTCCATTATTGTAGAGGAATTTGTATAAATTAGAGGATAAATCCTTCAAAATGGTCTTTTGGCTGATGAGAAAACTTAGTTTTCCAATTTAAGCATTTTGTTTTCTATATTTTTTGGGCAATTGATTGATGCTAGCCTTTCTTGGTTCAAGGAGAAAATATGAAAGAATGATGAGCAAGTGTTGTAGATTTTTTAAGAGCTATGAATGTGTAGACCATGTTTGGTGATGAAACACTTATTTGTAATGGATTAACATTTTATAATTTTTGAATTTATAAAATACTTATATGTTTACATTTATCTCGTATTTTCTACAATTGTTACAATATCACCGTGTTGTCATTTTATAACATCTTCTTTTTCATTTTATAATTGTTATCGCCAAATCACAACACCCTCTGTTTGTTTAGAATGTGAGTGTGTTAAGGCAAGTAGTGTGACTGGGTAACATGGGTACTATCTCTCAAGTGTGGGACTTGCTACTTGAGATAGACCTCCAGAGAAGGTTGGTTCCTCTTCCTAATCTAGTGCAAGCTAACTCTAATGAAATAAAACTACTAACTATATCTATCCTACCATTTCCAAGGGACCAAGGAGAGAGAAATAACATGAAAGTAAAGAAAAATACACTACATAGGTGATGCACCAAAAGAAGGGTGTGAGAACAACTCTCCAATGTGTGAAAATAGAAGCAAAATGCATATTAGAAAGGGTGATAATAGTTCTCCACAATCTAACAACAACATCTACAAAATTTCCATTAAGGAAAAACTATAATGAACCCTACACAATGAGTAGAGAGACACAATACACCTACAATAAGAATAAAGAGGCAAGAAGAATGCAAATAAACACAACAAGGGAAGATACATCCACAACTTGCATCTATTGCTTCATTGATATGCACAGATCATTCTATTACAAGAGAAAGGCCAAGATCATCATGCAAGAAGTCCTCTACAAAGGCCTACAACACATTGGTTTCAAAAACAAAAATGGCAGAGTTTTGCTACCAGAATTATCCCCCTTACAAATGAGAGAACATCTCAATTTATAGAAAATGAAGGAGAGGAGAGAGAAATAAGCAAACTCATATTTTGCTTTCCACTTGCTTACAAAGTACCAAAAGTGGGTGGAAAACATGATTTGTGACCTATAAGAGCCCTCCCATATTGCCCCATAACTTGCAGCAGTGGAGAAATGGCTATCCATGCCCATTAATTGCACCCTCAACCACTCTCCAATCGCCATTCGAACTAAAATCATTTTCTACAAAATTCACACTCAAAACTCCATCAATTTCTAGATTTATTGATTTCTCATGTGTAGAGTTCGAATCGCGGTTCCAATGAGACCAATTTTGTGAAAATCCATTGTGACAAATGCTCAAGTGTAGGCAACTATTTTGGTGTTGTCGGTCTTGCTTCCACTCCACGGACTGGGAAATTAATTCTTGGTTGAAATCATCATTTTAAATATTTTCTTCTTCTTTAAATTCCTTGCATGATTTGAGCATTAAAATGGTGGGCCTCCTTTGTGTTTTCTATTGGCTTCATTTGGTTTGGGGGTGGGCTGATTTTAAAAGCATTTATATTAGCCATTTGGCATGAGCTGCTCTTTTCTTACTTACCAAGCCCTTACCCTGATGCCAAGCTCGTCATATTTTGCACCATTGACCCCTACATTTCCTAACCTAGTGATCTCTTACCACTTTACCTCCATGTTGGTGCCACTTGCGACGCAGGAGCCGTTCTTCTTCCCCATATCACCGAGCACTACATTGCTTGTCACGTCAACCACGTCCCATGCCTTGGCCCCGCCGCCCACCTCGGTGAGTCGAGCAACTACCTAATGTTTTGTAGACCTTTTTCATATGTGGGTAACTCAACTTTCCCTGCCCATGTGTCCCGAGTGTAACTCGGGCTTAAAACCTTTGATCCGCTCGCAACAAGGACCTCGTGAACGCCTCGGACCCACCTAGCTCGCCCACTTGTGTTGACTGGCCATGCTGCAGGGCCGTTGACCCCCACAATTTCCATAAATAAAGGGAGTCGTATTTCATGTTTTGGGCACACAACTCACTCGTGAGGCCACTTGTGTCATTTATATCCAACATCCCCGCAATGTATTGAGTGCACCGAATTTAGATTTTTCGATCCCAGATGTCCCAACTTTCCCTTGGGCTCCTCGGGTTGTCGATATCCGCATTGGTCTTGCCCTCTATTCCTTCAGTGATGTCGGATATTTTGTGCATGAATGTCTCATAATCTTGTGGGTTGTGAGGAACCCAATCCTCTGCATTTTCCATAAGACTCCGGCTCCGAACTCATCGGGCTCACCGAGTTGGCTCGGTAAGCCATCCCCAAAGCCTTCTAATTTTTTCCCAAGTCTGACTCATCTCTTCTGGTGCGAGCTCAATCTGCCATAGCCTATTTGTGAGCCTCCATGTTGAGCTTGAAGGTTGGTTTTAATAATTTGCAACCCCTTTTATCCATGCACCGAGCTGTCATGAGATTGATGATTTTGTTATCTCCAATGCCCATCCCACCTTGTCGTGATTTCACTAAGCATTTTGGCATTTGAGGGAGTCTTAACAACTCGATGAGCTTCTGCATCTTCGCCGTTGACTCAAATTTTTTCCATTCAATTTTCCTTACACACGAAACTCGACCTTCTTTACCATGTGTTGCTTCGCCAATCATATGAACTCGGTGACTTTTACCGTAAAAGGATCTTGGTATCCATGTTACAACTAGGTGGTCATGTTCATCATTGGAATGGTGTAGACACTAGTTTCGATATTGTTCCTCCCCTTCACCCCACGTTTTCTCTCCTTCATTAGGCTTACCCATTTGAATCCCTTTCCCCCCAATTTGAATAAATCCCATTTCCCACCAAAATACATATTCAATTAATCAATCTTAATTGGTTAATTAATCCCCTTTAAATCCCTAATCCTCATTATATGTTAATGTGCTCCATATAAATCCACCTAATTAAATATTCCAAAACCTCACCTAATAATTAAATACTCCAAAATTATTCAAATCATGAACCCCACTCATGATTTAAATAATGTAGAATACTCCATATTAAATCCATTATTACACCTAATCACACAAATCATGTCCCCCACTCACCTAATCAAGGTTAATTTGTCAAATCCAGTTACCTGATAACCCCTAAACTAACCCCATCTCCGGGCTATAAATACGCTTCTTTCGCTTTCTTTGGGTTAGCACACCTATTATGCAGATAATATATTAGATCTAAGCATACATGCAAATAAAAGCGGATATTCTACCAAAAGAAATATACAAAACAAGAGACATAAATCAACACCAGATTTAACGTGGTTCACCCAGTGTGGGCTACGTCCACCAAGAAATAAGCCAATCTATTATCCAAAGCTTTGACAAGATATACAATTGAAGATTTACAATCTTCCACACCTCTCAGATGTACAATACTTTCTTTCTCTCAAGCTTTTGCTTCATCACCAAGAATTCTCTCTCTCACCAACTTTTGTAAGTTATTCTTAATTCTTGTTAATACTTACTTCTAAACCCTAGATTTTATGCTTATATAGTCGTTTATAGACTTAGGGCACTTAGCCATGTAATTACAATCAATAGATATACTTTAATGCTAAAAATAGATCTAATTCCTGAGAGTTAATTAAAACATCCTCACATAGGTAACCAACGTCGGTTCTCCCTAACCAATGTCGGTTCCTCCTTGCCTGACCGATGTCATTCCTAGGTGACTCGATACCAGTCCCTCCTAACCGATGATGGTTACTGTGTTTTTAGCAAGTTTTACATTACATGCTAATCTGAAGTAATTGAGCTCCACAACTCAAAAATATCCCACTTGGAGATTAATTACTGCACCATACTTGTACAACATCATTCTTGAATCCTTCCTTAGCTCTATTTCTTTCTCTTTAAGTCTCATACTCGAAGACCAACAAAAGTGGAGTGTAGCTCCAACTTCTCCTTTGCTAATGGCTTCGTTAGCATATCCGCAGGGTTCTTGCTTGCAAGAATCTTTTCCAGATTCAACTGTCTATCCTCCAATACCTGTTGTATGAAGTGATACCTCAACTGAATGTGTTTCATTCTCTAATGAAACATTGAGTTCTTTTCCAAATGAATTACACTCTGACTTTCACTGAACAGTTTACAATCACTTTGCTCCTTTCCCAACTCTTCCATAAACCTACTCATCCATATCATCTCCTTGCTAGCCTCTATAGCTGCAACATACTCTACCTCTATAGTAGACAAAGCCACAACCTTCTGCAATCTTGAAATCCAACTAACTGCCATCCCACCTACTATGAAAATATATCTAGTAGTGTTTCTCCTACCATCCAGATCTCCAACCATATCCAAATCAACATAGCCACATAATGAAATATCCAAACCTCCATAACATAACTGCATGTTAGATGTCCCTTTCAAATACCTAAGTATCCATTGGACTGCTTTCTAATGCTCTTTACCTGAATTGGCCATATATCCACTCACAACTCCTACTTCTTGTGCAATGTCTGGTCTGGTACAAACCATATCATACATGAGACTCCCAACTATTGAAGCATATAGCACTCATGTCATGTATTTGACCTCCTCATGTGATGATGGACATTGATCTTTGATTAATTTAAAGTGTCCATCCATAGGTGTACTAACAGTTTTTCATTTTACATGTTGAACCTTTCTAACACCTTGTAGATATAATCCTCTTGAGACAAATACAATTTATTGTTTTTCCTGTCTTTATGTATTTGCATGCAATGATTCTTTTTGCAGCTCCTAAATCCTTCATAGAAAATGTGTGAGCTAGCTTTCCCTTAAGCTCACCAATGTCCTGCATACTAGATCCTACAATAAGCATATCATCCACATACAGTAACAAAATAATATAGCTCCCATTTTCAAGCTTCTTGAAATAAACACAATGGTCAGATTCACATCTCAAGTAACCATGCTCTTGCATAAAACTATCAAACCTCATGTACCATTGCCTTGGAGCTTGCTTGAGCCCATATAGGCTCTTTTTCAACCTGCACACTAATTTCTCCTTACCCTTGACTTCATACCCAAGTGGCTATTGCATATAAATCTCTTCATCCAAATCACCATGAAGGAAAGTCGTCTTCACATCTAGTTGATCTAAATGAAAATCCTCTACTATAACTAAACTTAATACAATACAAATAGAAGTCATCTTAACAACAAGAGAAACTATTTCACCAAAGTCAATACCGCTTTATGTGCAAATCCCTTTACTACAAGCCTTGCCTTGTGTCTTTTAATCCACCCTCTTCTTCCTTAACCATGTAAACCCATTTGTTTTGTAATTTCCTCTTACATGCGACAACTTAACTAACCAAATCTCAAGTTTGGTTTTGTTCCAAGGAGTCCATCTCCTCATCCATGCCATGCTCCCACCGAATATGAGCCTTATCATACATTGCTTATTTAAAGCTCTCTGGTTCACCATTATCAGTCAATAATAAATAAAATAAAGGTGTAAATATTTATGGAGGTTTACTTACCCTTTGTGACCTTCTCACAGGATTTTGGGGTATCGAAGGCTCAATCTGGACCTCCTAGACATTTGTATCCAAATCTGATAGTGACCAACACCGGTCACCTGTAGCGACGTTGGTTCTGCTAACCGATGTCGGTTTAGATCTTCTGTAACCGATACTAGTTTTGCTAATAAATTTTGGTCAAGGGTAAACTAACACCGGTTACTTGTGTAACCCTGTAGGTAATACTTTTAAATCTAAGAGTTCATTTTCATTCACAAACTTCTTAATCGGTTCATCCTTGGGTACTAAAATTTTATCCTGTACATTATCTTTTCATTCCATTCAACATCACGACTCCTAATAATTTTAGAATTCTCTAAATCCCAAAAATGGAAACCAAAATCACCAGATCCATAACCAATGAAAGTGCACCTCTTGGATTTTGCATCCAACTTTTTCCTATTTTCCTTATCAACATGCACAAAATCTTCTGAACCAAAAACTTTAAGAAAGGATAGATCTACCACTTTTCTCGGTCTAAGCTTCCTCTGGTATTCCTCCATCTAGTGAACTTGAATTCCCACGGTTAATCAAATAAACCGTTGTATCAATCAAGCTTCTACCCCCGTAATCGCAAAGACAATCCGTAATGTATCATCATAATTCTAGCACGTTTCATGATTGTCTTGTTCATTCTTTCTGCAACACCATTCTTCTGTGGTTTTCTTGGAACCATTCTTTCTCTACGTATCCCATTCACTCGAACAATAATCATTAAAAGCCTTGATACAATATTCACCATCATTTTTAAATCTAAGGCACTTTAACTTTGAATTTGATTCATTCTCAATAAGGGATTTCCATCTTTTAAGTCTCAAAACATCATATTTACGTTTAATACAAGAAACTCATACCTTTATCAGTAGCATCATCAATG
Organism: Taxus wallichiana var. yunnanensis; assembly: GCA_018340775.1. NCBI lineage: Eukaryota > Viridiplantae > Streptophyta > Pinopsida > Cupressales > Taxaceae > Taxus > Taxus wallichiana. Next base: position 174,311,203 of record CM031236.1, read on the forward strand.
AAAGTAACATAATACTGGGATCCACCATGAGAAGCTACCGAGTTGGTCTCCACACATCCGAGTGTATAAGCTCCAATTTTCACTCCTTAGTTGCCCCAACTTTGAGAAATCTCACTCTCTTTTGCTTTCCAAAAACACAATGCTCACAGAAATCAAGATCTAAATCTTTCAAATCTGATAACTTACCCTTAGCCTTTAAGATCTACATTCCTTTTTGAATCATATGGCCCAACCGATTATGCCACATACATGCATCTGAATATGAAGTAGATAATGTAGAAAAGGAATTAGTAACACAGGTAGATAAATATAACGTTCCTACCTTTTTACCTCTTGCCACAACAAAATCACCCTTGGTGACTTTCCAAGAGTCTCCTGTAAATGTAACCATGCAACCAACTTCACCTAGTTGCCCTGCAGAAATAAGATTCCTCCTAAGGCTTGGCACATGCCTCACATCTTTTAATACCCATGTATTTCCATTCTGCAATTTTAGATGAACTTCCCTTTACCAATAATACTGCAAGGTTCATCATCACCCAAATAAACATGCCCAAAATTTCTTTGGACATAATTTTTGAAATAACCCTTATTAGGGGTTGCATGGAAAGAAGCTCCTGAATCTAAAACCCATGATTCAATTCTATTATCTAAAGAAAGAATAAGAGCATCTTGCATTACCTCTAATGTAACAAGATTTGTTTCTTTACCTTTGTCTAGTTGTTGGTTCTCTTTATCCTTTGACCAACAATATTTCTTTGCATGTCCTTTCTTTCCACATTTCCAACAAGTAATTCCCTTACTTCTGGATTTAGATCTGTTATCCCTTGACTTTGATTTCCCATTACTCTTATTCTTGGATCTCTCCTTTTACCTACCCCTGCTTTCTACATTCAAAGCATTCCCAGATGATGATTCCTCTATACTCTTCCTATGAATTTCTTCATTCAATATTATACTAACCACATCATCAAACTTCAAAATATTATTAGCAGATGTTGTATTACTAACAGTCATTACCAAGTTATCCCAACTATCAGGCAAAGAACATAAGAATAAAAGTGCTTTCACTTCATCATCAAACGATATATCAACCGATTTTAACTGATTTACAATAGATATGAAATCATTCAAATGACTAGATGCAGATCCACCTTCATGCATCTTAGAACTAAATAGTTTCTTCATCAAATAAACTTTATTTGAAGCACTAGGTTTTTCATATAAATTAGCAAGAGATTTCATTAACCCTACCGTAGAAGTCGCTTCTATAATATTGGAAGCCACGGATGTTGTTAGGCTCAATCTTATAGATCCTAAAGCCTTTCTGTCAAGAATCTTCCATTCTTCATCAGTCATCTTCGTAGGTCTAGACTTCTCATCCAATGGTAAATACAAATCTCTTTGATACGATAATCCTCAATCTGCATCTTCCATAATTGATAATTTTGGCCGTCAAATTTCTCTACCTTGTATTTGTTTTCTTCGCCATTGTTGTAGCTCCCACTCAATCAAAAAACCCTCTATGAGTAAATTTTTCAACACACAAAACCCTCAAACAAAGCTCTGATACCAGTTGTTGGGGTTAATACACCGGTTGTGGCATAATATATATCGATCTAAGCATACATGCAAATAAAAGTGGATATTCTACCAAAAGAAATACAAAACAAGAGACATAAATCAACACTAGATTTAACATGGTTCACCCAGTGTGGGCTACGTCCACCAAGAAACAATTCAATCTATTATCCAAAGCTTTGACAAGATATACATTGAAGATTTACAATCTTCCACACCTCTCAGATGTATAGTACTTTCTTTCTCTCAAGCTTTTGCTTCATCACCAAGAATTCTCTCTCTCACCAAATTTTGCAAGTTCTTCTTAATTCTTGTTAATACTTACTTCTAAACCCTAGCTTTTATGCTTATATAGTCATTTATAGACTTAGGGCACTTAGCCATGCAATTACAATCAATAGATATACTTTAATGCTAAAAATAGATCTAATTCCCGAGAGTTAATTAAAACATCCTCGCATAGGTAACCGACGTCGGTTCTCCCTAACCAATGTCGGTTCCTCCTTGCCTGACCGATGTCGGTCCTAGGTGACCGATGCTGGTCCCTCCTAACCGATGACTAAGTTCTTGTGTGTTTTCCAAAGCAAGTTTTACATTACATGCTAATCTGAAGTAATTGAGCTCCACAACTCAAAGACCCCCTCTTTTAAACAAGTAAGAAGTCAAGAGTGATAGAAAACCTATGACATTATAGCCCCTCGATTATCATAATATCATCATAGTGCCCTTGTGATGCCACTTGTATCACCATAATACCATCCTCATTCCCTTGTGATTATCTTGGTTTGGTTTGCTCTACATTTACTTGGATCAGATCAATAGCTCCTCTATACATTGGCATTTTCAAGTTTTGTTATTTATCAGTTTCTGCATGTTATCCATTTATCTTTCATTTATATCATTTTATCTTATCAAACGGGGTTGACATCCGCATAAGGAAGCTCGTGCTTCTTGAACCGACTTCGTCGGGTAGCCCCCGCATATACCATCTAATTTGTTTTCCTCTTAGTTGCCTCTGTTTTGCAAGTCTATCCAGCTCGCAACAAGGACATTCACTTTGTGCCCATCCATTTGCATCCATCAGCTCTATGGGTACCCTAAACCCCACATCTTTGAGGTTGTTTGATTTTATTTGTTATCTAGCTCACTAATCTGGACAGGGACGAAGAAAATCGATCAACAAATGGCTCGGCCTACATGATTCGTTGCTCGCAGATTTGGGCTCGACCCCTTCCAATGTAACTTGACCATCATTAAAGCAACTCGACCATTCAAAGAGCTCGTCTAAAATAGAACTCGACCTCATCCTGCAATGCATCTCGATACATTTACCTATGAGCTCGGGGAACTCGAATAGGACCTCAACTCGCTGAGCTAGGAAACCAACTCAACGAGCCCCCTTTCAGAGTTAAGATTGCCCTTCAAACATACACCTCTCTTAAACACTTTATGGATTTTTGTGAATTTTCTAGGTGCATTAGGAGATGTGTAGAGTGTTGGAGGTGTTTTCAGGTGAATTGTCGATTTTTCCATTTCTCCCACAAGCAGGTCCTATTCTAATTACTTCAAACAGATGTAAACCCCTCGTGGTCCAATTTTACCTGTGGGTGAAATTGGATAACAAAAACATCTTGTTTGTTATTTTATAACATTGTGTTTTAATAGGTAGTGAGAGGTACATATAGGATATACTCATTTTATGTCCGAATTAATGGTAGAATGTGTATTAATTATGTAGATTTTTGTCTTATATTGGTTGCCATCAATTCATTTTGTTTAAGCTTTGGAGAATCCTTTCCCAATGGATTCGGTCATTGATCATAGTTCCTTTGACCACTCTCTTTTGTTAACATTTTCATTCACTTTCATGTCTTACGTAAATCTTACTTTGTATTTACAAATCATTTAAGGTTTCATCCATTACAAATTTCAATTCATGTATAGATGAGCTTTCCTTTGAATATTTTATTGGTCTAGAGAGAAATTAGCTTGTAGATTATGGGGATATTTGTCCTTATCATTTGTTTCAGTGTAATCTTTTCCCACATGCTTAGGTATTTGTATGGTGTTCATGCTAGTGACAATAAATTGGTTGGGAATTCATAGTGGTTAGGCTACTTGTTTGGGTCTATTGTATTGTATTTGCATTATCATTTTCATTTGACATGGTTTAGGTTTCTCTGGGGTCTCTCCTCTAGGTCTCACAAAGCCTAAAGAATAGGAGGTTAACTCTTCTCCCATTTTTTACCTTAAATATACAATTTTAGGTGAAAAATACACTCACTACAATGACCTATCTTGATATCTTTACTCGTTTTCACCTTTGCATAAATTTAAGAGTCAATAGTTCCCATAAAATTGGATTTCTTACGTCTAGATTCAACACGTGTCATAATTATGTGATCCATTTAATGCTTCTCAAAATTTTCTAGTACATCTTTTTGTAACTCCTTTTGATGAATTATCTTAACCAAATTGTGCGGGGGATGCGCTTCTTATGGCGGTGCGCAATTTTTTTCATTACCTTGTTAGGCTCTTAATATATCTTCTTGCATATTGACTCTTTTTCCTCTCACTCTAAACATCTTGTAGAAAAAGTTACCTCCTAAGACTATCACTACATTTGTCTACATGGGTAAGTGCAGGAAGTTGATGGACAAATATAGGGTCATCCGTGGACATCATATTGCAAATAACAACATAATATCAACTTGTAGGGATTATTAGCAATACATACACTCAAAATTAGACAAAATTATATTGATATGAATCGTAGCATCTGGAATCTAGTTTCTAAAATACTAACTTTTGTAAAAAATGGATAAGATTAGCTATATTAAACACTCAAAATTCAATGACTTGGTTTTTTTTAAAAACGCCGATAAGATTATAGTCCGTTTGCCCACAATTTGGATGACCAAAAATTGATATATATTTTTTCCTTTGGTGAGAAGTTATATGCCACTATCTATCTTGGGATGGATTTTATTTTGTATTTTTTTGAGTAATATTTTATTTTTTATGATTTTTTCCATGAAAGTGGTATGAAAACATAAAGAAAACAGAGCACTTTCCGTTTGCCCGCCATAACTTCATCAAAAAATATTGAAATCAAATAATTTTTTTTTAACATGTATATAATTTCACCATAGTTGGGATGGTATAAGTTTTATCACATTCTGATAAGTGAAACAAATTTTGCAGTCTTAAATGTAGACATAAACATTCACAGGAAAAAGTGTCTTAAAGACCTACTATTAGTAAAAAATTATAAAATGATATTTATCCTCTTCTATTCACTTTAAAATCAATATTTCTACAAAGCTAATAGTCTCCCCTATGCAATAGTACCATTTTTATGACATATTTTTTACTTTTCGGCATGATTCAAGTCTCGGAAGACTAAATTTGATGTTTTGCTGTTTTTAATGTAAAATTCAGGATTTGATGTCCACTTAATTGTCCCCCAACTTGGTGCACTTACCCACCTATGTGATGGCCTATTCTCCTTCAACCACTTGATCAATTCCATTTTCAAGGGCAATTTCTTCATCTCATTTTATGTACACCAAATCCTTCATGTGATGCACTTGTTGCATTCTATAGTGGAAGTTTCATGGCTCCCAATCCTTGTGATCCTTCTCTATTTTTACTCACAAAAGTATCATTATGTCCTCCAATGAGGTTTTATGCTCTCCATCTCTTGAATTGTCTTAATTCTCATTAAAGTCCAATTATTCTTCATAGTCTCATTTTAATTTTTTCAAGGCTTATCTTGTTTCCCAATTAAAATGTCTAGTATGCCCTTCATTTCTACCCCAATAGTATCCTCATTATTACATTCGTCATAATCAATGTATTTTATATTGTTGTTTTAAAAATACATAATATTCATAGAAGAATTCATGCATCATCTTGAAAAAGCACATTTAAAGGTAAGCCATTACAAGCACGTTAGGGATTAGAATATTTTCAAACATATGAAACTAGTAAGCTAGGGCTTGGATCAAGAAAATGAAGGCTAAGGAATTTTAGATATAGCTTAATAAACCCTTTAAAATTTTATAAAGTTAGATCAAACACAATATAAACAATATTTAATCCTAAGAAGAGTGTAAGATAACTTAGTTTCACCAAAATGTGGCATGGATAAATTTGGTTTTTAATAAAACCCTAACATAGATACTGTAACATTTAACTAATCATATACAATATATACAAAACATCATTTAAACCTAGTTAATTAAAGCTACAACAAGAGAAAATAGTTCACACGTAAGGATTACGTCTAGCCTATAATTTTCTTTTTTAAGCAATTTGTACTCGATGATGTCCAAATTGTATAAGCTTCTATAGAAAAAATTATTGGCAAGTCCAAACTTTTTAAACGATTGTGTTTGCTTACTTTTGGTCTTCAAAACCCCCTCTCATATTACTAAAAGATAACTCATAAGTGTCGAAAATATTTGATTACATATGCCTTATGACCGTGAATATGACTCCTTTATGCCTTAGAGAGGAATGGTGTGCTTAGAAACGCTCTACCAAAGCTAAGTTTATTGTAACCATGAAATTCAACAATGATTAGATAAATTTATCGGCATTATTTTGTACTCTTTTGAAAATGTCTAAAGCGTACAACCACTCTAGCAAAAAAGGACATACATGCCAAAAATAATTTGATACTTGTGGTCGCTTTGGTCTACCCTTCGGAAATAAATCTTAATTTCTTATGCTTTTACTCGATAACCAACAAATCAAAATTATTTCTCTTTCTCTAACTAGGTGGTAGTTCCAAAGAACAAAAGTAAAATGAAATATGTTTTGGGGCTTGTAGTATTTACCAGTGAATACAAAAACTATCTTGATATTTATTCGGCCCCTCAACAATAACAATATTGAAAACACCAAACTTCATAAGGCGAGTGACTTCATAACATGAACACTAGTATTATGGCATATCCTAAACATAAACTTGTATACTTTAAATGAATGTTGTGATGATTGGGTGATTTCCTCAAGAATACTTGAAAATGTTCAAAAAAATTTATAGAATGCCCAATGTAGTTCTTATGTCTCCTTAATGAATCTAACTTAAAATGCATGCATATTTATAGGCAAATTAAATTTGAATTAGGACCGTAATGACACCCAAAAGAACCTATGTAAATAGTCAAAAGTAAAAATGTGAGACCAATGAATGAGTCTATTGTATTAAAAAGAAACCACTAAAACACATGTTAAGAGCGTCTTCGTCCATATGCCCCAAACAAGCCATGCGAGCATACAAACACTCAAATCAAAGGGATAAAAACAAGGAGAACTCGGTAGAGAGAAAATGAGAGCTAGAAAGGTCAAACACTATTAGAAAATGACAAAATGCACCAATAACACCTAATTTAGAAAAATTATAATAATTTAACAACTAATTAATGTTTCAACCCAATTCTAAGTGTCTATAAGAGTAAATATTTGTAATTAAAGCATTAAAAACAAACAAAGAAAGAGAAGAGCATGATACAAAAATAGAAAAGAACAAACATACACTTAAAAACACCCTAGTGGTAAATTATTTATAGGTTTTTTTTGCTTGAGTTACCTAGGGAGAGGGCCCTAACCCATTGTGGCATCACCAACCCACACCGATCGTGGAACCATCCAAGGATGGTAGTTTAAGCTCTGGGTGAGCCGACATATTAAACCACATTATCGTGGCCAAATTATTTATAGGGTTTAAGTAAATATATATTATATTACTTTATTTTGCATGAGTTATTTGATTTGTGGTCAATTAATTTGTAAAGGTTAGTCTACATCAAAATACTAACTTGGGGTGCTTGGGAAGGCGTTTTCAAATCTTCGAGTTTACAAGGGAATCAACTAAGCTCCGTTAATAAACATTGAAAATGTATTTTTATCAAATAATCTTTTATTTTTACGCTATATTATTATGATAATTTTTAGTTGTATAACTACACATACACAAACACTACATGTTATAACTAGTACAACTATCTTAAATATATTTATTTGAAAAATAATTTTATAACATGTTAATACAAATATCTTAAATATATTTATTTGAATAATAATTTTATTACATTCTTTTCCATATTTCAAATAAATGTATTCCCATAGATATTATTTATAACTAGTACAAATAATCTTAAATACATTTATTTGAATAATAATTTTATTACATTCTTTTCATATTTCCTACTTGTTCGTGACACAACATATATTTCCCAAAAATTAATGTAGCCAAATTAAGAACAAATCATATATCTTTTTCTGCAAATATTGTAAACTCCAAAAGAAAATAGATCTCCTTCTTTGTTATCAAATAATGAATTACAATGTTTCCTAAATAGGAAAACAACTCCCAATTCGAGTTGCCAAGTAAACTCTAGCTAACTCTGACTAAATCTACTCTAGGTGGCGGAAATTACTATTTTTAGCAGTTTACTAGAACCTGCTATTCTTAGTAAGTTCGCATGCTTATTCCTACGGGCACAGAAATTGCCACGCATCTTCTACATCCCTAAATTAGAGGAATTGCCAACTTTCTAACTCATAATGCAATTAATAGACTAAAATTAACTAATGCTCAAAAATAGGAAAAAACCTGAACTATAACTTAAATCCTAATTTTCGGCCTCAAGATGGCGGATTTAGGGCCCGAAAACGTGTCGAAAACTTGCCCCAACCGGTAGGGCTGGTTTCCGCTGCGTTCGTCTCATCAAAACACGTGGTTTCAAAAAAAAAAAACGGACTCAAACGGACACCCGAACTCAAGTTATGACCTTGTCAAGTTCCTGTTAATTTTGGCGCATCACACTCCTTGTTGCCATTATAGAATACCTATTGGCATAGTTTTTATCAATTTCTAATAATCATACTCACATATTTTCAAAATTATTTGTGTTGATTTTTTTCCTTCGTCTTTTTATTTTTCTCCATAAATTTATGATGGCGTGCAATTTTCTTTATATTGTAAGTATGCCATGGATTTTTTTGGTTTGTTTTAGTGTGCATAATCTATGTATTTGGGCATGTATGATTATGATTTTTCTTATAAACTTTTGTGGGCACAAATGAGCTTTTTCACACATTTTATTTGTTTTCATGTTATGTAGGCTAACAATTATAATTGGATCATTTATATCTTCACAATTTTTCGTTTTATTTCAGCAATTTTTCCCATATACAATTTGCATTTCCTTAGGTTGTTATGACTCATATCCATGTTGTTGTCCCTTTCTTTCATGACTTGCTCAAGCCCTACTGTTTGACCATGGGCATGCATATTTGGCAAATAAATATTTTATGTTATTGTTAAGGCATATAATTAAAACTTGTCGGAGATATGTTCTAAATGGAATAGGGAGTTGTATAAGAGCTTTGGAAAGTATTGCTAGTGATAACCCTAGTTGATTAATAGGGTCCATCACATAACATAATGGAAAAATCAAAATATAATTGAAGGCAACAATGATATATTTGGTTTATGTGAATTAGAAATCGAATTTTGTAGAGGTGGACTCATGGATTAGAGATTCAACTTTGTGGAGACGGATTTGAATTAAGGAGTTTGAAAAGGAATGAAATTTTGCGGGTTTAACCGTAAATGAAAGACATCCCGTGACAAAAAAATAGAAACTACACAACTAAAACTCAAGAATGAAACTTCTCATTCATTACTTCTAATATTAATGAATTCATCCATAAAAATGTCTATATGAACATCCACGTTTTGGAAAATAATTTTAAACTACATACTAGTAATAATAGTGCAATCATAATTTAGATGCCGATAATTTGTAATCTTTGTAGTGCATAATTCTTAAGTCATCCAAACTTTGTAGTTCTCTTCTCATCCACAACACATGGAAAAAGGAGTAGATTTCTTAAGTTTATTATAAGATTTCATAACTGTTATCACCGAATCACAGCACCCTTATGTTTATACAAGTGCGTATACTTGAACTCACGGTGTGATTGGATAACATGGGTATTATCTCCAAGTTGTGGGACTTGCTTTACTTGAGATAGACCTCCGAGAGAAAGCTGGTTCTTGCTCCTAAACTACCCGCCACAATCTACTCTAATGCAGGATAAGCTAACTGTTCTAATCTAAACTTCCAAGGGACCAAGGAGAGAGAATGCATGAAATGAAAGCCTACACTAAAGCAAAGATACACCGGAAAAGGAGGGTGTGAGAGTAGTCTCCAAATGTGTGAAATACGAAGCAAAATACACACTAGAAGAGGTGGTGGCAATTCTCCATAATCTAACAACATGCATTCACAACAATATTCCAAGCATACACAATGATAATGGATCCCTGCAAGAACATAATAATAGACACAATATTCTTTTAGAAAGATTAAAGGGGCAAGAAGAATGCAAGAAAACACAATAGGGGAAGATATATCCACAAACTGATATTTTATTGCTTCATGATATGCACAGTTCAATCTATTACAAGATAAGGGCCTGGATCACCATGCAAGGAGTCCACTACAAGGGCCTGCAGCACATTGGCTTCACAAAGCAATTTTGACAGAGCTTTGCTATCTGAAAACTCCCCCTTACAATGAGCCCAACACTCCAATTTATAGAAAAATGAGAAGAGAAAGAGAAGGGAAAAATGAAAATCCTGAAATCTGTCCTTCAACCACTTGTAAGAGGCATTAAATGGAGTAAAATGATTATACATTACTTGCAAAAGGCTCCCCATACTGTCCCATGTGCTGCAGCAGAGAAAGAATGATGACCATGCCTCTTAATTGCACTCCCAACTACCAAATAAAACACTATTATGAACTTGGCCACGTTTTATAAAAATCCCCATCGATCTCTCACCAAATCTGGAATTTCTTGATTGTTGTGCATCGGGCTCGAGCCACAATTCCAACGGTACCAATTTTGTGTGATTTCGTTGAGAAATGCAAAAGTTATGGCCTTCTGAGTGCGGGCAGCTATTTTGGGTTTGAAGTTTCACGGGTCAAACGTTGACTTTTCTTCCTTGTTGTCGGCCGCTTCGGCTTTTCGCGTCCCTCGCGTCCCGCGCGTACCTTTGTCCTGGCTGTCCCGGATGAAAATCTCCTCCTTCGGCCGATTCGGGCTTCCTTGTTCCTGTTTGGGGTGAAGACACGTGGCGAGATTCCATTCGCTGGCGGCTTTTTTGGCTTTCCGCGTCCCTTGCATCCTTTTGCCCAACTGTCCCGGACGAAAGACTCTTGTTTCGGCCGAATCGGCCGATTCACGTCCTCCGCATACTTTTGGCCAGATGTCCCAAATCACGCGAAAGAAGACTTAGGCAATTTTCTTCATTTTTTCTGGTCGGTTCGGCTTTTCGCCCGCGCGTCCCGATGTCCCAAATGTCCCAAGTCTTTGCGTGAGACCGCCTGGCGGCTTTTCGGCCGATTCGCGCCCCGACGTCCCAACTGTCCCGGACTACTTTGACTAGGACTTAGCCGATTTTCTTCTTTTTTCTCGCACTGCTTGGATTTTGCAATTTTTCACATTTTTAAAACTTCTTGGTTTTCTTCTTGACAGAAGGTTAGAAAGAAGCGAGGGGACCCTTAAACACGATTTTTACCTTAAATCAATCTATTTGCTTGGGACTAAAGAATTTGATGCATGTTATCAAAATTACCTTGAGGGGGTGAATTTTGGATAACAATAACTTTATGTGCGTTGCGTTATTTTTGGTAAAAGCTCTTACTTTGTCCAAGTATTGATTGTGTTGTTATGCACATCTATAAGCTATAACAAGCTTTTCTTTTATAATGCTAATACTTAACATGTTTTTGTTGTTGCTTAAAGCATATTTAAAGACAACACATACTTTTATGTTAAAAATATGTACATACAATGCTTTTACTATAAGAAATCAAAGGCTAATTAATCTTCTACAACACTTACTTTTATAAGATGAGAAATATTTAAAATTATATTGAAATAATAGATCAATTTATTTAACCATAATAAAAACATAAATGAAAAGGTTGTTCTAAAGGTAACCTAGTTCAAACAAAATATGATATGAAGAATATGAAAAATTATAGAATCTTAAATTAAAAAATTCTATTATTTCAAAATTATATATGATTTTTTTAGAGAAAGAATATATATTATATTTTATTCTTCACATTTTAATATGTGGGATTCTTCAACAATCAAATTCGATATTTAGTCAATTTTCATTATATAATTTACTTAAATATTTTATACAATTAAAAAAAAATTATTATAAAAATAAAAACAATCCTATAATACAAAAACATATTATTAGAAAATGTTATTATTAACAATCAAATTCAATATTTAGTCATGACTTTTGGTTATATAATTTACTTAAATATTTATACAAACAAAAAAAAATTGTTATAAAAATAAAAACAATTCTATAATAAAAAAACATATTATTAGAAAATGTTATTATTATTTTATTTTTATCCATTAAACCACTAAGTAAGCTCCCAACTTCAAAAAATCCTAACAGGTATAATCATTAGTTGAATTGGCCTTAAAACCTAACCCGCACGAGCGATTTAATTCGTTGTTACTTTGCGGGCACATCTCATTCTATCCACTCCAGTACAATACGATCCGCTAAGTTTAGCTCATAAAATTAGTTGTTTATGCCGCCTTCACGCGGAGATCTCGAAGACTGTTTATTATTTTAATGGTTGCCTTTCTTCAAAGCCAATCCGCACAAATTTATTCTATTCTGGCGGCCAGATCAAATTTATACACATCCAGAGCAGAGGAAAACGCGTGTTAACAGTCGGGCAGATCAAATTGTGTAGATTCTCATTTAAATTGAAGCAGGTTTTGGCAAAATGTGTGACTGCGATTGCGAGTGCAGGCCGTTGGGGTTTCTGCTCGGACTTCCTTTTGCCCTATTGGCCTTCCTGGTTTCTATCGTGGGTGCCCTTGTTTGGATTGTAGGGTAAGCCAGTCTCTACTTTAAATCCTTTATTTTGCTTTTCTTTCTCTCTTCCTCTCTTTTTTTTTTTTTTTTTTAGGGCCGATGGTTTGCCCGAGTTCTAGAACTTATTAGTAGCCATATTTTTCCAGCGAGTTTAGCTGCTAAATTGTTTATTTTATCATGTTTTATGTCAGGATTTCAGAGGAAAATTTTACGTTTTTTAATCTACAGTTGGTCGGTTAGTGATAAAATGTAAAATCTATTTATTTTTAATAGGTTAAAGGGGAATTTTATGGGGAGCAATTTTACTATTTCTTCTTTCTGTGTGACCTTTGGGTGAGGTTATCCACTGCCTCTAAAATAGTTTATAAGTAAGCTTGAAGCACACCCTGCTCCAGTCTGACGTATAATTCTTGCACAAAAGCTAACCAACATTACATGATGTAAAAATTCTTTAAGCTCAAAATCTAGCCCTCTTGCCTTAGGATTAAATACTAATTCAACCCCTGGAAAACAGTCTTTAAGATTTGTAAAGTCCCATATTAGATGTGGTTTTCTTTTCTTTTCTTTTTTGGTTTCTATTTATTCAATATGAGAGAGGAGGAGCTAGAAACACATTATTTGTAGTACGTAAATCATTCTACTTCTCAATCCTCAATTAAGGATATCTTTTTCCAAAGATTATGAAAACAGTTATTTTTTATTCTAAACATATCTAGTGTCAAAATTTTAGTTGAAGACCAATCATTGATTAAAAAACTTATTAAACCCTAAATTATGAATAAGCATATTATCATGCTAGCATACCATCACCTATTTCTTCTAATCCATACAACCACCACACTCCCTTGAAGCAAAACAAGACCACACATTGTTCCTCAACAATTTGTAACTATAATTTACAACCCATCATAAGAGTTACCTCCTCCACAAGCATAATTGTTTACAAAGGCGAGGGATCCCTCTTTCAATTTTATTCTTCCTTCAACATTCAATATGCAAGAGATGATACTAATTTATTTTGCCATTCTTACATCCATCACTTACCGTCGTCCCTAGCCAATTTCAGGTATTTGAAAAACTTTGTATATCAAACTGCAGCTAGTAAAGATAGTAGGGGCTCTCAATGCCCATTCTCACTCTTACTAAGATATGGAACAAGAAGGATATTTCATATTACACAAAACATTTCATTACTTTTTCTATGCCTCTTATGTTTTGGAGCAACTAAACTTCTTTTTCAGTGCTAGGTCTTTCTATCCTATGCCCACGTATCTTTTTGAAACACTTATCATATATCAAATCGAAACAAGAGACTTTCATGCAAAACAGATAGCAAGATGCAATATCCCCCTCTCTCACACTCATAATGTAGGTCACAAAATAGTCTTGTAGGGCATGTGATGATTTGTAGTTACGTGGATAAGCGTTCTATGATGGCAACAAGGGTTGATGTGATGATGTGACGTGAAAGTTTTATTTGTGGCATTAAATTTGATGTTTAGTTAACTGTCATATGCCAATTTCAACCTTAACTTTGATGTTCTTTTGACTTTCACGTCAAATCTTTTGCTTTTTGCTTAGAGAAGTCAAGTAGAAAATAGGAAAAACTTGACCATACGTAGAGTGGCTAGATTGATGCCATGTGTCACCAATCAACAAAATCTTAACAAAGAATGTGATGGAGTTATTAAATCAATGTGATACGGGAAAAATTTAAGATAAAAACCTTGAAATCGATATCTATCTCGCATATTTCGGATAGATGTATTTAAGATCTCTACTAGTCTCAGTAAACTTTTTTGAGGAAAACCTTTTTAACTCTCTCAATGCTCTTTCTTTCCCCAAATAACATACACGTTAATCCAAATTTAGGTGTAGAGAATCACTTTGAACATATTATTATGGAGAGGATTTGTTTTATTCCTTCCTACTCTATTCATAACAATATATTGCATATGGGTTCCATATTACTCTCATTTGATAATCATTCCATATTACTCTCATGATAAAAAGAAGGGGCCCTTTATAGGGATTTGTCAAGAACCCCTTAAGTAGCCACATTATCTATCCCACAATTGGCCACATAATCAATAACTTTTACCGCCTCTCCCTTTTATATCCATGAAAGTTATCTTCTCAATATTATTTTCTAGCCATTTAGCTATATCTATGACATCGTGAGATGTCACCTTCCTACCTATTATAACATTAATCTTGACTTGAGAGTTTCTTTCAACCATTACTTGCTTCCAACACCGATGACCAAGATAATTTGGACCCTCTTTAGTGTGGTTCTAGCTTTTGCTTGATTATTAATGCCTAGCCAACATCCAAAGCATATACTATTATTGGTTTCATTCTCTAATTTCTAAAACCTCCTCTAACTAGGCTTGTGTTTAATCTAGCTATCCCGCCAAAATCAAGCTTTGCATACCCCTTCGACAAAGGATGCCATATTGCGTTTGGCTTCAATTGTGTATTCATACACAATCTCTTATTAGATGAAGGGGTAGGTTTAGGCCATTGGATTGATTTCTGTTGAATACAAAGTACCTTTTGTACTCCATAACTTTCTTCCATTTCTTTCATCAAAGCATTCATTGGTTTTGATAATGCGGATTTGATTATGTCCCATAGCCATTGCCACGAAAGGCATTTTCTTTGAAGATCTTATCACTCCTTTCAAGCCAAATATTCCAAATTATGATTATTAGAAGAGGACATTTATTCAATTTTAGACTCCATTCCCTTAACAAAATGAGAAGTGACTTAGGGGCCATCCAATTCATTCCCCATTCTTGAAAATGATAGCCCTACGTCTACTAGGAGTAGGAGCAACACATAGAGATGTGGTTTTATAACTATTTGGCTTCTTCCCATAGAAAGCATATGGATGGGCCATGAAATACCCATTATATCAATTTGCCATAAGCTAGAGAACTCCCTTTAAGGTCAGCCATACAAAGATGTGTGCTTTTGGTAGGCCCTCATTAATCCACACCTTCATTTAAGGGAATTTAGTTACATTTTGATTGGCCTCAATCAATGCTTCCAAGTATGTTGCTTTGACTAAAACATTCGATGTAAAGAGAGAGGAAATCTGGATTTGTTCAAATTCCAAGAGATTCTTTAACAAACCGGTTTTTTTGTCCCTACTAGCCCTTCTTAAGCACAAAACTTGTTGTTTAAAACTTTCCACAAAGTTTCTTAACAAGCTGAAACTAGATTTAGATACCGTTTTGGTTGTTTGTGCTTCGTGTAAAAACTCATATCCAAACTCCTCCAAGAAAACCCCAAAATTGGCTAACTCTTATTTGCTAATTAGGCCTCCTAATTAGTTCGTATTCCCAAATCTAAGACTCTCAATAAAAAAACCTTTAAACTTAATTAACCACCACTAAAACCACCAAAATATGAATGAAGACATTGAATAAATGCTACCGTACCAATTTGGTCTCTTGAAAAAGAGTTTAAGGCTCTTGAATCTCAAATTTTCTCTTAAACACTTTTTAGGGTTTTGGCAAGCCCAAGAGGAGATAAAAGGGTTTTCAAGAGTTTCATGAGACTCTAAAACTCCAAATCAATTTCCACTGGCTCTATATAGCCCTCATACATATTCCCGAGCAAAGAATAATGAGATCTTGAAGGAAAATCTCTAGATAAAGAAATTTTACTAGCATGAGACAGGGGAAAACATGCCTCTACAACACAATCATATTGCAAAGAGAAATTTGTTTCTCTCCACACCTCAATAGCCTCAAGTACCTAATAGAATGAATGAAGAACAATGTCTCGTTGTCTTTCAAATGGAAAATCATGCTTCTATACAAGAAAAGTAAGTATTCAATCAAAACTTGCTCAAAAAACCCCTATCTTGTTGTGACAGTCCTCTTTCATTCAAAATAATGCTTGCATATTTTCGAAGAAGCTTTCCTTACAATTGGTTATCCCCACTTGTTTTGTGGTTATTCAACCCCTAATTACTTGTTCTCATGAGCCTTTACCAAGGTTTTGCTTAACCATTTGTAAACCCTTGGTTTACATCAAGAAGGGGCATAGTTGCTCAACAAAGTATGAGACATTATTTGAAAAAGACTACTTACATCATCCACTCATTTAGAAAAGTGTCCAAAACTTCGTAACATGACTCTAATAGCCAAAACAAGACTCCTGCTCATGACTCTCACTCCTAAAATTGCTCAAAGTTCCAAATTTCTTGCCTAGACAATTCAAATTCAGTTTTGGCGGAAAACGGATTCCGAGCCAAAATTTGAATTCGGTACAAACCTAAAACCTCAAATCACTTCCATTAGCCTATTTGAACTTCCTCTCATGCTAAAAACAAAAATGTGGACTAAACTAACTTCTTAGGTGATGCTCTTGCATCACATTCCCTAACTTGTCTCCCTCTTGTACTAACATGTCACGTCTTGCTCTTGAGGGTAAATTATGATTAAGAAGCTCATCCAATTTGTAACTAAATCAACTTGACCCAAATTTGTCCATTTCAATTTTCCCTAGTGTTTGAAACCTTCTAATTTCATGAGGTAATTGTTGGCCTTTGGACCCCACTAAGAGATTGCAAGTCATCTAGGTCTCTAAGGTCATCATCATAGCTATCGAGGTTTTATTTGATCATGTATCTTGATTGCCACTACGAACCAACCACTATGGCTAGGGAGGATCAAAGACCTACATTTTTAATAAAATCCCAAACTACTAAGCTTCAGGAAAGATGTCATGTGTGAGCAGGTATCGATTTGCCTATATGTATGGATATTTAGCTTTCTGATATCCTAGTCCAAAACATAGATCTTTCTTCATAAATCCTCCAACAAAGTTTGGCCTCAAGGACTCTGCTCATCAATCCACATTTGTCCTAAACCCGAGTCCTCCAAAACTCTCGGAAAACAATTCTTATTCTTGACCACGAGCCATATTTTATTAATGTTTATTGCACCACTCCATAGGAAGTGTCTTTGAAGGGTTGTGAAACCATTAAAATTTTATTTGTTGGCATCTTAAACAAGGACATTTATAAGTTGGTATTGCTTGTGATGAAGGTTGTATTATTGTGCTTGCTACGCTTCTTGCAATGAGGGCAATACTAACTGTGCTCTTCCTAGTAAAAGAGCCATTTTCCCTTCCAAGATGATAGTATAGCATAAATTTGGCCAAGAACCGGTTTCCAAATTAGTGCGAGGCCTTTCCTTTAATTAAAGGCATCCCAAGGTATGTGCTTCAGGAGAATTTCCACCTCAAATGCTAGGATTGCTTGAATATTTTGTTAGAGTTCATCAAGAACATTTAGGAAGTAGATTTTCGATTTTGTGAAATTTAATTTTTGCGCAGATGCTAGGTTTTATTTGGAAAGGATCTCTTTTAAACATTTGGACGCTTCCACTTAACGAGGTTCCCATTTGTATAATGTCTTCTACAAATTTCAAATCATGTGAGAGCATGGGACTATAAAGGCCACATATACCCCTTTAGACCCTCTAGAACTACCTTTATCAATCTTCCAAGAGCTTATATTAAGATGATGATATGTATGTGGATGTTGGGTCCTCTTGTCTTAATCCTTTGGAAACAAGAAGATGACCCATTGGTATCTTATTGACGATCAAAATGAGGGATTGGATATACAAATGTAGACATGTTTCCTCTAATATTTTGAAAAACCAAACTTCTCAAGACGCTCATTAAAAAGGACCAATTGCCTTGGTCATATGATTTGTTCATATCCAGTTTGTGATTGTACCATTTTTTTACCTATGGCTAAGTGAGTGAATGATTACATGCACAATCACAATTCCATCCAAATTATGCTTTCCTCCCACAAAACCAATATGCTCCTAGGAGATTAATTCTTTCTAGGCATGATTTGTGTTGGAGTGTCGTCACTTTTGTTACTACTTTATACATAGTATTATATTGGGCAATTGTTCAAATGACATCAAAGTAGTATGCACTCTTTTCTTTCGTATAAATGCCAAAAAGGTAGAGTTACACTCTTCCTACATCCTTTTTTTGTTGATGTTACATCTCTTGCTAAAATGTGCTAGAATTTTTGAAAAATGCTAGCTCATAACCCATCTAGCGACACTTTTTTTTTTGGCCGTAAGCACAAAATCCACTTTCCTTGTTTCTTCTTCACTTATGGGTTACATTAGTGACTCATTGTACTCTTCTCTTATATGATTTTGATCAATTTGCTATCTCTTCCTTGAATAAATTCCTATAGAAGATTTGTGCTTGCCTCCTCACCTTCTCATTTTCAATCAATATTATCCTAGATGGTAGCCTAACCTTCTCGACCATGTTATTATTTTTGGCACGACTATTGAAAGATGAAAGAATTTAACATTTCCATCATCTTCCTTCCACCATTTTACTTTCTTTTTGCTTCCAAATATAATTGTTCCATCCTCAAAACTTGTTGGAAGTCAATCAAGAGCCATTTTCCCTTCTTTCCCATCTTCTCATTTAGTCAATTTTTCGTTATTTGCTTTTGAATTGATCCTTAATCAATCGTAGAGATGGATCTTTTTTTGAAAGATTTTTCCAAGATGGTTTTTATTCCAAGACTCGCCTCCCTCTTGAATTTTTTCAACTTTTGGGACAATGTTTTTTTCTTAGAACCCCTCTCTAATGCTTTCTACCATTTCTTCCAATTTTCTTCAAATGATGGATCTTGAAACGTGCATGAACTCCATTATGAATGGGATTCCTTGAGATTTGTTCTAATTTTGAAGATTCAAAGTGATTGGCTCGTAATTAAACCCTACAAAGTGGCAAGATTATGATTGGATTTTTACACATTTAGTTCATGATCCTAGATTGATAAAAAATATTGTTTCCTATATAGATTGATCATCCTACCTTCATTCGATTATTCTATGCGAAGATACCCGCTTTTGGTTCCACATGAATAAAAGTGCAAATTGAACAAAATGGTAGCTAAGGCTAATGGTGCTTTGTGAGAGATGGTGATTTTTCCTCTTTTCTCTCCAAAGCCACTTAGAATGGCACTAAAATTGCCACCCCGCATGCATTCAACTTGAAATTAAGAATTTCCTGTAAGAAGTTGTTGTGTTGCTTGTATGGTCTATTTGATCTTTGTATTTAATTTATAAAAATTAATTTATTATTTTTGATTGAAAAGCACACTTATATGAATAGTACATAATGATACAACGTTAATCATACAAAAAAATAGGTGGAATGGGATCACCCCAAAATGCGAGATCACTTCGAGCTATACAAGCCACAAGAAACTATAACTACCATATATCAAGATATGTGATTATTGCACTATTACATATTATTAATAAAAAAATTCAATCAAAAAAGTTAAAAAAGAAAGGCCCAACAACACAAACACCATAGAACAAAGCAATTAAACAACAAACATAACAGTTGGCAGAGGCGGGAGGAATGTCGATTTGCTCCCCAAATCGTCACTAGGCGATCCATCGTGTCGGTGTGGGCTCCTAATCATTATTAATAGTCTATTTTCTTCTTCCTCGACCTTCCTAGCTAGTGAAATGGCAAGTGCTAGGTGAGGAAATTTATCATGAGGTGGGTGCCCAAGGATCAAAACCACCACTACTACCATCAATTCTTTTAAAAACTCCACCTCCACTACCACCACCTTTGACTGGCGAAGGCCAATGCGAGTGAGATAAGGAATTTCCTCATCTCTGCGGGCAGTGTTGCCCACGACCTTGTGAAGGAGAGTGATGATGGTGGGAATCAAGGGGCACCCAACCGATCGCACATGGGCATTCCTCTAGTGATTGAGGATTGAGGAGAGTTTGAAGGTGTTCCACCTCTGAACAAGCTTTTTTACCTTGCACTTGAATCTAAACTATAACTTCGAAAAAAACAACAATCTTGTTAGCCTCATAAAATTCTTTATGCGTAGTTAATTTATTAAAGATAACATGATAACTATCTCTCTAGATGTGAAATAAAATATACGCACAAAAACTATGCCAAATTTGTTTGAATTTTGCAAGTAGCATGGCCAAGTCCCCTAAGAGAACCATATTCCAAGTGAGCAAGTATGGGAGGAAGGGTTGGAACATGGTATGAATCCACCCTTAGGAAGAATGAGTATGGGGACAAAACTAGAACAAATGTTTGATGGTCTAAACCTCGTGGCAAGTAGGGCTTAATTGGGA
Source organism: Taxus wallichiana var. yunnanensis (assembly GCA_018340775.1). Classification (NCBI taxonomy): domain Eukaryota; kingdom Viridiplantae; phylum Streptophyta; class Pinopsida; order Cupressales; family Taxaceae; genus Taxus; species Taxus wallichiana. The sequence continues at coordinate 174,331,912 of CM031236.1, forward strand.
TTTGGAATCCCCATATGCTTCATCTATCTCCAATAGGGAGACCCTAGTAAAGTGTGCATCGTAAAAATGTGCTTTTGGGGCTCGATGATAGATTTCCATAGGTTCACAAAATGCCTAGCCCACACAAAATTTGGAGATGGTGGTTAAAGGTTTTAGTTTGGATATGCTAAGGGGAGAGAAGCTAATAACCGAGTTGGGATTTGTACTAGCAAAAAGGGTCTCAATTGACCGGTTCCAATCCTCCATGCGGGAACTCTAGAGAAAATCACAATTTTATGGAGGTGCTCATGTATGGTATTTTGAATCTTAGATATAGACTCAACATTGACATCAATAAGCTGAAATTCATCCGCGAGCGTAGTCTAAGGAAACCAACCAACTACGAGACTCTTTGCAAAAATGTTAAAGATAATTTTAATGTTTTATTTGAAAACCCTAAGACTTTTAATCTAGGAAACCATAGTAAAAGAGACATTGTGAAAGTTAAAAACATGAGAGCACTAAAGAGATTGAGAATTAAGGGATAAACCATTTCTAAACCCATCCCTTACCCAGATGAGATTGGGCTTGAGGAGTTCCCATGCTTTTCGATGCTTTTGGCCATAAGGATTCTAACAATTTTAACCAGTACATAGGTGGTAGGAAGAGAATGAAACCCTATACCTTTTTAAGCCTTCCTACCAAGAGGAGAACCTTGAGAGATGAAATTTCTCAAGAGAATTTTCCATGCGTTAGTACCTTCCAAGATTTTGATGATACATTTTATGGCCTTGAAGCTTGATGTCGGTGACACCAAGCCCACCATTGTTCTTAGGTCTACAACAAATATCCTTAGAGACTCTGTGAAAACCTTTTCTCCCTTCAGGATTGGCTCATACGAAATCTTGCCAAAGTTTCTCTAACTTGGCATAATCAACTTTGAAGGGTGCCCAATAGGAGGAATGTTAAACATGAGTGGCGTAAGCACTTTAAAATATACCTAAAACTTCCTAGCCAAAGAGAAATGTTTGGTGATCCAAAATGCAATATTTTTCTCAACTCTTAGAATAACATAGGACCATAACTTTGAAGGCAAGGTGTGGAGCTAAGGGGATGCCTAAAAGCTTGAATTGTTCACCCTGTTGAATAGATTGCCATTGATATCCTTAATATTATTTATTACTTTATTTATCCTTAGTATTATATATTACTTCATTGAGGGTGTATGTGGGCTAAGAAGGTTTATAGATTATCCGCTTTCACTTCTCAACAATATATATTATGATATAGAAGATAGAAGACCATTCAATATTTCCTTCATTGAAGGCGTATGTGGGCTAAGAAGGTCTATAGATTATCCTCTTTCACTTCTCAACAATATAGATTATGATATAGATAGAAGACAATTACAAGGCCTACACATAAACAAAGATAATCAAGGGGTGCATGAATCATGGATCGAGAAGGCAATAATCCACTCTAGTAAAGGTGTATGGTTCCAAAGTCTAAATCTATGATAAGTGATGGAGTTTTACTAGGATCTTAGGTTGTAAGAAGATAGATCATAGAGATGTGCATATCAAGATATTTAAAATAGGGTTGTAAGATAAACAAAAGTCATAAGAGATAGATAAGGCTCATAGGCAAAGTGGCAGATAAAGGCAAGGACCAATATAAGAATAATGTAATAGACAAAGAATATGCTATTCTATTCTCGGCTACATACATAATCAATCAAACTAAAATATAAGATTAAAATCGGTAAAAATCACTGGTATAAAGTCAAACAATATAAAATCTAAAATATATAATAAATAAAAACTATTATTTTGTAAGTAATTTATTAGGAATCCATTTTTATAAAGCTGGATTTGGAAGAAACTGTGTGGAATAATTACCTACCCTCGAACCTTCATATTAAACTCAGGAATCCAACTCCCACTCTCCTTCCAACCAATCCGCTCAAAAATTAAACCCGTGTGGAGCCTCTTTCTATGAAAGTAAATCCGCGTGACCAGTCTTTTGGTTACACCATTCCACACGTGTCAATCTAGTCTTGTCGTAGTTAACACGTTTGGCTAAGTGTGCACATTACATTATTATTTATTCAGAGATTTTTAATCGATCGAGTACGTATCTTTAGAGACAACTCAAACTAACCTACTGATCTCTCCTCGGACATAAGGCTTGTAACCAGTTTCATGCAATTGATCATCAAAGAAAGCGAGAGTTTGTTGTCTGGAAGATTATCAATTAAATTGAAGTGGGTACGGGCGGATAAGCTTCTTTTCTTGTAGTTTATCAGTTAATTTGAATTGGGTACCGGCAAAGATGCCCGACGACGGCGGCTGCAGGCCTTTGGGATTTCTCTTGGGACTTCCCTTCGCCCTCTTGGCATTCGTGGTTTCTGTAGTGGGTATCCTTGTCTGGATTGTGGGGTAAGCAGTTTTGTATTTTGAATTCTTGATTTTGTATAAGGCCGATGGTTCGTCCAAGTCGCTAAATCAATGGATTATTCTGTTTTCCATCGATTTTAGCAGCCAATTTGATCGCTTTATTAAATTTCTCATGCCAGGAAAAGCAAAAGTATGATGGGTACTCTCTTTTCCTATTAATTAATTACCATAACCTAAAAAATTCAAATTCTTCTAGATGGTTAGAAGGCTTAACTAGATTTTACTGAGTAAATATTGGGTGAAGTTAGTTGGAGCACTTCCTCAAAAATTGTAAACATGGGTTCACATTAACACAGAGACTGCATCATATGATTACATCCTTAGGGTTTTGAAACTGGGTTATCAATGCGATTGGTCCTCTGTAGTCAGTTAGACCGCAACACAACAGGCTTTCAAAATTTGCATGTTTGTTGCGAAAAATTTACATATTCCCTTAAATATTGACCGATTATAGTTTTAATTTTTTGTTTTTTGAGATGTAAAGAGTTACTAATTAGTCTATACATGTGAAAACTTCTCGATCCCTTTTAATGGTTGAAGGGTTTGCTTGGGCACGACTTTTAAATTGATGGGTTTAGAATATCTTTCATGCTTTTTAAGCTGCTAGAGTAATGGTTATTTTCATTTTTGGGGTGGGAATTTAATGGGGTTTTGTGCTTTTGCAGGATACTTTTGAGTTGCATATGCCCATGTTGCATCTGTGTCACTCTTCTGGTGGAATTTGCTTTGGAGCTGATCAAAGCTCCCCTTCATGTAATGGAATGGTTTACTTCACAAATACCGTGCTGAGATATTCAGAAAATTGCCCAAAATCCCTAATGCTTCTTTTGTAAAAAATTGTATGATATGTGATAGACTGGGCGCGTGGGTTTATTCATTGATCTAGATTTGAAAAAGAAGTTTGATTGAACTCGTGGAAGTTTATTGGTGCAAATAAAATCGTGTATTTATTATAAATTTTGTGTGTATCTTTGTTGTTTTCATAAGACAGTTTTTTATTGTGTATAACCCAATGTTCTTGTGTACATATGTTTCTTCTATATTAAAAAAACAAACCCATTTTTAAAAAACTCAGAAGGCTTTATCCAACTTCTTAAATTGGATGCTAACTAGTATATAAGAGCTACTCAAACATAACTTTCTGATTCCTTTTTCCCATATAACCAGTCATTTGTTTTGAATTGATTGTAATTAGCCTTGATTACTCTTGAAATCTATAATTTCGTGGTCATTTAATTTGCATTTAACGAGTTTACACAATCAATTTAGGTCTATCTGCTCTCTGATTTTGGTTGAGACTTGTGTCCAAATTCTGATTTTGAGTGTAGCATATTTCTGAAACATTTTTGTCTCCGGCAGAGGAGCTGAACAACACTTTACTTGTGCGTTCATTTTGAGTTTCTCTCCTACTGTAGCATCTTGGAATTGGTCTCACTTTGTAGCTTATTTGATTTTTAAGCATTCTGGGTGTATTGTTTATCATTTCTCCACTGCGGGTCCTCGAGAGTAGTATCATTATGGTTCTGAGTTGCTATCGGTGAAATATTTGTTGTATATCCTCTCTGATCATTTTTTGAGGCTTGATTTAGATATTGGTGTCCCTAGTTAAATTTGGTAGTTATAGCTCGGAGTATTTCATGTGTTTCAATTTTGCCATAAGTGTCATGGATTGAGTATCTGCTGATTGATTTACTTGATAGTCATTGATGGTCATGGGATAAAAGTTAAGTAGCCGAAATGTTCTTGATACGGGAGCGGGTATGTATCCGATATGCAGAAACGGTAAAAAAATTTGACCCCGGATACGGCAATACAAAAACTTTATAAAAGTTAAAAATGTATATAAATTTCAGCCTTCTAAATAGGAATTTAATTCATTAACCCACAAATTATGCATATGAAAGGCAAGTTATAAGTTAAATAAGTAAATAACCACAACAAACAAGTTAAAATACCTCGATAGAACTTAAAAGCTTAAAAATTAAATTAAAATACTTAAATCGAACACAATGTGAATGTCATGAATCTCAAGATATATTAAATTCAATCATAGATCAATATTCAAAGTTCATACTGTGTTCCATTGTTAATATTCATCATATTCTTCTTCATTGTCAATATTCATCATATTCCTCTTCATCAAGAGGATCAAGATCAGTTACATCATTATCATTACATATCATAAATTAGAAGAATATTTAATTTTTTTATGTTATTGGGCTTTTAAAACATGAAAAAAAAATAAAAAAATAAATTAAATAAAAAACATGTTTAGGCTCAGGAGTGGCACGGGAGCGACAAGGGGACTGTGGAAATGCCCGGGTATGGCCTGTGCCATTTCCGCAGTCCCCTCGCCACTCCCACTCCCACAGCCCTAGGGTCCGGTTTCGGCTACGTAGGCTAAAAGCTATAAGGCTATTTCATAAGAGGCTAGAAAGATGTTTAACGTAGAGGTTCACAACCTAAATTTTTGGCCCTTTCCAACAAGGAAAATGACATTCTCTTCGGCACTTGGCTTAAATAGTGGGGTTCATGCACCAATATTATGAATAATAATCTGCAATGTATTTGACGGTTATGCAAAAAGAAAGATTGCTAGTTCATTTTGAAAGGAGTGCAGAAAAAAATTTAATTCGCCTCATGTTTAATTGGGTTCATTTAATGCTGAATTTCAGTCCACCCTGTAATTTTTCTAGTGAATGAAAATCGGTTGTGGTTTTTTTTTTTAAAACTTGGATGACCGTTCTCATTAGCAGATGTTAGTGTAGCTGGTTGATCTTTGGGTCTAATGATAATTCTTAACATATTTCTACAATTAGGTAGATGTTGGCATATTGGTTGTTTTAGACGGAGTTATTGTTTCACATTTTTAATTGAATCTTGATGTTGATACCGTACTAAGACAATGATTAATAGTATTTGGTCTTGGTAGTTGATACCATACAAAGATAGTGATGAATAGTGTTTTGTCAGGGCTTGATAGTTGAAAGTGAAACCATACAAAGACTATGATGAGTAGTATTTGGTATTTATTTGTTGGATTAAACACTAACTTTGTGAGAAAGCTTCAAGCTAAGCTCTAATAAAGAGATGAATTTAAATTATATGAAATGGAATTGGAAAGGTCCAAAGTTAATTTTCTTTTATTTTCAAAAGGGAAACATTGTAGTGCTTGGTAGGGGAGACGCCGAGGGTTGTGAAGTGTGGCCTATGCATTGTTTAACAAAAGAGCCCGTAATAAAGCATAATCTTCACGCCCAAGAGGCAACCCACTCTCTCATGACTTCCGGAACAACACATTGCCCGGTACACCAATCGGGCCAACAACCGCCTCCCTACTCTAACAATAAGAGCCATCATCCTTCAACCCAATTGAGATGTCCAGCTTTCCAAGCCATCGAAACTAGCACTTGGCATCTTTCCAAAGTTGAAAGTTTGAATCCTCCGGCATTTGGTGTCTTTCCAAAGTTTGAATCCTCCATTCTCCCACCGGTAAGATGACCATTGTTCTACTTGCTTCCATTCACCACTTCAAAACATATAGGAGAGAGTGTTGGAGGAGAGGATGATTGATGGCTCCAAGCTCAAGGAGCCATTGAATTTTGATAAAATTGCTTTGAATCGAGTATGGCTTATGCATGTTTCCTTTTCGGTCCCCAACGATGCAACTGCTATTGTTAGACTGGATTGCCTTTTGATGCTCCATCAAATATAAGTTGAGAAACCCCTTAGTGGAGAGAGTGCCCATTTCACAGAAAATCTATTTTGTCCTTTAGTGGGGAGATGAATGCTTCTTTGTTTATTTCCAAGGCTTTTCCAAGATTTGTTTTGCTTTACATGGTTATTTTGGAAATCTTGTGCAAACCTTCATGGAAATCAACTGTCTATTACCATGCTTTTTCTTAGTATTTCGAATTATTAAGACATGATCTCCCCAGGATCGGTGGAAAACTTAAATCTTCTTGTTACTTTGGACAACATGAAATCACCAAACTGACATTTTGATGGTCTAACATCGCTTTTTTGTCTCTTTGATTCATTTAGCTTCAATTCATGGCTTAGGATGCATTTTTGATGTCAATGATTCCATTGTGTATTTATTTCATTCATGCACAAGAAACCCAATTCTGGGTTCAACCGTTCAAAGGGTTTGTAAATCCCAAAAAGCAAACCGACTTTAGGTTGCACTAGCAATTGAAAAGCTTGTTGATGTTGCAAAAGGCCAAGTGATCTTTTGGATCGAGTCACGTCACCACTCGGAATCATTAACCACCAAGTGAGTAAACTTTCCATGGACTTTTGCTTCCCCATATAAGCAGTAATAAAAGTTCACTTCACCTTTTAACATATTGTGAAGTTTCTTATTTTTTAAGTAATTACTTGAATAAATGTTGACCAATTTAAATAGAAATCATATGTAATTTCTCTTGTCGATCGTAATGTATTGTCAATCTGAATAACAAAGTAATTATGTCGATAAGCATGCTCTTATTGGAATGGTGTGACCTGTAAGTGAAGATGGATGGTTGCTATCTCTTGTTTATCAATGCGTTGATTAAATGAATCTTGGTCGAAATCTTTGAATTGTTTGTAGGAAATGATATTTCAAAGAATTGACACGATCCGGCTAGTTGTGGAGTCCCTAAGGCTTACTTTGCCACCACGGCCCTACGACCCGGTGTTCGTAACCAAAAACCAACCCTTAAAGAAAAAAATAGGTCATGTTGATTGTAAAGTAGCCTACCCTTCCCCTTGGTATTTTACTCTACACACACACACACACACACACACACAGTATATTCCATAACCCCATTGCCCAAAGTGAGGTTCGGGCACCCCTTCCCTATTTTTCTTTGTCCAGATGGCACAAGTGCCCTGCTCCCTCCCCCTCCTCCTCCCCCTAAGAAGGAGCCCCAAGAAATGGCATTTTTTCATGATATTTACAATTTGTATTGAAGAGGCACAAGGGCGGTTATCTAGAAGGCAATGTGCTAGAAGGTGGGCGCGACCATATGTCGAAATGTGGACAAGTAGAGTTGCACCACCTGTTGTCGTTGTCGACGAGGGCATAATTGGGCGGGTAGAAATCGATGGTGGCGATGACTGTTGAGGGGTTGGTTGCCTGACAAGGACCATTGTGGGTCGTCCACGTAATGGATCTCAAAGTAGGCTCTGCACATTAGGCCGTTGTTAAACAATGTGGTACTCACCACAAGGGTGTTGCTTTCATACCCTCGTGTGTGCAGTGTTTCCATAACCTCATGCTCACGTTGCATCACAAAGAGAAGGAGAAATATTAATGAAGGAAATATCGAGACATTAATTTTATTTTTTAAAAAGCACCAATTCCTATACGTTGGAGGAGGGCATTTTTGTGAGTGTGGAGAAGGTGCCCATGAAAGGTTGTGGATTCAGGGTTTGTAACTGAAAATTGCATATGCTTCACAACCTTCTCAACAAATCCGTTCGGTGCATAGTTTGTGTCATTGCATTCCATGAGATCACATTTTCTTCAATCCATTTTGTCAAATAGTATGTGTGCTTGTCATGTGCTACCACATCATGCATACATGTATGGCAAGAACCTTCAACCTTGTCTTCAAACCCACCCCCACGAAATAAGTTCTATAGTTAGTTATGGTTGAGGTAATTCTTGGGTTTAACTTTTGGTTAGTTTCAAAGGTGGAATTTTGTTTTGGTTTTATAATGAAAGGCATAAATGCAAGGAATGGGAAGCGAGGTTGTTTGGAGGTAATGAATATGGCACTTTGGTGGAATTGTGTTTGGAAAAGCATCTAAATTGATTACAAGTGATATATGGAAATGAACAAAACCTTTGTTAAAAATGGTTTTTTGAAAAAAAGAGGAAGAACGATTTAGGCCTAGAGGGGTTAAGTTGCAAATATATTTTTATTTCCCATGAATATGATAACAAAAATTGGTAGGATTTCAATTATCACTTCATTTAGTGTTTCAACTTTTGAAGAACAATTTGCTTCCAATTTTAGGGCATCGAACTTATAATCCTTCCACTCAAAGAGAAGATTTGGGTGCATTTTTATCTTAATGATGATGTGATGTGTTGAGTCTTCACATATATGTGTTTGTAATATGATTATAAAAATAGAGTTTCCAAATCAATATCTATTATGATTTCCAAAATAATATTTATGTAAGTTTTGGGGCGGTGAATGTGTACACATGTCATGTTTTTCCTTTTTTATCTTTGAGTAATGTTGAAGATTCAATTTTCTAAATATTGCTTTGGTATTCTTGTTTCTATAAGAGCAAGATCATTTTTTTGATTGGTTGTATAATGTCTCATATATCCAACATATATTATATTGATAATAGATAAAATTATTGAATTTTCTATGTTCATTGCAACACGCGTTGAAATATGTTTTTAATATATTTTTAATTAAAATTTTGCATATATAAATCTTTTTGTTGTATTAGGTCAATGCTTATATTGTTCAACTCATGATAATGTAATTGCACTAATTACAAAAATTACAAAGTCGCTTAAAAATAAGGCTTTTTATGGTTGTTTTTTTAGAATACCTATTATGGTTGTGGCTATTAATGTCTAAGTTTTTCAACCTAAACACTAATGACCCCTTTTGAGGGAAACACAAGGTATTTGACCTTGAGAATAGAGCCATATACCTTCCAAGTACTCCACTCTAAACATTCAAACGAATTAAGAATTTTAATTATAAAATCTTAGTTATATTTTTGTGTTATCATTTTTTTGCATTTCAATATATTTATAATTGCTTTGAAAAATAAATTTTTACTTCATTGAACTATGCCATGACTATATTAGATTTAATTAACAATCACTATCATTATTACGCCTATAGTTATGCCTTCAACAAGATAAGTGTCCTTGATGTTGACAAAAAATTGCATCAATGATTGAGGCGAGATACCAATTCAACGCGTTGGTGTGTGGCCAACCCCGCACGATCCACATGTCATGTACATTTGCACCACTCATGTTGCATATGTTGTTATAAAAGTTGGGCGACATGACATAATCTTTGTTCCCTATGTATGTGGTGGGAAAGCTCAAAAGTGTGGGGATTCAACCATATACAGGCTTCCCTATTTGTAGGCAGATGATAACCTATTAATACACCCACCTGCGTTCCTCCTATCTTTGGCCCGCCTCTTCACCTAGGGCACCAACATGGCCAATGGAATGTTGTGTTCTGTGGGCACCACTGCCATGGTCAACACCTAGTCGATCACACACAACCCGTAAATTTCAAATTTTCCTAAGTAGTTTCAAACACAGAGGTTCTTTGCCTCTAAGGGCAGGGAGAATGTGGATGTCATGGGCAATGACTTGAGGCTTGCTCCCTTCAATCCAGTTCATAAAAAATGGTCAAATGTGCACTTTCTTCATCTATAGGTGGATCTCACTTGCCTTTACTTTAGTTGGCTCCAATTGGTGTTGTTGCCTTCAACATACCTACCTCCACAATACATGTTTTCCTTTGTATACTTGTAAAGGAGATGAAACAACTTGAGGGGCAATCACTAGCTATTTTTCAAGATTCTCTCAAACATGTGAAACACATTTCGTTGAGGAAACGAACTTTTAGGCCCCAAATTGCTTCTCTCATGACGACCAACACCTATGGGCCACAACATAACAAACTCTTTCGATGAGAAGGTCTTTCGTTCTTGTTGGTGACCTCACTCAACTTCCCCCGATCAAGGACATTGTAATGTATGCTAGAAATTCTCATGGTGCGACCTTGTGTAGAAGATTCAACAAATTGATTATCACTTTACAAATTATCTTCTAACAACAAGGCTCCAACCCTACACAAATCTCATTCTGCCAACTCCTTCTCAACACTCATAATGTAGAGGCACACTTGAAGGATTGTGATACCCTCATGTTCCAGATAAATTCCTTCTTGTTGCAAGTTGAACTTTATGTTTTGCTCTCCTCCCTTCATTTGTTTGCAAAAAATGACTTTGTTGATAAACATAAGGAAATGTTGAAGTAATTGAATGCCTCAGTTGCACAGTGCAATGTTGAATACACAAGGCACAAATCCCAAATAGATTGAGATGATGACTAGTTGCATGAACTAAAAATTCTTCTTTGTAAAGATCAAAAGGTTATGCTTATTGTTGACTTGTGAGTTGAAGTTGACCTAGTCAATAGGTTGGGTTGTATCTAATGTAGCTAACCCCGACACTAGACCACCAAATTTGTCATCCTTTGTGGTTATTCAGTTTGAGAAATGCATAGGCCTAACTTGGGATGTGTGCCACCCCTTGATGTGCATGTCTCGTTTGTTACTCGAGTGGCCCCAAATAACTTCCCCTCAAAATGGATTGGGCGCTTACAATCTATAAAGCGGAAGGCCTTACATAACATAAAGCAACTATTTATATATTAGTGACGGTGAATGATAGAGCCTTACTTTCACAACTATTTCCAGTATGTAGATTCCACAACTTGTGAATCTCTCCTCCTTTCTCTTACCAAAGATTCTCCAAAATGACTCTTGGCCCTTATGTTCAAAGCGTAAAAAAAGGAGGAACGACTATGTCAAATGCACCCTAGCCTCCAAACCTAAATGTTCACCACTCTTCATAATCATATCCCTAAGACCTTTCCACTCCATCTCCACCTTCCCCTGCTCCATTGTTACCTCTTGCACTTGCTTTGTGTGATTGCTAGTATTTAAACACATAGTAATATTTAACTTTAAATTTGGTAAAGACTCTATTAAAAGGAGAAGGCCGAGTTGGAATGCGATTTGAATTTTAGGGTTCAATAAATTAAGTGGACATTCTTAAAATGTTAATTCTAATTCATTGATTATTATTTAGCCAAATTTGGTTGAGACTTTCTATTAAAATAAAATATAATTTTCAGTAAATGTCGTGTTCAAGTTCATATTTGTATTATTGAAGTTTAATATGCTAAGTGAAAATTTGAGTAGTGGTGTTGTCACCAAAATTGATTCGGTAAGAAAATGTCATCGTACACTCGGTGAATAGTTTTAGTGGGGTTAAATAATATCGAAATTTCGTGTAGTGAGATAGATTGGTAAGTAGTGTCATTTTCAAGTCGAGCAAAAGATGGAAATTGGGAGGATTGCATGCATTGTATAGCGAGAGATGTAATTGGGAAAATTGTAGAAATTGGGGTAACATTTCCAAATCTAACAAGAGATGGAAAGGGAGGATTGCATGCATTTTAATAAACATATATTCTCTATAATAATACACTAAATTCCATACAAAAACTCAATATGTTGTCTTCTAAGAAGAAGAAAACTACAAATAAATAATTACGATCTGTGTTTACCATAAAGTATGTTGTGGATCATGTAAGACATTTTTATGTTTGATATTTGTAATCAAAACTTAGTTCATGAATTTTTAAATCGGTAAATATATATTAGTTTTGTCACCTAGTTTTGTCTATTGAAAAGTTTCACATTGATTGATGACTTTGTCACCTTCTCTACAAATTTCTTATTGGTTGGTGCTGGATTTCAAATTTACAGTTGACTATTTTTTTTAACATCTCACACTTTACACACTCCTCTCACCCCTTTGGTTGTCGTTGTAGGTTATAACAAATGAAAATAGCTTAAGAGTTTTGAATTGTAACTTATTAAACCAAATACATAGCAGAGAAAAGTCTCTACAATATTGATAAGATTTAATGGTCCAAAATTTTAAATAAGAATTCAAGTGTTGGAGAAAAATCATTGCATTTTCCTAATAACATGATTTTAATTCAATAGATTTTTTAAAAATATTTTATAATATTCCGATTTATAATAAATGCTTTATACATTATCCTTTATATACCTAAAAAATATAGTTTAAAAATTATCGAAACACTAAAACGTTGAGTAGATCACCAAAAATTTCAACTAGACTACAAGTACCTACTAAGAACTAAGATACAACAAAACTCATATAATACTCTAAATACAATACCATAAAGATAAATCCTATAACCAAGAAGGCTATCTATGATATCAAGACTAGAGTACCCTTGATCAAAGGATTACACTTACAACCCTTTACCACGGACTAAAGACTTTTAGCAATTATCTCAACGCATAGACATACTAAAGACTCTTGCTTCCTAGATTCTTGCTTCCTAATTATTTGATGTAGTGAATGAATCCCAAACTCCCTTTTATAGGAGAATGAGAGGATTTTCACCGGATAACCTAGAGACCAAGAACCGGAAACCTTGATTACCAAAATATTCCCACTAAGAGATAGTGGAAGACAACAATGATGAGTACACACCACTCATCCTAATGCCTTTAGAAAGTGGGGAGGTCCACCATGCTTCAATGTGACATAAAGTATGTCACGTCAAAACTTTATTTGATTCCTAAAGGACTACTAGGATAGATGACAAAAAGCATGTCATCATGGTCTTTCCTTTTAAGATTCATGAGGACTATAATGGACCCTGGGATTATTCTCAATGTCAAAATATGATGAGGATGATGAGACGTATCTTTTAGCAACATACAAGTCTCTTTGATTCCGTTCCCGCCACCATCTTGATGTGTTAGATCCCATACAATTATCCCATTCAAATCATCTAGTAGGATAGAGGTATAGGTTTGGAATGATCAACATTCTTACTAGAGCTGGAGGAGGAATATTTGTAGAATGGAAAATATAAGTCTTTTTCCATAACTGATATTCAGGATTTTGTTGATGATGAGCGACACCACCTTGTTGAATTGTGAAATAGCATTCCTTCACATACCATGGTATCTTGCATTGAATTATAATATTCCTGACAATATCATGATGCATCTGCAATAAAGGATCATCAGACAACTTTGTAGGCATATATTTAGCAAGAAAGTATTTAAAGTAGTCTGGAATATAATTCTGAGCTCCAAGCCTGGGATGTTTGTTCCATGCATGTTCTTGCAGGGGATGTTCTTCTGGCCACATTCTTGAAAGCTCAAATCTCCACATAGTATCTGGAATAGGAATTAATTGTCTAAGTCTAATTCCCATTCTGGAGCTGACACTGGTTCAACAAATCTGTAGTGTCTCCATGGCTAGTTTAGAGTGCATACCATTAAGGGATCTTGTACTCGTATGATATGGAACATTTATGTCTTTTGGATCAATAAATCTGATAAATTGTTCAATCATAGCATATGGTGTGAGAAAAATAATTCTTTGATCCAAAAGATTTTGTTGAGCTTCATAAGACATTCTTCTGTCATTTTCTTTAAGCACTTGAATGGCTCTTTCCCTAGTAGCACCGCTCCAAATGGTATGAACAAACTCAATAGAGACCTGAGTGTAATTTACATATTTTGAATGATTTAATTCTCTGCTGGAAAATTTAGCTAAAGAATTATCTTTACCTTTAATATACTCGACTTCAAAGTTGTAGTTGTCAAACCACATTCCCCATCTCTGCAATCTATCGAAGGGAGTATTATCGAAAGGTCATCATTATTTAGTCGAGCCTTGAAATCCTTGAGATCGATCTCAAGATAAAGTGTTATGTTTGCAGGAAGAATAAGAAAGCTTCAATAGCCTTCTTTGCTGCTAAAATTTCTTTATGGGCTAAATGATATTTTAGCTTCAATGCTTCAAAATATCCAAAAGCATATCTACGAGACCTTTTCCTTTCCATCTTCAAGTCTTTCTTTTAATACAACACCCCATAATTCTTCATTGACATCAATTTCAATAGTCTTTTGTCCCTTTCCCGGGTAATAACATGGTGGAAGATTCGAACTCGCTTATTGATTCTTTTTACTGCCCCAGAGTCATTTCAGGTGTCCAATTTGGAGCATTCTTTCTTAATCTCTTATTAAGAAGAATTCTATCAACAATAATGCCTTTGCAGAATCCTGCAACATAATTTATACATCCAAGAAATCTTTGCAACTGCAATTTATCAGTTATTTGATCAGAAATTCTTGGATCTTTGAAACAATATGGGATTGCATCTCAATTGAGCCATCCTTTACAATAATACCTAAGAAATTTATTTCATCTTTAAATACCTCCATTTTTGTTGGAGATAGACACAAACCATTATGGTAAATTATATCATAGAATTTCTAGAGATGCTCAATATGTTCTTTAGGAGACTTGGAAAAATAATAATATGTCATCTATGTATACAATCAAGAAATCAGACAACTCACCAAAGATATTGTCCATGACTTTCTAAAAAATTGATGGAGTTGTCTTTAGACCAAATGGAAGTACATTCCATTCATATTGTCCACAGTACAACAAATGTTGTTTTGTAACAATCCTTAGGATTCAAGAAAATTTTCCAAAACCACTTTTGAGATCAAATTTGTTGTAGACCTTTGACCCTTTGATTTTGGTCAAGAGATTATCTTTTCTTTGGAATTGGGTGTTGTGACGGGCATATTTGTTCAATGGTTTGTAGTCAACTACAAGCCTTTTCTTTTATCTGAGTTGTTCACTTCTCTTATTGACATAGAATGTTGCACAAGCCCAATGAGAATTAGATTGTTGAATAAAACCACCTTGAAGTAGTTTCTTTATTTCTTCTTGGCATTCTTTTCGGTCTCTTGGTATCATTCCTTTGTGATGAGCTTTGAATTTTGGGATGATATTATTTCCATCAACATCCTTAATAAACTGTAAATCAAGTGAATGCAAGAAGTCTTTTTCTATTTATAAAAGCATGAGGATTTTCATAACATAGATCCATTTTTATCTTTTCTACTATATCATCAATGTTTCCTTTACAAAGAGCTATTGACTTATGAATCCATTCATGATTGGATTCTTTATTTTGGTTAGGTAAAGGAATGATAGTTCTGAATGAGTATTTTCTTGGGATCTGGACATCAAGATTGAATAAAGATATAAAATCTTTATTTAGACTGAAGGTTCCACATTGTTAGAAGGGTATCTACTCCTAGCAGACAATCATAGGAGAACATATCATGTTGATAAAACTGCAATGTTCTTTGGTAACCTTCTATTTGAACTAGGACATAAGTTGTATACCTAGACATCACTTCTTTTTATCAAAGTTTATTTTGTGGTAGGTTTTTGTCCAAAAATCTGGAGGGATAGCTCTAGTCCTAAACAGACTTATCTCTGCACCAGTATCTATCATTGCATATATGGAGTATGGCTTGATATTTGGAATGCAAATATTGATTGAGATAAAAGGGTTTTGAGATCCTTTAATAGTACATACCTTAGTGTTGATTTCTTCAATTGGTACTTCATGTTCTGCTTCTTGATGTAGAATTTTTTGATATGCTTCTTCTAGGAATTTTCTTTTTTCTTCCATCTCCTTCTGGTCCAAAGCTTCTTCTTTAAGTAGTTTTTATATTCTTATGTGGCTCTTGCTATGACCTTTTGGAAAAAATCTATTCTATTCCTTTTCCACGTTCTTCGTATTCGGCTTAGGAAAAATAAATTTTGATTCCATATCAACAACTTGAAATTCTTCTTCAATGCCTTCTTCTTTTGGGAATAAGAAGGGAAAATTCCTTTCAGGGAAACTCTTTCCTCTTCCACATCCACGACCTCTTATAGTTGGTTGTCGTTGATGCACTTGTCTCTATATGAAAGGCCTAGAAAATGAGGAAGATGCTCTAGAGTTGTGTTGTTGATTGCTTAACTTTGTTGTGCATCCACCCGCATGGAGTTGGGCATGATATTTGTCTTCTAGTTCTTGAACTTTTGAAACAAATATGTCTTTTTAGCAGTGTCCCATGGGGGACAACTTTCATACTCACTTTGTCTGAGCTCAAGTTGTTTCTTCAAAACCTCAACAAATGGTGGAATAAATGGATGTGGAAAGTTGGCAATCATGTTCACAAATGATGGAAATGAATCATATCTTGATTCTGTGCTTTCAGAATTTGATTCTGATTGTTCAAAATATTAACATGTATGTCTTCAAATGATACATAAGATATATCTGAAGAGTAATAATCTGACTCAAAAATTAGACAATATTCCTGATCATTTATGCCTTTAGATTCTAGCATATTGATATTTTCCTTTGCCTTATCAGTATCCTTCTTAGGACACTCATTAGCATAATGTTTTCCTTTACAAATGAAACATGTAGGCACAAATTTCTTTTTCTTACCAAGATATTTCTTTTCCTGAAATATGTCTTTCTACTGGGAGGATATTCAGAGGAAAATATTTTCTTGAAATATTTCTTATTTGATTTGTATCTACCCTTCCCCTTTGAAAAAGATGAACAATCTTTACAAGGTTTTTTCTTGTGAGGAGAAGTATGAGAGGGCTTACACCTAAATGGATCGATCTATTATTTGACATAATTCGGTTCCTAAAGCTTTACGAGCCTTTACAACTTCTTTTCTATCTTTTTTAACAGAGACGAGCATTCGTCTCATCAATTATCTGATTAATGGCTCCAAAGCTTAGTTGTTCTGGAGGCCTTCATGTATAGCTTTTTTATATTCAATAGCAAAATATGCATGAAAGGACTCAATATACCTAAGCTTCATTGTAGGATCATTTATATTTCCTGAATTATAATATAATCTTTTCATATAGCATTGATATTCCTTTATTCTACTCATGTCACATATTCTTGCTTTGAGAAACAGAGTAGTATTCTTATACTTATCATTATCCATGACGTGCCTAAGAATTCAACAATAAGAGCAGTTGAAAGTGCAATAGTACCTCCATTAAGTATTGTTTCTTGTTGTGGGTTGGAATCCCACCATTATCTTGCAATGCCAACAAATCCATTGGTGATAGTTTCAACAATAGTTCGGGATCCTTGCGATACATGAGCAATTGAGTATTGGACCATCCTAACATTCCATGAATCATTTCCTTGATCTATGTTGGAGTAGAACAATCCAACTTATACCAATTTGGTTGCAAGGGTTGAGTCCTTGTTGTATGATGTAGTGGCTCACTAGAAGAGGCTCCAAATGACTCATTGACATGAACCATACTTTTACATCTTCGGGAGTAATAGTGGTCATTCCAATAGTACTTGCTTCTGGTAAAGTAGCCTTATGTTTCCCTTGAGGATCATCTATCCATGAAACTTTTTAGAGCAATCTGAACAATTTCTTAAGGTTTCTTTGTATTTTCAAGTATTTGTTCTACTTGAGGAACAATTTCTGGAATTGGTTTCACTAATTCTTGGACATGATCAATTTTTTGACTGACTTCTACAGAGGACTCATGTAATTGGTGCGGCTATTTTGCAGAAGTTTATGGATGGTTCCAATCTTTGAGGATATTTCCTTTTTGTATCATTAGACTCGTTGGCAAGGGGTTGAATAATATTTGCGACTTCATTTGACACAACTTTAGGAATCTCAGAACAAACTAACACATACTTAGATACAAATTCAAGACTTTTATCAAACTTTTGTACAAAGGAGGACAAAGAATCAACTTTGGTATTTAACAAATGAATGACAAATTGCAAATCACCTTTCGATGTAATTCTATGGATTTAAGACTTTTTCCATTTCAACCAATAGGGCTTCTTGGTTCTTAAGCCTATCATGAACTATTTTAACAACTTTGTTAGTCCAATTCAACATCTTGGAAGATTTTGAAGAATCAACTTGTCTGACTATTGTTCTTTGATACCAGAAAATGGCTTTATGCTTTTCATCAGAGGAGAGAATATCACTACTTTTTAAAGGAGGTAGACTAGGAGGACTTTGTACATGAATTTCTATTTGTTTAGAGGCCATACTGATTGTGGGTCCATTGGAAGGAACATATTTTTGTTTAATAAATTTTTCACAATCATTACACCAAAGATAATTAGTGTTTGGGTCATGGATCAGACTATTATGGCTATAGACATAGATTTGTTCTTTGCCTTTATTATTAGAAGGGTCGACTGTAGAGAAATACGAAATATCATATATAGAGGAACTAGATTTGGATAAAATAGGGAGAGATTTTAGATCTAAAAGACAAAGTTATATTTGACTTAGATTCATGGACTATTGTAGCATTTTCAAGCTTAGGTTGATCTTTATCTATTGCTTTTTTGAGAGGGTCCATTCCTTTGGGACTTTGATTTGAGACCAAGATATTTGTTCTAATTCTATTTTATAGCTTTCTAAATTAGCATGATTCACCATGTTGTTGCCTTTGGTTACACCATGTTTTACTTGTCAGTACATGGTATTTACCAAACAATAAATGACCTTATAATGAATGGCTAAGGGACAAAATCTAGGCTCTATACGTTGCCCAAAAGTGGCGAGATGCAAACAGGGAACTTGTTTAAGCATATCTATTTTATGCAAACTAATAGGATAATTAGGAAAGACTTCAAAAGAGATAGAGCCATTATGTAAACCAGTTTGGATAACAACTAACAAATAATCTTTAAAACTTTCAAACATAAAACTGAGGCATTAAGACCTCGACGAAACAAAGGAGTAATTCCTATTTGCACACAACCAATATGGGAAAACTTGAAAGTATTCTACTTCTTGAGGGCTTTGATATTTGCAAGATCTATTAATGGGATGTCATACTCATGGTTCCTAGATTGGGATACTTGAATTACAGACTCTCGTGTCTTAAGTGTAATAGCAACTATTAAATGGAAAGTAGACAACTTATCATATACTTCATTATAGGGAATTTTAGGTAACTTCCATACCGAAAGGAAATTAGACTCTTCTTGCACATCTATTGCAGAATTTACTAGAAAGACGTCAAATAGGCTTATTAGATCTTGTTCAACTTCCTCGCCTTGCATCTGAGTGCGGTCTTCAAACTCCATTGTTGGTACTTTTGGCAACGATTTAACAAATCTTATGTTATCAACCTCAACAAAAACTCACTCACCCCGGAGACTTACAGGAGGAGACTTGCCTCTTTACCCGACTTACGATGTATAAACTAAATTCACAAATGAAAACTCAAATACACAAATATTCACGAAAAAAAGAGTTGAAACAAAATAACAAAATCTTCATTTATTAACCAAATAGATATATTAAAATTTAAACTGAAATTTACTGTTTCTACTAAAAGACGAATAATTATTTAAGTTGTCAATTGTTAACATGTAAGTGAAATGCTTTAACCCCTTTCACATTAAAACTAGAACAAGCCTTTCAAAATTGATAGTTATCAATATGGTTGAATTTAAAAGGAATATATTTTTCTTGTTATGGGAAAACACCTCCTTCACATTAATCTTTACCCTTCAAAATTGATCATTCACCAATAAGATGGAATATTAAAAAAATCCATTATGGAAAAACACTCGCTTTTACTGATTTTTTTATGTGTTTTTGGGGTGTGGGTAGCTATCATTGATGTTATTTAAATCTAAAAATGTAAAAAGACCGCAAGAAGGAAATTAGCAAGAAATTTGGAAAGCATGTTGAACATATCAAGTAATACTTCAATGTTTATGATGAATCCTTTTTGTTTTCAAATTTTTAAATTGTGTGCACACATGTACCCATATATGTCCAAGAAAACTACACGTTCTACGTTCTACGTCACACTTAACTTCCCAAAGTCAGAGCAGGGTGTTGGAAATTAATAAAAACAAGTGATGGGGTTCAAATTGGAGACCTATTGTTTATCAGGGTGCATTCCCACCAATCCAGCTACAACGTCACAGATGCAACCATATGTTTTCAAACTCATTTATTATCAAACAAATCTGTTTATGATATGACAAGTGACCACGGGGCCCATCCATGCATGCACATGTATGGCTTTTAAGGGGGCATGATGTAGGACCGTTGCATTCTATCAGGAGAATAGCCACTGCCATTGAAAAACTGGCTTCTTATTCACAATTTCAGCACAAACCCTAGACCACCATAGCTAAGCCAATGCTCAAAACAGGTAGCTTACATTGTTTGCACTTATTCTATATTTTAGTTTTCAGCCACTCAATATTCCAAAGTTTTAACAGCTAAAATACCTACAATGTTTTAGGTAGGGTTTGATCCATGCTATAGCTTCTCATAAGACCAGGCTATATTGCAATAGAATCTTAAAATGTAACCTTATATTTCATCTAATTCTATAACTTGCAAATATTGCAAACAAAGATATTACTTTATTCAGATCTGTTTACTTTATTCAGATCTGTTTGAGGAGAAAGAAACTATGTCCAACAGAGGGACAGAGCAAATAGTTCTGTACTGTAGTGTATAGATTTTAGTACTAATTATTCACACACACCATTGCATGATCTCAGTTGATCACCTTCCATTCTGATGGGATATCAAGATTCTATTGTCAAATAGCTGAGCTACTTATGAGAGAGATTATTATCGCGTAACAAAATTCCATATCAGAGATGCCACTATTGAATAGCTTGTACTTTATGAGACGCAACATGTATTATGCACTATCTGCAAACTGATCAATTATTCTTGATAAAATTTTGAAGAAGATGTGAAAATTACATCTATGTGGAAAATAGTTTTTATCAATATAAAATAGACAGACCACATGAAAGAATATATCTGTCAAAACAGGGTTCATCGCCTGTCAGATGATGATGAATCGCTGGAGAATAAGTACTTCACCCGTGACAAAACTGAATCATGGGTAGGGTCGTATGGATGGTCTTTTGATGGAATTTCCAGAATAGCTGGCACTGGTTTGTTGTAGCTATCTACAAGGAAACGAATCATGTTTGCAACCTGAGAATGAATATAGAAAAACACATTAGAAAAAGCATAGCTTGTAACAGAAACACACTACAATATACGTAATGCATTTTCACTTAATGTGTTAATAGGGCCAAGGTAAAAGAAGCTTAACAAGTTAGCAACAAAGCTACCATGTCCTTTCCATTTCATACTTCATATGCAGCTTAAATACTCGTGGGAGATTTTTTTCAGTTTCGTACCAGAGATCCAGCAGCAAAAGTATCTTGGATTCATATATAAGCCATATTAGAAAATTATATCCTTGTAACAGACTAAGAAGCTAGGATACCTAAACTTCTATTATAAAAAAAAAAGACAATTTCTTGGTGGTCAGAAGTAAATTGTGCCTTAGGACAGAAGATTCCTGACTTTGTAACGGTTGACTTTAATACTTTCTTAGTGTGAATAATGCGCATACATTAGATGATTTTGAACTATTACATGGAATAGGATGTGCAAGTTTTACAAGGTTGAAATATTGAGTAACAAGTTATCGTAAGCATTGATAAGATTTGATATTGTTGATAATAACATGTCAATTCAATACAAGTATCCAGAGCTCTCGGGTTTTCCTCATCATCTTACTGTTTCTTGCTTTGCTTTCTATTTTATTAAATAAGAATGTATCGTATGTGTTAGTATGTAACTCATGCTCCCACTCATCTGAAGGTATCTGGTGACCAAGAATTTTCACAATTGGTTCCCCTAACATGCAGAGCAAAAATGCTATATCATCAAAATTTATAAGTTATCCCACAGTTAAAGACAGAGCCATATAATGATCATGACTACCCTTTTTATCATATGGTAGACTAAGAGAATCCATCCCCGTATCATGACAGTGAACACTATGAAATTATGAATACATAATGACTATCTTCAGTGTCATAGAAGACTTTAGTGTTGAGGTAAACTTGTGAAATTATGGGGGTTCCAGTCTCTTAAGACTAAGGCTTCTTCCTTCACCATTTACCCGGGATTTTCATTTACTCATGTCCATAGTATAAACACAACATTGTGCTGAGCCAAATTCAACAAGTGTGGAAAAACAATACGTATATCAATGAAAATCAACTTTATGGCCACATGATTTGCCTTGTACAAATATAATTATTTGTATTCATCAATAATATTTATTCCATTGTCAATGCATAAGTTTTCTACTTGATTGTATTGTGGCAGAAACCAGTCTAAAGTGACGTGGTACTTGACAGACAAATTCATTTCACTCCCCTCCTACAATCCCAGAAAAATTGTGAATGATACAATTTATGGCCACATGATTTGCCTTGTACAAATATAATTATTTGTATTCATCAATAATATTTATTCCCTTGTCATTGCATAAGTTTTCTACTTGATTGTATTGTGGCAGAAATCCACCAATCTACAGTGACGTGGTACTTGACAGACAAATTCATTTGACTCCCCTACTAAAATTGTGAATGATACAATGAACAATCTTTTTCTTTCATTGTTGACAATGCACCCCAAGTCTATCATATCCCTCAAAATCCATAGCTTGAGCATTTCATTCCGTGCATGGTTTTGATGGCTTTAGCAAATACATCATGCATTTGGTCAACGAACATCAAATGTCAATAGTATTCATAAGAGAATAATAATGCACAAGCCTATGATTTTCTAGATGGCATAATTGATCCAACCATTGGTATGCGACTTTCATCCTTACGGAATTTTTAAAACATATAGCTTCATCTTTAGCAGACTTTCTGGAAGTTTGAAGACACGGAACATGCATACATTGCATTTCAGGGAAATATAATATTATTCCTTGGATGGGTCGAGGAAAATTTCATACGCCAAAGAAATTTACTCAAAAAACAAGCTACACAGTTTTTTGAAAAAAGAAATCCTAAATTATTTAAAATTAGTTTAAGTCCATAACAGCAACAAACAAAGTTGAATTAAAGCTAATTTAACACTGTAACCCCACATTATGATTCACCAATCTTCTCATCCAGCCATTGCGTTTCCTAAGAAATCCTATTAAATTTCAGCCCCAAAATCAGCCACTTTCATTCCAAACTCAAAATTACATCTGTGACTATATAGTATTGATTGCTTGTAAGAGAGAAATAGCACAATCTTGAGTGTGATTGAAAATAAGATAGTAATCCATTTTATCATTCATCAATTATCCTTAAAGTTGGCCTTGATATACTTCATATAGTTTCTTAGATACTGAAAACATTTATAAATTTCTACTGGCTTTTCCTTTTTCACTTATTTATGAAGGCCATGACACATACCTGCCTTATGGAAATCTCAATAAGACATGTTGTCGAGATGAAAGTTGTTAAGACTCGCATACCATCTTCCAATAGTTTTTTTTACGGCCATTTGACCTCTTTTACATTTTTTATATTACATCTCTCACTTGATTGGACCTACTTCATATCCCATTTATTGTTCATGACAGCCCCTTCTTCAAGTCAAACTTCATGTACATCTGTGTGGGCATCTGTAAAATCTATTTTTCATATGGTTGCCTCATTGTTCATAGATACTCAGACCAATTTATTAGGTACTGAAGCCAATTTAGTTCATTGTTGTAACTCAAATTCTAAACCTATTGAAGTTTTCAAATAATTTAAATAGTCAAAGGCATTCAGTAGAAGGATATTGAGAAGTCTTCTCTTTAGATTCCCCATTGTGAACACTTCTTTTTAGTTACATCTTTTGGTGCAGGTTGCTTCAACTCCTTTTATTACCATTATTGGAAGTGGTACTTCTAGTTCTGAGTCTAATTGAACAATTTTCATCAATTGTATATGTTAATATAGTTGTCTCTCTTTCTTAGTATGCAATCAAAGTTGACTACCTCTCTAGAGCAAAACAAAATCAGCATCCAATCAAAGACAAATCCAGAACAGGCAAGACCATTCACAAGCTTTCATTGCCATTAAGATGGTGGAGGCATTAAATCTGTGTTGCAAAATCTTATTGGATCAAATAATTTAAAACATAGAAACCTGTATCAGAGAACTATGATCCGAAACACACTTTTTCAAGATAAGAAAATGCTTCTTCCTTAACGTGCACATGTTTCAGACTCATATCCACAATATGGCCATAAACAAGCTGCAAAAGTTACTCGACAAAAGTTGTCTCACTATTGCATTACTTTATTAGTTTTTTCGGCACAAAGGCAACGTAACATACGTTTATAGTTCCCTAGAAAAAGCATTCTTTATGCTTTTGTTTCGAGAACCTTTCAAGAATGTTTCTTTTCTAAGCCAAAGAGAGGAAACATTCAGCAAGCCTTTGATATATTACTCTGGGAAAAATTGTTGATTAGAAACAATGATTGCTATGAACCTCAAATCAATTACATTTGTACCATTTTCTTAGATGCGCACAAAAATGAGTAAGAAAGTCTGTTTAAGATAATCAAACAATTACAGAGTAATTGATCTAACTTACATATTGACTGATTAGTACAATGGCAATGTCTTCCTTTACTGTAAATTCCTTAAAAGCATCTTCAATGGCTTTTACTGTAGTCTCTGAAATAAAAGAAAGCAAATATTATTTGCAGTAGCAGAAACAATAGAAGTTTTAGGAGCTTCTCATTCACAGATTTAAAGATACAAATAATCAATCTCGCAGATATCGATTACTTTATGATCATTTCACATATATCTTCCATACAACAAAAAGATCACTCTGCATCAATTGCAATGCAATAAAACCTGATCCATCCATTGGAAGTTGTAGGTGAGTCTTGATTGCCTCAAGGAGCGGAATGGTATGAATTTGGAAGTATTTTTCTAGGAATAAATATGGTTTTGATGGAATCGGTGAGACCTTTTAGATATTTTCATCCTCATGTTGATATGGTATTTGTGAAAAAAAACTGCAGAAAACTGAAAGACTGAACTTCAGAAGCATAATTAAAGTCTCAAGTCGCAAGGTTCGAATTTGAGTTCAAGTTCGACGAGCATAAAATTCGGTTCGAGTTCGCCAATGGATAAAATTCGAAAAAAAAATCGTCATTAAATTCAAGTAAGAAATAAAAAAACAATTATATATACGTTAAATAAAGAAATATTATAAATAAATAATACACTAGGATTATATATATATATATATATATAATCTTATTCTATTTTTTATTTATATTGTTTTTTTTACTTTTTAATTAATATTAAAAAACAAATCGAAAAAATAAAACTTAAAAAGTTGGTAAATTTTTTATTTTAAATATAGATAAAAAAATTAAATAACATTAAAAGCATATCATTTAAAAAAGATAAACTATTAATAAATATAAAATATTAACTAAAACAAATCGAATCAAAATAAAACTTTAAAAAGATAATAAATGTTTAATAAAATAAATAGAATAATGGATATATAAAAATGAAATAAAAACAAATAAATAAATAAAACTTAAAAGTAAATAATGAAAACTAAATAAAATATAACATCAAAGTTTAGACAAAATAGAGATTATTAAAAAACCCTACGCTGACCTTTGGGCTGTTGTCCTTTAAACGGTAGCAACTGCAGCGATCAGCAAGGAAGCACGAATTTTGTTCTTTTTTTCTGTGGGAATAGACGCAGCAGGTGGAAATGGGGGAATAGACGCAGCAGTATTTTGCAGAGACTGAAGTGGTTAATAAACAGGCTTGAATCCAAACGTTTTCAGGTTTTTATAAATAACGAGACCAGATTTGTTATTATTAATTTCGAGGGACATTCTTTTGCCAAAGAAATGGCTTTTCCAGACACTAAATTCTAAGGCCACCACACTCAACCCAGAGCCACCACTACAGACATACGAACTGCAACGATTTTCAACGAATTTTTTGTTAACTCATTAAATTCGATGGATTTCGAATTTTTTCATTAAATGCGGCGAACCTTGTGACATAGATTAAAGTTGAAAGGCAATTGGAGACTGATTTAGCAGCACCATCCATGGTAGCCAGACCCAAACTCAGAAGGACCAAATATCCAAGTCCACTTGTCCTCAACAGCAAGATTCAGTTTTTTTGAAAGATCATAAGATAGAGAAATTTCACCCAAAAATTATTTTTCCATTCCTCAACAATTTAATTTTAAAGACAATGAAATATAAACAAATTCATGTCAAGCTATGTAGTAAATATCAAAATGCATGTTGATAACTTATTTGCAAACTAGTAATCGCACATGAGTGGTGCAATGGAGACGCTGAAAGGGATGTGTTGAAGAAGTTAAACTTGAGGGAAGAAAACATTGCAGGAAGAAGAGAGGCGATGAAGGGGATTGAGGGAGAAGAAGTCTATCCGTGGGGAAAATGTTGGGGGGAACATATGTGAAACTCTTCTTTCTTACGACAAGACACATATGAACCACATCCCATTTTTGTCAATCGTTTAAAGGAGAAGGGGGTGTGGTGCATAGATCATTAAGGCAATGTACTTTAGAGATATCTCAAAAACAAGGCCTTGTCGACCAATACTCCCAATGTCAATAGTTGTTTTTGTAATGTTAGCCCTTGTGTTTTGTGGGTAGTTAGAATACACAACAATTTTAAGGGAATCCACTTGTGCATGTCATGGAACATTTTAGAGATAGGGACATGTGGAGGGGACTTGGCATTCCATGTCAAGTCGATGTAGTAGTTGAATTTGATAGCCACAAAACATGGTCAATCATGTGGTTTTCCACCATTTTATAGACCATTATCTTAGGCCATTCTCCATGATTGCTCAAACAACAACATATATCTCAACAACTAGAGTTTTCCTTGTGGATTTTTAGTTGACACTGCCTCCTCAACATTCCAGGCTCTTAACACTCATTAAATTTAAAGCATTATCATGTGTATAATCTTATGCCTATTATTTTAAAATTTTGGCATAATGGGGATTTGTCATAAAGAGGAAGAGGTCAAAGAAGATGAGAGAGGACCAAGTGTATGTGTGTTCTCATAAATTTTGTAAGGAATTCATTGAAAGTAAATGCACTAACTATTGATTCATTAAATGTTATATTTTAATTATATACATATTTTGTATATCACGTAAGATTTTCATGACCACCACGCTTTCGTCGAATTCGTCGTTGCTAACAATGTTATTGTCAAGGTTTGAACACAACCAGGGACTGCTCTTATTAATTTCTTGTTTCTCAATCAAAGACTCTTGTTTCTCAATCAAAGACCACCTGCTCGTCTATGAGCTTACGACACACCCTCCAATTCCAATGAAAAGAGGAATCCATGTATGCATGGGGGAGTTCCTTGACTCGACTATTGTCGTCTCTTGTTTACGAGGAGAGAATATTGGCCAACTGCAACTTGCACACCTCCCTCATGCAAATCCATTGATTGGATAAGGAAAATAAGGGAGCCACAATGGGAATAAAATCATCCATGCACAACTCCAACGAGAGAAAAACCTCCTTCAAAGTGTGTTTGTAGACAGAAATACCGCTATTATGGGGTGACAGGGTTAGTCTCAGTGGCACCCAACGTGGCAGCTGGGTGACAGGGTTAATATGTGACATCCAACATGGACGGCTACAATAAGGTAGTACGCAAATGACCCAATGAATTGCAGCCGTCAACTTCTTTGTTGCATGCCAATAAATTAGCCCATTGCAATTCTTATTTGGAACATGCCTTTCAAATAGTAACATTAAACATTATCGATGAATACCATAATAGTGACGTAGTAAATACTATTAGATCCCACACTCATAGTTTTCTTTTTGGTGAACCTAGCTTGTTACTTTGTGAAATTAGTTCTTGATCATAGAATTGGATGTTTTAGGGTTTGTATTTTTATTTTTTTTATTTTGTTATTGTGTGTGATATAGGTTTTATATTGGTCTTTATATGTTAAATTTGTTATGCTCATTCAAAATGATTACATAAAATATGAAGTATTAGATTAAATTTCAATTCAATTTTTTTGAAATCTCTTTTATTAACCTTAAGCTTTTTTGAAAAATAAAATGGCAACTCTCAATAAGACTCGTCTTGATCTTGAAATTGTACCAGCCCTCCCTATTGAGACTCCTATGAATGATGGTGCTTTAAATGATTCCCCTTTTCCTTTTCAAGGGCATAGTAAAAGAAAACAAGTTTTTTTGACCCGAGATAGAATTTGAGGCTTAAATGACCTTAGTCTTAGACATTGTCTCTTGAAAAATCCAAATGTAAAAATAATCAACTTGTCAAATGCAATACTAGGACAAAGAGCTACCAATGGTGTTCTTTATTCAAAATAAGACCTAAAGGTGAACCCTAGATATCAAAACTTTTCGATTTAGAAATTGTATATCAATGACATATTATACAATAAAAATCCATGTGATTTGTGCATATACAAAGCATATTGTAAAATTTGAAAAACAGAAAATTAATCTTTTGATGTTGAATACATTTTTATAACACCTACTTGAAGGATAGTTCATGATTATAAAGAAACTCTTTTAACATTATTTGACTGGTAAGTTATGCACTTCATAAGCATGAATGTACATAATGAGAATGTTGTGAAAACCCCCATATCATTCTATCAAGTTTCTTCATGTAGTGTATACAACTCTGTGTGTGGGGACAAGACTAAAAAAAGACTAAATATTTTACATTTTTCCAACCAAAAATGTGCCTTTTATTTTCTGAATTGCTTCACTATTTATTGACAAAAGCAGTGGATTCCTCCCTAGTTTGTCTATTGAATTTGGTGATAAACTCATCCAATTTCCTCTGCACTTCATCGGCCGACATGGCTGTTGATTCAGCAGACAAAACTTCTATCATGGTCAATGAACTGGCCATGTTGTCACTTTAGAGTAAATAAAATACCGAAGACCTCAGATTCTGACAATGCTTGGCAACAATTTTAGTGTGAGCAATGCCTCATAGACCACCTCTCTCTCATAATTGTTATATGCCACAAGTTAAAGAGGAAAGATGTAGCATGAAACATGAATTAGGAAGGAGGATGCTAACAAATCAACTAATTTTCATTAGTGGATTCCATTTTTACATTTAGGGATGATTTATGTCCATAAGACCACCTAGGGCTGAAATATTCATCATACTCTCAATGGAATCCTGCTTTAAGGCATCTCATGTCAGCTGCTAAACAAAATTATAAACCACCTAGGGCTGAAATATCATACTCATATCAATGGAATCCTGCTTGAATCATCTCACGTGCTGCTAAACATAATTATAAAACATCTAAATATAAATCATTGAAGGGTAACATAGTGGAAGATTTAAAATAAAGAAGGGTAACTTGGGAGGATCTGATATAAGTAGCTGGGGAGATGGAGGAAGATATATATAACAGAGGAAGTGATGCTCAAGAAATACCCTTCTGCCCCAAAATATTTAACATATCACTAAGGCATTGTTTGGAATCTAATTTCTGTTTTTCTTAATGCTTCCATGTTTCCCATACATGGAATTAGTCAAAGTTTTAAAAACCTCAAGGGGGTCACTTTTCAGGCCTTAAACGTATATATATATATATATATATATAAAAACCATAGAAACATTTGCATACATTGAAATTTAATACTCATACAACTTTTTAATCATTCATAGAACATGAAAACAAAAAAGTTTCAATACTTAATGAACCTAAACTTGAGTTGGTATTGATTCATAATGTTCAAAACATAATAGTTATAATAACATAGACTGTCCATTATAGATTTGATAATTCATTATTAATGCCTTTCTTGAGTTAGTCTTCATTGGACTAAAAAGAATTTAAAGTTTGTCAAGGGATGTTATGTAACTAGGTTGGAAACCATAAGAAATTGTCCTCAGATGATTATAAAAATTGTGTTGTTATATGTTCTCTTATTATCATGCCTATGCCCTGGCATTGGTGCCAAATTTACCAAACAGTTGGACCTCCATGCCGACTCTTTAGAAGTTTCAAATCAATGAATTCTTTTTAAAATCTTGAGTGCTTTTCAATTCCAGTCAAAGCCCTCATGTTCTATTTATTTTTTTGCACTTATAAAAAAGAAAACTGTGGGTATATATATATATATACCCGATATATATATACCCAGCCTGGTACGAGGGGTTTCTGGCGTTTCATATGCAGTCTTTTGGAACAATTTGTGTCCGTTTTCTTGATGCTTCCATGTTTCACATACATGGATATTAGGCAATCAAAACTACAAACCAAAAAACTTCTAATCACATTTTTATGGAGCTTCATACGCTTTTCAGATCATCTCATTTTGGGACATGTTATAAGGATGGTGGAAAATGTTGCTAATATCGAGCTTTACACATTATCATGGCATTTCTTAAAATTTTCCAAAGCTTTATCAAAAAAATCAGTTTTAGTATCTCTAGTCATGATTGAAGTCCATGGGATCACATTTTGTTGAGGCATTTTGTCAAACAATTTGAATTTCTTCCCCATTCTTTACAATACTGTCCTTCATATCACTGGAAGCAGTTTTCAATAAATGCAGTGACATGACATGTTTTTTCCTTGCCAATTTATCTATTAGCAGTTTTCAAAGTCTCTGTCTTGCTTGTACAAACCACTCACACTCTAGCATGTGAAACAATGGAGAAAAGAAATTTTGGAACAGCTGCAATTAGCTCAATTTTCAATGACCAAATTAATTGTGGCTGTCAATGCTCTGCTGTTTGTCAAAATTAGCCTCTGGCATCTCTCTAATTTAGAAAATGCCTTTTGGCACAATTTCTTTTTTTGTATTAAAATTTCTAGAACCAATCTACAGCATCCAAAATCCACAGCATAAAAACATGGACACAAAAACAGCATGCAAGAAAGGTGACTGGGTCCAATGACACTCAGTCCAGCCCTCTCAAGCCTCAATTGTCTTGGGAATAATCATAGGTGTATCTTCCAAATTGATTGATTCTCCATTGGCCTCACCCATTTTTACATCCAATCAGTGAATGTCCTCTATCATAGTTACCATGTTTGTATGAAAATGGTCAATATTCGATTCAGAGCAATTTTTTTTGGGTGGACGAATAAGTTCGGTAAGTTTGAATAAGGCTCAAAATCAAAAACAAAATCTCAGATTCAAAACAATGGCACAGCCAAAGGAAAAAGAAAACAATGCTTCCACCTCTCCAGAACGTGAATCAACTGTGCAGAACGATATTCCATGTTGTGCAGAACACGAATCCAACTATGTGGAATAATATTCCAACTGTCCAGAACACAAATCCAAAGGCAATGAGATTGTGTGCTGTTCAAAACACGAATGCAAATGAATTTGGAGCTGTTTCTATTGGTTCAGTCTCAGCCCCTCTCTCCATATGGGGAGAGTATTGTCCTCAAGTGTTTTCAAGCTACATCAAACGGAAAATTTATTCCCACAAACCCCTGTTCAAGTTGCAGATTCATAATTCATTTGCACTTGGTTTGAACTAGGGCTGGAAGCATGGATGGTGGGACATAATTTATGTCAGATAAAGTTTGTTTCAAATGTATTTGTATTGTAAACTTTAAAGTAAGTTACTATTTTACGATCTATTTTTAGTACTACTTTTTAGTAACTATTTATTAACTATTTAGTTAATAGTTTATTAGTTTGTATCTAGTTTATTAATAATTTAATTTTTTAAGTCCCATTTTTTTATTTTTAAGTTATAACATTAAAATTTTAAACTTTTTTAAAGTTGTAACTAATGACATTATTCTTTATAGATATGTATAATAATTATTTTTTATATATTCTTTAAATTTGTAAATTTTTTGAACTGAACCAAACTTTTTGCAAAATCTTCCGAACTTTCAAAACAACCCGAACTTTTCCAACATGGTAACTATGTCCTCCATAGACTCAAAGATTCAATCTTATAATGGCTCAGCCTCATCAAACCGAATGGAATCCACATAAGTTCCATACAATTGCTCATGGAGGAGTCCAAGGTTGTAGTTAACTGCTACTAACTCATTCAGCAACTTCCGAAATTTAAATTTTATTGTGTTTTGCTATCCCCACTTTGTACCTGTCATGGGTCCACATGTGGAATGGTATCACCTAGACAAACAGAGACAAAACAAATTCCTCAGTGACATGTCATGGCTACTATTTGCAAAGGGTACAAAGGTGTATTATGTCCACATGCTTAAATTATGCCCTAAACTCTAGTACACATGTAAGAGAGATAAAGTTGTCTTAGATTTTAATGTATATATTTTCTTGAAGGATGTACTAAGAGTCATATGAATAAGAGACATGGAGTCTGTAGAAGATTTATGCAAAAGGAATTTATGTATGCCATAGTCACCAGAAAACACTAGTTTAGGGACAAAGACTGCATTCTGGTTGCTGTACCCACATCTTTTAGTGTTACTTATATATATATAGCTGCACCCTTATTCATTTACTCAAAGACCCTTTTTGATACCCCTGATCTCAATGGCATCTCTGTCCCAGTACCCCGCATCTTCACACAACTATGATTATCTCTTTTGATGGTCATGTCATGATACACTTGTACATTTCTATACATTGCTACCATGGAAGTTACAATTATTTTTTTGTAGAAAGAAGTTCCACCTTTGTTTTATCCACATTTTTGTTGTCTTGTCTATTTTATTTTTTTTCCTATTTCTTCCTGTTTTTGCTATGAATGCATGGGTGCATGCAAAGTATCTTGTGAATGAGCTATTATTGAAATAACTTTGCAAGACATTTGTTTAGAAAAATTGCGACAGAATAACCTCTTCTAGATTACTGTACATGACTCATTTCATGTTATCCATTGTATTTATCTCAAGTTCAAAGTCGGAGGAGAACTTGGAGAAAACTGTGGGTTTTGTAAAAGACTTGATGAGCTGTGCACCACTCATCCATTAGACTTGGGCCCCAAATTTTCCTTCTGTCAAGTTAGAAAAGGGCTTTTAAGAAATTATAAGTTCGTTGTAGTTTCTAGTGAACTTTGTGACATTTATACTTGGAAGAATTGGGAAGGTTTGAGCAGTGGTGAAATTTATAAATGTCATGTCCAGCCATATCTATAACAGGGGGGTCTTGAAAATTTAGCATATCCATATCAGATGCCGTATCCATTTCCACGTAACACTGATTGTCCGTGATTTTATGAAAAACGTTTTCTACCCCCACCTCCAAGACAACCTCCTCAAACAAATCATAAAAGCAAATCAACATTTTTTATTTATTTGATGCATCAAATGATCCCAAATTTCAAAAGCACAGTAACCCCATCGATGAGACAAGGAAGTTCAAAATTGCTTTCTTCTTGCTATGAGTCCATGTATCATACATTGTGGTGCAATCCCTTTGTTGTCCAAATCACAAAATGCTCTGCAATTAATTCAGTCACACCTTCCATAGCATCATCCAAAACTCTGCCTTTAAGAGCCTCGTAACTAGGGGCTTTAAACCACGTCACAAATAGAAAGAATGTCAATCATTGCTCGCCACTTTGGAGATCTAACTACATTAAAGGGAAAGTCAAAACAGAACCCAAAATTTATGAATGCTTTCCTCACCTGTTCATGTTGGCTTCAGGTCCAGCCAGTGTTTTTAATTGATGGTGTTAAACCAGCAGTACCATGAGCAACGAAAAAAATAATGCAGGCCACTGGGAATGGGTCTGGAAGTAGTAACAGAACAGCTAGTACTAGTGGCTACCCTGCAGGTTATATTCTGAGTAATATGAAACCATGGTGTTTTGTACTACTTGCCTCAACTCCAACCTAGACATTAAGCAATCCTATTTTTTCCGTCTACTCTTCTTTTCCTTCTATGCACTCCAAAAATACATTCATTTCTTACGCCTCTGGTGGGGCATGAAGAGACAAGAATTCCAAGCCTTTCATTGAGATGAGTAGTACCAAGTCAAACATTACAAGGTACCAAGTCAAGCATCTGAAGGACACAAGTAGCTTGGAATAGTCTTTAGGAAACAGAACATCTATGAAACTTAAATCAATTTTCAGCAAAAAAATCCCATACTTGAATCAACAATAAGGTAATTTGTCTTTCTCCGAAGATCTACATTGCCAACTCCAGCCAGTAGAAACCCCGTCACTGTATCCTGCAGTGCAAATGGATTTATGAGTTAGATGGTTGTAAGCATGCCCTCAAAAAGTGTTATCTATCAAACAAATTTCCCTAACCACTACAGAAGAGACCTATGAAGCATATGTAAGCAAACATACCCTCAAAAATGTTAATAGTAGTTGGTGCAACTAACCCTTAATAATCCAAAACCGACTATAAAGGTGCATAATTAATTGTAAACTTAAACTGCCAGAAGATTCTTAAGAGGTAAAGAAGTTTCTATTTTTAATTTTCCTCAAAATTAGAAAAACTGACATAAAATAGTTATTTACGTCCCTTCTTGCATCTAAAAAATTCTCATTCTCAAGTGACATCTTTTAAAGTTTAAACTTTTAAGCATATGCTGAAGTCTAGTATAAAATATACTAGATAAACTCGAGTAGAGATTTTAAATCATTGTTTTCTCTGCCAAATAAACATAAATTACAATGGGATTAAAACTGTTCTTGTACTTACTTCATCACAAAACATCCTTGGCCAGGGATATGATTGGTCTCAGAAATTTTGGCGGGAAGGATGAATTAAGCAAACAAAAGAGAGATGTTCAATCTTTACTGAAGAAAAGTTAATAGTAGAATGAATTTATTTTTGCAACCTTAATAAATATTGAATAGTCATATTAGTCCATGCTATAACCATAATATAAGACTATTATAAATCTTTCATTTCCTTACTTTTAGATTCTTCTTGGGGAATATGTGGGCTCATCCCATTCTTATACATGGAGGAGACTATTCTAATGGTGATCAATTATAGTGGAGACTAAGCAAAAATACTTGTATGTTTGGTTGGTTATCTAAAGAGGGTAGTAGCACTGGTATTTAGTTGGGTGGTGAACAATGATGTCCTTCTCAGTCATTCAAGTTTCAAGTTGCAAGACAACTGCTTTTGGCCTTCTCATTGTTTAAGACACCGATTAATAAGCTGAATGCTCAAGAATCTTACAGAAGTCAAACTGGGTATTATAAGTATAATATCTCCTGGGGATTCATATACTTTAAGCAGGTGTAACTTAGCTGTGTAAGATATACTTTATCTCAGATTTAATATTTTTGAGGTCAACCCTGTTTTGTTATGTTCTTAATAAGGAGATGCTTTAGGCACTCTTTATATTGTTGTTGGTGCTTGTTTTACTTTTGAATCCCGTGAATCTATTATAATTTCTTTCTATACTTATAAGTTAATTTTCATTTCTACCCTGTACCTGTTTACATGGTAAATGAATGCTCTGTGTCTATTGATCTGGGTCCAGCTTTTCTCAGGCCCAGGTCCTTATGACTTTAGTCAATGAAAGACCTAGGTGTACCAGAAAAAACTTATTTTTGTGAAAGACTTTCTTTTTTTCCCGGAACACTGCCTTTAAAAGGGTGTACCAGGGCAGACTGCATTTGCTCTTGATGGGGTCTGTGACAGGTTCTAAAACCACCACCAGCAATGGAGGATGCTGATACGTTCAATAGGTAGGAGATGCATCTGTCCATCACTAATGATATGATTTATGAAACTGTCTGGAACAATGTGGAGCTTCTTCATATAATCACGATTGCCTGCTATGGTTTACTTCACTCCTCGAAATCCTTCTCCACGCCTGCAAGTTCATGGTTACCAGGTAATTATTATGCTAATAAATATTAACATAACAGATTTAAAATCCGATTAAACTACTATTCTTAGGGACATCCATATTGCAAACTGATAGAGACATCACATTGAACAGGCAAAGATTCTAATTGAGAAAAAATAAGGAGATTGCAACTTTAAATTATGCAGGCATTGCCTCAACCTATCACATGTATCTACTGCAGAAAGTTTGAGCACAGATTCAGGGGTTGAATATCCTCAATCCATTGTGGCTAAACAAGTGCAATAGATACTACAAGTCTAAACTTAAATAGGATGACTGTTTTGAGCAAAACGCTTTGAAACTATGTTTTGGAGTTTATTGGCTACCGTAAGAGAACCTAATCATTTCTAACTGAAGATACAATCATAAGTGATAATAATACACAGAAAATCTTCTCTGCCAGAACTTTGGATTTAATCTGGTAACATATTGCACATAGATTTTCCTACTGTTCTGAATGTAGTTGAATTTGATGCACCTGTGGAAGTAACAAACATGATTATATAGCATCTAACTAATTATCTTTGCTGAAACTGATGCAAATTAAGAGGAATAAGAATGAAGGGAAAGAACATGGTTCCATTTTCCATTTCCTTTGGACTCTTTTTCTGCCATGTTTTAAGAATATTTGTGCAAGGCAAAAGCAATGGCCAAAAAATACTTTGAATATTAGCACTACATAGCAATTTTAATGTATGATATGCAGCAAGCAAACTGTTGTGGGGGATAGGAAGAAGACGTAATCATTTGAAAAACTAATGAAGAATGGAAAAATTAAAGAGATGTTAAAAAAGTAATTAACAGTAGAACAGGAAAAATTATATTCAGCAATGATGATTATTAAAGAAAATCTAGATATTTTCCCTTCAACTGCAGATATACTTTCACAGGTGTACAATGGGCAGTTGAAATGCTATTTTCCAAAATAATATGATGGCATATACTTGGTACAAGTGTTCAATCTGTTAAAATATGCGGAGAGAGAGAATAAAGAAAGATTAGAATGTACAAAGAATGGATGAAGAGAAACTGGAATGCACAAATTATTCATTGTGTCCCTGTCCTTTTATTATGTGAGAGATGGTTACAAAGTGGTTGAAGTAGTTTCAACCGTTTATTAGTTAATATTAAACTAACACTAATAAATAAGCCTTATATTTTAATACCCCCTCTTAAGGCTTACATAGAACATACTGACAGAAGATTAAAATAACAGAACCAAACAAGACCACGCATTCTTCAAAAGCTTTCCCTTTTGAAAACAATGCTTTGACCAGTAGAACTCCATCAAGCTGCCTCCCTAACCCTCGTAAAGGTGTAGTTCCCGAGTTGAATTCCAAGTTCTTGAATTCCACCTCCCCGAACTCCCAAATTACAGAATCTCCCGAATTGTTGGACAACCATCCATATTGAGCTACTCCCATAGTGCTCCATCAAGTTGTCTCATGACCCTCGTAAGGGTAAATTCCCAAGATTCACAGACTCCCGAACTATCTAGATAGCCATCCATGCCGAGTTTTACCTACACTTTGGATTCCTTCATGTCTTCAAAGTGTTGGGATTCTTTTAAAATACACATTCTCTATCAGTGAGTTCATCAATTTCAGCATCCAGTAGATTTTCAACAATGGCTTTATTTGGTTTGTCGTGGAATTTTCCTCACGATCTTATCCATCTCATGAAAAGTATTTCTTTCAATAACTTGATGTAAACTTTCTTCACAATTCTTTATCATTGGCTCCAACAAGTAACATCTTTGGCTTGTCACAAAATTCAAGATTCACAATCCAGTCATTCCCGTGGCCTTGATATTAGAAAAATGCAAAAAAAATATGCCCTCTCGGTATTATCTTCATATCATTGGTATATCTGGTATATTCACCACTTTGTTACTAATGGCAGGACTTGTTCATGGCAGCAATGTCGATTGTGTTGTTCTCCGAACACGAATGGTAATTTCTAAGATTCACGACTAGTATTTTAACTGAATCAACTATGTTGTTCTCCTGAAACACGAATGGTAATTTGTGAGATTTGCGACTAGATTTTATGTGCCTTTGTGATTGTATTTTCTTCTTTATTCTACCCTAAGTGACCCTCGTGGCTGTATTTTCCAGTATTACACGGGGACGCATCCCTCCCAAAACCCAGGTATTCAGGACGTCCTGAATGTTTTGGGGATGCTGGGACGTGGAGGAAACGTCCCCTTCCCATTTCCAGCATGCCAAGGATGAAGGGAAATGTCTCCGAGGACGTTTGGGAAAGACAGGAAATGCCTCAAGGACGTTTGAAACTTGTGGGGGACATCGGGACATCCATGGGACAGTCGAGGGATGTCCAAACGTCCCCGACATCACAACTTTTTAAAATGCTTTTCTTTGAAAAAAAAGTCTTTTTGACTTTTTAAAATTGGAAAGCAATAATAATATAAAACAAACATAATAGTCTAAGCCTAACCCTAACCCTAAAAGTGACATTCTAAGTTATAAAATGACTCTATGGCCTCATTCCATATCACATTCAATATTCACACTTGAGCAAAGTGAGCAAAGAGAAAAAGAAGAGAGAGAGGAAGAAGAAGGGCAAGAGCAAGAGCAAGCAAGAGGTATTTATAATTTTATTTGCTTACAATGCTTGATAATAGTCTCTAGTTTTTAAAATTTAGATTCTATTTGCATTTTTTAGGGGTTGTTTTTAAGTTTTTGTATCTACATTCACAATGTAATCATGTTTATAGTTTGTAGGATTTTACAAAATGCATACTTTGCATAGGGTTTGGTTGTTATTGGTTAGTTTTTTTTTTTTTTAAATAAATAGATCTTAAAACATAAAACTCTTGATTGTTGATTCAATGATTCATTGAATAGGTTTGGCTAGGTTTAACTTTTCCATGATAGTATGATACACATTCCTAGAAACAATAACATTAGGAATACAAAAACTTTGATACACATGAATGTAGATACAAAAATGAAAAACTTAATACTCTTAACTATGTTCGATGTTTTAGTTTTTACGTTTTTGTTTTTTAATATTTTTGCATATAGTTATGGGCCTAATAGCCTATGGCTTTTTTTTAAATCATTGTGACAATGTGATTGCAATTTGCATGTAGTTATAACTTATGGCTGTTTTTTTTTTTTTTTATTCATTGCACAATGCATATGGTTATGAATGTTTTACTTTTTCTTAATCA
Organism: Taxus wallichiana var. yunnanensis; assembly: GCA_018340775.1. NCBI lineage: Eukaryota > Viridiplantae > Streptophyta > Pinopsida > Cupressales > Taxaceae > Taxus > Taxus wallichiana. The sequence continues at coordinate 174,370,951 of CM031236.1, forward strand.
TTGCATATACTATATAGTTGTTTTTTTTTTTATTCATTGAATAATACATATAGTTATGGTTGTTAAAAAATTAAAATTATAATCATTGCCTATACTTATAGTTATCGATTTTTTTAATTCATTACATATAGTTATGGTTGTTTTTTTAATTCATTGCAGCCCCAACAATCATCACCATGAGTTCTTCTTTTGAGTATGGTTATGAATCAAAGGAGAGGTTGAACTTGAGATAGGTGGAAGTGTTGGTGATGACATAATTGGGGAGGTGGAGAAGAAGAGACAAAATGTAGTGCCAACAGCAACTAGTAGTTTAGTTGGTAGTGCTACCAATTGCCCCTCTCAAATGTTGTCTAAATTTGCCATTGGACCATTTGATAAGAAGAAGCCATTGCAATAATTTGCTCAGATACTTGAGAACCCCAAGTTTGGAGGGGGAGTAAACTATGGAAGTGCAACATATGTGCTCACTTGGCATGGCAACATCACCAAGACCAATGCACACTTGTTGCACCTTACAGGAAGGGGGTTTGGTCTTTGTAAGGCTCTTTCACTAGAGTAGAGAGTAGAGATGGTGAGACTTTTTAATAGAAATACCACGTAGAGAGCAGAGATGGTGAGACTTTTTAATGGAAATACCACGAACAACGTTCCAAAAGTTCGTGGTACTAGCAGTGAGGCTAACACTCCTTTGAGCTCTCATAGGACTGGCAGGAATACTTTGGCTAGTTCTAGTTTTGGAATGACAAAAGTGGAAAGCAAAGGAAGAGAAAGGTTGTGGGGGCAACCCCCAATCCAGTTGTAGACATGTTTGATTCAAAGGCAAGGGAAGAGGCGGATGATGCTATCGAGAAATTTTTCTATGTTGTTGGGATCCCATTTCATGTCACTCGCTCTCTCCTTATTACAAGGAGGCTATGGCCAAGGTAGCAAAAGCAGGTACAAGTTATGTGCCTCCTGGAGACACCAAACTGAGGACAACAATCTTGGATAGAAACTATTCTAAGGTTAATTTGTTGATGGAGGAGATGAAGGTCACATGGGTGTCACATGGATGCAACATTATCATGGATGGGTGGATAGATATTAGACATCGTCCTCTCATCAATATCATTGTCTCTTGCAAAGATGGACCGTATTTCTTGAGAGCAATTGATTGTTCTGGGAAGCAAAAAGATGTTGAGTTCCAATTTCAGATTTTGAAGGATGCCATTGAGGAGGTTGGACCTTCAAATGTTGTACAAGTCATCACGAGATGCAACTTATGTGTGCGAGCAGTAGGCAAGCTAGCTAGTGAGCATGCCTACATCATATTTATTGGACCTCGTGTTGTGTGCATGCCATGAACAATGCATTGAAAGACATAGGGAAGATTCAGTGGGTCAACAAGATAGTGAATGAGGCCAGGGACGTGCAAAAGTTTATATGTAATCACCACACATCATTGACACTCTTTCAAATGTTTCAAAAGAATTCCTAAAACCAGTTGACACTCGCTTTGCATCCTATTTTATTTTGTTGGAGAGGATGCTTGAGTTGCAGGAGCCCCTGCAAATTATGATTATGACACAAGATTGGACTAGGTGGCGTGAGTCCAAGACAGAGCAAGGGAAGAGAGTGAAGGAAGTGGTGATTGAGAAAACATTTTGGGTTGATGTGAAATACATCACATCAATTATAACTCTAGTTTTTAGCGTCATCAAATATGGGGATTCTAACATGACCTCGAATCTTGTATGAGATGAGTGCATTGACAACATGCTTGGGCAAATGAAGGCAGTTATTCGGGTGAGGGACCCCACTTTGGAGTTCTACCATGAACATATTCAGCCCATCATTCAACATAGATGGGAGAAGTTGAACACCCCACTTCATATGGCTGCATATGCACTTTGAATCCCAAATGGTATGTGGAGAGGCCGGGTAGAGTTATCCTTTGGATGATGATGAGGTGAAGAAGGGCCTTATGAAGGCCTTTTAAAAAATGTATAGTTCAGGGGAGGCTTCACAAATCAGGTTGGAGTGGCTCAACTTCACTGAACTTGATGGGTACAAAACTTCAACAAAGATGGACAGGGTAACATTGGCACATGACAAGCCGATGAGTTGGTGGCGATTGTATGGGCGTCCAGGATTGTTGCAAACACTTGCAATTCACCTCCTTTCCCAGGTTTCTAGCTCCTTTATCTCTAAGAGGAATTGGTGTACATATGATTGGATCCACTATGTTTAGAGGAATAGGCTCACCCCTGCAAGAGCAAAGAAACTTGTAGCTGCATACATTACTTTGTGTCTTATGGATTGCAAGACAACTGAGTACAAGCGGACTCCAACATTACGGTGGGATGTAGATCTCGAGGAGCCGGGGCAGGTTGAAGAGGACAATACTATGCAATGGAGATTGATTGGGCTTTCCTTTGAGGACGAGGATGATAGTTCCAACGAGGAGTTCATGGATGTTGATTCTAATTTTAAGGCTAAAACTTGTCTTCTTTTTGTAATATTGACAATTGTTGGTGTATTTGAGTATGAGATTAATGATATGACTATCAGCTATTGTCACTTGATCAATCGTAATGGTTTTATAATGTATTTCAATTGTTTTATTTTAAGTCTCGTATGAAAATGGTTTTATTAAATTATGTATAGCTATATTATTATCGAAATGGTTTTATAATTTATTTCAGCTTATTTAATTTTAAGTCTCAAATTGAAATGGTTTTATTAAATTATGTATAACTATATTTATTAACTAATAATTTAAATGTATTTGATATTTATGATTTCAACTTATTTAAATCTCGAATGGTTTTATTTCATCTTATTTAAGTCTCAAATGGTTTTATTTCAGCTTATTTATATTTGCTTTTATAAAGGGAGAGAGATGTAGTGCCCCTCCCGAGTTGTAGTGCTTCCTATTCTCCAAATTCTTGTTGCTCGCAAAGTGTCATTCAAAATTCAAATACAATTGGCCGCTGGCTCAATGCCTTTAATCATCCCCAAAGTCTCGCACCAAACTCCTCACTTTAACGGATAAACTCCTCAAGATCAAGCTCCTCCAAACCAATTCCAACCAACCCCGTGTGCCACATCATCATCAATTTGAGATGGCTCCTCGGCTTTACATCCCATCGGGATGGACTCTCCTTATACGTAAGCATGTTGTGGGTTAATGAGACACAAGGCGCTATGTATAACTACAATATTTGCTTCCTCCTAGAGGTAGGATTGTTCCACTTCATACAGTGGATGAAGCCAAAAGTAGACCAGTTCCTCTTAGGATCAAAACTAGAAACTGGGACAAGTAGTGAATGGCTAGTGTGCTTATCAAAGAATTGGGTCCTCATGTTCCAGAAACTTGGCCTCTTTTGAATATCCCCTAAGAGTGGCAAATTTTGTCCACTCCATACGAATAGTGTTGGCATCTGTAAAATTGTACATTTTTGAATAGCCTTCATGAACCCATCCTTCACCTCTACATCTTGTAAAGGGGTAACTCTATCGCCTTTGCATGTACCACTTCATAGGCAGCCATGTACAAGGGGGTGTTGAGCTTCTCCCATCTCTTGACGAATGATTGGCTAAATATCGTCATTGTAGAACTACAATGTAGGGTCAATCTCTTGAATAATGGCCTTCATTTGGCCAAGCATACTATCAATGCACTCATACACCTCTCCAAGGCTACGTGCATTAGAGTCCCCATATCTAATGACTTTGAAGATTGAGTAAGTGAAAGAGAATGTATTTCGCATCATCCCAAAATGTGTCACTCTTCACCACCTCCTTCACCCTCTTCCCTTCTCAAACTTAGAATCGGTCACCAATCGTGCACTCAACTATCATGACCATTAGTTACAATGCCTCTTACAACTTAAGCATCCTCTTGAAGAGAATGAAATACAATGCATATCTAGTCTCTACAAATTTCAAAAACTCCTCCTTAAAGAAGGTCTTGAAAAATGCATGTGAAGTATGGCGGTTGCCGATAAAGATTTACACAACTCTAAAATCATTAACGACCTCTTCGATCCAGCCAATCTTTCCCGTGTCCTTGGGTGCATTATTCATGACATGCACACAAGGGGTCCACCAAATGTTTGTAGGCCGCCTCAATCAACTTCTCTGCAACTCTGCATACATGGGCCATATTTGTCACTACTTACACCACATTCTCCGATCTCCTCAATAGCATCTCTAAGGATTTGGAATTGAAAAGCGGCTTCCTTGTGGTGCCCTGAACAATCAATAGCCATGAGAAAGTAAGGACCCTCAGTACATGTGACCATGATGTTAATGAGTGGATGATGCCTAATGTTTATCCATGATTATGTTGCATCTAGTAGTGACCCCGGTAGCCTTCATTTTCTCTATTAGAACAATAATCTTGGAATAGTTTTTATCCAAGAATGTTGTCATTGATTGTCTCCCCCTAGTGGCGCATATGATAGTCTTGCTCTTGTTATTTTTGCCACAACGTCCTTATAATAAGGAGAGTGAGCTACATGGAATGGAAATCCCACGGCAAAGAAGAAGAGTTTTCCAATGGCATCATCCTTATTTTGCACATTGAATAACTATGTCATTGTGTTTGCAATATCACTACTATTTGTCATTTTACGTTTCCCCTTGAGCTATGTTGCCCCTAAAGTAAAACTAGATGGATAAGTAAGAAGTCATGCATCTTGGAAAGTCCTAACACTACTAGAAGTAACACTCCTTGTTGACAAAGTAGTATACAAGTTTTCCTTCTTCACTGCAACCCCACAATTTATTTATTTCATCCCTCTTTTAGTGATAACTTGTCACATACCCCCACACCTTTGCCTCAAATGTGAAGGAGGTGCGCATTAACTCTTGTAATGCTGCCTTGAAATTCAAGTTGACAAAAATGACACTTCCATGTCCTAATGACCCCCTGTCACCCTCGGTTTTGTTTTTAGTTTGGTTGAAAAAGGGGTTGAAAAAGGGGACTTCTTATCGAAGGGACCCTTGGCAAAAGGTTCCAATAACTTGGAAGGGCAACTAAGTGTCCAATTGCACTCCCAATAGAACTACTTGCCTCAACCCCCTCACATTTGTACTCAGAGTCTCATACTCAACCCCATAGGCTCTTGCTCTCCCTCTTCATCACTCATGTTGTGAGAAGTTTTGAACTCATGGTGACACAACTACAAGAAATTAAATTTATTGTTTAAAAATTAAATTTATTATTTTAATAATAATTTTGCAATGGCTCAATATAAAAGATTTTTTTTTCTTAGTTCAAGTTGCATGAAACACGAAGCTAAAGGATACACAAAATAGGAATCCTTGTTCTTCAACCTTTGTCAAACAAAGATTTCACTTTTGTTTTTCTTACTTCAGTCGCAGAAGCATAGAAGCGAGAGGATAAAAACTAAATCCTACTTTGACTAGTATTAAACTATTAATCAATAATCAACTATTTAAATTTTTAATCCATATGCAAATTTGCAAATAAATATTTCAAAATAATTTAATAAATAAATTTTAAAATAGTAAAATAATGAATATAAAGTTTAAATTTTAAAACTTTAAACTTATAGTTGCTTATAAATGCGTTAAGTAGAAAGTTTAAAACACCTAAATGTTGTTTTTAGAGTCGTGTAGTTGTTGTTTTCATAAACAACAGTTCAACAACCCTAAAATTGGCATTTTAATTAATTTATTGAACAATTTATGATTCTAAATTGAAATAAAAATTAAAAAAACTATGAAAGTTCATGGGTTATGGCTTACCTTTGAAGGCTTCATGAATGTGCTAAAATCTTGCACTTGCTCTAACTCTTGTTGTTACTTTTTGCTAATGCTCTCACTCTTGCTTGCTAATGTTCTAACCCTATCACTCTTGCTTCAAATTTTTATAGTGATTTGGAGTGAGGGTGCAAGGCTTATTTATAATTTTCTTTTTTGAGTGCTTAGGGGGTGGGTGGGGCCCATTAAGTATTAGGATTAGGTTTGGAGGCCAAAAATTATTAAACAAAATGATTTTAAAAACATTTTTCACGAGGCTTATGCCACTAAGGATGGCCAAGAGTCTTCGAGACAAGTCGAGAGACTTTTGGATGTCCCCAAGTCCCCAAAATAGGGGGACATCTAAGAAATGTCCCCTCTCTAAGGAAAACATTTTGGGGATGTCCCACTCCTACTTGGTGGTAGTGGGGGATGGGGGTTGGACATTTCCCAACTGTCCCCACGCCTCGAGGACGTCCCACCCAAGAGACGTAACATTTTTTGGGAGGGACACATCTCTATGGAAAAGTGATTGTAATCAAACTGGTAATGTTTATGTTGTGAGTTGTGCTTGTGTAGTGTTGTAAAAGTGAACTAGGTGTTGTTGTTTTGTGTTGTCAGCGCGTGTTATGTTAAGAGAAAAAAAGTTACCATGGTTTTGATTGAAATTTTAGGACCAAAATTGTGGGTATGACACGCCCAAAAAGTTTGGCCAAAAACCAAGGTAACTTTTTTTGTCTTAACACAACACACTTACTACACAAGACAACACCACCAGGTTTGTTTTACAACACCACACATGCACAACTTCGAACATAAACATTATTAGCTTGATAACATTATTAATTCATACACCATGCACAATTTAATCAAATATTTATTCTTTCTTTGCAGGTGGAAAGACACTCGAGGAATCATTCTTAACTTTAAATAGAACGGAAGATAACAAAAGACAAGTCTAGGGCGCAAGCTTACCTTTTTCTCTAGGGTAAGAAGCACACTAGGCTAGGTAAGCTTCAAGAGACCAAAAGCATGATTTGAAAGGCAGCAACCCATTCACGACAAAGAGGAAAATTAACACGCAACAATGTGAGATCCACACAAGGGCCTTACTTTTAAGCCCCCACATGGGCGAGATAAAATTTCTAAAAGTAACACAAGGAAAAAAGAGACTCAAACAACCGAACAACCGAGGTACTTGAAAGAGCAATCATGACAAACCGCCACTCGCAGGAAACAAAAACAACCGCTTATATCACACTAACAAGTGCACGAAGGATGCATTCATGGATTCAAGACCAATAAGACCATTACTTGTGTCTTACAAATCTATCTTACAAGGCTACACAAGTTATGCTTCAAGAGCTTAAGATTTCATTTCTCAAAAAGAGGTTTAAAAAGAAGTCAACCTTAGTGTGTTTTAGAAGAGTGTATCTTTGAAACTTAAAACTAGATATGCTATAGGTTTGAAAGAGAGTTGACAATACCAATATGTCTTTTGCTATTTGTATCATTTTCTAAGTTAAAATTTTCAATAGAGTTTCTTGAAAAGTTAGAGTAGCATTTATACATACACCTAAATCATGCTTTCAATCAACAATTTTCCACATTTCATGTTTCATATGCATCACTTATTACAATCACACTACAACTTCCTAAAGTTCATTATTGCATAACCACTAGCTATGACATAATCAAGGTTATTCATCTACACATTGATCACACTTTCTAAAACATAAGTTTACAATTTTCTTTCTTCCTATCTCTAAAATAACATTTAATTTACAGTTACATCAATAGATAAAATCATTCATATATTGCTCATTAGTATTTCCTTCGTTCTCATTGTCTCGCGCTAATAATATAGGTCAGCACAACGTTGGCATAGATTTCACTCTATCTAAAAACAGTATCAAACAATTAAACCTTTCAAAAACGAGGGATAAAAATACTCGTAAATTACTCATTAAGGTTTCATGAGTCATCCAATGCATTTAGAGAGAGAGAGGGAGAGAGTTTGTCTTATCTACCCGATTTCATATTTCATTTACATTTCCAAGTTTCAAAGAAAGAAAAGCACTCAATATTTCACACAAGTTCCAAGTTCATTTGCAAATCAAAAGAAGAGTTGAGAGAGGGAACATCATTAATTACACAATAACAATTTCTATTTATAATTTCAAGAAGGGTTTCAAGAGAGAAATCATCATTCATTTTACACTACTTTAGTTTCCATTCATACTATTAAGTTTAAGGAGAATGACTTTGTTTTATTCACATATTTTTTCATTCAAATGCAGGAGCTAGGTGGAATGGGGTAAAGTTTAAGCGTTCTCGTCTAATTGCAGCCACCCACAATGGGTAGAACATGAAACTAAGAAAAGGTTCAAAACACTTTACGTCCATAACTCGCTCATAGTGAGTCGTCACACCGGCATTTTCATACTAGCACAATCCACCACAACACAAGGGTCACCTAGCGGCCCTTAAGCTATCAAAATAACATTCAACTTAAAAGGGCTTTCAACACGTTCCCAAGGTCAAGGAAATACTTTGAAACATTCTTCTAAAGCAAACCAACAAATTCAATGTGAAACATCTTGTGGAGTCAAAATTGGATTAAAAATGACTATGTATCGATACAAAGTGGCTGAAGTGGCCCTAGAATGGCATTTGAAAATAGCATCAAATGTGTGTGCAAGAATTTCATCACTTCTACTCTCTTCTCTTATTTGAACAAAACATGGGGAAGCTAATATAACTGAAATACTCTAAATGGTGTTCATTTTAGACACCATTCCAAAGAGAAATAATGAAATCTGACAGTTTAGTTTTGAAAACAATAAGCTGAAGTGGATCCAAAACAAGCACGAAAAAACGTCTTCCAAAACGATAAAATGAAACTAATTATGGATTCATAATCCTAATGCAAAACGGAAAAGGTAAGAGTTGATAGAACACAATTTCTCAGTCCACAAACATTTAATTTAGGTCAATTTCAAAGTGGTTTCGTAAAGTTGAACAGTCGTTTCCTACGATCAACTCATCAAAGTGGCTCAAAACCCCACCTCAACTAAGCATCAAACAAAGGGATGGGTACAATTTAGGAGTTATTTTGATATCTCTTAGCATCAATGAACATGTTTAAGTTATGAAACTGAGAAATGGAAGGTGGCAGACATTTGTCACACATCATTTTCAGAGTGAATTTTAAACCTTAAGAGAGTTGCTTCAAAAGCCATAAAGTTGGGTTTTCTGAGTGTTTCACTCAAGCCATTTTGAGGCCCAAGCCACAAACGCGTGAAAAGTCACGTGTCATTTTGAAATTTATAAGGTACCTCATAGATTGTTGGCGGAAATAACAGAGTAAGGGTGTGTTGAAGGCCAATTTGCACATCAAAGTTATCCGTTTTATTAAAACTTATGATTAACAGGATTTCAACATTAAATCGTTTTGCACACGCACATTACCAATTTTCAGAATCCTATTATAAGCAAAACAAGAAAACAAATACAAAAACAAGCTAGTAGAAAGAGAAAACTGTACCTAACACACATTTGTTGCAGCAACATGAAATCACTTACAAGGAAGGTTACGCTGCCAATCTTCAAGCCACCGCACAACTTAAACTCACTTCACTTCCAACTCAACAAATCTCAAACTTTGCTCAAACTCTATTGTATCTTAACCCTCACTCTCTCTAACTCAACTCAATCATTGGATTGATTGAAACCCTTCACTCAGGAAAAAAATAACACATCCACTCCACCACTATAGGTTTAATCTCCATTTTTTAAAGTTTGAAGTTCAGTTTTCTCCAAAACCCACATGGTTAGGAGCTAAGTCGGCAGGTTTGTGTTCTGGTTCATGTTCTGCGAAGAATAAAATTCGATACAAGTTCATCAACCGATAAAGTTCAGAGAAAAATTTGAACTATATAAATTTTCATTTTTATTATTTTATTTTCAAAACAAATAATAAATATACAAGAATGGTCGAAATATATAAATATTATAATATACATTCAAAAGCATTGTGAAATGATGTCAAAAATATTGATAAGTTGATCAAAATACTAAATAGAACATTACATGCATGTGAAATCACAAATTTAAAGAGGGTTTCTTGTTTCAAAAGAATCTATATTCTAAAGCATCTAAGTTCTACCACTGTTCTCAAACTTTTGGATTTCTCCTTGATTTTTACATCAAAAAAGCTCAAAATCATCAAGAGCACTTGGCTGAGATGGCTCAATATCATCATCTTCAAATTCACTAATAAATTCATCTTGTGAAAGCAAGTCGAGATCATCTGCATTTGTTATATCTTCTTAAATGGGTTAGAATTGTGAAGAAGTAGATGAGTCTTTTGTTGCTTTCTTCATAACCGTAAATTGTTGTAGATGTAAACAAGAACTCCAAACTTCCCAGACAACAACTTGTATCGTTTCTTCAACTTGAATGTGGTCAAAGCAACTCCAATTCCTTTCACAAGTTGATGAACTTACTCCCTGACTCAATACTCTAACAAAAAAGTGTTGTAGTTCATGAGTATCTAGCTCCAAAATTGCTCCACCATCTATATCCTTTAACATCTGGGCATGACATGTCATACTTGGTTGCTGGAATTCCAAGCATCTTTTCTTCTAACCTGTATGCCCAACATTGATCCCTGATTTTACTTGCAACTTGTGGATCTGGTTCAAACCTCCCTATGGCTTCATGAAGCCCACTCGTGACTTCACTTTGTCACCATGTCCATCTAAGGGTTTAGGCTCCAAATAACAAGTTGTTGCATGCAAAGGCATGTGCATCGTTGTCCACCTTGAATCAATGATATCCCATATTTCAATATAGTCTGCTTCCACATGATTGAATGTTTTCTGAATGGTTTCCTTGCAATAGTCCATGCTTTCATAAAGCATACCAAGACAAGGTTTATCGCCATCAACCATGCGAAGAACTTCAACAATCGGTTCACACACTTTTAAAACCTTTGTTGCACTTTCCCAAAAATTGTTTACAATTATTTTCTCTATGTTCTTTCCTTTTGCACCTTTAGAAAGTGTTGAATTTTCCCACTCAACAGAACAAATAACTGACCTTACTGTTCCTTTCTCTTCAACCTCTCTTTTCAAAGTGATAAAATGCAACAAATCTTGTTTCACAAGGTCTCATAACTCTCTAGATGCATGTTGTCTTTAAATGTTCAATGTCAGGCAGTGGTTTATGATGAAATTTACAATTGTCCTTCCTCTGTGAATTGCTTCATGAACCCATGGTAATTTGGCCAAGTCATGAAGCAACAAATCAAGGCAATGCACTACACATGGGCTCTAGAGTATTTGTGGGTACTTTTCCATAATCAGATTGCCAACACCCACACAATTTGCAGCACTATCAGTTACAACTTGAACCACATTCTCTATACCCACTACAAGAATGGTTTCCTCTAAGATTTTGAAAATATACTCAGAGGTCTTCTTGTGGCTCATGGCATCAACTACCTTCACAAACACATGTCTGACCATCCATCACTCAAAATAGTGCAACCTATTACGCTCCAGGAGGATTTGACCACTAACAGTTTCTTAGTCACCTTTCTTTTGATCTCTTCACAAGAGTTGTCTTAAAAGCCTCTAAAGTAGGAGGCACATACCTTTTCCCAAACTCTGCAACTTTCTAAATTGCATTCTTAAAATGCGGATTCCTTGCAACATTGAATGGAATTGCACTTGAATAAAACAAATCGGCCAATGCATCATCCACATGTTGTTTCTCCACTGGTATCCTAAGACTGTTCAAAGTTCCACTCTTTAATCCCACATTTGCATCTTTGGGTGTAGGTGTGTTTGAAGAAGACAAAATTTGTAGTGACCCTAGACATTTTTTCCTGAATTCCCTACCTTTTTGTGTTGATTTATGCTTTCTGCAGATGAAGAGGCTTGATCTTTCTCTAATGCAACTTTGATCTTTGGAGTCACATTTGGGCATTTAATAACACCCCCCTAAACCAACCAATGTTTTAAAAATCGGAACCGGACTCGGAACCGGCCGAGGTCCGAACCGGTTCAAACTTAATGAACCGGTTTACTAAAAAATACATAAAATTTTATATTTTTAATGAAAATAATATATTTGAAAGGTTAAAAACCATGATTCCAACAATTACACACAAAATATGCAAAGTTTGCTCTTATATATATGTAAGAAAGGTGTTTATAGCAAAATGGTACAAACTCCAATACACAATACATATATCATATATGAGATTCCAAAACAAAATACATAAACAATGAGGCTCTAAATGGCCTCCATAGTCCGAGACTCCAAAAAAACAACATGCTATGAGTATGATCATTGATACATTACAAATACTACAAGTTACAAAACTCTAGAATAAACTAGATGACATCAATGATCAATCATCAAACTCTGCACCGCTGCTGGAAATGGGATCCTCAAGGTCATCCTCATCAATATCATCACCGGCCCCTGGCTCTAACTCGAACTCATCCAAATCCTTAGGTACATCTGCAACAACTGTATTGGAACGGGGTCGAGGAGTAGCACGAGTGCGACTAGTGCTTGTTGTGTCTCATGACGGTGGCGGCGGTGTTGCTAATGGCTCATCGATTTCCTGATCCAAACCCATCCACCCCAAGTCATCACGATCAAACTCTGTTGGCTGACTCTCCTTTACCCATTCTGAGGTTGGATCTATATCATCCAAGACAATGGGATCAGTATCAGGTCTTCGGTTCAACAACTGGTTGCGCCTTAACCAAAGGTTGTATTGCACAAAGACAAGATCATTCAACCATTGTTGTTCCAAACGGTTTCTCTTCTTCGTGTGAATCCGCTCAAAGACGAACTAGTTGCGCTCCCACCTAGAAGCACTGCAAGTTTGGCTCAGGATCCTAATTGCAAACTTTTGCAATTGAGGACACTGACTACCAAACGAATCCCACCAATGTGTTGCGATAAAAAGTGTAAATGTTTAATTAGTAAACAATGACGATAAAAAGCTAAAAACACAAAGTTAAAAATTAAAAGTAAAACAAAAACTTATAACTTAAAGGCTAAAGTGCAATTAAACAAATTAGATTAAGATTATCTTATGCTAAAAATTCATGATTATTCATTAAAAAAATTAATCAAATGAACTTCAAAAAACTTAAGAGTTTCTTACCTGATTGGTCCACATCCCTTGCAATCTTTGCAAGGTTTTTCCCAAAGGTACTTGTGGCTCTATGAAGAAGTTGATCTGTCGGTGAACCTCAAGTTGTTGCATCTCATCAGGGACCATGCACTCTAGGCACTCATACAAACCATCTTTTACTTCTCATGTTTGATCTTCTCCAAGCTGAGCTCTGTAATGATATTTCGGGTTCAAGAAATACCCAACTGCATGTATAGGCCGATGGAGTTGATTGTTCCATCTATTATCTATGATCTCCCATATAGGCCCATACTTAGTTACCCTGTCTTTGTATGTTGCCCTTATCTGCTCCTTTGCTTGATCCATAGCCTCATAAATATAGCCCATGGCTAATTTTTCCCCATCCACCAACCACAACACCTTAACAAGAGGCTCAACAACTTTCACAATCTCTCGTGTTTTTCCAAAATAAATTATCAAAAAGTTTCTTCTTTGTGTCTTTCCCATCCAGTTTCGGCTCCACTTTGATGCATTCCATTCATCACTTGAAAACATCTTTTTCAAGTTTTGTTGTTGGGAAAGAAGAGATTGCAACGTGAGGAAGTTTGTTGCAAATCTCGTGATGGCTGGCCTAACAAGTTCTTTGCCCTCAGTGTTTTTCCTCATTAGGTTCAATACCCATGAGTGATTGTAGATGTATTTGGTGATGTTTTTGCCATGCTCTATAATGTTCTTGATCCAATGATCCAACAGAGATGCCAAGTAGGTGATCCATTATCCTTGTGATACTCCCGACAAACAAATGACCTCACAAGTCACATTTGATATTACTCCCATCGTCTACTACGTGTTTCCATCCCTCAGCTTTCAATTTCGGGGTGTCATTGAATTATGTGATGAATCGCATGTTTCGAAAAGAAAAGGTTTTGATAATGATATGAAATATAAAAAATATAAAACATGAAAACCTTATTATAACTAATTAAAAAATCTTAATAGAATAAAAAATTAAAAAACACTAATAAATTTAAATAAAAATTAAAAACCTCCATAACTTCAATACAAAGTTAATTTCCCAAAAAATATCTAATTAAATTTGTTAAAACCCATTAAAAAATAAAATAAAAAAACTAAATAACTCTTTAATTGTTAATGTGGAAAAGATTCAATTCAATATTATTTTTTTACTTAATTTAAAAAAACTTCTAACTATTTTATGAAAATTAAATATATTAATATTATTAATTTCCGTAAATTATATTTTAAATTTAGAAATATATTTAAAAACCTAAGTATTAAATAATAAATATAAATTTATATCAATGTTGTTACAAATAAAATTTAAACTATTAATTAAATTATAAATATTATTTATCAACAATAATTTAAAATATTTTTATAAACCTAAAATTTATAATAAAAATTTCTAGCAATGAATGAATAATTAAAAATTTATAAATCTAAAACTAAACCTAATAAATTAAAATCACTAAACGGAAAAGCTAAATCAAATAATATTCATATAAGTTTATGTTATATTTTACTGAGACTTGAATGTTGCGATTCATTTATTCATACTTGTATTTACATTTTTTCGAACTTGGAAAATACCTTTATTCCAATCTAGATTATATTTTAAGCTAAATACCTCACTACTAAATCACTAAACTACACCTAAGTATTGAATAACATATAATGAATAATGTACATTGAATATAAAATTATATAACGTTAAACTAAGCCTACCTATCCAAATTATTAAAAAAACATAAAACTAAACTTAAAGTCGTGAACCGTAATAAACTAAACCTAAAAACTTTAAAGCAAAGCCATGAGCCGGAGGAGAAATACCTACAAGTTGCGGTGGTGAGGATGCACAGATTTAGACACAAATTCCAAAGATTGCAAAAATAAACAGAGATGATTTTGCATAGATCCCTTCATGGCGACTTTGGAGGCACTGACTTATGCACAACGTCAACTTCCATAGGTGACATTTTGCCCAAGAGTGGTAGACTTTCAGGCTTCAAAAGTACTTTTCACAGCTTTGATTTTTTCTTGGTTTTCCTAAACTGGAAGAGTCTCGTTATACAGGTCATCTCAAGGGCAAGTGTTGTCTTCGAGAATCACCCCCGACTCTAGGTTCAAGCTTGGTAGAGAAACCACTAATTGATACCTTTTAGTGATAACCTTAGCAATACCGATCCCGCCACTTAAGGTTAGAATCTCCAAGGAATACTCTTGGTGAAAGCCGTTGGGCTCCACTCAGCCATACGAAGGCCTTACAAAACTCCCCTGGTAAACTCCCCTGCTGGTGAGAACAAGGACCAAGTGGAGCAGAAATGCTTCCAACAAAGTGCCTGACAAGAAGGCTTTTCCCTACACTACTGCATCGGCTTGTTGGTGGTTAGGCATCCCCAAGGCCCTTGCAAGGGCCCCGCGACACACGCCTCTTCATTGTCCAACCCCGAGTGCTTTCTCGATGGCAGAGGGAGCGTCATAGATAAGACGTTCGCCACAAGCGCAAAGCTTGTAGTTTCCTTCCGATGCGAGCAATCACCTAACCAATACGATAGACATCGTTTGCCACACTCCCCACCGAGGAGTATCGAGAGCAAACCCTTCTCACCGACATTTGTTGGGGAAACACACCATAACTCTTGTAATACATTTTGAAAACCAGCCCACGTTCTTACTTCACGCTACCTAATGTGTTGGCACTTAAGGATGAGGTGAAGGAGAGAGTCCCCTCTAAAATCCCCACACAACGCACAATCAACCAATGGCAAGATCAGCCAACCATTACCTAACAACGCGACTAATAATGCCAAACCCTCCCACCCTAGCATTGAGAAGCTAACAAACAACTTCCACGTATTCATTCTCATACCACTGAGCCCGCTTGATGTGGCTTTGAAAATAGATCCAAATCACAAATGGCAGGTAACAACGTTAGTAAACACTTCATAGTTGTAGAAAAAACATATGTCAAGATCACTTTTATAACGAATTAAAAGCCTAACCCTTGTGGACATCTAAACCCTAAAACGACTTTTTAACAAATTTGTTCCAAATTTATTTGTCAAAGTTCGCAGATTTTGTAGGGTTTCATTAAATTTGACCAAAAAAATCGAATATTCAAATTTTCCTTGTGAATTTTAACGAATTTTTACTAATTCTTTTGAATTCACCGAATTTCAAATTTCATGGTTGAAATTCAGCAAACTTTGTAAATTAGGTTTGGAACACCAACCAGTAGATTTAATAAACAATGATAAGTCCATTATCTGTTGATCTAGTTGTAAATTTTATGTTATTTTGGAGATAAGAAGAAGAGTAGAATGTGAAGTTTTGATTTAGAAAGTGTGATCAATGTGCAAACAAACAACCTTGATTATGTCATAGCTCATGATTATTTAGTTGTGAACATTATGGAATTGGAGAGTGATTGTAATTAGTGATGCATATAAAACATGAAATGTGAAAAAATGATGATTAGAAGTATGTTTTAGATGTATGTATAAACGTTACTTTGATTTTTTAAGAAACTATATTGAAAATTTTAACTAACAAAATGATAAAAATAGCAAAAGACACATTGGTATTGCGAACTTTGTTTTAAACCCATAACATATCTAGTTCTAAGTATGGAAACTAAGTCCTTCTAAAACACACTTGATGGTTGTGTTTTTTTCAACCCCTTCTTGTAAAATAAAATCTAAAGCTCGTTAAACACAACTGGTTGTAACCTTGTAAAACAAATTTGAGGACGTAGTGAAGGGTGTATTGGCCATAAACCCATGAATGTATCATTCACGTACCTGATGTAATGTACGTGGTTGTCTTACGCCTATGCCCTTGTAAACCTGTTAATGGCAGTTTTGTTGTGTTGCTCTGGCAGTTTTGTTGTGTTGATCTTTCAGGAACCTTAGTAGTTGAACCTCTCTTTTCGCTATTTGTTGTTTTTAGACATTTTTAGCTCGCTTGTATGGGGGATTGAAAAGTAAGGCCCTTGTGTGGCTCTTACACTATTGCGTGTTGAATGCCCTCTTTGTTGTGAATGGAGGTTGTTGCCTTTCGAATCACACTATTGGCCTCTCGAAGCTTACCTAGCCTAGTGCGCTTCTTACATTGGAGAGAAGTGTAAGCTTGCTTCCTAGACCCTTCTTACTTTGCCTTCCATTTTACCCAAACATAAGAATGAATTCTCGTGTGTTCTTCCAGCCTGCAAGTTATACGAATTAATTTTGTAATCAGTCCAGTATTGTTATATTGCGAGTTATGCATGTGTATTGTTGTAAAAGCAAACTAGATGTTGTTGTCTTGTGTAGTAAGTGTGTGTTGTGTTAAAGGGAAAAAATATTTATGTTGGTTTAAGGCCAAAATTGTGGGCATGACAAGTTCACTAGCCCATCTCTTAGTCTGAATCTTGCTTCTCAACTGCCACCTTTTAAATGATATACTCTCACCTTTATCCTAAATCGCTAGTAATTTCTTATACACTTACAAGCTGATAAATCCTTGGATGATGTGCCTCTTTGATGATATCATTACTCCTATAATTCTTTATGGTTTGAAGATTTGGAGCCTAAATTGGCATTAATTGTTTGAAGTTCAATTAAGAGTGTTCAAACTATCATGCTTCAATGTATGATTCAATGCAAACATATAGTTCCTCCATGCATTTTCCAGACTTGTCACGCAGCTACTTCACTTCGAAAATATCCTCAACCTTACTTTCCATATCCATATGCTTGTATCCCAAGGTGATTCAACCTTCAGTCATGTGGATATGTATTTGACACTTTTCTCTTTACAGAGGATTGTTACTTCAGGACTCACTACGCATCATCATTGTTGGTACTCTGAGACCAGTTTTCTCTTTCAATCTATTGACATCTCTATTGATTGGCTTCCGCCAATCTGAAATTCCTTAGATGCCCCCTCACCTTCTCTCAAAGGAGGCTGTCAATGCTGTTGTTAGAGAGGACATATACTCGCCATACATTTTGATCAGTTGGACAACTTCTCAAAAACATCTCAACCCCGAGCTTATTTTCTGTAGTGTACGGCACCATCATTCAGCCTACGTATCTCCAAAATCATGTCACAGAACAGTGGATACGAAATACAACATAACTAATGAATATATATATGCACCATAGACGTGGATGAGTAGGGGGTGTGTCTCTACAATATATAATGTTTTGATTAATTAGGTTCAATACAATCATATTACTCAAATAGGGAAATTCACTCATCTTAATGTCATTGTTTCCCATATTGTATATTATCAAATGAATGTCTATATACTATCTTAAATTAAGTTCAAGAGATAATTAACATGAAGAGAAAAGCTTCAACGAAAATCTCACTCCCATGGTGCAACTAAATTGCTGCATATTTGGAACATCAAAAGAACAAATACCTCATCAGCAATCATTGCGATGATTGCAGAATTGTTGGATGGAATTTGAGGTCTTCCGGCCATTGCAGATAAAATCTACAGCCAAATCACATAAATATTCTCTGTAAATATTTTTAGAATGACAAGTTAGAGCCAATACATGTAAACCTTCAAAATTATGACTAACTTGAAAACACCAGCTAGCAAATATTTACAAATCAACACTTACATGTAATGAAATAATTCTCGAAAATTATAACTGAGTAAAATCAGGCTATAGAAATGGTTCAAGGACATTCATGAGCAAATTGTAGAAAAATGTGAAAACAAAATAAAGGAAGACAGAAACCTGGTAATTCTTGAGCAAGTTGTGTGCTTTATCTTCCTCGTTTTGGACAAAGGCCTACTTTACCGCATCCCAGACAGACCATAGCATTTTTGAGATAAAGAAAATAAAGCAGTCAAATAAAAGCTAACAAAGTGGAAAGAATCGGCTACCTTAGCAATGATTCGCGTAAAGGTAGATTCAGAGAAGGAAAACCAAGATGGAAACAAGCTTACATTGTAAAGCTTGAAAATGCACCAAAATTTGAATTACAGGAAAAACCTATATATGCACTCTCTGCTATGAGTATAAAATGTTTGCCAAGAAGTGTAGACATTCCAGAGGAGAAATGCAGTTTATTAAAAGAAGGTTAGAAAAATAAGATTTCCATAAGGAAACTCAAAGAGTATAACCCCAACAAGAAGGAATCATCCCTCACAGATATTAAAAGATTTGATGTTATTCAAAAGTACATTAAAAATAAAAAGGTAGAGGTCATAAGATTAAAATTTAGATAAAATGACTCCAATCTATGGCCAACAGAAGCTCCCAAAAACAGATAAACTCTTATCAATATCTGGGAAAAGCCTCTTAGAAATTGTGCAAGGCCGATATCTTTGCAAGTTATTACACATCAATTTAGCATTGCAGCAATGCTTCCTCAGGATCCTAGAATAACAATAAGGTTATCTACAAAGCCTCTGAGGAATTGCACCAACTTCATCTTGTGATGTTTTTCACAAGAGATTCAGAAAAGGGTGCTTGTTTTTCTTTCAACCGTGGCGCATTAAATGATTGAAAGGAGCTCGATTTATCTATTCAGCAAAAATAAGCATGTTCAAAGGAATTTTGACATCAATCATCCAACTCAATGTTCCACCCGCTTACAACTATGTATCGGAGATCAGGATGCTTGTAAATTGTGGAGTAAGGAATCGGCAACTACAGACCAAAACAGGAAATTAAGTACAACTAGACATAAACCAATAAAACAATATCAAGTGGCAGCATATCTTCAAATCTTACAAAATCTGGCAGCCAAACCAAACAACACCTATAGGTCATCCCTAAATTGAACCATGGCATTCTTTAAATTGTGTGTTTGGTTCCTTGGACAGCAGTCCAACAGTTTTCTGCTGTGGAATCTTAGTATTGTCTCTTTTGCAATCATGTAAATTTCGGCAATTATATGAAAGACAAATGGAAAGCAGACCTCATTGATTTTCGATTTTGAGCTAATCTCTATGATAAGTAAAACTTTTGTATCTTTAAATAGTTGGTCCTAGGTTTTGTTCTAATCTTTTTTTTTCAGGCAACTTCTAGGTGAGGTTATGGGATGTTTTTAACACAGTTGAACTGCATTATTGTGTGCGATAATGCTCAAGTCACTTTCTTAAGATTTAAGCTTAGGTCATCCTTGAATATACTCCATATACGTTACACCACAACCTCACCACATCTCCACTGTAGTTATGGACAACCTTATTGCAGTGAGAGGGATTTGAACCTGGGTCTTGCTCTTGTGAGTGTCACCCATCACAATTATACTACAGACTCTTGGACATAGGATATTGATCCAGTGTTATTCTAAAATCGGCAAAATGTTATGTTGTGACCTCTGTAACTAACATCTTACTTTTAAAATATTTTATTTTCCTTGTAAAACAGACAACATTCAATGTTTTCATATGACCAGGTTCAGCCATTAATGGTTACATGTTCACTTATGGATGTTGGTTGGGTTAGCTGACACAACCAAACATCAAGGGTGTTAATATGATTTAATCAAACGGAATTTTTGAGATATCACACAGAAGCTCAACTAAACTTTTCAATTTCGTTGTTTTTACGTTAATGGTTACATGTTAACTTATGGATGTTGGTTGGGTTGGCTGACACAACCAAACATCAAGGGTGTTAATATGATTTAATCAAACAGAATTTTTGAGAGATCATACAGAAGCTCAACTACAGTTTCCAATTTTGTTGCTTTTATTCTACATGGTTTTAAAAAGCAAGCAATAACAATCTTTACCAAAGCCCTTCTTTGTGCATGTTCTAGTTGGATGAATCTTAAGGAAGTAAAAGCACCAGAAAATGACATTCAAAGTTCCTGATGAAAAATCTGTTAATTTGAATGCGCATTCTGGCAAAGAAAGCTTTAATATCATCTCCCAGGGCAAGGAAAATTTTATGAAAATTGAAAGAGATGAAATCAGATTGCTCTCTGGTGAAGACTCTGTATCTTGAACAAGATACTCTTGAGAAGATTTTATGTAAGGAGACAGATATTGAATTTTTTAATTGAGCCTGCAGCAAAATTATCTTAAAATGCATTGTGTATGTAATGATAAACAACCATACTCTTGTTTCTTAGTCTGAACATATAAAAGGAACATGAGGTTCATAAGAATGGTGATATCATCCAAACTCTTGCTATTGAGAAACTAAAATCAAAATGATGGACATGGTTTATAGGCTGTAAAACAAAATGCATAAAATGAAAGGTTATTTACCATCAATTTGTAGTGGTTTGCTTGAACATTTGACTATGTTACCAGGAAACGGATACATGTACAGGTACAGGTATGAGAAACACCAATTGTTTAGAAACACCGTGTACAGTTCGTTTTGGAAATGTACATGCATAAAATATTTTTCAAAATTAAAATATAAAGAAATATTACCATAATAACAATTTTACATGCATAATCGGCATTAAAAATCAACAAAAAACTATATAATTCAAAATATCATTTTTTATATATAAATTAACATTCAGCAGACCCCTGCATGGGTTCATCTTGGAAACAATCTGGAAATGCCGTTGGACTTTTCAGAATGTTTCCAAAAAGGGCCCAGCAATTCTAAAGAACCCAGTACATTTCCGGGAGAACCAGAACCATGATCAGTACCAAAACGTTTCATTCAGGTACAGAGGGGGATCTGGAGAATCCAAAAACATATTGCATAGAGTTTATTAAACACCATTTTGCATTTATGAAAAAGTTCGTTCATTTGAGAAATGAGTCTGTCTTGAAATTTCCCCAGGAAAAGTGGGAAAAGGTCGGTATCCTAGTAATGGTGAGAGATTTTGAAGGAGACAAGATGTGGTAAACTTGGAACCAAATTAATTTGGAGATTGGCTTCTATTTCTCATCATATATACAATTACAAAGACATCTTAGTCAACATTTTATGGGGATACATTAATCTCCAATGGGTGTCACAACCTAATTAGGAATTCCATAGTTTCATTATCCGAACCTTAAACAATGCCCTTATGAGCTCATAGTGGATTCGCGTGGTGTACTTAAATAGGACTACATTGCATTGTAACAGTACAAGCAAAGATATCTTGTCTTTACTTTTGTGTACAGGTACAAGGTATGAAAGTTCTGTTAAATTTTGGCTTTACCAACATACAGACATGATGAGCTCAACCCAAGAATAAAACGTCTTGAAAACAAGCATACGAATACTACTCTAGGCTACTCTTTCCATTTAAGCATATTGATATCTATTTCAAGGCAACACCATGGTAAGAACCAAAATCCACGTATTAGGTCTACAACTTCCACCTACTACTGTAATCCAATCTCTTGAACCCCCAGAATTTTCGCTATGTTTCAAATAATAGACAACTTTAACATCAAGGGCAAGAATACCCTTTCTTTATATAAACTTATATAGTATTGATTCTTATACCACCCATGAGACTGATATCATAAAGAGGGCAAAATTAGCTATATGAACCTGTGTTAAACCTACACCTTCTCCAACTGACCTGTAATGAACATGGTCTATCGCCATGTATATGTGGCATGAATTATATTCAAGTAGAAGCACAATATTTATTTTTATAATTGTTAATAGTGTTAGCAATTGAATGTTGCTTTTCAAACTTACAATCATGTTAGCCTCTCAATATGTGCACCATATATATTGTTGAATAAGAAGTAATATATATTCAAGACAAAGAAAAAATAGTAAAGGATTAAGAAAATCCCACCACAAGGTTGTTTGGCTGGATGAAGTTAAGGATGTCATGGTCTTTCAAACATTTGAGTGATTATTTGAGGATAGTTGTTATGATGAATCAAGAGTCAAGGCTATATATTAATTTCTCCAATTGAAAACAAATGGCCATCATGCCAGTTTCTGGACATGTTTAATCTTTGTTAGATGCGAGGTTAGGCATTGTAAAAGTAGTATTTAGGGAGATCCTTTTGGGAACATCTATTTTAGTATAGGCTACTTAATGAAGAGAATTTGATCTGATAAACAAATACGAGAGAAGCAATACTTCACAGAATCTTTAAGGTAAACAAAAAACTGAAAAATGGCATACAAAAGATAACACAGTACACAAGATTTATCCTAGGAAAATCCTTTCAGGAAAAAACCCAGCGCCATGACTTCTCTTATTCATGGCATTAACTCAACCGATTACAAAACAATAGTGTACTTCCAAGTTTTGCATTATCCTATTGCAAGTTCCACTATATGTAAGCACATAAATAGGTAAGCTTCATAGAGGCATTACAATACAATGGGTACCAAATGGGCCAAGAATACAACCCATAACAATTCCCCATAAATCATGAGTTATCTAACCCCCCATTAATAGCATAAGTTAAACCATCTTTACAAGCCCGAAAACATATATAGGGGACCATAAAATAATTTCTTAAGAGCCAACCCCTAAAACCCCGATTGGAAGGGAGGGGCGGAGGCGGGGGGAGGGAGGGGGTTGTTCACCAAACCCCTAGCCAAGGCAACACCCTAGACCCCACTAGTCGAGCCGGACTATACGTTGTGCCTGACTATAGATCTAGAAGGGAGTAACTCGTGGAAAATATACAACACATTTCCAACATTCTCCCACTTGTTGAATACTTTCCATAGGGGTGTCAAGGCCATATAGTCAACAACTCAAGCCAGTCATGCCCATTAATTTTTTGCACAAAAGAACTTTCTCATTACTTACATCCTTTGTCAACGAATCAGCAACATCATCTTCTATGTCAGCCTTCTCTCTGACAATATCTTCTTCTCCTCCACCATTTCTCTTACAAAATGGTATTGAACATCAATGTGTTTCATTCTAGAATGATACTCAAGTTCTTTGTTAGACAAATTGCACGTTTACTATCACAATCGATCCTTACAACATTTCATGTGAACCCAACGATGGAAATCAGCCTTTAGAGCCAAACTGCTTACTTGCTTGCATTAGTCGCCATGTACTCAATCTTTGTGGTAGATATCACAACAATTACTTGATGTTTATTCATACAACTTACCGCTCTATCGAACAAGTTGAAAACATACCCACTAGTAGATTTGCACATATCAGGATCTCCACCCCGGTCTGAATCCACAAAGCCATGTAGATTAGATATCTTGCTTTCACTAAAATTACCCAAATAGCATATTGCATATTCAAACATCTCACACATATACAAGATCCTCTTCACTGAAGTCCAATGTTCCTTTCCAAGATTTGACATGAATCTACTAATTGCTCCCACTACATGAGCACTATCAAATCTAGTACAGACCATTGCATACATCAAACTACCAACCGCACTAGCATACGACACTGAAACATGTCCTCAATTTCTTCTTCAGTTTTAGGACATTGTTCAACAGATAATTTTTACCAACAAGAAAGGGAATAATGACAAGTTTACTTTCCTACATTTTAAACCTTTGCAATATCATCTCAACATACTTCCTTTGATTTAACCACAGTTTCTTGTTTACACAATCTTTTTTTAATTTAAATTCCCAAATTAAATTTTGCAACACTTAGATCCTTCATATCGAATTGAGATGAGAGCTAAGACTTAACCTAACTCGATCATTTTCTTACTATTACCAATTAACAACATGTCGTCTACATACAATATTATGATAACAAAATTTTCACCTTGTTTAAAATAAACACAAAGATCAACTTTGCTTCTTCCAAGCCCAAGTCCCAACACATACTTGTCAAATTTCTAGTTGCACACTATTGGTGATTGCTTTATGCCATAAAGAGGTTTTTTCGATTTGCACACCAAATATTCTTTTCCTTTAACCTTACAACTTTTTGGTTGTTCTATTTCTAGATCAAAAGCAAAGCAACAATAGCTAGAAGAAATCTAATAGAATATAACTAAGCAACAAAGGTCAAAAAATCTCAACAACGCCAAGTCCCTCTACATGCGAGAATCCCTTTCTTTACTAGGTGTCCTTTATACTTCTCCATTTTCCCTTCTACATTGTACTTCTTAAATACCCATTTACAACAACCGGGTTTTCTTCCAAGAGAACTTTTCCAAGTCTCGTGTATGATTCTTATTTAAGGACTCCATTTCTTCCTCCATAGCCTTCTTTCAAGACTTAGTTTCTTTTGAATTAAAAACTCCTTCAATAATAGACAAGACTGATAAAAGAAATGCATGACAGAAATCATGAGGGTTATACATTTCTGGTACCCTTCTCACCCAATCTGAACTTCTCAAGGCTGGAGATTCCAGTTCTTCATCTTTTGGTTCCTCTACTTCATCTAAATCTTCCTCTTGCAACTCTCTCTAGTTCATATTTTGCAGTTGCATCAAATTCTAACACAAATTCACCCTCTTCTAGTTCAACATGAACTTGTTCATGATCATCCATTGGTTTTGTTTCCTTTTTGGAATCCCTTAACTTCTCTGAAGATTACATTACGACTGTAAACAACCTTTTTGTTTTTGGATTACATAAGTTGTTTCCTTTTACACCATGACAGCATCCAATAAATATGCACTTTGCAGATTTCTATCTGGCTTTGTCTTTTTCTCTTTCAGAATATACATATAAGCAATACAACCGAATACCCTTAACTATATAGAGGGTTTCTTACCAGTCCATGCTTTCTATGCAATCTTATCTTCAAAGGTTGATGTGGGCTATCTATTGATTAGGTAACAAGTAATTGTCACTACTTCCAACCAAAATTTCTTGTCGAAACCTACACCATTGAGCATACTTCCACCCTTATCCAACAGAGTTCTATTAATTCTTTCTACAACTCCATTTTGTTGTGGTGTATATGAAGTTGTTTTTTGCCTTTCTATTCCACACTATTTACAAAATTGCTAAAAGGCATTTGAGCAATATTCCCCACAATTATCACTTCTCATAACCTTTATCTTATTTTCTGTCTAATTTTCGACAAGAACCTTAAACTCTTTGATGTTATTGAAAACCTCATACTTTTTTTCGAATAAAAATAAACCCAGACCTTCCTTGAGAAATCGTCTATAAAAGTGACATAATACAGAGTTTTTCCTAGTGATGGAACTTTCAAAGGTCCAAACATATCACTATGTATTAAATGTAGAAGTCCTATGATCTTGTAGCACTTCTAGTAACCTTTACTCCAGCTTTGTTTTCCAAACACAAAGGTGCTCATAGAAATCAAAATTTTTAGGATGTACAAAATTTCCTTCAACCATACATTTGGTTTTTTTATGCATGAAGGCCTCTCTCTAATATGTCCCATCCTTTGATGTCATAGCATCGTCTTCTTCAGTGTTGGAGATGTAGGAGTCAAATTTGTTGTTTTCTTGTCCTCCGTAACCACAAAACTATTGCACTTATCACTCACAGTGCTTGCCTCAAGCTTGAATAGTGTTCTTGTACAAACTCCTCTTGCCAATACCAAAGTGCTCCCAAACCATCTTGCAACTATCCTTAGTAAAACTACATGCACACCCGCATCATTCATCTTACTTACAAATATTAGGAGGGTTTTAATCCTTTCATCTTTGAACCTCAACTTGACTCTCCCACAATTGTAGGTCGAGTTGTCTCCTAAGAAGACTTTACTTTTGTTGATCTTTTCATGGTCACACAACCACTCCTCGCGAGTCATGAAAAGAAGCGCCCGAGTTATTCAATAATGTAATCACATGCATGCAAGCTAGAAGCCACCAAGAACACATCTCCTGAGTCTCACTAGAGGTTTCATATCTAAAGATCCAGCATCGTCAGATGACTTGCCCCTTCCCAACTTTTTCATTCTACGGTCTTTCTTGAAATGCCCCAATTTATCATAGTTCCAAAGATTTCATCTTATCTTTTCTCGTAGTCTTCGAATTACTTCCTGGACTTTGACTATCCTTACCTTTTCTTGTTTTTTTTTTTTTGGGTACAACCTCTCACAAACAAGGCATCCTTTAATTGCTAATCCTCAAAATATTTCCACCTCATTTATTCCAACAATAAAGTCGCGGCTACATCCTCGCTTACTAATGTTGTTGTAGTACTAGTAATAGCTATGACTAGATTCCCAAGATTCGTAAAGAACGCAACAAAGTAATACACTTATCCTCTTCTTCCATTTTAATATAAACTGAAAATAACTAACTTACCACAATATTAAAGACAATCAAATGTTCAGCCACAAAGATCATTGTCATTCATCATCAATGAATATAGCTTCTTCCAGAGAAACAGTTTGTTCGCTAGAGACTTTGTCTAATACAAATCCCCCAACTCCTCCCATAGTGCATGAGCGGTTTTCTTTGTTGATATGTTCAGCAAAACTAAATCTGATAGACATAATCTAACTAAACTTTTCGCCTTCCTATCAACCTTTTCCCAATCCTCTAACTTCATACCCGCACGCACAATTCCAGACAAACAACCCATTGATCTATGTCCACAAGAAGATATTCCGTTTAATTTTTTCATCTCAATCCTTTCGCTTCCAGGTCATTTTCTTTAACTCGAAAAAATTCTCACACGCAGAAACCAAAAGCTTATCACAAGTTTCACAAACCCTAATTCTTCACACAAAGCTAAAATTTGGCTCGATACCAAATGAAGAGAATTCAATTCGATAAACAAATGCGAGAAAAGCAATACTTCATAGACTCTTTGAGATAAACAAAAACAAAAAAATAGCATACAAAAGACAACATGGTACACAAAATTTATCCTGGGAAAACACTTTTGGGAAAAACCTAACACAATAACTTCTCTTTTTTATTGCATTAACTCAAACATTTACAATACAATAGTGTACATCCAAGTTTTGTATTATCCAACTACATGTCTAGATAGATGTAAGCACATCAATAGGTAACTATCATGGCGGTATTATAATACAATGGGTACCAAAACCATGGGCCAAGAATACAACCCATAACAATTCCCCATAAAACATGAGTTATCTAACCACCCATATAATAACATAGGTTAAACCACCTATACGAGCCCAAAAACCTATATATGGTACCCTACAAAAAATTCTAGAAAACATAAGCTTGCTTGTCACATTTGACATATCTAATAATACTTTCTAAATTTCATGTGAAAATTTGTGCTTTAAATAAATTTACAAATAATTTTAAAAAATCTATGAAAATTTTGCAAAAGGTTGAAAATGAAGGAAAAAAACTTCTTACTCTAAATCATTGATCCCCTCTATAGAATAGGGGCCACACAGACAACATATCCACATAGTTTGTTGAAAAAGGCTCAAATGGAGACTCAATCCCGAACCAATCTAAAATTCACTAGATGGTACCATTGCGAAATCAATGTTGCATGGTGGGGAATACCTGCACATATTATTTGCGAATGGAGGTATGGTTTTCCAAACAATTTCAGATCTTATTTCTGTATTATTGTCAAAATTCATCTAAATCCTCCTTTTACGTTTGATTTATAGAATTTTGCCATAATTTAAATAACATTTGTTCATTTGTAATTCAAATGTGTTTAGTTGAGATAGGGCCTTAGAAATACAAATCAATGTAATTATTAAAGCCATCTATATTGAATTTATCACTTTGTTAGGGTTTTTTGCTTGTTCTTTAGGGTTTTGGTGGAGTTTGGCTTGGGAATTGTCATAAGATATACAAATATACCAAACTTCTTTTTAATTTTTTCAAAGAAATGCATCTTAAAAAAAAGATAAATCAATCCTATAATAGGATTTCACTCGTAAACATAGCTAACCTATAAGGCGTTGCTCTAAGAAGCATAGACTCAACAGCTTTGTTGATACTCCTGAATTTACCTTTAACAAGCAATGTCGCTTCTTTCTCAAATGTTTGTTTTTAATATGTTGTCTTACATATTGATTTCCTCAAATCCTATGGCCATTAACTCGCACCATAACAATTGGCATCTATCCTTGATCATCTTGTTGTTTCTAAGAAAAAGAACATTTTTCTGTTGGTTTCTTTTGGCAATTCTACCTTACATTTATGGAAACACCAAATCTTGGAAAATCGATAACATTCTTTGTCAAGATCATAATAGTTTGTTCCGATTTGATGAATGGGAGATTAAACAATACTTCTAGGAGGCCAACATGGTGGCTGACTTAGTGGCTAATCATGGGGTTCATCAACATATAGATGTGTTTGTCAATAATGTGATAGAAACTTGGCGTGGATTATGGGTCCTTTTGCCAAGTATTTTCCCAATCTTCCTTTATCTTAGGCCCACCCCTATTTATGTCTCAATCTATTCATATCTTGAGGTGGGGCTTATCAGTGTAGAATTTCACCTCCACATCATTACCATGGGTGATTTGGCATAATAATATTGCATGGTCACTCATTGAAATTTGAGGAGGAGGGTGGTGGGGATGGTTGTAGGTTCTTCCAACACATGCGAACGATGTGCTTATTTAGTATATGGTTGGATTTACATCCACTCTCATCTAACATGATCTTTTGGTATTATCCTCTTGGCTTCTTTCTTTGTCCATGGTGGATTTTCTAGTCCCCAGATTCATCTCATTGGTCTCTCAAGACAAATGGCTTTTTTCTCTTTGTTTTTGGTTTGACATCCCCATTTAATTTTCTTAATTATATTGGAGGCAATGATGGTGGCCATTAAAACTATAATGGGGGAACAATATTTGCCCTTGACTTCTTGGTATCAGTCAACTTGAAGGTGTCATTTGTATTCCTAGAAAATTTCTCTATATTGTGCCAGATAAATCAATTGCTCATACCATCATAATATTTTCTGTCAAGGATCCACACCATCATGGATTCGATGGGGAACTATAAAGGGTTCTTTTGGTGGCACACCCTCATTTAGCTACATAAGATATGCTAAGTAAAGTTCCATTGGAAGCTTTTAGAGAGTTAGAGGAACACTTTGCAACGGTCACCTCCTTTTCCAAGAAAATTAGCATGCAATATTAAAGTGACTCGGAGGTGGGTATTACTCTCCTTACATTGGACTTGGATTCTCTTCATCAACCTATTTTACTAGTCAATCCCTAAATCCTCAATACCAAGCATAAGGTAGAAATGGTCCATATGTTTTTGGCTCAGCGAGAAATGGTTGGTGTCTGTGATAAGTCTATTAGGGGTCAAATGATGGTACCACAGGACCTTGGTGATGCTCTTATTGCATTCAATGCTGAAAGGTGGATCTATTCTTCTTGGATTCTATAGACTACTTCAGTAATCTATTATTAGAATTTTGTAACTAATATGGTATTGGCTATGTGCCTTTTATCATGCTAGTGTTCAGCCATTGTAATGGCCTGAAGCTTAGTTTGGTTTTTGTTGGGTCTGTTTGGTCTGTGGGTCCCATTAATGTGTTTATATCACTCTAGGTTTAGGCATAGGTTTCTTTGCTTTTGTGGCCTTTTTCTCCTTCATGTCAGACCTATAAGGTCTATAGATCTCATTTTAGATTGTAATATCTTTTTAGAAGGTTAATAGAAATGGGAAAGGGGCCCACAACCCTCATTTACACAAAAATGTATACTTAACTATGTAAATTATGTGCAGTTTAAGAACACACAATACGGATTTAATAAGAATATATGATTCATGTAAATCTAGAAATAGGTAGATTACATTTCCAAAATCCGTGTATATACTCTTCTAGGATCAATATTGTACAATCATGGTAGATGAGGTGTAGGATATATCTGATTTCACCAAGTTATTTATCACGTCTTGGGATCTGAAGACATTTTCCACATTCCTGAAATTCCTTGAGGATATTTGGTAAAATCCGTTTATTGTTGTTTTTGGAGCGGAAGGGTACAGACCTAATGTGTTTGAACAAAGGCCTTTGTTTATTGGCATATTAGGATTATTCGTGGTTCCGTGGAAACCCAGCTTCAACTTTTCAAAAGAGGACCCAACAGTCGCCCCCATCTGGGTAACACTTTT
Source organism: Taxus wallichiana var. yunnanensis (assembly GCA_018340775.1). Taxonomy (NCBI): domain Eukaryota; kingdom Viridiplantae; phylum Streptophyta; class Pinopsida; order Cupressales; family Taxaceae; genus Taxus; species Taxus wallichiana. Next base: position 174,401,790 of record CM031236.1, read on the forward strand.
TAATCTCCCTGCCCATTTATGGGCTGAAGCCATTTTGTCAAGGATTGGTGGATCCCTTGGGGAGTTGACGTGTATTTCTTCTAAAACCCAGGGTTAGAAGCAAATTGCTTATTTCAAAATTTGAGTGCAAATGGATGTAAGCAAACCTCTTCCTAGAAAAATATGGTTGAAGTCCAACTCTTAAGCTAAGTTCCAAGTTCCAACCCTTTTACATTGTTAGGTGCTAACAATCTTAGGAAACAAAGGTATCAGAAAACTCCAAACCCTCAAAGGAAGTTGTAACCATAAAATCAGGAGGAAACTGTGGCCACAAATTAAGTGGAAACTGTGGCTGAGACTCAAAATGTGGAAATTGCTACTGTAACCGGGGTTGCTTAAATCCTTTTAAATTGTTAGGTGCAAACAACCTTAGGAAACAAAGGCACGAGAAAACTCCGAACTCTCAATGGAAGTTGTAACCACAAACTCAGGAGGAAATTGTGGCCGCAACTCAGGTGGAAACTGTGGCTGAGACTCACAATGTGAAAATTGCTACTGTTACCAGGATTGCTTAAATCCCTGTAACCAATAGAATTCTCGGGTTCTGCAGCACAACCAACAGGAGGTATTTCGGCAAGAATGAGCCCATCATGTGTTCTTAAAAGAAGCTCTGAGCTTCTCTATTTTCTACTTATATTAATTTGCTGTGTTTAGCCAGCTTTCTCTATAGTTCGGGCTACCTATACCAATCAGTTGCCTTTTGTCGCAGCCATCTTGTACTTCATAATTTTTGCATATAATAAATACAGTGATGAGATCCAATTTTAAAAGCAATTATATTAAATTTCACAAAAAAACTAACTAGCAAAAAGAACAAGGACAGATCCACCTTTAAATATAACACAACACAACAGGAAACAAATGTACATAATGAGGAAAATAAGCCTTAAGAGCATAAACTTTTGATTTAGAGTGGAGAGAGAATATGATATCACTTCAAAACTTTTAGCAACTACTAAATATTCAAATATATAAACTTATAGACCACAGATATAAAAGATTCAACTACAACAAAACAAGAAACGGAAGGCAAGTGAGAAACCAAAAACATTAAAAACGTACTTTACGTCCAGGGCAAATAATACCACTTTAAAAATTGAGTGTGCAACCATAAAGTTGAAGCAAAAAAATAAAGCACCTAAAAGGCTTAAGAAATTCTTAAACACATGACAAACAACTGAGTCAAAACATCAACTCGCCAAACCATAAATCTAAATAACAATTCAAACTAACAAAAACAAGAAAGAAAAAGATATCCACAACAAGAATCAAATATTGCATATAAAAATTTAAAAAAGAACAATTGTCCACGATTCTGATCCTTAAATCATTTAAAACATTGAAAACGGATCGCATTTCAACAAAAACAATCTATTGTAAACAAAACATTAAAAAGTGGAAAAAAACAGTAGATTTATTCGAGCAGAAAATTCCATGCCACTTCAAAATATTTCACCAGTAGCTTTTATTTTTGCAGTTCAAACCCCAAAAGGCACAGAAATTCTATAACACAACAAATTGTTTTAATCAAAACATTAATTATCCACACTAATGTATATGGGCACAGCGAAATAAAAAAACATTCAAAAGGAGAGAACAAGGCACCTAAGGAACTGGGCCTCAAAACGCTCCAGACAGAGTATCTAGTTTTGCTTCAAAAAAATCAACATAATCTCTCAATTTTCCTGATTTGAACCCTATGAACCAATACGAAGAGAAACAAAACCAAGATCCATCCACAACAGAACAAGAAAGAACATAAAGCTACATGTAATTTACATCAACAAAACCTCACTTTTTCCTCGATTCAAACCCAAAAATATACAAACGAGTGGCTAGGCAAAGAAAAAGTATTCCCTTCTAGCACACTACCAAAGCAGCATCTGACTTGGCCATAACCTAAACAATCAACCTTGGCTTTTACCTAGCTAGAAAAAAACAAATGGCTAACCTCTCATTTTCCGATTTCAAAAACTAAATCTATAGATAATCGAACAAATAAAGGTGCATGAAAGTAACAGATCATCTAAAAACTTGGATATTTAAAAACAGACAAACAGATTTTGTGAACCCTATTGATCCAACCAAAATAATAAATAAAAAGTTAAGCATAAAACATACAGACCAAGCAGGGACAGTCAAAAGGCAAGGAAGAATCGCCCGGCCTAAAACAAACACGATAAAAGATTTTTAAAAAATTCAAGAAGAGAAAATATTTAGCATTTGAAAACCCTGTTGAATAAAGCTGAGTACTTACCACAAATAACTAGGTGGGAATCGAATGCGGAACCTCCAAGATATGAAAAACAGAGCAAACAACAACAAGCAAATGATGTGAAGTAAGCCACAAAAGAAGTCAATGGGGTCTTAGCTGATTGGTAAAGTCCGGGCGTTTACTAAGAGGAGGTCCAAGGTTCAACCCCCATTGGCATGCCCACTCGCAAGAGGAGACATTCTTGAATGCTGCCTGAGTAGTCCGACCAACGTCCCTGAGTGTGCACCAACTGTACGGAAACTTGAGCACCTTGGTGGTCCCCTCCTTACGCCAGGTTAAAATTAACTGAAGCTGGTAGCAACTGTGCTAAAACTGTAATATGTAATGATTCCTCTAATATCAAAAAAAAAAAAAAAAACCCCCATGGCTGTCCTTTTGAACAGGTTGATTGACCAAAGCAATCACCTTTGGGAGGTGGGCTTCTAGAAGATCTGGCTGTGTGGGCATTACCTTTGAAAGTTGTGTTGCCTTTTTCACATTTAAATGTAATTACGATTTTCTCAATATATACTATTATAAGAGAGTATATTATTACAAAAAGATCTTTTTTAATTAGTAGCAACTCTTCTGATTTGTTTGCATGTTTATCAAATATATATAAATTGTATAAGTCTTAAAAATATATATAAACTAAATGTGTAAGTCTTAAAAATGTATATAAATTATAAACTAAATGTATAAGTCTTAAAAATTATTAAATTGGTAAAACTATTTTAAATATGTTTTTATGGAAAATAACAAAATATATATCATTTTTGGCGTGTTAGTTGTTTTCTAATAGGATTTATATCAAAATCAATTTATTTTCTTTGTGGTACATGTTCTTGTGTCGAGCTCAAAAAAATATTTTTGGTAACCAAAGGTCTTCAAACTCCATTGTATGCCAAGATATCGCAATTTTTCAATTAACTTTTCCACAAAAGGCCTAAGGTGAGGGAGCAGCAGAAGAGGGAACACGATTTTCGAAATGTAGAAGTCGTCCGCAAATATTCCACCTACAAGTCTCGGTTGCCGTCGAAATAACCGAGAGTCTGAGCATTTGGTAAAAATAATTTTCTGCACAATCCAACAATGGTCGCTGCCATCGCTGCTTGCAATTCAAAGTCCTATTGGCATATCGTGTCTTATCTCAAGTTTGTAAATTGCAATGTAAGTTAATGTTCACTGGTCATTAAGATAAACTATCCAATATTTTTTAATATTTATATAGATATATGTTTATTTAGTGAACGAGCTTACCTATCAAACCCCAGAAATGACAGGGAATCGCTCCTTCTGTTGGGACAACCATCCCACACATCTAGACCATTCATTATCAATTTAATGCAATGTGGAAAAATATTTGTGTACATGGACCTTTTATGTTGCAGTTTTTATAAATAGTATTCATGCCCAGAAGTAACAAAAAATAGAGGAAATATAATATAATGAACCCCTACAGTCCATGTGCAATAATAATTTAAAATTTGAGTCACTTGAACTCGTATTAACTCTCTACATATAGGGTCCATGTTTATCCCATATTCAATATGAAATGAACAAGATTGTTATTATAATTAGTTCATGTTTGCTAGCATGTTCTCAACGAGTGTTAAAATAAGAGGCTTGAAACAAGGCACAGGCATACACCAAATTCGAGAAGGGACAAAACATTTTCCATACGCTATCGTTGTAAGTGCTTAGGTAGATTAGTATACAAAATGTGGAAGCATGCAACTTGAATCAGAACTATGCGACTAGACGCTTAACAAAAATGTGGCCTCGTGGATTGCAATGATTGCAGGATATGCACAAAATGGGACAACCAATGCAATTGATAGGTGTAAAGTTAGACTCCACAGCCTTTGCAAGCATCCTCCCAACCTCTTCCAAATTGGGAGATTTAGAATATGACATGGACATCCATCAAAGTATAATGGATTGTTATTTTTGTTAGATTTACTTGTAAGTGTCTTTGTAGGCATGTACGCAAAATGGGAGACCATACACAAGGCACCTGAACTATTCAAAAAAATGCACTTGTCAGTATGCATTTAAAATGCGGCAATGTGGCCAATGGCTACACAATGTTTGACAGAATGCTTGTACAAGATGTCGTTTCTTGGTCTGCAATAATTGCAAGGTGTGCTCAAATAGACATGGAGCTGAAGCCCAACTGTTCTTTTCACATATGCAACGGCAGGGGTCAAATCCGATAAGTACATCTTTGCCACTGTGCTAGGTTTTTGCATCGGTCTAGAAGGATTAGAATTAGGAAAGCAAACCCACTCTTACAAGGGGACATGGCTACCAAGCAGAGGAGGCTAAAGGTGGTTGAGGATTGCAGATTGGAACAACCCAGCCAAATCTATGAATGGTGGTTTCTCAGACCTTTCCCCTTGAAATAAATGGCTTGCTTGCATTTACAACTAAGGGGCATGAATTTAGAGGCACAAACTCTATGAAGGACATCCATCAATGAATAATAGAAAGTGTTTTATGTCGGATGTTGTGGTTGTACAACATTGTTTGCTCCTCCCCATCATATTAACTAAAAACAATTTAAGATAGCATACATTTTACCGCAAATTACAACTTCAACAAACTTAACATCATTATCCTCTCCGGCGTAGTTTGCAACTCGTGTGCAATTGTTAGTTCGTCAGAGGCATCTTCTCTAGGACGCACCTTGTTGGGAAGTGTCTACTTCCTAGTTGCTCTTCCTTGAGATGCCTTTTTCGGCACCCCTATTCCGTTGTCAACTGAGCATGCATGGCCATGGGGCCCTCCTTGCTACCCTTAGCGCCTTCCCGTCCCTTCATGTAGGATACGTGACCATGAGCGCCACCTGTACACTCTACAGTAGGTTGGTTGTGTGCTTGCGTCTTGTCAGCAGGCCCTGTCTGAGTGTTGGCACTTCAACATCCACCCTCTCCTCCCATTGCCATGCATTTGCACCCCACCATCAATGAGGCTGGTGGAACAGTGGCGCCTTTGTCCTTGCAATAACTGCTGCGAAAATCTGCATATCCCTAGAAATCACATGCCCATAATTCTATTCTTACCCTGCAACTTACACACACACTTTGCATTTTGACCAAATTTTACAACTACTTCCACTGCTTTGAATGCCAAATACACATCTTCAATAAATTTTTATTACTTTCATTTGCAAGCTTTATGATACATGGTTGCCTACTGACAATGGGTTACCAAATTGTGGGCACCTGTAAATGGTTTGTCAAAATATCTGACAGATACACAGCTTCATGGACTGCAATTATAGTAGCATATGCAACCAGTCGACATATTGATATGCATCTTGCTTAATTATAAATTATACTTTTTTATTAGTAATCAACCTTATGTCCCTTTCTTTCTTGAGGCATATATTCAAAATGGGTATTGTCTTGGTCTCTTTCTATCTTCTTAGAACAGTTCATGAATCCTCACCAAATGTGGTCATCTACCACCATAATATAGTACAATGCATGCCTTCCAATTACTAGTAGCATCTAATTTATCATGCAACTCAAAAGAAATTTATGTTATTTGTTACCTGGGTATTTATCCCAAAATACACACACACATATAAATATAATCTATACACACACATAGAAGCATCTCTATTAAATTTGTTTTTGGGCCTCTTCTCAATGTCCAGATTTGGCTACATTACTTAAGAAAAATATATCTCCATTAAGTGTTGTTCATTTTATGGAGCTTAAGTTTGATAGAATTGATTTAGTAGTTTTGTAGAGAAGAATTTATTTTAAGTTTTTATCTATCCGAACAAAAAAATAGTATCGCACACAAAGAAGAAGAGCACAAACTACATTGCAAAGAGCTTCCCCTTCACATACAACACATATAGGAGGTTCGAGGAGCACGGACTATGTTGTAAAGGGCTTCCTTTCACATACAACACATATAGGAGGTTCGAGCTATATAAAACACATAACTGTCACTTTCATGTTTTAGCTTGTAGGTCACGTTAGTGTTTACCAATTTAGTTTCCACCTCTATATATATGAGGTTCACTTCAATCTATAAAAATGGAAGCCATCTGTAATGCACTGAACTGCCGTTGAAATTAATATAGATATCACTTTTGGTTGAGTTCATGTGTGTCCATACAGTACCGTATTTGTTTGTGTTTTCACATAGCACACACCCTCCACAAGGATTGACAAATTCATTCCTTCAAATTGGAATCATAGCTTTGTCTTTATGAGTCTCAACCCACCTCACTCATGGCGGCCATGGGCAGGAGTACTCAACCCCAAATCCCCATTTCCAAAGGCGAACAATATGGCCACTGCTATATCAAAAATATATGGCCATTGCTATATCAAAAATATGTGGTCCAAGCTTTTGTATAGGCACATTCATATCCTCTAATTTTCCTGGGACCAAAATGAAAAATGACCCGAAAAATATGCAGAGATCTCTATTTCCTAGTTAGACAAAGTTGCATGCAGTGATGAAGACGTAATACATTGATCCGAAATCATAAGCAAAATTGTCACATGCATCCATTATTTCACTTTAAACAATGATTTTACGGATTAAAATCAACAGAATGACTTTTTTGTATTTTTAATTAAAATTAATAGGCTGCAAGCACTGTGAAAATCAGAGAAAATAACTAGGAAAATTTGACAAGAGTTCAACACCATACGTGATAACGGAGCACTGACGGCCTATGTCTCCGGGTCCAATTCAAGGGACCGATCTATTAAAATCATATAAAATAACACTTACAATGAGTATTAAATGATTTCGATCTTCTCACTAGATTCCTCTTGCAAAATTAAGCCTAGTCTCCTTTGGCACTTTCGCCAAATTCTCCTCCTAGCTCGCTCAATAAGCCTCCTTAATAATAACACAGTCTTTGCCCCTTCTGCTCTTTAATTACAAGGCGACCCCTTTTATAATGTTTCTAAACACCATGGCCTATCGGTGAGGCCTATCTCTTTTTGGGCGGCCGACCATGGTTTGATCCTCCACTTACCTTGCTTTTTATAAAGTGGGATTCACATTGATTTGCCATTGTTTTAAAATGATACGCCTTTTGTAATGGAGTGCCCCCCATTGGCCCACGTGGACTGCTTCTTGGTGCACGGTTTGGTGGAGAGGTTGTTTATTTGTCCCACATACGTGGGAGTTCGAGTAGGAGAGGCCTTTTTAAAAGGCTAAGCCGACCGCTTAACTCGTGGCTAAGGCCACATTTGGTATTTTGCCCCACCCTTCAATTGCATTGGCCACGTGGTGTTGGTGCTTTGTTGGTTTGGTCACCCAATGGTTTGGGCCGAGTCGTTGGAAACTTGGAGCCCGCCCGAGTTGGATATGCATGGATTTGTGTGGACTGCCACATATGTGGCCCGAGCGGTGAGAATTAGTATGTAATGCCACATATGTGGCTTGGCTAAACAATGTAGCACATAGCTCGCCAAGCTATGTGGAGAACTCACCCAATGCAAAATAGTAACTCGCCCTCCAATATAAATATGGAGCTCGCCAAGTTAGACCAATATGAAACCGAGTTGGCTCGGTATACATGGCATTATACGGCGGCAAAGGCACCCCTCCGTGAAAAGAATGCCTTTTGCCACCTTTTGCCACATGTCGTTGTCGTGTCGGTCAGTTGACCCTCCTTGAACTAAATGTCGACCAAACTTTCAACAGCCATAATTTTTGCATACGGGCTTTGTACTCGGCAAACAAGATATCGTCGAAAGCTCCAATTTTCCTCTACGCAATGCAATTGCTGGAAACTGATTCTAAGGAGATTATAGATCGGTGTTTCTCAAATGCGGATCCCCTAGATCATACATAGACAAACATTCCACACTGGAGACAAGAGAAGGCCACATACCACTAAATTGATTATTTCACTATTTAAGGATCTCACACATATAAAACTGCTGAAAGTGTATTATGTAATAATGTTGGTTTCAATTTATAGATAGGAAGGTCGACGCATGATCATATTTATGGGTAATGATCCATGTATGTGGAAGGTTTCACCTTAAGACCCTAGAACCAATGTGATAATAATCATGTAATGGGCCATACGGATTAATGTTGAATTTTGTAATAATCATATGATAAATTTTAATAAGAATTTTCAAGGTTTATGATGATTGTGTAGGAATAAAATGACATCAGAGCTGGAGTTGAAGATAGTAAACTTTAGAGAAAAGAGATTAAAAACATACATTGAAATGGTGCATGATAAATGTCAATTTTGATGGTAATCATGTACTAATGAACAAAAATAAGTGTCAATTTACATAATTATTGTGTAGTAAGTAGGAAAGAAAAGTGCCACTTTTGATAATGATTGTGTAGTAATAGTGCAACTAAGGGCCTAAAGACAAACTTTTACTAATAAATTGACAATAAGAAAGTGAATATAGCTGATGTATCAAATATTCTGTAATAATCATGTAATGAAATGCCTAAGGATGATTTGATATGTATCATAGCATGAGTTTCAGAGATGAGACAATCAACACGTAAAAAATGTCATGTAACCAGGCGACCAAAGTTAAAGATGTAAAAATGATTATTTCATTTATATTATAACTTGTTAGGGCCTTGGAGCCTAAAAAAAAGGTGATGATGTGTGATAATTTCTTCATAAACATTATTTTAAATGTTAATATATGAAAGTTTTTGGTCAATGAGTTGTAATCACAAGATAATTGTCAGATGCCCCTTGTGATTTTGGGCCAATGTTCTTTTGAATTTTAGGTTTTGTTATATGTATTAACCTATTTAGTTATATCTTCTTTTGTTCAAGTAGCTTCTCATTTTATTTTTTAGTTTATATTACATTTGCTTGAAATGTAAGGCGCTTTCAACAGCCCCATTTACTGCAGATGCTTCCACATTTTGCATACATACCTATCGGGGCACTTGCAATGAAAACATCTCACAGAAGTTTGTTCTCCATAATGTATTGGTGGATGACCATACCACTTTCAAAGCACCTATTTTGGCAAAGGCTTGGAGTATGTTAAAAAGGTGAATTGATCTGATTGGACACCTGTTGGTATGTCCATACCCTGTTTCGAAGCTATAAGGTTGGCACAGGTTGGGAGTATGCTAGCAAACGAGAACTGGTCATAGTTGCATTTGGTGAAACAGTGTCAATGCTTCGTGAGGATGCCCATATCTTCTGTTAGCTGCAATTATGATATTCCATGCTAAAACAAACATGAATATTCTCGAAGGCAGGGCAGTGGGCCAAACTGGATTCCCAATACTCTAGATACATAAAAAAGCGCTTACAGGAAAGAAGATAAAAACCTGAATGAAGGACGGAAGTCCCTGCTGTAGGGCACATGGTGATCATACGAGTGGTCCCGTTTGCAGAATCTGTATGGACATTTTATAGCTCACTCACTATGGATTAAATCATATCTAGAGCTCGGGGTTTATTTGCACAAACCATAAAGTATAAAACCGTCTCCAAATTCTGGAAGCTGTCAATTAATTCAGGGTTTTCAGTTATGAAACATGGAGGAAAATAAAATAACCTTCACTCACCAATTTCACAACCTTCCCAAACCGATTTAAATCAACAACAGGGTCCTAAATGCATACCCAGATGCAAATACAAAGTTGTGCATGCCAAAAACGAAAGGAAAAAAACAGAAACGTAAAGCTACCTCTTCTAACAGGGGCGGCAGATCTGCTATAGTAGATTTGATATCTGCTAGGGCACATGCAACTAAAACATCTAACGAAACCAGGTGGAAATCGAACGCGCAACCTCGAAATCTGAAGAAACAGAGCACACAGCAACAAGCAAATGATGTGAAGAAAACCACAAAAGATGATAGGTAGATGAAGAAAAATTTAATTCTTTTTATAGTTTTTTAATATTATATTAAAAATGTTATTATTTTTTATGGTGGGGCAGAAAAATGGAAGGCATAGGAGAATGAGAGAGTACACCACTGATTGGTTTGATGTTGTGTGTCTAGCTTACCACCAACTCCCAACCATAAAGGAATGAATGAAAGATTTTAATAATGTCCACGAGACCAAGCGGTCTATGGGACCAAGAGCAGCAACAAGACTATTTCGTGTCAACACAACCAACTAGCACATGTGGCTGCCTTATTTTTTTGCTAAATTTATGGCCTCTTCTCGATTTTAAGTCTTTTGTTATGGATCTTGATTAGGAAACTTGTTGTTTTGTTTAACCTTGCCTCCTCAAACAAGTCGATCAGGTTGTCGACCTATAGGTTGTCTTTGTACTTGATACGAATGTCATTGTACGTTGCACACTCCATGATGTAATGTCATTCTATCTCCACTACTCCCTCATCACAAAATGAACAAGTTCTTGTTTCCCATGCCTCCTTAGGCATTGTCCACCTCAATTTCACATCTAAGATGGTGGAGTTAGTCCTTAATTGTGCTATCAACATCTTCACTTTCCAATCAATTTTTGCCCCTATGTATGCCTTTTCTTCGTGGTCCCACGTGGGGTTAAATTCTTTGATGTAATATGCCTTCTTCCATCCTATTTGTTTTGTCCACATGGCTGCCCTGAATTTCTCTCTCACATACTTTTTAATTTCTTCCTTGGTGTTTGGACATGCTTGTATGTTGATGTCCCATTTACTCATCCATTTGTTGTTTTGTTTCATCCATGTGTTTTTCTTTTATTTAGCTCTCTGTCTATTACCATTTTGGTTTGTATTTGTAGTTGGTGCATGTTATGACGATTGAACTCATATGTGATGGTGGCCTCTCCTCCATGGATAGCATTCATTGGATTAAATATCTTGAACCGTCTATCTATAAATAAAAACTTCCATGGAATGATTTTCTTACAACTAAAATCGTTGAGATATAATATTTATAAGAGGAAATTTAGTGACTTGGATTAAACAATGAGCAAGTGTGAGCACTCAAATCTAAGGAGTATGTGAAAAGGTGTTTCATTTACCCATTAAATGAATTGTTGTTTCTATGTGGGTTCTAATCTTCATTTTTTTGGTATTTTACTCGAGTTACTTATAAGCATGGCCACAAATCCTACAATAACCATAAGTTCCATATTATTTATGCCTAATTTGACTAGTAGTCCTTATTGAGGTTAGTGACCATTTAATCAATGTTTCAACCCGACGTTGATGGCACAAGTAGCATTCACTTCTATAAATGGCACATCTAAATGTCTTGCATATCTAGTTAATTATCACAAACATGGAGTAATTCAAAAATTTATTTGCACCTTGGCCCTCGCTTCTCCCTATAGACACAAAATCATGCACATATTACTATTTTGCTATACCGCCAAATATGTTGTTATATGCATGAATCTCGAGTAAGAAAAGTATTCACAGTGACACATCCCCTAGTCCATCTACATGTTTTGGTTATTTTTATTATCTTTATCTCTCACATATGTCACTTCTACACCCACTTCGGTCAGTCACAGGATCCTTGCTATCGGTCTTCTCAAATTTTTCACAACTATCACAAGACACCAACGCCCATCTAAACACTAAAGCACTCCAGCGCTCTTGTCCTCTTTGTTCTTGTTCACATTTTTTACATTTGTGGTCGGCCTTTTCAATTTTCTTACTCCTATCCCGAGGTCTTAGTCAGCATGTCATGTCATTAGTGTCGAAATTCAAATAAGAGATCCCTATATATACACAACATGCATACCATTATAAGGGCGAGCAATTCTTAAGGGCAAACATACATACATACCATCGAAGGACCGCATTTTTGGGTTGATTACTCTGCATACACTGCATAGGAAGGGGAAGTTCTAAATTCCATCCCACAAATTTGCATTTTATCTAGTTTTAGCTCATTATCTTGGTGTCATTGGCGCGAGGACAACCTAAGGACACTATTTCACACACAAGCAACATAACTACATGAAGTATGGAATGTAGTGTAAGGCTCAATATAAGTTCATCCTTCGGATGACCTCTGAGGTCAGTCCGACTTCACATATTGCATTTTGTATTCCAAATTGATGTGTTTGTGAGCTTGTGCATGTAGTTAGGGTTTTTGTTTTAGGTCACAGATGCCTCGCAATCCAGTGTGACATACAAAGGGCGACCAAAAGTGAATAAGTGTGAAACTCAAGCAATACAAGAAAAAGTAGATTTTGAGCATTTGCATAGTCACCAAATAGCGCCCAAGAGTGGTCTCTGGCACTTGTGTCCAACTCTGTCTGTGACTTCCATAATTTATATCGAGCATTTCCGACACTCTGCCCACTGTTCATAAGTCATTCCAGTTCAAATATGCCCCAGGATAAGAGAAAATCAGATAAGTGCCCTATCTCTCTTATTTTCTTGTCTGGTTACATCTTTAGAGTGTTTAGCATTTGTATTTTGTTGTATATTGCCATAGTTGTGACTCTGAAATTAGATTTAATATTCAAATTTTATTAAATCATTTGGTGAACCCCTCTCGTAGAACTCTTTTCCCTATGATCCACAAAACCCTTATGGCTAAAAATGGATCCTCCTCTCCTAGGAAAGTTGTGCATCATGTTAGTGTGAATCTTGTCCTTGATGATGTTGTTGAAGTTGAACTTAATGTCCTTTATCACAATGTTCGATTTGATGACAAAGTTCAATGACTGCTTATTGCTCACGAAAATAATATTCCTACTAGTTTTTGCAACTCTAGTGTGAGCATTGTTTCATGTGACCAAAACATCACTTCATGCTCTCCTTGTTCTTTTGTAGTCACCAAGGTTTCTCCACCTTCTTTTATTCCTGTTACAACACATGATGATGCTCTTATCAATTATATGTTTGGTCTTGATTGTGCCACTGTATATGCAAATAATGTTATTTCTAATGTTGAAAATGTACATGTGCATGATGATGTTTCTCATACTAGTCAAGATGAATGTAAAGTTGTATCTCATGTTTCTTCTACTTCTAAAAATATTTCCCATGATTGCAAAGATATATCTTATGATAGTTCTCCTCCTACTTCTATGTATATTGATGACCCTCTTGATGAAATAATTGCATGTGAAACTTTGTCTAATAATGATGTTGATTATATTTTTGATCATGAACATGTTAGTGAGGATGTTACTTCTCTTAAGACTATTGAATGTGAATTTTCCACTCCACTTTCTTCTACTTCTAAGGTTCTTTACAATGTCATTCGCGATAATTATACTCCCCTTATCACTTCCTTTGCTTCTACTTCTACCATTTATGTCAATATTCCATGTTCCTCTCCTCCTCTTCCACCTCTTTCTTCGATGATATTCATGATGGTTCTACCATTCCTCTTGGTACAACTCCTCCGATTTCTTTGGCATCTCCATATAACATCCTCATCAAGTCTCCATCTTCCACTTCTTCTTCTCACATTCCCATGATCACTCACAATTGCAAACTTCAACCTCTTCTTGTGCCTCTGACTTCTTCTACGATTCCTTCACATGATATTTTATCACTCATGTATGTTGTTGGCCATTTTCAATCTCAAGTTCAATATACTACTCTCAAAAGCAAGGCCTACTATGCTTCATTAGGAAATAAGGGATAAATATGCGGAATAATCCCTCACGAAATCACAACAAAGAGAAACTAATATGCGTAAATTATTACAGATCTCAAATAAAATTGCAGAATAAAATAACGTAACACAAAGAGACAATGATTTAACGTGGTTCACTCAATTTGGGCTACGTCCCACCAAGAATCACTTGCTCGAATTTTATTACAAGCCACCGTTCTCTTAATAAAATACCTAGATCCATTTGGGAGCTATGCTCAACAAACTCTCACACTTCACACGCCGATTCAAAGCACATCTCGCAATGTTTTTCATTATACCCTACCATATTCATAAAACCATATAAGTAGCAAATCGCTTAAGCAGTTTTACAATACCATAGGTATCAAAACCATGGGCCAAAACCAGCCCAAAAACCTATGGGTCAAAAATCTCGCCCATATGAGAAGAGCACATTTCTTGATATGTCGGGTGCATTTTTTCGAGGCCAAAAACAATTTACATGAAAAGTGTACATTACTCTTAGTGTATAGTCTTCAACACTTTCACACATGAAAACAGGCTCCACAACCTAACAATCTCCCACTTGGAGACTAGTTTTCCTCTGAGCAAGCTTCTCAACCCTTCACTAGTTTCTGTGAAGACCAACCAAAGCCGAACACAGCCTTCGCTTTTCCCTTGTGACCACCTTGGTCATCATGTCTCAGGATTCTGACTAGTATGAATCTTCTCTAGCTTCAATTTCTCTTCCTCCAAAGTTGTTATGATGAAATGGTACCTTAACTATATATGCTTTGTCCTAGAGTGGAAAGTAGAGTTCTTAGCTAGGTGTATAGCACTCTGACTATCACTATGTAACTTTCCTTCCTCCTGCTTATGCCCCAACTCCTCAAGTAATTTTTGTAACCAAATCATTTCCTTTCTTGCCTCTGTGGCAGCAACATACTCAACCTCTGTGGTTGACAAAGCCACCAACTTCTGTAGTCGTGAAATCCAGCTTACTATTGTTCCACCTACAGTGTAAACATAACTTGTTGTGCTCCTCCTGTTGTCTACATCTCCAACCATATCTGAATCTACATAACCACACAAAGTAGTGTTTGATCCACTGTAGCACAAAATTGTCCCCATGGTCCCTCACAAATACCGAAGGATCCACTTTACTACCTGTCAGTGATCTCTACCTGATCACTCATAAATCTACTCACCACTCCCACTGCATGGGCAATATCAGGCCTAGTGCACACCATGGCATACATCAAACGCAAACCGCCGATGAGTAAGGTACCTTAGACATCTAGTTTCTCTCTGCTTTCTCTTAGGACACTATTCCTTTGATAACTTGAAATGGCTCACGAAAGGAGTCCCAACCTAGGTTTAGCATCCTGCATATTAAACCTCTCCAAGACCTTCTTAATGTACTCTTCCTGAGATAAAGTCAGCTTTTGTTCCTTCCTATCCCGAGATATCCTCATACCAAGGATTTGTTTGGCTGCCCCCAAATCCTTCATAGCGAAGGATTCACTTAGTCATTTTGCTTCGAGTACTTTTATTTTCTCGCATGTTTTTACTGTAACCAATATGTCATCCACATACGAGACAAAGGATAATCTAACTGTCATCCTCAAATTTCTTTGTAGACACACAATGGTCGAATGACATCTAATATAACCTTACTCCATCATGAAGCTATCAAATTTCTTATACCATTTACGTGGAGCTTGTTTCAAGCCATACAAGCTCTTCTTCGCTTGCACACCATCTCCTATAAGGATATTACTTGTATAAATCGTAACATATACGGCGAGAATAATATGAGAGAACACCAAAATATAGATAAATGATGATAATATGCTCATATAATAGCTTTGCCACTTCGAGGGGCAACCTCCAATACCACTTCGAGGGGTAGCCTCCAAACCATACAATAACACTCTAATACTCAATACGATAATTAACTATAACCTTATAACCCCTATATATACCATTCTAACCTATGGCCAATACTCGAGGCCGACCTCCTAAGCATAATAAATCATAAATGAATTATATAATAAGATAAGGGGATGTGTGCCACATGTCAAGCATCTCCATCAATACATATACATCATAACATTATATCCCATGTGAACCCATACATATAACTAAGGGGATGTGTGCCACATGTCAAAGATCTCCATCAACCCATATACATTATAATATTATATCCCAAGGTACATTGCATTGCCTCCCTCTTTGACATGTTTCGTCTCTAAACATAAGAAGAAGCCATATAATGAGTGTGCTTTAAATTATTGCACACTTGTCGCCAAGCTCAATCATCTAACCACCATGTGAAATCCTATCTTGTGTAAGCAGCCTTCATCATCAACATCTTCTTCTTCTTCTTCTTCTGATGTCGCTTCTGCTTCTAAGTCTTCTACTTCTTCTTCTTTTTCTTCTTCTTTTTCTTCGTCTTCTTTTTCTTCGTCTTCTTCTTCTTTTGTTGCCCATCTGTCCATGAAAACTTGTTTCACCTCTGCGCAAAACCAATTAGACTTTTCCTTTTCTAACTTAGAAAAGAAAATTTGTGTAGGGCCACTAATCCACAACTTGAATAACCAAATATCTGATGGTTTAGAGAATTTATCCCTAAATTTGTTCCACCATTCTCTAGCATCAATCCTGCCATCTCTAAAAAAAGCTACCATCCCCATGATCCACAAAACTAGGGTTTTAGAATTCTGAAAATATTTTAGCAGATGGATAAAAACACAAAGAACAAACCCTAACTGAAATTTCAAGAGCTTTCCGAAAATATAAATTTTGCTAAAAAATACCACAATTTGCTTCCTGAAAAGTGAATTTATGAAAAAACCTAAAACACCAATAACATCCGCAAAACATATCCAATGGAGCTGAATTTTTCAGATATTCTGACTTAGAGTGTTTCCAAATTATGATGCAAAAATTGGGAAAAAAATTGATACACTCTTCAAGATATACTCAAACCAAAAATTAGGGTTTTTGCCCTAATTTTGGTCGAAATCGCTGCTCTGATACCACTTATAAGGATATTACTTGTATAAATCAGAACATATACAATAGAATAATATGAGAGAACACCAAAATATAGATAAATGATGACAATATGCTCATATAATAGCTTTACCACTTCGAGGGGGCAACCTCCAATACCACTTCGAGGGGGTAACCTCCAAACCATACAATAACACTTCAATACTCAATACGATGATTAACTATAACCTTCTAACCCCTATATATACCATTCTAACCTATGGCAATACTGGTGGCCGACCTCCTAAGCATAATAAATCATAAATGAATGATATAATAAGATAAGGGGATGTGTGCCACATGTCGGCATCTCCATCAACCCATATACATTATAATATTATATCCCAAGGTAAATAACATCTCCTCTTTACCTTTGACCTCGTAGCCCTCAAGTTCTTTGCATATATAGTTCCTCCTCCAAATCACCATGGAGAAATGCGCCTTTACATCAAGCTATTCTAAGTGCAAGTCTTCTCGCTACAACTATTCCTATAATAGTTCTAATAGAAGTCATTTTTACTACAAGAGAAAAAATCTCATCAAAATCTATACATTTTTCTCTCAATGCAAACCCCCTCACCACCAACCGGGCCTTGATCTTTTCTTGCCTCCTTCCTCTTTGACTCCGAACACCCACTTGTTCCGTAATGCTCTTTTCCTTCTGTAGCTTTACCAAATCCCATGTCTAGTTCTCCATGAGAACCCGATACTCCTCATCCATGGCTTGCTCCCACTTCTTCCTAAAGATCTACCGCATTGCTTCATCAAAGCTTTTTGGTTCTCCACTATCAATGAGTAATAAATAATAAAGAGAAAACGTTTAGGTTCTCTTCTTACCTTGAAGACCTCCTCAATATAGGACTTTGGGGTTCCCAAGCTGAGGAGGTTCTGAACTCGATTCATGTGTCACTTTTCCATCTGGAAGATCCTCTACCGTTGCATATTCTTTCTTGGATTCTTCCTTGTTTTCCTACAACTACTGCTTATACATGACTTTCTCATTAAAGACCACATCCCTAGATTGAATGATTTTCTTGTCCTTAATACTCCAACATTTATATCCAAAGTCATCACCACCATAACTAATGAAAGTACATTTTTCTGACTTAGCCTCTAGCTTGGTCCTATCATCCTTGTCTATATGAACAAACACCTCACACCCAAAGACTCTAAGAAATGAATAATCAACTTTCTTACCATACCAAGCCTCCTCAGGTATGCCTCCATCCAAGGCACTTGAGGGTCCTCTGTTTATCAAGTACACAGTTGTGCTCACCGCTTCTGCCCAAAAAGAAAGAGGCAGTCCTGCATGTAACCTCATGCTCCTAGCACATTCCATTATTGTTCTGTTCATCCTTTCTGACACCCCATTCTGACTGCGGAGTTCCTGGAACCATCTTTTACCTGTGGATTCCATTCTTAGAACAATAATCATCAAATTCATTACTGCAATACTCCCCCCCCATTATCTGACCTGAGACATTTTATCTTAAGACATGTTTCATTCTCTACCAAGGCTTTCCATTTAACAAAAGTGTCAAATACATCATATTTGTTTCTAATACAATAAACCCAAACTTTCCTTATTGCATCATCAATAAAAGTAACATAATAACTTGAACCCCCAAGAGATGATACCTGAGTCGGCCCCCACACATCAGAATGCACCAGCTCTAACTTATTCTCTTTCTTTATAGGTCCAACCTTGAGAAACCTTACTCGCTTTTGTTTCCCATATATGTAGTCCTCACAAAACTCCAAACCTATTTCTGTATATCCAGGAAAATCCTTCTTTATGATCTCTATGCCCTTATGGCTCATATGACCGAGCCTATAGTGCCACAATGTTGTATCTACTTCTAAAGCCACAAGATTACAAACATTAGTGCTATAAGTGGTTAAATACAAGGTTCCAACATTCTTACCTCTTGCCACCACAAGAGCACCCCCCGTAACCTTCCAAGAGTCACCTATAAATATCACAATACAAACATCACTTCCCAACTGCTCTACCGATATCAAATTTCGTCTTAATGTAGGCACATGTCTGACATCCTTCAATAGCCAAGTATTCCCATTCTGCATCTTAACCTGAACATAACCTTTTCCAACTATGCTACAAGGCTCATCATCACCAAGAAAAACATGCCCAAAATCTCCTTGAACATAATCAACAAAATAATGCCTATGTGGAGAAGCATGGAAAGAAGCCCCTGAATCTAAAACCCAAGATTCAATAATATTGTGCAAAGAAAGAATCAAAGCATCCTGACATACATTACTCGTTGCCACATTTGCCTCCTTGTTTTCTTCTTGTTGTTTCTTCTTGTCCTGAAGCTCCCAACAATCCTTCTTTACATGCCCAGACTTTCCACA
Source organism: Taxus wallichiana var. yunnanensis (assembly GCA_018340775.1). Classification (NCBI taxonomy): domain Eukaryota; kingdom Viridiplantae; phylum Streptophyta; class Pinopsida; order Cupressales; family Taxaceae; genus Taxus; species Taxus wallichiana. The sequence continues at coordinate 174,421,051 of CM031236.1, forward strand.
GTGCCAACATACTATCTTGCTTTTGGATTTTGACCTTGCTCGATCCTTTGATTTTCCATGGCTTCCTCTATTCTTCTGTCTCCCTCTAGTTTCCACTGTCAAAGCATTCCCTGAAGTAGAAGATTCACCAGAGCTTTTTCTTCACATTTCCTTGCTTAGAATCACCCCTACAACATCCTCAAACTTCAACTTTGAGTTAGCTGAACTAAGTTGCTTACCGCCATTACCAAGCTATTCCAACTCTCAGGTAAAGAGCACAGAACTAATAAAGCCCTAACTTCTTCATCAAATTCTATTGTAATCGAAGCTAGCATATTTACAACCGTATTAAAATCATTTAGATGATTTTCTACTAAACCATTCTCAGACATCTTCATATTAAACAACTTTTTCATTAAAAATATCTTATTAGAGGCAGAGGGTTTTTCATACAACTTCCCTAATGCATCTATCAGTTCTTTTGTAGTATTTTCCTTTGAAACATTAAATAATACCGAAGATGCAAGACACAACCGGATTGTCCCAAGTGCCTTCCTATATCCAGCAAATCTCATTCCACATCTATCATGCTCGAGGGTTTGTTCACCTTCTCAAATAATGGAGTATAAAGATCCTTCGATAAAGGTAATCTTCCATCTACATCTTCCAAAGACTCAAATTCGCCCATTGAATTTATCAACCCTAAATCTTCCATCATCTCGCCACACTCACACTCAAGATAAAAATTTCCCTACGATTCAACACTTCAAAGAAACCAAACCTTGCTCGATACCAATTGTTAGGAAATAAGGGATAAATATGTGGAAT